>OZ007587.1:479571687-480241822 GCA_963931845.1 Maratus michaelseni
GTCAAATTAACCCGCATATTACGGGATATTAATGATATGTTGGCACCTATGTGAATTGTAAAGATTCCGTTAAAATATCTTCATACTACTGTTGTTAAACTGGTCAAATTAACCCGCATATTACGGGATATTAATGATATGTTGGCACCTATGTGAATTGTAAAGATTCCGTTAAAATATCTTCATACTACTGTTGTTAAACTGGTCAAATTAACCCGCATATTACGGGATATTAATGATATGTTGGCACCTATGTGAATTGTAAAGATTCCGTTAAAATATCTTCATACTACTGTTGTTAAACTGGTCAAATTAACCCGCATATTACGGGATATTAATGATATGTTGGCACCTATGTGAATTGTAAAGATTCCGTTAAAATATCTTCATACTACTGTTGTTAAACTGGTCAAATTAACCCGCATATTACGGGATATTAATGATATGTTGGCACCTATGTGAATTGTAAAGATTCCGTTAAAATATCTTCATACTACTGTTGTTAAACTGGTCAAATTAACCCGCATATTACGGGATATTAATGATATGTTGGCACCTATGTGAATTGTAAAGATTCCGTTAAAATATCTTCATACTACTGTTGTTAAACTGGTCAAATTAACCCGCATATTACGGGATATTAATGATATGTTGGCACCTATGTGAATTGTAAAGATTCCGTTAAAATATCTTCATACTACTGTTGTTAAACTGGTCAAATTAACCCGCATATTACGGGATATTAATGATATGTTGGCACCTATGTGAATTGTAAAGATTCCGTTAAAAATATCTTCATACTACTGTTGTTAAACTGGTCAAATTAACCCGCATATTACGGGATATTAATGATATGTTGGCACCTATGTGAATTGTAAAGATTCCGTTAAAATATCTTCATACTACTGTTGTTAAACTGGTCAAATTAACCCGCATATTACGGGATATTAATGATATGTTGGCACCTATGTGAATTGTAAAGATTCCGTTAAAATATCTTCATACTACTGTTGTTAAACTGGTCAAATTAACCCGCATATTACGGGATATTAATGATATGTTGGCACCTATGTGAATTGTAAAGATTCCGTTAAAATATCTTCATACTACTGTTGTTAAACTGGTCAAATTAACCCGCATATTACGGGATATTAATGATATGTTGGCACCTATGTGAATTGTAAAGATTCCGTTAAAATATCTTCATACTACTGTTGTTAAACTGGTCAAATTAACCCGCATATTACGGGATATTAATGATATGTTGGCACCTATGTGAATTGTAAAGATTCCGTTAAAATATCTTCATACTACTGTTGTTAAACTGGTCAAATTAACCCGCATATTACGGGATATTAATGATATGTTGGCACCTATGTGAATTGTAAAGATTCCGTTAAAATATCTTCATACTACTGTTGTTAAACTGGTCAAATTAACCCGCATATTACGGGATATTAATGATATGTTGGCACCTATGTGAATTGTAAAGATTCCGTTAAAATATCTTCATACTACTGTTGTTAAACTGGTCAAATTAACCCGCATATTACGGGATATTAATGATATGTTGGCACCTATGTGAATTGTAAAGATTCCGTTAAAATATCTTCATACTACTGTTGTTAAACTGGTCAAATTAACCCGCATATTACGGGATATTAATGATATGTTGGCACCTATGTGAATTGTAAAGATTCCGTTAAAATATCTTCATACTACTGTTGTTAAACTGGTCAAATTAACCCGCATATTACGGGATATTAATGATATGTTGGCACCTATGTGAATTGTAAAGATTCCGTTAAAATATCTTCATACTACTGTTGTTAAACTGGTCAAATTAACCCGCATATTACGGGATATTAATGATATGTTGGCACCTATGTGAATTGTAAAGATTCCGTTAAAATATCTTCATACTACTGTTGTTAAACTGGTCAAATTAACCCGCATATTACGGGATATTAATGATATGTTGGCACCTATGTGAATTGTAAAGATTCCGTTAAAATATCTTCATACTACTGTTGTTAAACTGGTCAAATTAACCCGCATATTACGGGATATTAATGATATGTTGGCACCTATGTGAATTGTAAAGATTCCGTTAAAATATCTTCATACTACTGTTGTTAAACTGGTCAAATTAACCCGCATATTACGGGATATTAATGATATGTTGGCACCTATGTGAATTGTAAAGATTCCGTTAAAATATCTTCATACTACTGTTGTTAAACTGGTCAAATTAACCCGCATATTACGGGATATTAATGATATGTTGGCACCTATGTGAATTGTAAAGATTCCGTTAAAATATCTTCATACTACTGTTGTTAAACTGGTCAAATTAACCCGCATATTACGGGATATTAATGATATGTTGGCACCTATGTGAATTGTAAAGATTCCGTTAAAATATCTTCATACTACTGTTGTTAAACTGGTCAAATTAACCCGCATATTACGGGAATATTAATGATATGTTGGCACCTATGTGAATTGTAAAGATTCCGTTAAAATATCTTCATACTACTGTTGTTAAACTGGTCAAATTAACCCGCATATTACGGAATATTAATGATATGTTGGCACCTATGTGAATTGTAAAGATTCCGTTAAAATATCTTCATACTACTGTTGTTAAACTGGTCAAATTAACCCGCATATTACGGAATATTAATGATATGTTGGCACCTATGTGAATTGTAAAGATTCCGTTAAAATATCTTCATACTACTGTTGTTAAACTGGTCAAATTAACCCGCATATTACGGAATATTAATGATATGTTGGCACCTATGTGAATTGTAAAGATTCCGTTAAAATATCTTCATACTACTGTTGTTAAACTGGTCAAATTAACCCGCATATTACGGAATATTAATGATATGTTGGCACCTATGTGAATTGTAAAGATTCCGTTAAAATATCTTCATACTACTGTTGTTAAACTGGTCAAATTAACCCGCATATTACGGAATATTAATGATATGTTGGCACCTATGTGAATTGTAAAGATTCCGTTAAAATATCTTCATACTACTGTTGTTAAACTGGTCAAATTAACCCGCATATTACGGAATATTAATGATATGTTGGCACCTATGTGAATTGTAAAGATTCCGTTAAAATATCTTCATACTACTGTTGTTAAACTGGTCAAATTAACCCGCATATTACGGAATATTAATGATATGTTGGCACCTATGTGAATTGTAAAGATTCCGTTAAAATATCTTCATACTACTGTTGTTAAACTGGTCAAATTAACCCGCATATTACGGAATATTAATGATATGTTGGCACCTATGTGAATTGTAAAGATTCCGTTAAAATATCTTCATACTACTGTTGTTAAACTGGTCAAATTAACCCGCATATTACGGAATATTAATGATATGTTGGCACCTATGTGAATTGTAAAGATTCCGTTAAAATATCTTCATACTACTGTTGTTAAACTGGTCAAATTAACCCGCATATTACGGAATATTAATGATATGTTGGCACCTATGTGAATTGTAAAGATTCCGTTAAAATATCTTCATACTACTGTTGTTAAACTGGTCAAATTAACCCGCATATTACGGGATATTAATGATATGTTGGCACCTATGTGAATTGTAAAGATTCCGTTAAAATATCTTCATACTACTGTTGTTAAACTGGTCAAATTAACCCGCATATTACGGGATATTAATGATATGTTGGCACCTATGTGAATTGTAAAGATTCCGTTAAAATATCTTCATACTACTGTTGTTAAACTGGTCAAATTAACCCGCATATTACGGGATATTAATGATATGTTGGCACCTATGTGAATTGTAAAGATTCCGTTAAAATATCTTCATACTACTGTTGTTAAACTGGTCAAATTAACCCGCATATTACGGGATATTAATGATATGTTGGCACCTATGTGAATTGTAAAGATTCCGTTAAAATATCTTCATACTACTGTTGTTAAACTGGTCAAATTAACCCGCATATTACGGGATATTAATGATATGTTGGCACCTATGTGAATTGTAAAGATTCCGTTAAAATATCTTCATACTACTGTTGTTAAACTGGTCAAATTAACCCGCATATTACGGGATATTAATGATATGTTGGCACCTATGTGAATTGTAAAGATTCCGTTAAAATATCTTCATACTACTGTTGTTAAACTGGTCAAATTAACCCGCATATTACGGGATATTAATGATATGTTGGCACCTATGTGAATTGTAAAGATTCCGTTAAAATATCTTCATACTACTGTTGTTAAACTGGTCAAATTAACCCGCATATTACGGGATATTAATGATATGTTGGCACCTATGTGAATTGTAAAGATTCCGTTAAAATATCTTCATACTACTGTTGTTAAACTGGTCAAATTAACCCGCATATTACGGGATATTAATGATATGTTGGCACCTATGTGAATTGTAAAGATTCCGTTAAAATATCTTCATACTACTGTTGTTAAACTGGTCAAATTAACCCGCATATTACGGGATATTAATGATATGTTGGCACCTATGTGAATTGTAAAGATTCCGTTAAAATATCTTCATACTACTGTTGTTAAACTGGTCAAATTAACCCGCATATTACGGGATATTAATGATATGTTGGCACCTATGTGAATTGTAAAGATTCCGTTAAAATATCTTCATACTACTGTTGTTAAACTGGTCAAATTAACCCGCATATTACGGGATATTAATGATATGTTGGCACCTATGTGAATTGTAAAGATTCCGTTAAAATATCTTCATACTACTGTTGTTAAACTGGTCAAATTAACCCGCATATTGCGGGATATTAATGATATGTTGGCACCTATGTGAATTGTAAAGATTCCGTTAAAATATCTTCATACTACTGTTGTTAAACTGGTCAAATTAACCCGCATATTGCGGGATATTAATGATATGTTGGCACCTATGTGAATTGTAAAGATTCCGTTAAAATATCTTCATACTACTGTTGTTAAACTGGTCAAATTAACCCGCATATTACGGGATATTAATGATATGTTGGCACCTATGTGAATTGTAAAGATTCCGTTAAAATATCTTCATACTACTGTTGTTAAACTGGTCAAATTAACCCGCATATTACGGGATATTAATGATATGTTGGCACCTATGTGAATTGTAAAGATTCCGTTAAAATATCTTCATACTACTGTTGTTAAACTGGTCAAATTAACCCGCATATTACGGGATATTAATGATATGTTGGCACCTATGTGAATTGTAAAGATTCCGTTAAAATATCTTCATACTACTGTTGTTAAACTGGTCAAATTAACCCGCATATTACGGGATATTAATGATATGTTGGCACCTATGTGAATTGTAAAGATTCCGTTAAAATATCTTCATACTACTGTTGTTAAACTGGTCAAATTAACCCGCATATTACGGGATATTAATGATATGTTGGCACCTATGTGAATTGTAAAGATTCCGTTAAAATATCTTCATACTACTGTTGTTAAACTGGTCAAATTAACCCGCATATTACGGGATATTAATGATATGTTGGCACCTATGTGAATTGTAAAGATTCCGTTAAAATATCTTCATACTACTGTTGTTAAACTGGTCAAATTAACCCGCATATTACGGGATATTAATGATATGTTGGCACCTATGTGAATTGTAAAGATTCCGTTAAAATATCTTCATACTACTGTTGTTAAACTGGTCAAATTAACCCGCATATTACGGGATATTAATGATATGTTGGCACCTATGTGAATTGTAAAGATTCCGTTAAAATATCTTCATACTACTGTTGTTAAACTGGTCAAATTAACCCGCATATTACGGAATATTAATGATATGTTGGCACCTATGTGAATTGTAAAGATTCCGTTAAAATATCTTCATACTACTGTTGTTAAACTGGTCAAATTAACCCGCATATTACGGAATATTAATGATATGTTGGCACCTATGTGAATTGTAAAGATTCCGTTAAAATATCTTCATACTACTGTTGTTAAACTGGTCAAATTAACCCGCATATTACGGAATATTAATGATATGTTGGCACCTATGTGAATTGTAAAGATTCCGTTAAAATATCTTCATACTACTGTTGTTAAACTGGTCAAATTAACCCGCATATTACGGGATATTAATGATATGTTGGCACCTATGTGAATTGTAAAGATTCCGTTAAAATATCTTCATACTACTGTTGTTAAACTGGTCAAATTAACCCGCATATTACGGGATATTAATGATATGTTGGCACCTATGTGAATTGTAAAGATTCCGTTAAAATATCTTCATACTACTGTTGTTAAACTGGTCAAATTAACCCGCATATTACGGGATATTAATGATATGTTGGCACCTATGTGAATTGTAAAGATTCCGTTAAAATATCTTCATACTACTGTTGTTAAACTGGTCAAATTAACCCGCATATTACGGGATATTAATGATATGTTGGCACCTATGTGAATTGTAAAGATTCCGTTAAAATATCTTCATACTACTGTTGTTAAACTGGTCAAATTAACCCGCATATTACGGGATATTAATGATATGTTGGCACCTATGTGAATTGTAAAGATTCCGTTGAAATATCTTCATACTACTGTTGTTAAACTGGTCAAATTAACCCGCATATTACGGGATATTAATGATATGTTGGCACCTATGTGAATTGTAAAGATTCCGTTAAAATATCTTCATACTACTGTTGTTAAACTGGTCAAATTAACCCGCATATTACGGGATATTAATGATATGTTGGCACCTATGTGAATTGTAAAGATTCCGTTAAAATATCTTCATACTACTGTTGTTAAACTGGTCAAATTAACCCGCATATTACGGGATATTAATGATATGTTGGCACCTATGTGAATTGTAAAGATTCCGTTAAAATATCTTCATACTACTGTTGTTAAACTGGTCAAATTAACCCGCATATTACGGGATATTAATGATATGTTGGCACCTATGTGAATTGTAAAGATTCCGTTAAAATATCTTCATACTACTGTTGTTAAACTGGTCAAATTAACCCGCATATTACGGGATATTAATGATATGTTGGCACCTATGTGAATTGTAAAGATTCCGTTAAAATATCTTCATACTACTGTTGTTAAACTGGTCAAATTAACCCGCATATTACGGAATATTAATGATATGTTGGCACCTATGTGAATTGTAAAGATTCCGTTAAAATATCTTCATACTACTGTTGTTAAACTGGTCAAATTAACCCGCATATTACGGAATATTAATGATATGTTGGCACCTATGTGAATTGTAAAGATTCCGTTAAAATATCTTCATACTACTGTTGTTAAACTGGTCAAATTAACCCGCATATTACGGAATATTAATGATATGTTGGCACCTATGTGAATTGTAAAGATTCCGTTAAAATATCTTCATACTACTGTTGTTAAACTGGTCAAATTAACCCGCATATTACGGAATATTAATGATATGTTGGCACCTATGTGAATTGTAAAGATTCCGTTAAAATATCTTCATACTACTGTTATGAACGAAAACACAACTTCGGATTGGATAAAAATTAATCATTTGTAGTTGAGTACTTCTCCATAATGTTTTTTTTTCTAACTGTGACTTATATCCATAACTTATTTTATAATGTTCCGAACTTCTCCAAACTAGTTTCATTTTGCCAAATTAGCATAATAATCAGCACTCACAGCTTCAGGGTATATTTCTATAAAAGAGCTACCAGAATTTTCTAATAATAATCTAACTGAAATTGGAAATTAAGTTCCTAGCTTAACGAAATGAAACAATCTTTTAAAATGTTTAGTGGTCCTCCTAATTAGTCATTTAACGAAGGGTACTGAAAAATCTGCTCCCCCTACATGTTTTTTCCTCTAACTGTATCCAGTTTCCGTATTTCAGCAACTAACTTTCTAATTTCAATACAACTAATTCCAAACATTATAATTAACTTAAAAATCACCCTTTATAACATTAAAGTAAACTTATGATAATCACCCTTTATAACATTAAAGTAAACTTATGATAATCACCCTCTATAGCATTAAAGTAAACTTATGATAATCACCCTTTATAACATTAAAGTAAACTTATGATAATCACCCTCTATAGCATTAAAGTAAACTTATCAGATGTATATACCACTCTTTCCAAATAATAATTTCAGATTTTTTTAAAAATTTCATTTCAAAGTATCTCGAGTTCTATGGGACCGATTACAAGTGGGTTTGGCTCATTCAACTTCATGTCGATAGCCTAGCATATTTTAGCTCCATCTACCACCGCCACGGGGCACATTCTTATCTTGCCTTTGACTCATTCGACTTGATTTCGATCGCCTAAGAGATTTTAGTTCCACTTTCCTCTGCCAGTAGACGCATGCAAAATGTTAAGTAATATTTTAATAAATATAAATTATTAAAAAATAAATATGAATTTTAAATTTTATCAATGAGTAATAATATGGATCATAATTACACTACTTTGTTGATGAATAAATAAGCCTTGTTTTAAAAATCATTAAAAAAATAATTTCATACAAAATAAGGTTAAAGATATAAAATCATATAAATTTGAGGTTTGTTTTAATTTATTATCACGGGCCCAGGTAACGCCAGGTGGGTCAGCTAGTGAAAAATAAATGCTATTAGTTGTGGTATGCATTTTTAAGGTCAACTAACTATCTGCATATTACATGATAGGTGTATAACACAGGTAAAGTGATGTGTATAAATTTTATGTATCCTATAAACGGCTACAAAAAAAACCTCGTAAATATTACTGTTTATTAGTGTGGAATTGCTTAAGGATGTTTTTCACTTGTGTTATGCATTTTTCTGTTGAATCATTTTCAGAATAGTAAGAGATGTTTGTACAATGTAAAAATTCATATACAGGACACGCAAAAAACTATATACATTGTCATCTATGGATAGTAATTGCTGGAATTTCATTTTTAGTTGTATTATGAATTTTTTACCCGAATTAAAGTTTAGCTTAATATGTGATGTATATAAAAATCTGTAAATAATATACAGGGCTGTACGAAAGAATTCAAGTGCATTTCTGCTTATTACTGGAGATTGCTTAAGGTGAATTTTTAACTGTGTAATGCATTTTCTAACTGAAAATGTTTTCCCCATACAATGTAGTATATGTACAAATCTACATATCATATACAGAGCTGCAGAAAAGAATTTGACTATTTTTCGCCGTTATGGACAGAAAATTTTGAAATCAGGTTTTTAAATGTTTTTTACATTTTCTGAAATATCTTCTTTGTCTTTATTGGATGGTAGAGATATTCTTTATAGAGGTATGCACAGGCTCGGATGGAGAATCTTACTTTTTTCTGCAGGCTACATGTTTTTTCCAGCCTTCTACATACTCTCCTCCGAGTAAATGTTATTGATTAATTTTTGTAAAAGTTAATGTGATGTTCTATATTTGTTTATCGAAATCGTTATACATTTAATTTGGTTTAATAAATTAGAGATATTTTTAAACATCTATTATTGTCTCTCTAGAGCTCTACATTACATTTATGATTTTCTTACTGAATCTTCATTTCAATGTAATTGTCTAAATCATTTTTTTTTAAATCAGTGTTTCTTTAATCATATTGTTGTTATTCAGTATTCCATGAATTTCGAACATCATCTGAAAATAAAATCTATTCATAATTAAGTGTGCTTTTTGAATAATTGTAATAGTAGGATAAAATTGCTTCAAATATATCAGCACGTTTTCTAGAAATTCGGTCGGCCCGGGCCGAACATTTTACTTTTATATCGAATCGAGCCGGACCAATAATTTTTTTCTACAAATCGGACCTCTAAACTTTGGCCCATCCTATAATTCTGGATGTGCTGGAAAGTGTTTCATAATCTATAAAACTTAAAATAAGTGCCTAATGCATGGTTTTTATTTTAATAGCAGGTGGCATTAACACTTTTGACTTCTTCCCCTACAAACATTTTTGAGTTAGAGGTAAAACTTGATGCTAAATTTACCATAATTTATGTTTTTCTGCAATTTATTTTTACATGAGAGAAGGCTAATTGGAAATGCTGATATAGCCTTAAAAAAAAGATATGATCTTTCCCCCCTCAGAAATAAAGGTGTTTATTGTAAATTCATACACACATTGTTGACTTGCTAATATGTAGCACAACTGGAATGGTAGGAAATAATTTTCCACTTTGTAATAACTTTCACAAACATGTCACAAACTATTTACATGGACATACACAAGAAAAGGCTGCAGACTCACCCTCCTCTGCTGTAGATCTTTGAAAAAAGTATTGAGAGAAAATAAATATAAAAGCTGTTTGTGATGGAATTAATTACTGCATGATTGCAATTTGATTGTTTTGGTATTTTAAAGGTTTCTATTTTATTTCATTACAAGTTTAAGCCATTATTTTATGTCAACTTTAAATTTTTCATTCACTATTCAGTCACTCATTCACTAATGCTACTTAACATAACTACTGAATGTGTCCAATTTTCTACTGTCTTTGAGTTTTCTCAGCTACATTCTCTTTCTTTTAAGTAGGGCTTAATTTCTAACAAAAAGAAATGCTGGAGTTTTTTAATATTCTGTGATACCAACAACTGTAGTCAGGGTTCCCAGCAAAACTTGTCTTGCAATTTCCCTGACCAAATACAAAAAAATTCCATGATCAAACGAGCATACACAAAATCTGCTTTAACCCTCTAAGCGTGTGGAACGTAATATTCCATTCACTAAGCTCCAGGTTTCACTGCAATATATGCAATGTTTAAGATAATATAATTCTATAGATTTAATGAATTTTCAAAACATTGAAGAATGATTAATACCCTCAAGGGTTACATTCATATTTGTAATTAAGTTTTATTTATAATGCTGAAAGAATAATTTTTTTAGCATTTAAAACAATATGCAGAGAAAACATTACAATTTTACCCTTTTTCAAAATGCTCAGAGGGTTAAATAACACAAAATAACAAGCAGCATAAAACGAAAAATCAAAATTTTTTTATCGTAATAACAGGGTTACTCTTTTCCCAGGAGAAAATTCAAGCACTTTTCAAGAAAAGTGCAAAATGAAATTCTATAAAATACAGGGTGTCCCAAAAGTCTCCGTACAACTTCAAAAATTTATTACAAAAAAAAAAAAAAAAAAAAAAAAAAAAAAAAAGGCCTACAGCAAAAATAATTACAACAGTGCATAGAGTAACTTAAAAAGTTTTTTTCTACTACCTTAGTAAACTTCAAAATGAGATCCTTTCGTAGCACGAAGAATATCAAGACGATATTCCAATTCCATCCACGTGCGTTTCAGCATGCTAACATCAACAGTAGTTACAACTGTTTGATGAAATCCGAACAAAAGTGAATAGTCTCATGG
This sequence comes from Maratus michaelseni, assembly GCA_963931845.1. NCBI lineage: Eukaryota > Metazoa > Arthropoda > Arachnida > Araneae > Salticidae > Maratus > Maratus michaelseni. The sequence goes on from OZ007587.1 coordinate 479,583,107, forward strand.
AATTGAAACAAGAGATCCAAACAGCAGTAATTCAATCCACAAACGTTTTTCCTGCTAACATCAACAGTAGCTACTGCTGTTTGAATCTCTTGTTTAAATTCCATGAGACTATTCACTTTTGTTCAGATTTCATCAAACAGTTGTAACTACTGTTGATGTTACCATGCTGAAACGCACGTGGATGGAATTGGAATATCGACTTGATATTCTTCGTGCAACGAAAGGATCTCATGTACAAGTATACTAAGGTACTAGAAAAAAACTTTTTAAGTTACTCTATGTACTGTTGTAATTATTTTTGCTGTAGGCCTATTATTTTTTTTGTAATAATTTTTTTAAGTTGTACGGAGACTTTTGGGACACCCTATACTATAATGCAAAAAAAACTTCCATCTTTTCAAAGGAATGCCATATAACAAAGTCCAGAATGTGAAATGTCTCAAAAATGTAGAAAACTTTTGTCCATATTATGGTTTTTCTGCATTGCATTAGAAGGAATTTCTCGATATTAAAACTGACAAGAGTTTAGAGATTTTTCAGAGGCACCATGTAACGTGAGATAGTTACACTTTTCTGAAAAAGAAATTATTTCAAATAATTTTTCCCCCCATACCTTTCCATGACTTTTTAGCAAATATTTGTAAATTCCCTGAATTTACCTATATATTTAAAAATTTCCATGACTTTCCCTGACTACTTTGAAATTCCCTGACTTTCCAGATTTTCCAGGTCACTGGGAACCCTGGTAGTGTACCCCTCCCTTCCTGCCCCTGCTTCTGCATATTTGTATGTCATACTTTATTTGCAAATTTAAAGCATTTTTTTCTTCAGCAAAAGAAAAGTCTTAATATTTATTTGAATATATTCTCTATGCTTATGAGCATAGTTGTAACTATTATGTTTTTTTTTATTATAATTTTTTTTTCTGATTAGTAATCTTCACCTTATTTAACCGCAGAAATATGCTATTAAATAAGATGAAGATTACTATTTGGAAATAGTTTGGTAGCTATGCATTATATATATATATATATAATAAAATCTAATAAATGAACCGATAGCAAAAACATTTATAAGGGCAATTTTTAGAAAATCATTCTTGAAGGATTTTTTTTAATATCAAACCAGTAAATCATAACATACAATGATATGTTTCTGTGGCCTTTGGTGCACAATATTTATAAGCTCTCGTGAATTCTGGCTAGTATTTAAATATTCACTAAAAATGAAGAAGTACTGGGAATCTATTCTGGTGTTATCGGATCATAACTACATGTCGGAACCGGAATCTCCAGTTCATAACGACAGGTATTGGACATACACGACAAAAGCTATTCTGGTCTCACATCGTTATCCTACAGTAGAGGATGAAAGACAGAAAATCCCCTGCTTGCAGTCGGACATGTTTGTAGCCAATCAGATGCAAATATGCACGTATTTTCGTTTATTTGGGAGAGAGGAGATGTCAGCTGTTTTCCTTTGGGCTATTGTCCAGTGCAAAAGAATGTTTGGGTTATCTTAAAAAAGGGTTGAAAGAGGGAATGCGATTGTTTCATATTAGCGTGTCCGTTCCTGCAAACTGTGTAATATTTCCAGGCCAAAGTGAAAAATAAAAAAATATCTATTTGCATTTTTAATTGTGCATAAAACAATATTTATTATTATTATTCTTGAACCAAAATTTTTGGAAAGTAACTTTGCTCTATTTTGATCTCAGAAAAAGATTAGCAAATTTCCAGTGAAATTGTCAGATTTTTTTTTTTTTTTTTTTTTTTTTTTATTAACTGCAAAATATTTTTTTAAATAGGGGGAGGAGGACTTTTGTAGGTTCTACCAAGCTCTACATGAATATTTAAGAATATAATCGAATTTTTTAAAAAATAAATATAAAATAGTAACTTTTTTATTTATTTGTATCTTTAGACCGATTATTATAAACATTTAACTGTGACACCAGTACTGAAAAAAATGTAAATTAGGCTGAATATTTTAATATAATTTAGTTGTATCTTTGCAGAAAAAAAAATCTAGCTTTGCTTAAGGACTCGGGTAATTAGTTGTTCTTTATCTCAAAAATCCACAATATACTTAAAAAATAAAATAAAATAAGTATATTAATTTAGATTTATACTTATGTCTCCCACCTCCCTTATTAAAGTCATTTTTAAATTCATCAAGATTTAATTATTTTTGTGACAATTGAAAGATTCTAAAGAAAGTCGTTCAAATGTTTTTTTTTTATTTATTGATATTTTAAATACTTAAACAGATCACCACAATTCGCTTTATTACTTATTTAAAAAATAACTAAATATGTTAATCAAAAATTAAATTGAAAATCGCGGTTCTTAGTGAAAAAGATAATTTGAATCAATTAAATCATTAAACGTAAAAACAAATATTAAAAAGTTTTGAAAATTTAAAATATATATATATATATATATATATATATATTGTAAAGTGGACCTAAAAAAATATTTTCTCCGTTCAACAACGTGATATTTTCTGACACAAACACAGGGCCTGATTAAAGAAAGTGCCAACTAGGCCGTGGCTCTGAGCCCCATTGATTTTAGGAGTCCCGAACTTAGTGAGTAATATTTTAAGGCTAATATTGTAAATCTATTTCGACCTTGAACTGATTATAACTCATATTTTGTACAATTAGAGTCGGAAAAGATTAAACACAAATTATATATTTTTCTAAATATGTAGTTATATATTTATATTAGTAGTCTCAGGCATAGAACATGTTTAATTTTTGTGACAGCATATCAAAAGGATCTGGCTTTCGTCCTCTCTTTTGCTTGATCGAGCCCTGCACATTCACAGACTTATTTTTAAACGTAAAAGCATGAAATTGGTAGATATGAAAATTGAAGTGATTTGGAATCGAAAAACGTCTTTTATTTATTTTTATTATATAGATAGATAGATAGATGCATTATATTTTGAGTTGTAAGCGATTGTTGTCTCATGACGACCTTTTTCGGGTGTCGCTTTCGTAATTTCGGTTCAAAATGCCTATTTTGTCTGCATTTTCTGAAAGATCCTTTGCCTTTATCGAAAAATGGGAAATGCTATTCGATTTCACAGTTTCTTAATAAGAAAACCTACCAATTTTCTGTGTCCGCGAATAAAAATGAACTCAGGAATGTGTCAGAAAATAGGCAGTTTTAATTTGAGAACAGCTTTAATATTAAACAGAAAAAAAGTGTCAGCTGTCGTGTTTTTCCGCTGAAACTTTTGATCTGTTTACAAGTCTAAAATATACGCATTGTTTTTAATACCGTGTTTGAACTAATTTCTTTTTATGTAAATTTAAAGTTTATTATTTTTTTTTCTGTCTAGATTAATATAGATTTATTAATCAAATCTGTAAGTAAATTAGTTGCACCTTTTCTACTGATAAGAAAAAAAGAATACACAGATTTCTGAGTTAAAAAACTTTCAAAGGATTTGTAAAAAAGCTTTATGTAAGAAAGTAACATTTTGTGATAAATACCGTTCGTTGATATTGATACATATGCGATATTTTCAAAATATCATGAAGCTTGATAATTTCGATATTTGACATTTAATATCAAATATAATATATACTCGGATTTTTTTTATACTTTCAGTGTAAATACACTATTCAAAACATGTGTAAATGATCTTTTCAGCTGTTATTAACTGTACCGTTTTGTAGATAAAGAACTTTTCCTCTGGCAGTGACTTTAGCACCCCCCCCCCCCCCCCCAAAAAAAAAAAAAAAAAAAAAAAAAAAAAACCTTTTACGTTTGAAGCTGAATTTGTAAATGTAGAACACCCATTAAAAGAAACACTGTCAAATTTAAATAAGTTATTTAAATCTTCATAAGAAAGAATCTTTTCAGGCCTTACTTAATTTAGTTCAAGGTATACAACAGGTTATGGAATGAAAAAGCAGACAAGCTTGCATTTACGTTCCAATTTTTCAGTTACAGAAACTATTTTGTATTTCAAATTTTGTTGTATTAAACAACATTTTCTTGATATTAAATCCTACATTTTTTTTTTTTAATGTAAAAAGCAAATTGTGTCTTTTAAATTAGTTGACCCTTATATTAAGTTTTCATGCTAAGTGTAATAAATTTTTTTATTTTTAAAATTATTTACGAACCCTGGTAATTAAAAGACTTTGCCCTCTTTCTATTTTTTTTATGTTAAACAAGGGCTCCAACCCCCCCCCCCCCCCCCCCCCCTCCAAATTAAAACAAAAAATCTTTCCGAGCCTTGCCGCTGCGATCTCGACAGCTTGAAGCACTCGGAAAAACGCCGACGAAAATCAACCCGCTCCGATAGGCAAAATTTCGACTCTACTACACCAGAATAGCAAATTGTCGCTAAGAAGGCTTTTTCCGACCGGTTTCAGCGTTCCGATAACACCAGAATAGATTCCCTGGAGCTGTACTCTGGTGCAAATTAAGCACTGCTTTTAAGTATATGAATTTGGGAGAACAGGGGACCTTAGCAGAACATAGAGCCCATTCTATCCTTCTAGATATTTTCCCACTTATTTTGGAGGGAAATAAAGCTCCTTGTGCAAATGGACTTGACAAAATAAGGTAATACAGTAAAGTCAATGAAAATGGAATTTGTCTATAGTGAAATCTCGTCTTAAGTGGAAAAATTGCTTGGTCCTAGTGAAAAGGAATACTATTTAGTTATAAATGGTGGTGCACTTGGAAAGACAAAATCCTGTCTGAAATGCAATTTTCTTTCGGCCTCTTGCGTTTCCATGTTAGCATGTTTTACTGTTCTTTTGAAAATATAATTAAATACTTTTTCCTCTGGGCCAGAACTAACTTTTTTTTGGGGGTCTGAAGATAAGTACTTTCCATTTCTGCAGATTTGTGAAGAGGAGTGATATTAGCGCAGGGAGTATGGGTTTAAAAAAGGTCTTAGGAAGTTTAGAAAATACTCTTCAGTGCTCTTCAAATATTTCAAAAGACAAAATTATTCTTCCAGCTTCATGGCTTTCATACAATCCATATTTCATGCACTGAAATTTAAACATTTTATTTCTCCTCTAGAGATGTAACCTATATGTTATATAAGGAATTTCAGTATAATTATAATGATTATAAACTTTAAGAGGTGGATAATTTTTTTTACAGGAAATCGAAGATCACAATCGATTTATTCAGTCAAAACTACAGGGTGCTTCACTTCAATCTAAGTTGGGATTTTTGGTAATAACTTTAACAATAAAGAAAATATTTTAATGTTATTTAGAACAAAATTAACTTGTTGTGTGCAAAATGCTATAATAATTAAAAGTGCTAGAAGTGCACAATATATCAGTTCTGTCATTGTAACGTCAACTTCAATCCTAAAAGTGGATTGTCTAATATAATGCTGATTGGATGCAGATGGTGGTCACTTTCAGCCCATCTTGTGATATTGTCTCATTTAATGTGGTAGAAGTGGCAACCTTTTGCATCCAATGAGAGCTAAATTAGATCATCACTTTTCAGAAAACAATTGAAATTACATGTGCACTGAACGAATTACTGCATACGTCTACCATTCTTCCTGATTTTGTCATATTTTGCACACAACAAATTAATTCGGTTGTAAATAATTAAAATATTTTCATTATTGTTACAGTTATGAGCAAAAATTCTGAACTCAGATTGAAGCAAGCACTATGTAATTTTGACTGAATGAGTAGATTGTGATGCTGGTTTCCTATAAATAAAATTATTTGGTTCATTGTACTCTACCATCTCTTAAAGATTATACAGAGTGTTTCAGTATAAAACTTACAAAGTGTTTTGTCAAGAAGTTGCTAAATTTTTAAATCAGAGATTTATTCTTTACCAAATTAAAGAATGATTGGTACTTCTCTATTATCCTGTTGACCACTTTTCATAACAAAAAACTATCCAAACTGTAACGCCAAATAAACGGGAGAACGTTGCTACTGGAATATCAAAATAAATAAAATATAAGAATTTAAGGACACAATTGTTATTTTAATTAATGAAATAACTAATAAATCAGTAAAACATAATGAATACACGTAAATGTCGAATTAGAAACCACTTGATGACATAACAAACACATAGAATGCTTCTGACATCAAGTAAATGGGACTGCATTTTTGGCGTTTAATCTTACATTTTGGCGATAGTTTTTTGTTATGAAAAGTGGTTGACTGGATAATAGAGAAGTATCGAATTATTTCTAAACTTTTTCTTTTGGAAGGGAAGGGGGGGGGGGGTTCTTTTCTATGGTAGATAAAAAGGGCAAAACATGCAAAATGCATAAGTAAAATAAAACAAAAACATCAGTAAATAAAATTTAAATATATTGTATTAAATTTATAAATAAATTTTGTCGACAACACACATAAAAAGGCAGGCACAATGAAATAATTCTCCTCCAATAAAGATTCAGAAATGAAGAAATAATAGATAGAAAATTATCATAGAGAACTTTACACTTAGGTCAAAACTCTTTAATATTACCAGACCATATTTTACATTAAATATACTCAAGATGCATTTTATGTTAAAATCATAACACGTTGAAATATTTTTTTAATTTAGCCACTTTTTAACATAAGTGAATAGAATCAATCTATCAGGTTTCAGTATGAGAAATTTTGAAAATATAGGGGTCAAATCAACCAAATATTTTCAACATTCAACCTGACCATTTCAGATTTTAATGAAACCTGCAGGAATCATTCTCCCTGATGATAGAAATGAGAATATACTTTTATTTTTTTTTTATCTCAGTAAATTTTCATACAATTAATTTTTTAAATTTCAAAAAATCATCATTTTTTGACTTGTATAAATGTTTTCAATTTTCAATTTCTCAAGTTATATTAGGCGTAGAGAGTTGTTTGACCTCTCATTTTAAAGAGAATTTCATAAGGTTTAATTTGATATGCAAGCTGACAGTGCGTGATTTTTAAAAAGTTAATTTTATTTAATTAAAAAAAAATTTAAAATAGTGTTTTTTAAAAATTTTGAAAAAAATATGTTTTTTGTAATATTATAATCTTTAAATTCTGAAAGTTTTAGAGTGGGATCTCAATGGGATCAGCAGTTATATGTTTAAAATGAATAAAACAATGATCTCTTTAGCATAATCATAAAGTTGGCAAGGTGCCAACTTTAAACATCAGCCACAATTGGTGTTTAACATTAGTTTTTTTAACGTAACTGCTGATCCCATTGAGATCCCATTCTAAAACTTTCAGAATATAAAGTTTATAATATTACAAAAAACATATATATTTTTTTTTTAACTTGAGAAATATAAATGAGAACATTTATACAAGCCAAAAAATGATGATTTTTCGAAATTAAAAAAATTAATTGTATGAAAATTTACTGAGATTAAAAAAATTATAAAAGTATATTCTCATTTGTATCATCAGGGAGAATGATTCCTGTAAGTTTCATCAAAATCTAAAATGGTCAGGTTGATTTGACATGGTATGCAATGACCCTAGATAAAAAACAGTTGTAAACAGAAATGAAAATGATATATGAAAATATTAGGTGAAACAAAAACATTAAAACTGATGGTTATTTTGAAGGCAAAAAATAAATAAAAGTTTTATAAAGTTGTTGATAGACTATATTGTGCTGTCCTCAAAAACATTTTCTGAAATTTTCTCTATATCAATCTAAAAAAGAATGCAAAAAAAGTAAACATTGCTAAATTTTTACAGCTTGTTCTAAGATTTTAAAGTTGAGCATTTTTCATTGTATCACTTTATTATAAAGTGGCAGCCAACTGAGCGAGTATATATAAAAAAAAAACATCCAAAAAATATCCCGTGTTATCTGAAAAAAAAAATCTCCAATCTTACAAAATATACAAAACACAATATATCTTGATAAATATTTATTTATATCATTAGAACATGCATATATATAAAAACAGTGGATAGTACTTTTCTATTCCAAATGTATAGCAAGAAAACACAAATAGAAGAAAGTAGAATTAATATGTGTACTATCCATAAATAAGAGGGTGAAAAAGTTGAAAAAAATAATAAATAAAACATAGTATGTAGTCGATTCTAAACACCAATAACTTGCATCAAAAAAGCAATTTCATCAAAGAAGTCGTCTATAGTACAAGCAATGTCTCCACAAAACCTACTCGACATGTGCTTTCTCTTCTGCATCAGAATATGCGACCTAGAAAAAAAATTTAAAGAAAAACTGATTTTTTTAAATGAAAAAATAAACTGAAAAACAGAATTCCCTATATTATAACTTATGAGCATGAACACATACACCAAATTATAATAATAATAAAAATGTAATTTTAATAAGAAAATTTATGTGCATTATTACACAGTGACACTAATATTAGTTTAAAATGAAGATTTCTTTTAACTAAAATTAATTGCCATCAGACCCTCTTTTGGATATTATTGATATTTCAGATCATCTTAAATCAGGGTTTAAAAAAAAAAAAAAAAAAAAAAACCCAAAGAAACCAATGTTTTAAAAAAACATTTAGTTCTTAGTTCTTAAAAATTTTGGGGAGTTCCTCAATATAAACTAACATGTGCTGCAATTTTTTTTAAAAGCCTATCTGAATTTCTAGCTTGAATGTAATAAGCATAAAAGTAAAAATAGTTTGTTAAAAAACACTCTTTAATAAGCATCCAATGTTTGTCTTAATAATCATGCCTAATTTCATGGTTTCAATATATGTTTGTCCCCCCAAAAATCTGTTAATATGTTAATTTGGCACTTTTTAGGATTTAAAACTTATTTTAGTTGAGTTAGAGTTGAAATCCCCAATGAATGAGTTTAGTTGGTTTAGAGTTGAAATCCCCATTCCTCAGAACTGACAAATGATATAGGCTGCGCCGCCCGGTGCATCTCGCCTGCCGAGCCCAAGTCCATAATGCGCATGACCGGATTTGGCTCTTCGTTGAGAAGTGTCCTTTCACTCAACAGAATATGCCCATTTGTCATTCATAATTTTTATTGAATTTTAATTGCTAGACAATGCAATCATTACATAATTATAAATATGCACTTGTAATGGATATAAATTTTTAATCACAGAAAAAAAAAAAAATGTAAGAACAACATTCTAAAGAAAAAGAGAAGCAGCTTAACAAAGTACTAAAAAATAATGTAAATATATAACAAAGAGCTTCATTAATGAAAAATATTTTATATAGCACACAAATATCAGTTTTTCATTGGTGTTCCAACATTCAAAAGCACAATTGATGCAAAAATCTTTATATCTCTCGTTCACTATTATATGAAATTATTTAGATTTTTTCCCTTTTAAATGACTCCTTATTAGTCTTAATGATAATTTGCTAGCAAAATCACTTTTCAATACATGCTAATGTCATAGGACACGTTAAACCCATGTTTATAAATTTTAAATGATGGTTAAGTAATTTTAAGTTTTAATTCTATTGGTAACATTTGCTCTTACTTCTAAAATGATTATTTACCCCCCCCCCCCACACACACACACAGAAAAAACATTTGGCACATATTATGACAAAATTGAAATCTTTATTGTCAATCTTCAGATATTTGGCAGGGTGGAGAATGCACTATGCGGTCCTTGTTTTTTTAATTAAAAAATATTACACAATTCCTTCCCTTACTTCTAGTAATGAGTTGGAGTAAGTTTAATAATTCAAATTTGTGACATAAAAATTATATAACTGTTCAGCATTTTGTAGGCAATAGTCAAATTTTCTAATAAATATTTCCTCTAAATGTAAACATACCTTGTGTTTTTTTCCTAATCTGTTTAAGAATTTCATGAAACAGAGAATAAATCTAAATAAACAAAGTATTTTAAAAGCTTACATACAATATAATATTTTGATTTATTAGAAATCTGAGCTCCTTTTTGACCATAAATAGCTGACAATTTACTCAGTGTAAATTACACTAAAAAAAAATAAAATTTGTTTAAAAATGATTTATTTTAAGAATTTCAAAATGGACTTTAGAAAAAAATACATCTTAATTGTGAAATATATAAGAATAATGTATAGATTGCTTGTTATATTTTGCTGTCAGACAAAAATAAATTAGTTATTTGTGTCCAAGATTGTAAACTGCAGGTGATGCCTTGGAAGAGAGAGGCAGGGGGGAAAGGAATAAAACGAAGCAGCAAATATTGTATAGGAGAGATAAATTTATAATTTTTTTTTAGTCTTGTAACGTTACTACTTTACAATCAATACTTTACATTGATAGATTAGCTATTAATGGAACATATGTGTTACACTTACACAAAGATGTTTGGCGACTTTTTGATTGGCGCAATTTCCAAACCCGCACCAAACAAATAACTTAATACAATAACCAGGTTACCATTAAAGGAAAAAATCCTCAAAATTTGGCGATATTTTTCCTTTTTTATAAAGGATTAATAAATATAAAAAAAAAAAAAAAAAAAAAAAAAAAAAAAAAAAAAATCTGTGCATGAATGTAAGACATTATAGCCTTTTTTATAAATATAACTAATTAGAGCATTTGAAAAGTAGGTATTACAATTTTTGTAACATTTGCCAAATGAATATAAAGATAAAACTACAAAAATAGAACAGTATCACTTAAATTCTATAGTGCTGATCAAGAATCGGTGTTTTAAAGGAAAATATTTGCAAGAGGCAAATACTTTTGCCTCCCTCTTGCAGTGACTTTTCAATTCTGCCCCCCCCCTCCCCCTCTCTTAAAAAACTTTTTCAGGCTTTATGTTTGAACCTAGATTTTTAAATGCCGAAGCAATAATCATATGTGACAATATTAACTTAGAACAAATGTTGAAAGATATAAACTATCTAATTCATTAGAAAAAAATATTTTCTGATTTGTTTGTTGTTCAGTTTAAACTATGAAAAATTGGTACTTCTCTATTATCCCGTCGAACACTTTTCATAACAAAAAACTATCGCCAAACTGTAACGCCAAATAAACGGGAGAACGTTGCCATTGGAATATCAAAATAAATAAAATATAAGAATTTAGGGACACAATCGTTATTTTAATTAATGAAATAACTAATAAATCAGTAAAACATAATGAAAAATACATGCAAATGTCGAACTAAAAATCACTGGATGACATAACAAACACGTATAATGCTTCTGACATCAAGTCAATGGGACTGCATTTTAGGCATTTAATCTTAGTTTGGAGATAGTTTTTTGTTACAAAAAGTGGTTGAACGGATAATAGACAAGTGCCGAAAAATTTTAGGGAATGAAAAAGCAGATAAGCTTACATTTATATTAAATTTTTTCAATTAAAAAAAAAGTATTTTGCATTTAACATTTTGTTGCTATAAAAAACAAAAATTTTCGGTACTTTTCGGTTAGCCGGGCGCCAGTGATATATATACATGTATATATATATACACACATACATATATACACATATATCTATACATATACATATATATACATATAATATACACATATATGTATGAATATATATATTTATGTATATACATATATATTTATATATATACATATATCACTGGCGCCCGGCTAACCGAAAAGTACCAAATTTTCTTGATACTTGATACTGAATCACTTCTGTTTTGATGAATACATTCAAGCAAATTGTTTCTGTTTTCAATTAGTTGATCTTCAATTTTTGTTATGTAGGTAAAAAAAAAAAAAAAATAATAATAATATTTTATTAAGTTTTCATGTTATGTACTAAAACTATGCATGTTTTAGTTTCTAATTTATGCTAAACTAAAAATATTTATAATCAGCAGTAATTGAACTATTTTTAAAATATCAGATACATAAAAATACAAGATATTTTTTAAAAAATCATGATATCTACGAACCCTGGCACATAGCTATGCAAGTAAGATGAAACAATCTATCACTTTATCATTGGTGTAAAATATTTTAATTATGGGCGAGAGCAAAAAGTTTTAAAACATTAGTTTCATTCTTTACCATTATAAATAGCTGCCATAAAATAGGAGAGGTATCCTCTTCCTTCTTCCACGGCCAAACGACAACCCAATCCAAACAAGCAAAGCATTAATTTAAAAAGTAAATTCTCATGAATATCTTTGACATTATATGAAGATCAAAATTACATTTTTCTTGATATCTATATTAAAGATGAAATGAGTATGGGATGCCGTGCATTTAACACCCCTCTCTCTCGATATGTTGTTGAATTAACTACATAACTGGACAAACCCTTTTAGTAATTCACATTTAACAAAGCCATTCAGAAATATTGATACCTTTATAAGAACAACGTTCTTGTATCAAATTTAACTTTTTAACTGACTAACATATATGAATTACACAGTCAGATTTATGCAATATAGGGTAGATGTGCCAGTAATGGACACCCTTAAGGAATTTCTTTAAAAATTGTTTTTTAATTAATAGTTTTATTTATTATATTCCAGTTTTTTCAATATTATATTAATCTATCAACAATATTTAACCATTCTCATAGTCTTATTTCCCAGTATGAATCAAAATTTAATTGTAAATAACAAAAATATATCAAAACACTTAAAATGCCAGCAATGGACACCTTTTGTTCCAGTAGTGGACACCCCATAAAAAGTAATAAATATAATTATTTTTATGACTTTATTTACAACCAGAATTTAATGAAAGCATACTAATGAAATAAAATAGTTATTTTCAAATAAATTTAACAATTCTGGATACCAGTAATTAATAAAATATTTGTGATAATCATTCACTGTTTGCATCAATTATTGTAATTATCAGAAGATCGATATTTTAATTATTATAGATAGATAGTTTAAAATACTAAATATCAGACAGCTATCAAATTATTGAGACAGTGGGGGATTTAAAAGGTAATAATTAGAAGAAGAAAAAAGGTTTTGGAGTATTAGTGTATAGTTTCATCTCACTATTTTTAACAATTAAACTTCCAGAGACTACTTCATATATTACTTGAAATAATTAATGGTACTTGTCTATTATCCTGTCGACCACTTTTAATAACAAAAAAACTATTGCCAAACTGTAACGCCAAATAAACGGGAGGACGTTGCCATTGGAATATCAAAATAAATAAATAAATAAAATATAAGAATTTAAGGACATCAAGTAAATGGGACTGCATTTTTGGCGTTTAATCTTACAGTTTGGCGATAGTTTTTTGTTATTACCTAATTAATATTACAAATATGAAAACTGTGAGTAGGACCTTTTAAATACTAAATAAAATTATTTCAAAATAAAATTGTACAACTGAGTTACTTGTTTCATGATTACTATAACTTTCATTAATATTACAATTTTTTTTTTTTCTCTAAGAGATGAATAAGCAAACAATTAAGACGATTTTTAACAACTCCTGTAACTTAATTGTTTTTATTTAAATGGAGATGGATTAAGCCCTATGAGCCCTTCTTTGACTGTGCCCTTAAACAATATTTTCTGCTTCCTGAATTTTGATTGCCAGATTATAAAATATGCAAAGCAGAGTTATATACATAAAAAAAAAAAGAATAAAATATTGAAATTTTATTAACCACATAAAATAACTTAAAAGAAGTACCTTAAAAATAAATTAAATCTTATAAATTGCTATTAGTATATAAAATTCAAAGTTTTCTATTACTACCAAAACAAAAAGCTTCAAATGTTGCAAGAAAATAAAGAATATATAAATTTATTAAATGAAGCCAGCTCTTAGCATGTTCATTAAGATTTTCACTGAAAAACATTCGAACTTCGAAACATTATTTTCTGCTTCCTGATTGGTTTGATTAAAAGTGTCAACAATAACCCTGATTATAAAACATGCAAAAGGGAGCTATGAAATAAATAATAAAAGATAAATTTTTATAAACCAAACACATTGAAGGGTGTCCATTACTGGCACATCTACCCTATATAAGAATATAAGGAATTATTGATTTATTACTTTTTAATGTATCCATATTTATAAATTAAAAAAACTATAAAAAAAATAGCTATTACTGTTTTTTAAATTTAAACCCCTGTCATTGGGACTCCTTTGTTTGTAATTTATAAGTGACAAAAACTTCAGGATGAGAGTTATAGATTAAATTAACTACTTACCAATAAGGCTTAAAAGCAACTACATTTTAAAAAATTGCAAAATAGACTTTGCAATTTATTAACATCTCTAGCCAATTTATGATTTCAGATCAATATATGAAGTTAATTAAAGGAATAGTTAAAGCGTACAATTATAAGCACATTTAAATTATGCTTATTTTTCTAACACTATATTTAGACGACAGCTTTTTAGCAAACAAATAATAATAATAATGGCAAGCAGGAATTTCATACGCCAGAGTAAAAAAACCTCAAAAAGCTCCCTCGTACCGCAAAAAAGCAAAATAATTATATGACTGTATGATCGAAAGATGAATAATACCTATATTTGTATAATAAAACTTAAATGTTGTAGTAATCGATCTGGAGCTTGATTTTGCCGTTTGTTGTATTTTATGAAATAAGTCAGCATACTAGATATTTTTTCTGTATAATTATGAAATAAGTCAGCATACTAGATATTTTTTTCTGTATAATTATGAAATAAGTCAGCATACTAGATATTTTTTTTGTATAATTATGAAATAAGTCAGCATACTAGATATTTTTTCTGTATAATATTTATACAGAAAAAATATATAGTATGCTGACTTATTTCATAAAATACAACAAACGGCAAAATCAAGCTCCAGATCGATTACTACAACATTTAAGTTTTATTATACAAATTAAAACATGTATAAACATCATTGTATTAATATTTTTAAATGTAGAAGCAATACTTACTACTTCAGCATTCCAGACTTTGAAGCTTTCGACGTGCTGATAAAAACGTCGAAATCAATCAATTAGCTAAAGTAAAAGAAAAAGATTTTCATTAATTCAATCTGTTATTTTTTTTAACAATCGATTATGTACAGGGATGATTTACTTATATTTAAAAAGCGTTTATGCTTGTTTAATATGCTAGCATGAATACTGAGTTGTTTTGTTTCCTTCGCCATCTTTAGTGTCTATTGCTTGTATCGAATCCCCTTTCTTGGCACATGATTGGTTCAAGCTTCAAATCACGTGATTTCGCAAGTTATTTTCGCTATTTTGGGATG
Organism: Maratus michaelseni; assembly: GCA_963931845.1. NCBI lineage: Eukaryota > Metazoa > Arthropoda > Arachnida > Araneae > Salticidae > Maratus > Maratus michaelseni. The sequence continues at coordinate 479,598,254 of OZ007587.1, forward strand.
GGTTGGACTAGACGCTTTCAGTGTGACGTCAGTGATGACGTTTTGGTTGGATACTGACTCCAAACAAACGGTTGCTATGTTTCATTTCTTATTAAATATAAATCGTAAAAAATGCTACCGCTGCATATAATGTATTGAAGCACTTTACCGTGAGATATAGCTATAAGATATAGCTACATATATAAAATATAATAGAAAATACAACATAGCAACCGTTTGTTTGGAGTCAGTTTCCAAGCAAAACGTCATGATTGACGTCACGACTGAAAGCGTCTCTTCAACTTTGATTTAACTTGGCGAAACTCCGCCCACTGCGAACTGTTCGCAGTTTCGCAAACAGCGCAAAATCTATCTGGATCCCGGCCATAATTTGTAAAAAAATAATACATTTAGTATAGACTTTTCAAATTTAATGGATATATTGAATCATACTTTTAAAAATGTTAAAACCTTTAAAAACTTAAAATTCGAAAGTTTACTTACCTTAGGCTGGGATTGCGGTGCCTCGCTTAAGATCAACTTAGAGACTTACGATATAAACAAAACGTAAACGGCATTACAGTGCCTCGCGATCTTACGACAGCTTCGAAGCAGCCGTAAGTTAAGACGCAAGTGGATGCGCGCGCAACCGAAACAAATGTAACTGCGGCCTCTGATTGGCTGACTGCAGGAGGACTTACACCGAAGCACGAGGACTTACGCTGAGGCACCGTAATACGAAGTTACGACTGATCGCAGGAACGCCTATCCTACGATCGAGCGTAAGATACGGTAGAGCGAGGCACCGTAATCCCAGCCTTAGGCTGGGATTGCGGTGCCTCGCTTAAGATCAACTTAGAGACTTACGATATAAACAAAACGTAAACGGCATTACAGTGCCTCGCGATCTTACGACAGCTTCGAAGCAGCCGTAAGTTAAGACGCAAGTGGATGCGCGCGCAACCGAAACAAATGTAACTGCGGCCTCTGATTGGCTGACTGCAGGAGGACTTACACCGAAGCACGAGGACTTACGCTGAGGCACCGTAATACGAAGTTACGACTGATCGCAGGAACGCCTATCCTACGATCGAGCGTAAGATACGGTAGAGCGAGGCACCGTAATCCCAGCCTTAGAAACTAAAATGCAAGCCTTATCCATAAAATATAATAGTAGTGATGAAAATCAAAACGACAATATAATAAAACACAGAAGACGAACAGTTGAAGTTGTTTCTTTTCCGATTTTCCGAAATGTGACAACTTGAGATTTGGGGCATGCGCACTGATAACTCCGCTGCTACGGATGTCCCCTGGACGATCATGGATAGTTCGTCCTGATTCTGACGTTCTCTGAACGTCAGAATTATGGCGTGTACAGGATCTGACGGTTGTAGGACCACTGGGATCTGTATGGGACGTCCAGAGGATGCTTTTGCCCATACAGCACAATAACGTCCTGAGGACATACGATGAACGTCATATGTAGAATAACGCCTCGTCCGTTGGACGTCCGACAATATCCCATCCATGTCCTGAGGACGTCCAGTGGGGAGCAAAAAGAGACTCCTATGCTCGTCCTGTGGACGTCATTTTCAGCCATGTATAGGATGACAGTAGGACGCTCATAGGACGAGATTAATAATACAATTGCGCATCCTCTGCTTGTCCGGCAAGCGTCATTTTTAGACGTTTATAGGATGCTCATAGGATCAGTAGTGGATGCTTTATATAAAAAGGAAAATTACTTTTAAAAATCGGGTGGGGGGAATTGCCCTACCCTGCTTTACCAAATGATGCCTTGAATTTTTATTAATTTTATCTTAACTTGTGCAGAGGTGCGCAGTAAAACATTTTTATTAAAAAATAGTGGTAACCTGTACAAGTACCACTATTTTTAATTTAAATGTTTTAGTATGCACCACTGCACAAGTTAAGATAAAATAATAGAAATTCGAGACATCATTTGAGAAGGGCAGGGTAGGGCAATTCCCCCCCCCCTGATTTTTAAAAATAATTTTCTTTTTTTAAGTTGCCCCACCCTGCCCTTCCCAAATGATGTCTCGAATTTCTATTAATTTTATTTTAACTTGTGCAGAAGTGCACAGTAAAACATATTTATTAAAAAATAGTGGTAACCTGTCCAAGCTACCACTAGTTTTAATTGAAATGTTTTAGTATGCACCACTGCACAAGTTAAGATAAAATTAATAGAAATCAAAAGCATTATTTAGGAAGGACAGCCTGGGGTAATTGCACAACCCCCACCCCTTCTGATTTTTAAATATCATCTGTTGTTTTTCCTTTTATTAGTTTAATGTTTTTGCAAATACTGAGCTGGGCTAGTTGAGCTAAAGCCGAAAGGTAGGCCTCCTTGCCCAGTTTGACTTTGACTTTTTTTTAAAATATAGTAATAATTCTTTATTAATGAATTATAATAAAAATATTCATTTGTAAATACGCATAAAAAATTATGAAGAAAAAATACTAGTTTGAGGGAAAAATCTGGATTTAACATTATATTTTTCTATCAGGTGAATTTTACACTTTCCAAGCAAATCTGTATCAAATTTGTGATAATGATTTAGAAAATAACTTAATTAAATATTGTAGGTAATTTGTATATGAAATAAATTCAATTTATTTTCTTTCATATTCCTCATGAATTTTTATTTAATACTGTTTTCAAATCTAAACTGGCTACTTTTGATACATTTTTAAAGTCATTTTCACCTATAAATACATAAAATTTGCAGTTTTTAATTTAATTTTGATAAAAATAAGGTCAAATAGCACTTTCTATTTTTCTATGAAAAAAGCTAGGGTCTTTCTTTTTTCTACACTGTCAAAATTTAAATTTTAATCTGATTTTTGGGATACAACAGCTTGAAAAGGCAGTCATCAAAAATACTAGTTACAATTCAATAATGGTATCATTTAATAGATAAAAGAAAATAAATCTATACACATCTGCTACAAATCTGTAGGTATTCAAATAATAACATCTGCAAATTTCATTTTTTAAGAGCATTTAAATGACCACAATGTAATACATGTCTCATTCGAGGAAAAAGAAAAATGTAGTATAATTCTTAGGCATTTATATAGTTATGCCTGAAAATTTTAGGTATTTAGGTTTAAAAATGAGTTTGTGAATGTGCAAGGTTTCATTTAAAATTAAATATTTGAGTATGCCCTAAATGAAATATCAACAAAATAAGTCCTGTCATAACAAAGTTTTTATTAGGTTATTTTACAGTTGTTATCAATACCAATTTGCTCAATCTTTTTTTTTTTTTTAAGATAATATTCTATAAAAACAAAAAGCGATAAAGAATATTACCTATACCTACTAAGTGGCAAAGAAATAAGGATAACTCAGAAAGAAAACAATTCTTTCTCAAATAATTTTTGTATTTCTTATAAATGTCTTTGTTTCTGAACTAATTACATTTCAGTAAAGGGGGAAAAAAATCATAAAAAATACTTTTTTTAAGTATGTAAACATTTAGCTCAATATTTACTTTAATAATTATCATTACTATTGATAATATATTAATAATCAATTATATATATTCATTTATTTAAATTGAATCAATTATATACATATTACATTCAATTTAAATAAACCATATTTTTTTTATTTTATTCTTTTCAGATTCTTTGGTGAAAAAACTTGGTTGAAAATCCTCATGCTGATCAATTACCATGATACATGAATTTTAGCATATAATTTTTACCATAAATCAAAGGAAAATAATAGTAACATGTGAAATATGAAAGCAATTAGGTAGACATTATTTTCAAGTACTATAATATAGTTCATTAAAAAAACTTGTTTTTTATTCAGGTAGAGTTGGTTATATTTTCTCTTTTCTTTAAATTTTGATAGCTTGAAGTAAAAACACACAAGATCATAAGAATTTAACAATATTTATATCAATAACTTATAGATCATACATAAATTTTTGCATAAAATTAGCTCCAAATTACTAGTTTCAGAAAATGTGACGTCACGACAGGAGAAGGAGAAAAAAAAACACAAAATTTGTGTTGCGTAATTAGTGGATGATGCTTTACATGATAGAAAAAAAATATATTAAGACTTGTACTATATGTTAAAGAAAAAAGTTACATATCAGATTTATAAAGTACCCAAATTCCATCGTATTCAACATCTCTTACCTGATAACTTGTTCTGTTCTTGATGATGGTATTTTGAATCACTAAAAATTATTGTTTCAATGAAATAAGAAATATATACCTTCAAATCTAGTTATTTCATTTATGAAATTCTACTGAATTCTTTAATCATTTTTTATAGTAAATGTATAAAAATAGTATTAAAATACTTTTGCAACATAGATCATTTTTCATAAAATACTTAATAAACATTTTAAATTCAATCTATTTACTTCTATTCAAATATGGATGTAATATTTTTAAATAACTACACAATTATATTATGCACTACTTTAGAATGCAATAATTTTAAGTTTTAAACAATAAAATTCAGCTTCTGCAGTGTATAAGTTTTGAAAAATTGTTAGAAAAATAAAACATACATTACTATAAAATAACAACACCAACAAATATATTTAATATTTAATGCACTTTAATTTACATTTTTAAACTTTATTACAAAACATTTAGATTTTTTGCATGACATTAATTGTCTTTAAAACTTCTTCAATGTGTGCACTCAATATATTATTTTCTTTCTCAACAGCATCTGGAACAAATAATTTGTAAAAACTGATTAAAATTCAGAGTAAAATATCATTATGAATACAGAAGTTAAAAGAAAATAAGAAAAATTTTAAAAATCTTTTCACATAAATTAAAATATTTCTCGCTAACACTTTACTATTTTTAAATGATTTTTTTTTTCCATCGGATAGCTGAAATCGACTCTAACTTGGCTATTTTTTTTTTTACTTTTTTATTTTGGAAGTTACTTACACTTTCGAAACCGGTTCATAAAAAACTGCAATCAAAATTGAAAATGTAAAAAATACCCTGGTTAGAAATATCAGCTATCCTATGGAAAAAAATATCGATCACATAAATTAAAATATTTCTCGCTAACATTTTAATATTTTTAAATGATTTTTTTTTTTCCATCGGATAGCTGAAATCGACTCTAACTTGGCTATCTTTTTTTACTTTTTTATTTTGGAAGTTACTTACACTTTCGAAACCGGTTCATAAAAAACTGCAATCAAAATTGAAAATGTAAAAAATACCCTGGTTAGAAATATCAGCTATCCTATGGAAAAAAATATCGATCACATAAATTAAAATATTTCTCACTAACATTTTAATATTTTTAAATGATTTTTTTTTCCATCGGATAGCTGAAATCGACTCTAACTTGGCAATTTTTTTTTACTTTTTTATTTTGAAAGTTACTTACACTTTCAAAACCGGTTCATGAAAAAACTGCAATCAAAATTGAAAAAGTAAAAAATACCCTGGTTAGAAATCTATCTCAGCTAACCTATGGAAAAAAATAAAAAATAAAATAAGAATGTTAAAATGCAAGAGAGAAATTTGAAAAGAATGCTCCCATAGGTTTAACATTAGCGTGTCAGTTTCTCTGTGTCTCCAGTGTAGACCCTTAATGTGACTCTCCTACATTTAATTATACACATCATTTTTATTTTCTGAATAAATTTCCCCCTTGTAACAAAACTGAAGATCAACTGAAAATAGAAACAATTTCATGGAAATTTAAATAACTTGCTTTTTACGTATCAAAATACAAAATTACAGAAAATTTTATGTTTTATACAACAAAATATTAATTTCTTTTTGTTTTTGTTGAAAATTTTGAACATAAATGTTACGCCGTCTGCTATGTCATTCCCCAACCTATTGTGCAGTTTAAAACTTTGAAAAAAAAAAAAAAAACAGAAAAGATTCATTCTAATCAAGCTATAAATAATTTATCTAAATTAGACAGTTTATCTTTCAATGGCTGTTCTAAATAAATTTTATCCCAAGTAATTATTGGTTCTATATTTTAAAACTTAGTTTCAAATGCAAAGCTTAGAACAGCCAAAGCAAAAGTTCTTTATCAACAGAATGACAAAATCAAACACATTTGAAAAATTCATTTACATTTGTTCTGACTGAAAATATTATAAATATCATAAATAACAATATTTTGAAAGTAAGTATCAAATATGTGAAAATATCAAACTTCATGATATTTTGAAAATAAACCAGATTATCTGCATGAACTTGAAAAAGTTATTTTAACAAACTGTTTGATAAATGGCTTGATATAAAAATTTAAAAGCATAAAACCAAGCCGATAAAATATAAACAATTTTCAATGGACATGACTGTGGTGATAATAAATATAAATGTGTTGCACGAATCAATATCAAGGTTCGTAAATATGATATTTTGATATGCAGTAGACTCCCTCAGATCCACCACCCTAAAATCTGCACATTGTTTTCGATGTAAACAATGAAACTTACAGTTAAGATGTCGGTGTAAAATTTAAGTTTTTTTTAAAATTTTTATATCATTCTGTACACATTTTAATATGTAATTCTTTTTTATATGATTCAACTCATGTTTTCTCATGAAGGAGTAATAAATTTATTTCTAAAAAAATTCTTTAAATAGTGCTGATATCAGTGACAATCACAATATTTTTACCAAATAATTTATGCATTAATCAAGCTTTTTTGGTTATTAAGTATGGCTAAACACGAATGAAAACTTATTTTAAGATTTTGAAGTGAATTATCAATGTATATTTATAAGATGAGTTTCACTGAATAATTCAAGAAAAAAATATCTCACTATACATATTCAGTTATGCATTATTAATTGCTTATTTGACCTTTACTTTTAATATTTACTTTTTTTTTCTTAATTTTTTTCTTTATAATTAACTATTTTACTTTATTGTAAGCATTCATTATAATTTTGAATGCATTATTAAATTCAAATTATTGTTTAAAAAATGTAAACAAAACAGTGACCAGAAATCCACAAAATTCTAAAATCTGCATAACCTCTGGTTATAAGCTATGCGGATTTAAGGAAGTCTACTGTATATCCACTACTTTCTAAATAATCAACTTACTGCTAATTAAAAATGTTTTCAGACTTAATATAAATTAAAAACTACAATATATTGCACTTATCATGAAAATAAAACAATATTCTAAATGTGTCTTTATTTTTTCCCCAGCATTTATAACAAAACTGAAGATCAACTAATTGGAAGCAGAAACAATTGAATTTACTTTTAACACTCAATCGAAAAACAAAATATAGGATTCAGTATCAAATATCGTGAAAATTTTATGTTTTATTCAATAAAATTATAAAGACAAAATATTTTTTTTAAATTCTAAATTTGAAAAAATGTAACATTGTGTAATATTTTATTCCCTAACCTGCTGTGCAGTTACAAAAACCAAAAAAACTCTTTATAGTATAGTTGTAAATAAATAATTACTTAATTAGACAGTGTAGTTTTTTTATGGCTGATTTTATGTTGATACTATCTCGCATAATTATTGGTTCTACATATAAAAATTCAGCTTTAAATATAAAGCTTAGAATTCTTTTTTTTTTTTTTTTTTTGGGGGGGGGGGGTGTCTAAAAAAAGCCACTGACAGAGGACAAAGTTTATCTACAAAACGACATAGTCAATAAAAGTTGAAAAATTCATTTACATTTATTTTGACTGAAAATATCATACAGAAAGATGGGCTAAGATGCTTTACACTCACGCAGAAAAAAAAAAAAAAATTAATAATCGGTTAAAAAAAGGGAAAAAGTTGCCAAATTTAGGGGATTTTTTCCTTTAATGGCAACCTAGCCATTGTATTAAGTTATTCGTTTGGTGCGGTCTTGAAAATCGCGCCAACCAAAAAGTCGACAAACTTATGTTTGCGTGAGTGTAAAGTATCTGTTCCGAAAGATATTTTGAAAGCAAATATTAAATATATGAAAACATCAAATATGATATTTTGAAAAGAAATATCAGATATAAATAACCCTGATCAACACAGAAATATAACATGTTCAATGTAGAGATCAGCATCGGACAATTACACAGTGTCTGAGTCGTGCCATGCCTGGATATTTCGGCCCGTGCAGACCTGTAAATTTAGGTCATATCTATGTCTAAGACAAAAGACACCACTTCTCAAAGAATACTGATAATGAACATACAATATCAAATATTTTCATAAAGTATAATTTTACTGCAGGAAAGTATATTAAAAAATATATAACAAGGACATACAATATATGTATAATTTTTATATAAATTGATATTTTCTTATGCATTAAGAAATAGTTAAAGAAAACTTACCAATTTTAGAATTTAATTTCTTGCAGTATTTTATGTAGAACTTGACCTTGTCTCGACCCTCCTCCATGTTGTTTACTGTATCTTTTTTACTTTAATTTATCCATGCTGGGCTGGTACTTTTTGAATCCTACAATTTGTGCATACAAAAAAAGAAAAAAATAATAATATGCAAAAAACAAATTTCTCATAAAAGTTACATTTTATGATTATCTTATTTACTAGTTTATATTTAAAAATAAAATTTAATATGGACAATCACATGTAGCATTAGGATGCTTCTATTATCATTACATTTGATCTAAGCAAATTAGTACGAGTTTGATCATCCAATTCCCATTGCAATAGAAATTAATAATCACTATAAAAAGTACAAAATAAAACTGATATGCCTGAAATATTGCATTGTTATTTATTTTTGGTCTTAAGATTAAGGGCACTTGCTGGACAAAATAAAGGGAAGGGAGCAAGAATTAATAAATGTTTTATAAAAGATCTTTGCACAGAAATAGGAGTACATTTCACTACGTTAAAAAGAGGCTGGGTACATTTTACTGATTTTAAAAAGAGGCAGGGTACATTTTACTGATTTTAAAAAGAGGCAGGGTACATTTTACTGATTTTAAAAAGGGCAGAATACTGCACGTTTAAATAATGACCTAGAGGGAACACTAGCCAAAGCTGTTATTTAAAATGGAGAACATTAATATAAAATAAACTAAAAATCTTTTGTCAGAACACCTCATGCAAGACAGATTTTAAACACATTAAATATAAAAAATAACATTGAAATGTAACAAAAATCAAAAAGGAAGTTCTACTGACTTTTTTCTTCAACATTAAGAAATGAAACAGTGTGTTAATCTTTTTTTTTTTTTTCAGGGATACTCTGACACCTAAACCCACCGCCCCCTATAAAAAGAGAGCTAAAAACTAGGTAGTATTTTTTTAGATAAAAATTAGTACAAATTGCAGGTACAAGAGTGTTATAGGTAGTCCCCAACTGGATCTTTACCCTTGGGCCACATATAGGGTTAGGATTTGAAAATCCTAATTTTTCAAAATTATTTTTATAAATATGTTATTCTTGAAGTAAAAAGATACTTCATTATAATTTTTATGAACTTTTGTTCAGCTAAATAATTTTATCATGTAAATTATTTTATTAGTTGAATTTAAAGCTTTATGAATATTTTTACTTGTTCTTCAACAATAAAATTGTTAATGTATTTTTATATCTAACACAACGGTTCCCAAACTATGGGGCGCAAACACGTTTTGGCAAGCCACGTAACAATCTTTCTTTATAAATATACAGTTAACTTCGGTGAAAATAAAATAAACAAAGGTTTGTTTTATGATTATACCACATTATGCTTACAATTTACAATTACTTACATTAAAAATGCCTGTAACAATTTCCGTGTGGTGTACATGCTTGTTTGAATGTTTGCTTTATTCATGATATAAATTCAATTGAGAAAATACCCTTACAAATCAGAACAAAACTCAAAAGTTAACTTTAAAAACTTAAAATTCGAAAGTTTACTTACCTTAGAAACTAAAATGCAAGCTTATAATTCCATAATAGTAGTGATGAACAATCAAAACGACAAGACAATATAAAACACAGAAGACGAAGAGTTGAAAGTTGAAGTTGTTTCTTTTCCGATTTTCCGAAACGTGACAACTTGAGATTTGGGGCATGCGCACTGATAATTCCGCTGCTACGGATGTCCCCTGGACGATCATGGATAGTTCGTCCTGATTCTGACGTTCTCTGAACGTCTGAATTATGGCGTGTACAGGATCTGACGGTTGTAGGACCACTGGGATCTCTATGGGACGTCCAGAGGATGCTTTTGGTTGTATGGGTTGGTTGTATGGGTTGTCAGCATAACACGTAATGCGGCTTTTTTTTTAACAAATAGCACCAAATATTCAAGAAATAATCGTATTTAAACGGCGCCAACTAAAACTATTGTCAATATTATGTTTTTTTTTTCCCCTTTAAACCATGTTAAAATGCGATCGATTTTATTTTCGAAAAATTTCATCCATATATTATTTAAAAGTATATTATATGAAAAGTATATTAAGTAAAAGTTATATTATATAAAAGTAAAAAAAAAGATAGAAAGAAAGTTTTTTAGATACGGAAATTGAAGTATATAATATATGTAATTCACAACTTTAGATTTTTTTTTTTCATTTTAATTTACCAATAAAAATTTGTTAACTAAACTCTAAACAGACAGGGAAAAAATACATAATTTTCCATTTCTTACCAATAAACGATAGTTTATATTGATTTCACAAATCTATATTTATAAATATTTCATTTAAAAAACCCCACAAGTATAAAATATGAGGTCTGTTTAATAATTTACTTTAAAAACTAAAATAAAACATTTAAGATGTAACAGATACAAAAATATGTTTTTTTTTTTTTATTAAAAAAAAGTAATTAGAAAGGAAAATATTTTTTTATTAAAATTATTTCAGCAGTTTAGTGACTGTAGAAAGAAAACTATTTTTAAATAACATATCAGTTTTATAAATGTGAATAATTCATATATGATCTTGATATTTAAAAAAATTTTAATCATATTTATTTATAATTATGAAAAAGTTTAATATCATACATTCCAACAAATTAATACATGTAACATATTTTCAGTAATTTTTAAGATATCATTTGTAAAAAAATAATACATTTAGTATAGACTTTTCAAATTTAATGGATATATTGAATCATACTTTTAAAAATGTTTTCAACACTAAAAACTTCATTAAAGATTTTATTTATCATTTCTTATCAATAAATGATAGTTTATATTGATTTCACAAATCTATATTTATAAATATTTCATTTAAAAAACCCCACAAGTATAAGATATGAGATCTGTTTAATAATTTACTTTAAAAAATAAAATAAAACATTCAAGATGTAACAGATACAAAAATGTTTTTTTTTTTGTTTTTTTTTTTTTAATTATTAAAAAAAAGTAATTAGAAAGGAAAATATTTTTTTAATAAAATTATTTCAGCATTATAATGACTGTTGAAAGAAAACTATTTTTAAATAATATTATATCAGTTTTATAAATGTGAATAATTCATATATGATCTTGATATTTAAAAAAAAAAATAATCATATTTATTTAAAATTGTGAAAAAGTTTAATATCATACATTCTAAAAAATTAATGTATGTAACATATTTTCAGTAATTTTTAAGATATCATTTATAAAAAAATAACACATTCAGTATAGATTTTTCAAATTTCATGCATATATTGAATCACACTTTTAAACATGTTTTCAACAATAAAAACTGCATTAAAGATTTCATTTATCAAAAAAAGAATAATTGAAACACTATCATTAAATTCGTGTTTAATAGCAATATTGAATGAATTTGTAATTCAGTTTATATCTAAAATTCATGCAATTTTTTTCTTAACTGTAAGATATTTGTTCATTTTCATTTTTATAAAATACTGTTTTTCAATAATTAAATGTTTTTGAGCAGATGAAAGTCAATTTTTTAATCAAATACTCAGAAAAACATTTATAATGAACTATCCTGTATCAAAAACAACCACTTAAAGGTGTGGATCATCTCTGAAAAGGAAGGTTAGTCCCCCCCCCCTCCTTCCTCTATCAATAAAAATAGCACAGAGCAGCATACTTTACCCCCCCCCCCCCCAATTTTTTTTATTTGAAATTATCTTGATTTTTTTTTTAATAAAAATTCACTGTAAAAATAAATTTTAGCTTTGTTTTTAACAGCAGAATTTTTTTTCAAGTACTACCCAAAGCAAATTTATTAGGTGTTTTAATTAATTTTATCCGCACTTTACAGAATTCAGTAGAACTTTATAAATACACTTTTTGTAAAAAATAACATTTTGTAGCAAGATATTAAATCTATTCATATAAATTATTACTCATATTTAAACCAAGCATAACTTTAAGTCATTCTGTTAAAGTTTTTCCTGTCTGGTGAGCTTGTTTTGCTTGCAAATTATACATTTTAAAACTGAAGAAAATAAAAATAATTAATATTGATAGTTTATATTGATTTCACAAATCTATATTTATAAATATTTCATTAAAAAAAACCCCACAAGTATAAGATATGAAATCTGTTTAATAACTTACTTTAAAAAATAAAATAGAATTTTGAAGATGTAGCAGATACAAAAATATGTTTGTTTTTTTTTTAATTAAAAATAGCAATTAGAAAGGGAAATATTTTTTTAATTAAATTATTTTAAGCAAATTGAGAATAATAAATTTTCATTTTTTTTTTTTTTTTTTGAAAATCATACAAGAAAAAGAAAATTTAGTTAATTACATTTTAAAATCTGAGGAGGGGCAGTTGCCTTCCTTCCTTGTGGGCACCCATGATTGAAATCATAATGAAATAATCTATAAAAGTAAATTCATATTAATGAGAAATGTATAAATGTTGTCTCACGTGAGACAAGTATACTGTTCAAGAACAGTACTGTACTTGAATAAATAAATCTATCCGGCCAATAAATCCATACCAAAGATTTTGTTATAAATCTAGAATGAAAAAGCATTGAATGAATTTGTAATTCAGTTTATATCTAAAATTCATACAAATTTTTTCTTAACTGTAAGATATTTGTTCATTTTCATTGTTATAAAATACAGTTTTACAATAATTAAATGTTTTTGAGCAGATAAGAGTCAATTTCTTAATCAAACACTCAGAAAAACATTCATAATGAACTATCCTGTATAAAAAACAGCCACACAAAGTTGGATTCAAGAAAAGGAAGGTTAGGCTCCCCCCCCCCTCCTTCCTGCATCAATAAAAATAGCACAGAGCAGCATACTTTTTGTATGCCCCCCCCCTCCCCTCTCCCAATTTTTGTAATTTGAAATTATCTTGTTTTTTTAAAAAATAAAAATTCACTATTAAAATAAATTTTAGCTTTGTTATTAACAGCAGAATTTTTTTTTCAAGTACCCAAAGCAAATTTATTAGGTATTTTAATTAATTTTACCTTCACTTAACAGAATGCAGTAGAACTTTATAACCTCACTTTTTGAGAAAAATAACATTTTGTAACGAGATATTAAATCCAGTTACTCAAATTCAAACCAAGCGTAACTTTTTTAAGTCATTCTGTTAAAGTTTTTCCTTTCAGGTGAACTTGTTTTGTTTGCAAATAATACATTTTAAAACTGAAGAAAATAAAAATAATTAAAGAGTGTGCTTTCATGGAATGGAATTTTGTGAAGGACCTATTTTGTTAAGAGGAATTTTGAAAAGGGCCCAATTTTTTTTAAAGGATTTTGTGAAGGAGCCCTAAATAGGTCCAAATTTTGTCTGTATCAATATCGACCCCTGCTAATTGTAAAACTTTTCATGATAAACATGGATGTGTTTTCAGAAAATCTTACCACCAAGGATGTTTTAATATCTAGCAAGATGCAATACGCAATGAAATTGGTGTGGCAAAATTTACACGGCTCAAAAAATAATTCATTTCTACAATACCCCTATTTAAATATGTATTTTTTTGTACAAAATTTAGAAAAAATAAATAAAAGGGAAAGGTTTAAGGTATAACAAAACACAATGACATGTTCACATTACTGCATTTGGGAGAAACATGAAATATAACTTGATATATTTTCTATACCTTTAGTTTTTAAAAGACTATCTAGAAATTCGCTATCCTCATTAAAAAATCTACTTGCCACTAATGAATAAATTGGTGTGATTTCCCAACCCTGATCATAAATGTTATGATGTAAAAACTTTTTATCTGTAATCTCAATATTTTGTTTTATTAGTTAGCTTTCATGAAGTTTTGGTTCTAACAAACACACATACAGAAAAAAATTTATATATTACAATGTGTAGAGTGTTCAGTTTATTAATGTAGGGTTTTTCTGTTTACTACTAACATTTTCCTGAACAGTAATGAATTTTTGGGTGTTTTGATTTACAATGGAAAATATGACTGAAATTTATTATATATTAATGTTGAAGAAGTTAAAAAATGTAATCCCAGATTAATACATAAAAAAAAGAAAAGAAAATCTGTAATATATTAAATCTACCCTATATATATAAAATCCTAATGAAACGAATTTGTGAAACGATTTTATGAAACGAATTTATGAAATGACTGATTAAACGACTGATTATGTTTCAGGACTATTTTTAATAAAATATTAAACGCTTGATGGTGAAATTAATACTAATTGTCCATAAAAATCCGTGGATGTCAAAACTGGTAATAGAATTTCGAAATTGGAATTAGTTTTCAAGATATTAATTTTTTTCTAATTTTAATGATATTTCTGTAATGATGGCAACTAATTACTCAGTTTTTTGTGACAAAAAAGGGAAAAAAATTGAAAAGGATCCCGATAGGGATTATTGATTTCTTTTTATTCGTCATTTTCAAATTGATATTGAATTTATCTTTTATTTCAATCGATAATGAAGAAAAGATTGTGATTAAATTATGTTTTTCAGGAAAATTTGAAAAAAAAAAAAATCACATTTCTATCGTCAGGATTTAATTGTCTGTCAGCATTTAATTTAATTTATAAACTGAAAATATTTTGAATAAATTCGTCCAAATGACGTCATTTATGTAAACGCAAAAGAAAGCGGAGGGGAGGAATTAATAGTAATTATTATTTATTGATATCATTTTGTTATTTTTTTTTGTAAAATTTAATTAAACGAATTTATAAAATCACTAATTCGGAAATTTGAAACGAATATATAAAATAATAATTGCCCAACTGTACGCAAGGAGAATAAAATATCCTGCTTGGTTTTCTTTCCAATTTTAATGAGAATATGACATCAATTATGCTAAAATGACATTTACTTATTTCTCTCTTTCATTGGCAGCAAGGAAAAAAATGCTTCCTATATATTAGAGAAATGCTATTAAAGTTTAAAACAAATGAATATTTCAGTAGCATTACTTTTTTAATAATGAATTATATGTTTACACGTAAATATCAAAGAGAAGAAAAAACTATAAATAATTAAATTACTATACTCGAAACACCCTTAAGGTGTAAATTGCGTTATATATTAAAATGTTTTCCGTTACTTTTCCAATTTAGGGACCTTCGCGAGATAAAGAAAGTGACCTTAGCGATGAATTGAAATTCGGCAATATATTTTCTAACAATCTATTCGCTTTTTGATATACACAGACAATTATTTCGATATTTATACAATTTATTTAATATAAAGAAGCTATTTATCTATTTTTATATACAAAAAGAGGTAAATTGAAAGAAAATTATAAATTTGACTGCCTTTGCCGCCACGTCAAGACTACAAAACTAGAATATTATGCATTTTACGACGGCTTCTATCTAATTATATAATCAAATAACAACTACCATTCGTATCTTCATTGTGTGACCATGTGTGCTCCTGCTGCTATTATCAATTTTACTCCGACTTCAACACATAAATTAATAATCCTAATATATACATACATGTATAAACAAGCATAAAAGTTCGGTGGTTTTCCAGTATATGGGGCCTTAACGAAACAGAGAAAATAGCCTTGGCGGAAAAGGAAATTTGGCAACATACTTTCTGTCAACATATTCACTTTGTCATTTCGTATACAGAAGCATTTTATACAATTTGTTTAGCGTAAAATGGCATTTATCCTATTTTATATATTAACAGAAGTAATTTGTATAGAAATAATAATAATAATATACGTATAATTAAAATACGCATGTAAACAAAAAAATCGTCGAATTTGTTTCCATGGCTGTTTATGTCATTTGGCACCAAATCTCACTTTCTGATGCCCGAATTGCGCCAATCTTTTTAAAAAAGCGTCAAGAGCCCTATAATAGAAAAGCAACAAAAGTTCATTGGGTTTGTTTTCATAACTTTTGGCAACAAATCTACGTATATTAACGAATCTATCCCTTTTTGAAGCTCGAATTACGCCAAACCTAAGAGCAAAGGATCCTATACTGGAAAAGTACCCGATTTTCTTATGGACAATATTCAAGTGACATAACATGGTGTAAAAGTATTGCGGATAGCAAATTTGTTTAAATATTTCATCAATTGATGCTGAATAAATGCAGGCATGCATGCATGAAATATTTAATTAATTTTGTATGATAAATAATTATTAGAAAATGTTTATATACATATTAATTTAAATGAATAATTTACATATTTAAAATAACATGAAAATATGCATGAAATAATATGAAAACATGCATGATGGTGCACTAAAATAGAGAAAAAATTAAAACCTGTTACTGAAAATGTCTATAACATAGTACTTTTCAATACCGTGGTTCTTAAGCTTGTCACAAGCAGATAGAATTTTTCTTATCCTTAAATGCAAAGGAAGAATAGAATACAGATCGTTGTTATAAAAGTCCGAGAGGTAGCCACAACTTAAACCTAACCATTTTATACAATCTGGTTTTCAAGGTATAATTGAAAAAACAGTCGTCAGTCCCGAAAACAGTCGTCAGTTATCGCAACAGCTGTGTATCAGGCCATGATAATCAAAAAATGACATATTAAAACGTTAAAAGCATGGCAACTCAATTACAGATGATTTACCAATATTTTTAAAACAAAGCACGCTGTCATGTTTTTAGAGGCCTGGAAGTCTGAGCGGGGGTTGGCGAGCGTAGCTCGCAGGGGGTACTATAGGCAGGGTATAACTATAAATTAAATTAAAAAAATCCTTAAGATGCATGCTTATCTTATTTTTAAATTTGATATTTGTAATTCAGAGTATAAAAGTATAAAGAAACCGTTTTTACAGCATAATATTGTGAAAAAAAGAAAGATAATACAATTTCTATTTTAGAGCAAGAAATAAAATTTTATAGGAACACATTAATTATTTTAAAAAAAAAAAAAGAAAGAAAGAAAACTACTTACTTTTGACAAGTTTCAATGTGCACAAGTCATGAGCAGCTTTTTTAAAATTCAGAATGTGATTTAGCCTGCAAGTATGCATTTAAGAGACCGAAGATTGAGCAGCAATAGTAAAATAGATTCCAGTAGTCACATAACAGTAGAAGATTTAGTATATAAAAGAACCAGGAGGGGGGGGGGGGAGTATTTTAAATATGCAACACATTGTAGATGACACAGACATATTGCAATTATAAATAATAAAAGGGGCCATATAAATGAGATTAATATAAAGTTAAAGGAAATTGTATATATGAAAGTTTGGAGAGATGAAGAGTGTTTTTTTTTTTGCTAAACAATCAGCTATGTTATAGTTACAATTTTGTTACAAAGCACAAATTTATTTAAACATTAATTTTAAGAAATACTGATTAGAAATAATAGGTGACAAAAAGGTCACAGTAATCGACAAATTCATTTTTTAAATAATTTTTTGGGGAGGGGGAGGATTGGAGAAAAATATATTATAGATAAAGAATAAATAAGAAATTTTTTGACAACAAACTGATATAACATAAATTATAAATAAATATTACGCTAAACAACTTTTACTTGATATTAGATTAGAATTCTATCAAAAATTTAGCGTTAAAACTCGCATACGTTAATTCAATATTATTAAAAATAAATTGTATCTGTTCAAATCTAAAAAAAAATGAAAATATCTCCATATTTTCCGAGCTTTTCAACATCCGCGAATCCGTCATTATAATACTTCTGAATCAATCATTGAAGCGTATCGTAAAAATAATCGAATAAGCGGTAACAACTTTGTGACCCCGCTGTCTTCATTTGTGACGGTCACAAATGTTTCTTTTGTATCGCTCTTTTCATGCCGGTAACAAATTTCAGATTTGTGACCGTCACAGTTTGTTACTGTTACCGTTTCATTTGTATCCATTACTGTTTTCTTAGCGGTGTGGACAGGTATTCAATTCCGGGAGGGTTCCACCTCAAAAATGGCGGTCTAAGATATCTTAAATGTCCGATGTGAACAGGGTATAATACCCTGTTCACATCGGACATTTAAGATATCTTAGACCGCCATTTTTGAGGTGGTACCTTCCCGGAATTGAATACCTGTCCACACCGCCAAACGCATTTAAGATAACTCACTCAACATCACCGTGTCCAGTGCGCATGCGCGTATGTTAAAAGCAAACTCAACAGCCAATCGGCCTCCAGAGCCAATCAGAGTGAGCGGTACTGACTGTATCTAGCAATGGAAAGTTCGAACTCACTAAGTGAGTTTCTGGAACTCACTCAGTGACTTCAGCGGTCTAAGATATCTTAACTATCCGATCTGAACGTAGTATAACCGGTACGCAACCAACGTTGCTCAGCGGAAGTAACCGAAGTGACCGGTAAAGGACCGAAGTTAACCGAAGAAAAATCTTGGTCAGTTGGGTCACGTGATTGGTACATGAAAATTTACGATGATCTGATACAGATGTAATTACGATGATGTAATACAGATGGCGCTACAAGTAAATACCATTTTCGTCCAGTAGGGAAGTTGCAATCAGCTGATCAACCATTGTTTGTACTTCACTTGGTGGTCAGGGTACTTCCACCAATCAGAACTGCCTATTTGTAGTGTGTGACCTCCAAACTGACGTCAATTGCAACTGCCCTGTGGGGCGATTTTACAAACAGTCACGCGTAGAGCGATTAAAGGCTTTGTCGAATGGTGATTGGTCGATTGCCCGAAACGTTGTAGGAGGGGCTTAATGCACTTGAAGGGGATATTTTTTATTTCGCTGAAGATTCATAAGATCGTCTGAGCTTCCATATTCATGTTTTGTTTATTTTTAATGATGCTTAGGACATATTAAACGTGTCTACCAAAAAATTATTAACTAAATCTAATTAAAAAAAACAATCCATATGTACAAGTATAATTTGAAAAAGGCTTTTTTATTTAACTTAAATGCTTATTAAACAAACTATTTTCTGTATATCTTTAAGTCAAGACAGCGTAAAATACAAAATTTGTCATACAAATTCATTTAATTTTTTGAAATATATTTAATTATTTTTTCTTTTTACAATTAAAAACTTGCAAAGATTGCATGTATCCACGGCAAAATTTAACTGAAAAAAAAACTCATTCAGTAATTAAATAATTAAAAAAGCTATACAAATTACACTCGAACGCCTAAAACCAACGCCCCCTAGATAAGAAAGCCTTGACACTGGTCACGAAAACATCATACCAAGCAGGCAAAACAAAGAAAAAAATTCGAACAACTTGCATGTTTCGATTTCATTGGCTCATAGAATTAATATGAGCCAATGAAATCGAAACATGCAAGTTGTTCGAATTTTTTCTTTGTTTTGCCTGCTTGGTATGACGTTTTCGTGACCAGTGTCAAGGCTTTCTTATCTAGGGGGCGTTGCTAAAACCCGTAAAACTTCTAAGCCGTTACAAATACACACACACACATGTATATTAATTTTTTTATTTAAATAATTTAAATGGTTAACTCTGGAATATTTAATAAAAATACTCACAAAATGTGTAGTGGCGCCATCTGTCAATAAAATGAAGCATTAAAACAAAAATATAAATTATGATTTATTTAATCCATTTATATTAATTTATATAGTTTGGTTGTTATTGTTTTTAGCCTAAATGTACCAAAATTAACATGTAAAATCTTGAAATCAACGCAATCCCTGTATATGATTTTATGTTATCTGCTACTCCAATTTTCATAAAATTCTTGAGATCTCAATGACATTAAAGTATATTACTAATGCAGACAACATATACTACATACATACAAAGAAAAAAAAATGTCATAATGAAAACAAAAAGTCATAAATTCCGGATTTTAATAGTGATCAAAGTAGTTTTTTTTTCCATTACGCCTTATTAATTCCAAAACATTTACATATACATGTAATGGTTGGGCTTATACAAAGTGTATCATCCGAAACAAAAGATTATATTTCAAACTATGTCTAAAAAAAACCTAGTTTTTCTTTAACATAGTTTTAATCTTGTTAATTAATCACAAGAGAATGCATAACAAACTGCTAAGCAAAAATATTGATTATATATTTTAATAATAATATTAGTTATATATTTAAATAATAATATTTATTAATATTAATTATATGCTTAAATAATAATACTTATTAATATTAATTGTATATATTTAAATAAAAATATTAATTATATTTATTTAAATATAAATATTAATTAAAAATTTAAATAACAAAATAATAGCTTAAAAAATCTTTAAATATGGTGACCTTCCACAACTTTATAACTACAAATCAACCAGTAATTGGTACAAAGAATTTTAGTAAATTAATAGAGATTTTTAAGAATAATTCTTAATTTTAAAAGATGGAAACTTCTATTAATCAATTCTACTAATTTGATAATAATCTGTTACTAAAGTTCTAATATAAAAATATTTTTAATGAAAGTTTAGGAGTTATTGCATTTTAATAAATGTTCGTATAATTATTAAAAAATAGCCTATATGAATTAAAATTTAATTTAATTCTTGAAATTTATCTAATAATATTATCTATCATTAAAATTAATTATAACATAAAAAGACATGTTGTGATTTTAAAATATGCATTTTATGATTTAACATCCCCCCCCCCCCAAAAAAAAAAAAAAAAAAAAATTAAAATAAGGATAACTATATTTATTATTTCTAGTGTTAGATACATTTATATCCTTTATTTTCACCATTATTATCTGTAATATAGTTATGAAATTGTATACTTTATTTAATACATTTATATTTATTTAGTTTGGTTGTAATTGCCTTTAGCCTAAATGTACCAAAATAATTTATCTAATAATATTAAATTTTACTTTATGTAACAAAAATTTAAAATTTTATTTAACCTAATTATAATTTAATTTTGATATTATAATTAATATATTAATATAATTAAAATTTTAAAAGATGAAAACTTTTATTAATTAATTCTGCTAATTTGATAATAATCTGTTACTAAAGTTCTAATATAAAAGTATTTTTAATGAAAGTTTAGGAATTATTGCATTTTAATAAATGTTCGTATAGTTATTAAAATATAGCCTATATGAATTAAAATTTAATTTAATTCTTGAAATTTATCTAATATTAAATTTTATTTTATGTAATAAAAATTTTAATTTTATTTAACCTAATTATAATTTTGTTTAACTTAATTCTAATTAAAATTTAATTATCTAATTGACAATAAAATATTGCAGAAAGCTGATAAAAATCAACTTTCTTTATATCAGTGCTTAATAAGCACTGTTAATAAGTATTCTTTATTAACTAATTCAATAAAGATCAAAGCAAAATGCAAAAAAAAAAAAAAAAAACAGTAAGGACAGAACATGCAACTTCAAAACTACAAGCCTGGCGCTTTAACCACTATACTAAATCTGACATAAAAATTATCAGCTTTTAAGAAAGTTCTTGATTTCATACGTTTTAACTCCTCCCCCCAATATGTACGTAGCCATCTCTTAACCAATCACCATTCGACACCGCCTTCAATCGCTCTACGCGTGACTGTTTGTAAAATCGCCCCTGTGGGTCTTTCGACCGGTTAGAAACCGTGGTCACATAGGTCACTTTGGTTAGGTCTGCTGAACGCGCTCTATATTTTCCATACCTTTTGATAATTCGTATCATTAAACTATAAACAACTAAGCTTACGATTGGGAATTCAAGCGCTCGAATACGCCATCTGGTGGAGAAGAGATATAACTTCTCGCTTCAGGAAAATCACTTGCAAGCCCATTGCATTACATACATTTTTAATTTGTTAATAATGATTATATTTTTGCACAATTTCAGATTTCATGTGATATTTGTGTTCACTGTTTATATGACAAGATAAAAATTATCCAAATTTGAATATCTAAAACTTTTAAACGCGTTTACAATAAATAATAGTTTCAATGGAACTTTAGCATTAGTTAAAGGGACAATTTTCCTCGAGGCTAACGAAAAGAACAGGCTACCGCGGTGCATTTCACTTATCTTTTTTTACAGACCGTTAGAGTGACGTGTTGCTCTTTTCATACACCTTCATTGGTGCATTCGAGCATCACGTGACTCCGGCGGTCTGTAAAAAAAGATTCGCGCAACGCACCGCGGTAGCCTTTCTTTTTCGTTAGCCTCGATTTTCCTGTACCGACGGCTGAGATCAGCGCCTCTATAGGCCGTTTTAAGTCTCAATTGACCGATGTCGTAGCCTACGATGATGCGCGGCGCTGTAAAGCCTATCATTTCGAACGATTTCTGTAAGCGAAACCGGGTCTAGAAAATAGTTTATATATAATCTGGTAGAGAGCGTCATTCTCGGGGAAAACAAACGTTGAAATTACATTACTTTGAGTTCGTTTTAGCATTGTGTGACGCTTTAATTAATTACGCTTTAAAAATCCTAGTTGTACATAAATTTTGTAAAATATTTATAATAAATCGTTTTACATTTCATTCTAATGTGATCTAAATGATCAAGTACTTAAATAACCCCCCCTACCCCTCCTCCCCCCCCCAAAAAAAGAAAAGAAAGGTAGGGGGAAAAAATCTCCAATTGACAATGTTTAAAATCTTTATCATAACTTTTTTAAGAAAACTTTTTCTCTCAACTTTTCTGCTGCTCTATTTATTACTTTATTTTAACAGGATGAAAAAAGAATTATCTTAATAGCCTCAACTATCCAAAAATTTTGTGCAGCTTTTCTTCGTCTGTAATTATGTGTGACTTATAAGCACTGATTCATCAAATTCTTTCAAAGTGTGCTACAAATTTTAAGAAGGTAATAATTTTATTAAGTTTTGTGAAAAATCCTTGTTATACATAAATTTTGTAAATTATTTATAATAAATTGTTTTACATTTCATTCTAATGTAAAACAAATTAATACATTATCAAGCACTTACCCCCCCCCCAAAAAAAAAAAAAAAAAGTATTTTTCTTAAAAGTTTTCTTAAAAGTTATAAAAGTATTTTTCTTAAAAGTTTTCTTAAAAGTTAGTTACTTTATTATAACAATAAAAAATCATCTTAATTTCGTCAACTATCCAAAAATTTTGTGACCCCCACCCCCTTTCCCCTTTCACACAAAAAAAAAATTCTGTATAATTCTGTAGTATCAATAAAAAGATTTAAATTCCTGCCATCCCCTTAGAAAAGATTGGGTGAATTTCTATAACCATGGTTTGCCAGTAGATGGCGCTCGTCCACTCCCTGTCCCCTCGAAAATGATAGGCTCTTGGGCTCTACAGCGACGTGCATCATCGTAGGTGTCGTCTACCCTGTTTCTGCTTCAAAATGTTTATTGTGATAAATATTTCTAAATTATAAATCCCTTATAGTTTTTACCGTGTGTAAAATATGTATATAAAGTCAGAGAAAATTTGTATATTTTATTAAAAATAGACTGGTTATCCAGAATTGTTTAACTCTATGTAATTATTTTTTTATGCTTTATTCGCAACAAATTATTTAGCTGCAATGTTTTATTTTCAATAAATAAATGTTTTCGATTTATACGTGAAAGTGGAATGCTGACGAAAACTGCAAGTATTTTCAACTATTCTGTTCGATTACTTTTACACTATCATGTATTTCTTTTTTTCCCCTTTTTCGTAATTTCTTGTACTAATGTTCTTTTTTTTTGGCCTTATTTAATAGTGTGTGATTTATTTAATATCGATATTATACTTTTTAATTGGGTTTTACTGTCTTTTTGATTTTGTTTATTTTTTTTCCACATTTATATTCTTAGTTTTATTTATTAAAAATACCCCACAGAAATAAAGGGGTTAATCTATTTTATTGGAACAGATGCTTTCAGTGTTGAATTCAGACACTTTTCTCCGGGAGGGATTTCTGTGGCTCCGGGGGGGACATTATAGAGTTCCGGGGGGGGGGGGGAAATTCCACTTTTTGACCATTGAAAGCATAAAATTTCAAATCTTCCGGGGGGGGGGGGGACATTTCAATGCTCCGGGGGGGACATTCCCCCCCGGGCCACCCCCTGGATTCAACACTGGATGCTTTACACTCACGCAAACATATAAACATAAGTTTGGCGACTTTTTGGCGCCAAACGAATAACTTAATACAATGGCTAGGTTGTCATTAAAGAAAAAAATCCCCTAAATTTGTCACCTTTTTTACTTTTTATAACCGATTAAAAAAAAAAAAAACTGTGCGTGAGTGTATGACATCATAGCCATTTTATTTTTCATGTACCATGTTCATGTAATATTTTTTATGTATGTAAGGGACAGGGTTGGCAAGTTTCTTCCAATGTGGAAAAAACCGGCCGGAAGAAATAGGTTTCTTCCAAGTGGAAGAAACTGTTTTTCTTTTGGAATTTATTAGGGATGCACCGGATATCCGTCTCCTGCCGGATATCCTGCTTATTCGGCACTCAAACCGGATATCCGGTCCGGCCGAATACTTCAATATCCGGTTGCCGAATAGTGACTCATTTTCTAAATCAATTTTTAACATTATCAGAAAAGGTTAGTGGAAAATTAATTTGTTTTTTTACCAACATTATCCCGTTAAAACAATGTAAGTAGAAATAAATATTCATATTTTTGCAAAAATGAAATTATAGGATTTATATATAAATGAAAATATAATATTTAAAATATGACAACTAATTATTTATAATTAAAGGCAAGTTATGGTACTCAGCATTTTCAGGCTCTGTTATGTTTTTATCACAAATATTTTCCTTCTTTTGAGAAAAAGCGTTCACCCTGGTTGTCTATTTTTCTTGTGTTTTCAACAATTCTAAAGTAAAAATGATTTTACTGAATCTTTTGTCACTATTTTGTCTATGGATGGAAAACCAGCTGTGGTAAAATAATACTGATTATGAAAATAATTGTGCCACTATCCCCTTTCTACTACAAAACAAGATACTTTCAATGAGAAGCTTCTCTATTTAAATTCTGCTAGAAAACATTCGTCATAGGAAAAGTAAGTAATAATATAGTACGAGTATGTAAGAAAAGAAAAAGATGCTTCAATAGGATGTTTAGTATTTATAAATAAAGATTTATAAGTATGAAAAACAGAGAAATTAAAATTACTTAATGGTTTATCTTTTTATGTTCAATGACCCTGAATAAAGGAAAAAAAAAACTACTAATATGTATATTGGAATAGGCAAAAGAAAAAACATGATTAAATTTCAATACTTAATTAGTAAAAAGCATTTGTTTTTAAGCAACTTTAACTTAATAAATGAGTTTAAATCTATTATTAACATTTGAATGACATAAAATTATAATAATCTAAAGTTTTCCTTCTTTAAAGCAAGCATAAAATAGAAATATTACTATTGAAATTAAAAACAAAAAAGTATTCGGCCGGATACCGGATATTCGGTAAAATTTTGTACCGGATATTCGGTATCCGGTATCCGGCAAAAAATCATATCCGGTGCATCCCTAGAATTTATCATATAAGTTGCAACTTTGTAACATACAATAAAAATAAATGCATTTTTCTAATAGATTAAATGAGAGATTAGATTTAATGAGACCTTTAAAAATTTAACTATACATGATAATTACACCAGTTTTTTAGCCAAGATTACACACCTGTCTAAAGCTTTTCAATCACCTGAATAAAATAAATGGTACTAACACCATGCCAAAATGTATGCTAATGTGCCATTTATTTCAACCCTGAACGTGCAATGGATTTTTATTGCAAACATTGTGATTTGCTGTTAATTGAACGTGAATCCTTTTAAATTATCATTACTTAATCGTAACCTCACAAAACATCTTAATTTGCTATTTTTCAAATAGAAAATATTTAATATTAAGTTGTAACTTACATTTATTGTTGAAACGGATATGGATTTTATCATTTGGCAGTTATCAGGTGATGAGGAAGCTGCAATAAAACTGTTTCAGGACTTTGGATACATAAATAAAGGCTTTTATTTTTTTAAAAAAAGTATTTATTCAAAAAGTGAAATGATTACTGCAATGCTAAGAGACATTTACAATTCCATGCCTGTAGTTAATGCCATTAGCCATAAATTGAGTTTTATTTTATTATTTTAAGTCAATATTTGTTGATTTAATAAAATAGTTCATGAAAGTCTGTAATTTTCAAATGTTATATTTTTAATTTCTCAATTTTGTGCTAACAACGTTTTTTTCAAACTAATCATTTCACATGAATTCCATTTTGTGCTTTTTTTTACGCTTGTAACGATTTACGCTTAGAGATGACAATGATGTTGGTATAACTAACGGAAATGTACCAAATACATTTAAACAAAATATACAAAATCAATTACAAATTGTTTTTAAAATATTGCATTTTTATATGATAAATAAAGAATTGGTAGGTAGTTTTTTTTTACATAAATACATAAACAATGAAAAAATAACCCTCCTCCCTACATCTAAAGTTATAAAAAACATAACCTGTAAATACCTGCTGAACCTGAAGTTTGTTATTAAAAAATAACTTATTTTTCCATAAATAATATTTTTAATATTAAAGTTTCCAATTTAATACAATTAGGTTTTGAATTTAACTCTTTTATATAGTTAATAAACTTTAATTTTGAGCATCTGTTTTGTTTTCTGTTGGTTTCTTCCATTTCTTTCAGTTTCTTTCGGTTTTTTCCAGTTTCTTCCACTGTCCTGGAAGAAACTAGTTTCTTCCGGAAGAAACCCAACCCTGGTAAGGGATTTACGTAGTTATTTGCAGGGCCGTACAGAGAGACTGCGGATCCCCCAACATAAGTAAGATACGTACAATAACACTTGCTTAGACGAAAACTCAAAAGACCAGTGAAAATTTCGGTATTTCTCTATTATCCCGTCGACCACTTTTCAGAACATAAAAACTATCGCCAAACTAAGATTAAACGCCAAAAATGCAGTCCTATTTACTTGATGTCAGGAGCATTCTACGTGTTTGTTATGTCATCAAGTGGTTTTTAATTCGACATTTGCGTGTATTTTTCATTGTTTACTGATTTATTAGTTATTTTATTCATTAAAATATCAATTGTCAGTTGAATCCTCAAAACAAGGGTGATGCTTGGCGGCGTCGAAGTTAGTGAAGCGATAAATTAGATTTTCTTGCTACCCGTTTGTTTATGTTTCTTCCACGCCTACTGTGGTTGATTGTTGTTTGTTCTGGAGATTGGATTGGATTTTGAGCTCAAAGCAAAGATGTAAGAAGGTCTTGATTGGATTATTGTGTGTCGGATTTGTTTAATTACGTTTGTGGAATGTATTTTGTGAAGTTTAATGATTTGACATTTTGTCGTATGTCATAGAAGGATAATTCCTGTGAAATAATAATTAAAAAAAAAAAAAAAAACGAAAGATGAGAAATATGGGTGTTATATATATATTATTGTAGTGGCAACACTATTTTTCTATAGACGTTTTAGCAACAAGACCGTTTATTTTTTATTCGACACATGCCGCTACGTTTGCTTGTATATGTTTATTATTGCTAATTAAAATATGGGTTAAATAGAAACAAAAATAACAAAAGGTAAGTGAATTTTTGTTGATTTTATTTGATAAAATATATTTCACGTATTCTAGAGACTGGGTCATTCCATGTCAATTCAACCACACCAGTACACCCATGGTCACCGATTTTGATGAAACTTGGTATATTCAATAAACGTATGGTATTAAATAACCCCCTAATTTTTTTTATCTCTGGCTTCAATAATTTTTTATTTACAGCCATTCAAAATTTCTTCAAATTCACATTTTTGCATATGCCGAGAAGCGTTATACAAACTACACTTGGTTGTAAAAAAAATTCTATTTGGTTCCCAAATCTTCCAATTGTTTTCAGAATTTATTTGCTTACCAACAAAAATATGATAAACACAGAAAAAAATACTAGAGGGCTGTAAATATTTATTTTGGACTCCTAAAAAATAATAAATTATTATTAATTTTTATTTTTGTTCGAAAAAACATGATTTTCTAAAAATGCAATATCAGGGAGAGGGACAGGTATAATCTTGACGCATTTTTTTTAAAAATGAGCCTAAATATATGTTCTAACTTATTCTGTAATAAAATTTGTGGTTTTTTAATTCCTTCTGAAGAAAAAAAAAGAAAATCACAAAATGCCATCAATAAAATGGCAACATCATGAAAATTTCAATACCACATTTCTGTTAATTTTTAAGAATTTATATAATGTAACTAAGCTAAAAACATTACTTAAATATGTTATTTAAAATTGTATTAATTTTTTTTATAACTTTTTGATGAAAGATGAACATGGGCGTAACTAGAACATTTTTGTGGGGTGGGCACAGGCCCCCAACCTGAAAAGTTCTTTGTGTGTGTGTTTGTGTGTATATGCATGTAGGGAAATATCTAACAAACTTGTAATGATACCAAACTCGTTGATTTAATGAAGAATTTGAGTAAAAATTAGCAACAATTTATTATTGAGGTTAATGGGAAAGAATATTATTGCCTGTGATACTGCAATTTTTAAGATGACCAGACGTACTGAGACAGTGCTAGTGTTAGACCATGTGTCAGTTTCCCAACTTCTAGATTTAACGCCCAGTTTTTTAAGGTGGTTTTTAAATGATTTGCGGAACAACGTAAAATTTTCTGACGCAATTTCTAACTTATTTTTAAACGTAAAGGCATAAAATTGGTAAACCTGACTATTTAAACGATTTGGAATAGAAATACGTTTTCCATTTTTTGATAAATAGCTTACTTTTTGTGTTATAAGCGATCCTGGTGACGTGACCACGCATTTTTCGTGCTCTTCGGGCTGCCGCGGCGAGATTTCGGTCCAAAACGTCGACTTTGACCAGTTTTTTTTTTTTGAAAGATCTTCTGTTTTTACCAAAAAATGGAAAACGTATTTCGATTACAAAGTTTCTGAATAACCAGACCTGCTCATTTCATGCTTTCCGAACAAAAATGAATTAAAAAAAATATGTCTGAAAATAGCTCTTTTGGATTTGAGAACAGCCTTAACAAAATCCTTAAATAGGGGGTAGTCAACCTAGTGATTGCGGGCACATTTGAGCCCATCGATTCATTTTCTTACGATCATGAAACCTCTATCAATTTATATATATATGCTATTTTGCACTCGTGAATGCACATATGGGTTTTTAAACGCGGGGGTGTTTCGAACGTTCTCAGTCTGTAGAAGTTTTTTTATAAAATCTCTGTCGACAAAATATTCAAAGATTCATTCACACTGAAAATTTTGCCATTATCTTCCACATTTCTATCCTGAATGGTTGAGAAGAATCTTTGTTACGGTTTGCAGTTAATTTTCATAAACATATATCTCTATCCATTCAATATCTTTATGTGTAATTATGAAGTTTTATGTAATAGACTCACAGTTAAATAAATATGTGTGTGTACGCGAGAGATAGGAAGAAGGTGCTCCCACGAAGATGAAGATGGTTATAAAGTTCAAATTAGCCAGTGTTAGTAGAAAGATGGATGACCGCTGCGCCTAAATTATCCCGGTTTTCAAAATTTAACTTATGAAGAAAAAACAATTATTTAAAAGAAAACGTTGGAAGACACAAAATTCTACTTCTCTGTTAACAAAATCGTTGAAGCAATGCACTGTCTGTATAAAAAATACCGTAAAATCTATGAAAACGGAACTTGTATTAACCCTTTGAAGGATAGTGGTATACTACTTATACAACTTAATTTTAATCTCCGCGACTGGCTACAGTTGCACCAGAAATTTTGAATAAATTTTTGCCTATTTTTAGTGTGTGAAGAATATTATTTTCAAATCAATTTGTCAGTAAATTCCTCTGACATTAAATTATTTGAATCTTTTATCAACATACTTTGCCCCCTTCAAATTTTGCTAAATATATTTTATTTCGATAGTATCGAATCACTTAAATGAACTTCTTGGACTCATGCCAAAAATAGACTTGTACTACAGTCTAGGTTTAGACTTCAGATCCTTTAAAATTTTGACACTGCAAAACTTGACCTTTAAAGCAATTAAAAAAAAATACAAATAATAATTTAACAGTAACATTAATTTAATTTAGTATTTCAACAGTCAAATATAATATAGAATCTCTGACTAAATTAAAAGCAGTTAAAATCAAAAAAGAAATAATATAATCAATAAAAAAAATCCCCCCGGGACCAGCACACAGGCAGAGGTAGATTTCGAAGTTAAGTACTAATTTCAGGTGATGCGTTGCACTGGAGAATGCGCAGATTTTTATTGGGAGATGGAGGTTTCGCTTTACATGTTTTTGTTTTTATTTATTTATTTTGTTGTAAGAGTTGGTTCTTTCAAAAACTTGTCAGTACAAAAATTGTAGATAATATTATGAAGAATTAAATTAAATTTAAACGGATTTGATATCTTGTGAATTGAAGAAGTTATGTTTTTCATTCTTCTTAAAACCCTGTATTTTTAAACCGCTTGAGACCATTTTTAAGGATATCAAAAATGTGTCATTCGTATATTTTTGGCCCTTTTCCTAAAAGTAATAACTTTAAACGGATGCGGAATGCTGTATCATAATTAAGAAATTATGTTTTTTTCTGTTTTCACAAAAAGTGTACCCCCATCCCCCCCTGGTCCGATTTTGCCCATTAACGAACTTGACCGAGATTTTATCGCCCTGGATTTTATGTATGAGTTTGGAAGAGATTTGAGCAGAATTACAGAAGTTAACGAGTCCATAAAAAAGTGGTATTAATATACAGCAGCACTCAAAAGTATTTTGACAAAGAGAATAATTGACTTAATTAATAACATTAATAAAATTTAAAAAAATCAATGAATTAATTTATTTAACTATATTCAATGTTTCACAGAATTTTAATAATAATCATATTCTCAATGGTATGGAATATATTTTATTTATATTTTTATGTTAAACAAAATAAGAGCGAATATAATGTCAAAATACTTTTGAGCGCTACTGTTATATAGATAGATAAAGTTTTGAACTAGGGGGTTATTTTGGGTTCTAGGAATCATTATCGGCGTAGATCTGCAAAAATGTTTCAGAACATAGGGGAGAATGTATTAGATAGTATTTCTTATGAAATCTACCTAAAAAAATAAACGTCGCCTGAATTTAAATTAAATTGAAAATAAATTTTATAACTACTTTTCTCAAAAAAAGGTTTTTCTTTTTTTTTTTTAGATGTTTCAATTTTACAGCTAGTTGGGCTCTTTTTGCGAGCTTGGTTTGGAGCATAATTAAATCCATTGTTATTCTAACGCTTATTTAATTATAACCTTATATAATATTTGGCAATATTTCACCTGTGGACAGTTAATGGGGAAATGCTTTAAAATTAATTTAATAATTTGTAATTAAGTTTTAAAAATATTAAAATGTTATATTACCATCGGAAACATGCATGAGAGCATAAATTTTCTAATTCTAAAACATCAAGAAGTGAATCGATTCCAAATTCCACCTTCATATCTCTCTATATTAAAAAAAAGTAACCACCGCTGCCGCCGCTGTCAATTAAGATTTTGTGCCTTGAAGTCTTTCTGGACTAATATCTAGAAAACTATTGCATGTAAAATTTTAAAAATTGGTAGTTTTATAAAGAAATGTTCGATAAACACGCTGAAGCAAATAGTTTTTAAATCGAAGAATTATTTTAAGAGATATTTAAAATCAAAGTTCGTCAAAACAGTTTTTTGAAAAAAGTTTTATAGGAACGAAAACTATCCGCAGGAATTTAACCATAATTTGTAAGGATATAGTTGACAAGTTTGCGGAGTGCAGACTGCAATCACTTTTTTAATTTGAGTAATTTTTTCAGGTTATATTTCAATTTTTTATTCAAAATTTTCATTATTTTAACGAAGATTTATTTCATATTTCATAAATTCCATTATTTGAACCGTTGCCAATTTTTTATTCAAAATTTTCATTATTTTGACGAAGATTTATTTCATATTTCATAAATTCCATTATTTGAACCGTTGCCAATTTGTAAAATAGCGCACGTAATAAGATTCCCTTTCAATTAAGAAATGTATTTACACGAGACTATTAAAAACAGAAATAAAACTTTAAAATAATATTTAAATGATCACGTGTTAAAAGCAATAAATGTAGAAAATGACGTAATAAAAATATACTTGCGCGTGAATATTACAAAGAGAAATACGAGTAACTAGGGAAATTCACGTCACATTTAAAATGATAAAAAAAACAATATTTCCAAACAATTTCAATTAATTATTATATTTTCATGAGAGATCAATTTATTTCGACATATCTTTTACCCATTATTGCAAATTTTAAAACAGCGTAAATAATAATATTTCCTTTCCAATGTCAAAATTCTTCTATTTGTTTATTTGGTGTTACAGTTTAACGATAGTTTTTTTTTTTTTTTTTTTTTTTTTTTTAATGAAAATTGATTGACGGGGTAATGGAGAAGTATCAAAAGACAAATAAGCGTTGAATTAAAAATTCCCCGATGAAAAAACTAACTCGTGTAACGCATCTGATGTCAACTGAAAGTAACGCGACGCCACGATTATGCACGTTTGGCGCTAAATTATATATTTTGGTGACAGTTACAGTTGTAATCTGTTTCAACAGCAGTTGATTCGACCTTAAAATCCCTCAGTCAAAGGAAAATGAATGGAAACCCTGTTACAGCAGATCGCCACTGGTTGTTTAATTATAATACAATCTTCCGTAATCGTTTTAGAGATGATCAAATCAGAGTGTTTTTAAATCATGCGGTGTCAGAACGGGGGTTGGCGAGCGCAGCTCGTAGGGGGCAGAGCCCCCTAGTATAAGAAAAAAAAAGTGTAAAAAAAGTACCTTGCTATTTGAGAAACAAAAAAGGATTCTAAGTATCTTAAAGTCTTTTACAATCTTTTAAAAATCAGCTTGAAAGAGAATTAAATTGTTATTGGTGAAATATAAAGAGAAATATTCTATTTGATTATGATATTAAACACATACCCTGTTAGTAACATAAGAAAAAAGCCGTTGGATGTCCCTTGTCTATCCTAATTTTCTGTTTAAAGTACTTTTATTAAATTACTGTAAAACAGAACTCATGTCTTTCTGCTACAGTCGTACAATGATATTGGGAAAAAAAAGAAATGAAATGAAATATGACTTTTAATTTTTTTTTCCCGTGGTTGGATATAAATAATAAATTTGCAGATTTATTATTTACAATTATAAACAGCTTTTTAGAGTAATTAAAGTCACTAAACGTTGTCATTGGGGAGTATTTAAAAATAATACTTATTTCTATCTAAGAAGATATTTTTAAATGAGCAAATTCATCTTGAAACAATATTAAAATGTTAATAATTTCATAATGCATCTTTTTGGTATCAGGCTGGGGCTCTGATGGCACAAAATTATTCGGGTTTGGATTTCAAATCGTCGGGCTCGGTGTCCGGAAAAAAAAGAGTCCGAACTCATCTCTATTTTACACATGTGTTGTTATTGGAAGTTTAAATATGTTAAAATTATATTGGGAAACATGCATATTAAATGCGTATAACAATGCAAATTAAATTACATTCCACTTACTTGCAGTGTCATAATTGCACCCATTCATGTAAATTGTTGACAGTACGTTTCTCCATACTTACTGTACGTCTTTCCAACTTAGCTTGAAAAATATTTAGAAATTAAGATTGGGATTTAGATTCCTTCTCGTTCTTTGCCTTTCAAGATCAAGTCGTGTTTTGTATATTCTTATCAGTACTCCACCTGCTGAGTGTAAAATCTCTATACCTTTTTTTCAGTGATCTGTCTTCCCACTAATTAGCATGTGCATGTGTACGGCCTATTTCCGTTTCAGACATTCAGCAATCGATAGCCAGTAATTTGATTTTTTTTTTTTTTTACTTTTAAAGTTGTGAATTTGGCTGATGAGTTGTATGAATAGGATTCTGTTTTTAGCAATTGTTGGATTCTCCACATGCATCAACTGCACTTTTTGGATTCTCCACATGCATCAACTGCACTTTTTGGAAGGAAATCACAAGTTGTGTGATTATTCTATGTCAGTCCCTCTCTCATTATAAAAGAAGAAGAACATATGTGGACAAAGAATTAAAAAAGAAAAAAAAATACGAATAAGCCGAATTTACGATAGATACAAGTCGATACATCACATAATGTAATTTATGAAAAATAATATTTTTTTCGAAATTTTGATGTATTTCCATCTTTTATCAAGCAGCCTCTTTGAAACAGTACTACTCTCTGCGCTTCTTTAGATGACAACTCTCGGCTCACACATGAACATTCAAATACGCGTTCGCACCGTCTCTGATTACATTAGTTTTCACAACAGTTATATTTATTATATTTGTGTGTGTAGCCTTTTTTAATATCTCGAAAATTAAAATTTTTTATCAAAATTTTTACACATGAGTCTTGAAATTACTGGAGCTACTTGCAGCTTACCACTCTAGTTACGCCTGCCGTAAAGTATGAATGCAAATTTAGTGTTGAAGAAATCTGCATGGGCACAGGGCTGGCAAGCAACAGAAGCCCGGCCCGGTGCGTGGGCCAGGCTGATCTCGGACCAATTTTCTTTAATTAAATTCGGTGCCGGGACGGGGTTCCTTTTTTATTTCAGACTCGTGCCGGGCCAGTCTTGGGACTTGAGGAGGACAGTGCCACCCAGAGACCTAACCAGCCAGCAAAGTTACAAGGGGCTTTAACATTATTTGTTGGGGCTAATTAACATCCGATTATTTTCCCTACCACTTTAATGATACAAAACATAAACAGAAAAAAGAGGTCAAGCCCCCCATGTCATAAAATTTTCTATTGCAAAGTTTTAGAAATTTTAAATGTAATATAGATGCTATTATTATTTTAAATATTGTGAAATCTAAAAGGATTCAAGAAGTTGTTGTGTGCGTGTGGAGGGCAGCCAAACCTCTCCCTAATCTAGTTACATCCCTGCTACTAACTCCGCAGCAAGTATATTGCCGAAACCATGGAGATTTTCGAGGTATAACTTCAATGCTATAATGAAGTACATTCTTTAAATTTTTGTAACCCCTCCCTCCCTCCCTCAGAGCCTAGTCGTCTGAGAGAAACACTGGACACATCTTTCTAATTTGTTCTCTTCCTTTCATACCTTTGTACTTCACATGCAGTTCTTGAGAGTATTATGGTTAAATAATGTAGTACATCTTTCGTTCAGTTTTATATTTATAAGATAGTTTTGTTTCCATGTGCCCAAATTCTAGGACAAAAAAAAATATTCTTTTATCTTGATTCAAGTTTAATTGCTTCATTGCACTCTCTACATTGCATAACAAAATATTGTTCCTTTAAACATTTTTAGAAATTTATCGGAAAAAGTTCTAAAAAAGTAGAAATTTGATTAAGAAGCATAAATGTAGCAAAAACACTATGTGCGAACAGCAGCTGAAATCTCATGGGTATATGAAAAGGGGATGGGGGTGGGAGTGGGGTAGGAGAGAGCCAAGTCCCCTATCCTAAATCTTTATAAATAGAAGATTAAAAAAAATATATTAAGAAATATAAATATAAAAACTGTCTGTGATTGTTATTGAACTGATTATTCAATGATTGCAATTTTATTATAATACTAGCTAACCCGACCGGCGTTGCTCGGGCCTTAGATAATAAATAAAAAGGGAAAAAATGGAAAAGTTTTCGATAAAGGGAAAAGTTTTAAAAAGGGAAAAATGTTCGATATCAAGTCGAATGACCTAAACCCTGTTGAAATCGAGCCTAAAGAACCCAAGAAAAGAATGCGCTCCCAGATGGTGGAAGATGCCCCCCTGTAAATTTAACAAATTAATTTTAACATTAACGCAAAATATAATTTATGGATGAAATCACCACTCTCTTTAAACTTAACCACTTATTTTGAATAGTAACGCAATTTTTAATTTATTGCTGAAGTGAGAACGCAAGTTTATGCCGAAAAAGAAGATTGATATTTTTAAAAGGTGTTAGCTTATGTCTAAGGAAATGTTTAGAAGTTTATAAAGTAGCTGGAGTACCTTAGAACTATGAAGAAAATTGAAAGAGAATCGGATCATTTTTAAAGAAGCTGCATCAAGGGACGAAAGAAGGAGATTAATATTCAAAATTGGTGGTAGCTGAGATCCGAGAAATTTTTTTGTCGTCCAAACAGTAGCCCTCAGAATTTGTTAGAAAAAAAAACTAGCAAATCGGACGATTTTTAAGGGATGGGGTGGGGTTTGTAGTAGGGGGCTCAAAAGGGGCCAACTGATAGTTTTGAGCAGGAACCTAAGACAAAAACATCTTAAAAGGTCCTAGTACGTAGCGCTTTAGACCTTCAAATAGTCGAAATTAAGCATGTATAAATTAATCATTAGAATAAAATATTAAAGAAATACTTAAAAAGGTCTCTAGAGCCCAAATAAAAATATCAGGGTGGTAGCCCGGGGAGAGGAGTTCAAGACTCAACTTTTAAGCTATGCATTGAGATAATGACACAATTAGGGGGTGAAAATGCATGACACACAAAAAGTTCAAGGGCCCAGGACCCGGCCCAGGAGTTCAGGGTTCTAATTTGAATGTAGAAATGAGAGATTAACAAAATAGAGAAAAGGTATCTAAAACGAAGTAGATCGGATAAAAAGTTTGCAAGTTATTTAAAATTTAGGGCACAAAACTTAAACGGGCGCGAGAGGCCTGGGCCTGGACGGAGAATTTTTTTTGTCGTTCATGTAATAGCTAGAAGTCCTAAAAAGTTGTTAAAAAAACTAGTGATGACTTTAAGAGAGCTATAGCAGGGGGCCCAAAAGAGCCAACTGATGGTTTTGAGCCCTACGATGAAGGGTCCGAATGGGAATGTAGATATGAGGGAATAACTAAATGGAAAAAGGGACCCCAAAACGAAGAAGATCGGATTAAAAGGGGGCAAGTTATTAACAATTTAAGAAACAAAAACTTCAAAGGGGCCCCAGAGGGCCAGGATCTTAACTGGAATGTATGAATGGGGGGAAGTTAATTGGAGAAAAAAAGGACTCCCAAAACGAAGAAGATTGGATAAAAATGGGACAAGTTATTAACAATTTAGGACAAAAATCTTAAAGGAGACTCAGGGGTCCCGGGTCTTAAAAAAATAAAAATCCTTGCCTCAGGTACATCAGGACCCAAATATTTAGACTTCTACTTACGGTAGATTTTGTTTGCCGTCGGCGTCACACGCACACAACTTTCTTTTATTTGTATAAATATGTTTATTATAAAGGTTTGCATTATATTTTTAATTATAAGTGCTAACTGTTTTTCATGGCCGAAGTTATTAACTATTTTTTGTCACACACAAACCTTCTATCGTGCGTACACCCGATCTTTCAATTCCTTCCTGGATTTTATCCCCCCCGTTACTTTGTTCTGACGAAGAATCGTTGTCAGATGTTCTATGGCCGTAGGTAATACGGTCGTTTTTTCTATCTTGCACAAAAAAAAGAAAAAATGACAGGAAGTGTCCTGCTATTTTTAGATGGAATGACCACCCAGTGCTTTCAACAGACTTTATGACTTTGTCGAAAGGATGCTAAATTGCACTTCTTGAAACTATGTTTTCCCCATATTGTCCTTTAGATTGTGCCCCCCCCCCCCGTCACATAACACAACCCCATACTCACATGCACAAGAACTGCCTCTTAATGCGCAATTCAATAATATATGTGTATTACATTTGTTTGTGTACTGTGCAAACTTTCAAAGATTTGGGTTGGAATATGCAAAATTTGAATTATTGCGTCATAATATTTCCACATGAGTTTAAAATTCTGGGGTGGGCACTGGAGCTGTCTGGGGTGGGCCGTGCCCACCCGGCCCACCCACTAGTTACGCCTATGAAGATGAATTAAAACTTGCATTCACAAAACAATAATTAAACATGCTTTGCATGATTTTTTTTCGTCATTTGGCTTTGCAAATGACAAAATGAAATTCTCAAGGAAAATATAGATATAATATTTAGGTGTGATCTAATTAATTATCAAATGGGATTATATGGGTCTTTAGAACACATATTAGTGTTTATGCTAATTAATTACAAAATTAGGGTTTTTAACTAAGAATAATTCCTATCAAATTAAAAACTAAATTAAATATATTTAAAAAATTAAGTGTTTTTGAGCAAATTAATTTGTTTAACTATACAGTTAAAGTCATTACTGTTTAAAATGGATTAATTCAGTATATTCTGATATAAAAAATAAATCCTCAATATGTTTGTAAAAGTAAACTGGCGCAGTTTACCTTCCCTTTATGCTTAGTAGGCCGTGGGGCGATCCCGGAAAAGAAGCTTAGAAACAGACTTCCGTTGCAACTTTCGGGGGGCAACTTAATTTTAAACTTTTATGTTATAAAAAGTTCTTACACATTGAAATTGTCAAAGTTCTGGATGCAAAAGTTGCACATTAATTAGAAATCGCAAAAAATATATCGCACTATTTTCTCATGACATCAAACAACCGATTGGCTCTATCTACCCCTTCTCTCACGTTTTAGCCAATCGGAAGCGTACGTTTATGAATTTGCCGTGGATAGCGTAAAAAACTAGCGAAATTTTCCTTTTTCTGTTTAAAAACAAACTTACTATTCTCCAAAATGAATTATTTTGTTAAAATTATTTTGTGATCATATGCTATAGCATATTTGCAACTTTAAAAGTACACCAAGGACAATTTTATTAACATTTAACTCTAGATTTCCATCTCACTTTTATTTATTGTGACTTTTTTAATTACTAATATTAATGAAAACAGCCAGATTTCCAGTTTTGCTAACCGAACATCTGGTCTATTACGTATTATAATTCATAATAGTGTAGAAAAAATAAATTCTTATATAAAAACATATTTTTTTTTTTTTACAAATCTTTAATATTTGTTGAATAATTTTATTGAACCAAATTGCCATAAAGACATTACCCAAGTAAGTCCTATTCTAATGTCTCCTAACTTTATTATAGTTTTAAATACAGGTGCAGATTAACAAAATCTGAAATAAGGAACCATTGACTCCTAATTCTCAAAAATCTAGTGACCACAGTAAAAGAAAAAAAAGGCCATAAAGAATGCTGTGAAATAATGCATGAATAAAAACAATCCTGTAAATATATTCTAATTTTTTCGTTTCCTTATGAAAAATATAAATTTTATTTTACTTGACATACATTTAAAAAAATTTTCAACACACTTTTTTATTATTGACCAATATTTTATAAGTTGTTCAAAATCATAATTTTTTTTAACTTAAACAGATTACAGTAAATTACTTCATCTGCAAATTAAATATCTTCTGTCAATTTGTTAAACAGGTATTAGTTTAAAAAAAATCTTATATGCAGTGTACAACAAAAGCATAATTAAATAGATGTTATATGAAATGAAAGGATATTTCTTTCAATTGCAAATTATTTATTAGAAATTGAATTCTAGCTTAAATATAATTTTAGCAATTATTTTATCAAGTTTTTCTACATTCATACATTGTTTTATTTTTTTAATATATACTGAAAATGTGTATTCTATTTTAATGTTTAGTAGCAGATAATCTCAAACAGTTTTTTTTTTTTTTTTTTTTTTTTTTTTTAAAATACATATAAATAGCTAAGGATTAGGACACAAAAGTTTTATCATCGAAATAAGGATGTTCATGATAGAAATTTATATCTATAATTCGCTTAATATTTCAAACCTCTTTAAATATTTTGCTTTTGGAAAAAGAAATTTTATTTTATTTTAAACTAGCTTTATCGTTGTTATTGCTTATGTTTCCTACCGGCAGATGGCGCCAAAACAATTTCAAAGTTTTAGTTCGAAGGAAAGAAATTGAAAGCACATTTATTTTGCTTTTATTAGAGTGGTTACTTACTTATTATTTTCTGGACAATATGGCCATTACATTATCCAAGCATGCAGCTGGTATAATGAGGATCTATAAATCTTTTATTTTTCTTATAGTTTGTTTATATTCTGCCACCGACCAAACGTTTGAAAGGCCAGTTTTTATTGGCTCTTGAGTGTAAAAATGTGCCAATCGGAGATAGTTTTATAAAACCAATTAAAAAAGAGTTCCACTTTTTTATTATAATTATTAATTAATGTGCAACTGTCGAATCCAGAACTTTGATGATTTCTAAAGTATTAAAGATCATTATACTAATCCTGCAGGAATTGAGTTGCCCCTCAAATGTTGCAACGAAGTTGAACGATAATGCCAGTGGCCCCACGGCCTATAGTTGCTTCCTGTTTATATTACAAGGCAGATGTTAGGGTTAACCAGAAAGCTGATGCAATCATTCAAAGTATTGTGCAGCATCAATTTTTGAATTTTTAATTTTTTCTTTCTTTTTGTTTACTGTGTTTTTATTGGTGGTTTATGAAAATACTCACAATAAGCTTTAAATAAGAGCATATCATTCTGTCCTTTCTCAAATTCTGCTTTGCAATCAGAGAGCATTTGAGAAATGTTTTTATCTTTTGTTCAGTTAGTGTTAGTTTCCTGAATTAGATATATGCTTTAAAAATCTTCAGTGGATTAACTGTATTTTATTTTTTTTATATATATTACTGTGACTTTTTATGAAATGGAGAGTACTACATATGATGTGGGGAAAAAAACTTCAACAGAATGTCACAAGACTAACTACATTAAAAAGAATGTTATTGTAAATGAATCAAATGATCTCTCTGAAGAAGACAAAATACTTTTAAAGTTAAGAACAGAAACTACTGAAGAATTGCATACCATTTGTTTTCATCATAGAATTGTATATTTCAAAAAGTTTGAATCCCTTCAGAAAAAATGTTGTGATCCCTTCAAAAGGCACAAAAAGTATGTGAAAAATACATTGTGTGCTGTAAATTTTCAGCAACATAATGATCTTTTACTCAAGGGACTTAAAGTTAAGCCAGGATAAAATTTATGCTGTCAATGTAGGACAATGCTCTTGTTCAAAAGTGCATTTCAGAATGAAGAATGTCTGTACAACAACACAGATACAAATTCTGACAGCCCACATAAAGTTGAAGACATGGATTACAGTCCCATTGCAAGCATCAGCAAAGATGACATACAAAAACTAAATTCATCTTTTTTTTTTTTTTTTTTTTTTTTAAAGGCTAAAAGCAAAAAATTGAAGAAATTCTTGATCAAAATTCCAGAAGTAGATTCAATGGCAGAGGACCTTGTTGTACAGAAGGCGAAGACATGGATAAATTAGCAGATATCATAAAAGACAAACTAACATTTGAAAAATGTAATAAAAAACAAATTCAGTTATTAAGGATTCAAACATCACTATCATGGAGACACACAAAAAAAAAAAAAAAGAAGATACATTTAATGTATCAGACTATGCATTCGTAAATCTCAGAAATTTTTCAAAGAGAAAGGAACATATTAGCTAAACCAGAACCCAAAAGAGAAAAACAATTGAGAACCGATGTCCTTGACATGGTTAAAAACTTTTATGAAAATCATATTTCAAGGATTATGACAGGAATGAAAGATGTTGTGAGCTTAGGGGGAGGGAGGGGGGGGGGGGGGGGGAGTACACATTAGTAAAAGATTACTTTTTTTTTTTTTTTGCGTGAATTGTATATTAATTTTAAGCAAGAGTTTCCAAACATTAGGGTGGGTTTCTCAAAATTTTGTAGCCTGTGCCCAAAATGGTGTATTCTTGCTTGTGTATGTAAGCCTGTGTTTATATTCAGATTTAATTGAAAGTAAAATGTTTAACTTCCTCATTGTTGAATTATTCTATAATAACATTTAAACTGTATTGATTGCAAGGAAGAATAATATTAATCATTAGCAAAGTCTTTCTAACACACACAATACATGACAATTAAGAAAAATACAACTACCGAGAACATCTCATTTTAAGTTCTATAAATAAATAAAAAATATATTTATAAAATAAATTACTAAGAAAAATGAATATTTAATTTTAAAGTATGTTTAATTATTAAACTACATTCCAAAATTATATTACAGTTATGTGAAATAAAAATTATATTCATGATGCTGCCATTTTATTGGTGGCATTGGGAGATTTTTTTTTTTTTCATCAGAAGGAATTAAAAAACCACCAATTTTATTCCAGAATAAGATAGAACATATATTTAGGCTCATTTAAAAAAAAAATGTTCCAAGATTATACCTGTCCCTCTCCCTGATATTGCATTTTTAGAAAATCATGTTTTTTCGAACAAAAATAAAAATTAATAATAATTTATTATTTTTTAGGGGACCAAAATAAATACTTACAGCTCTCTAGTATTTTTTTCTGTGTTTATCATCTTTTTGTTGGTAAGTAAATAAATTTTGAAAACAATTGAAAGGTTTGGGAACCAAATAGAATTTTTTTTACAACCAAATGCAGCTTGTTTAGTGCTTCTCGGATATATGCAAAAAGGTGAATTTGAAGAAATTTTGAATGGCTGTAAATAAAAAAGTATTGAAGTCAGTGATAAAAAAAATTAGGGGGTTATTTAATACCATATGTTTATTGAATACACTAAGTTTCATCAAAATCGGAGACCATGGGTGTACAAATCCCATTTTTGTGGTTGAATTGACATGGAATGACCCGACTGCTGCACGTCCAGCAGTCATGCATCCAGAGGTGTTTTTTTTCGGAAAATGTACGTCAAGCGTACATGTATGTTACTAATTGCTGCTTTTATGAGTTTCGTATATTCTAGATACTGCTGCACATTGAGGTTCATGCATCCAGAGGTGGTTTTTTTTTTTGGAAAATGTACGCGAAGTGTTCATATATAAGTTACTAATCGCTGCTTGTAAGAGTTTCGTATATTGTAGAGGCCGCGGCACGTTGAGTTCCATACATCCAGAGGGTTTTTTTTTCGGAAAATGTACGCAAATCGTACATATATGTAAGTTAATAACCGCATGTTTGTAAAAATTGAAATATCCGAAGGAAATATTGCTAAAAGTTTGTAAAAATAGAAAAATACGGAGGAAAATATTGCTAAAAGTTTCTAAAAATACAGAAGAAAATATTGCTAAAAGTTTGTAAAAATACAGAGGAAAATATTGCTAAATGCTTGTAAAAATCAAAATATCCGGAAGAAATATTGCTAAAAGTTTGTAAAAATATATAAATACGCAGTTAAATATTGCTAAAAGTTTGTAAAAATATATAAATATGCAGTTAAATATTGCTAAAAGTTTGTAAAAATCGAAAAATCGTGAAGAAAATATTGCTAAAACTTTGTAAATAGTCAAAAAAAGGAATAAAATCGATGTTTACTTTGTGAAGAAGCTTGCCGTAGGAAGCATGCATTCTGATTGGGTATAATTTGGAGGTTGCTGAGTTTTGGGTTGGCGCGCGTCAGAAAAATCGCCAAATCGGGGGTCGCCCTTGTTTGAGGATTTTGCCCAATTGTCTCCTTAAACGGCGGTGCCATGACATTAAAAGAGAAAAAGCATTGAAAAAAATGTTGCGATGCATAGTTACGTGCAATAGATCAGTTTC
Source organism: Maratus michaelseni (assembly GCA_963931845.1). Taxonomy (NCBI): domain Eukaryota; kingdom Metazoa; phylum Arthropoda; class Arachnida; order Araneae; family Salticidae; genus Maratus; species Maratus michaelseni. The sequence goes on from OZ007587.1 coordinate 479,642,116, forward strand.
AACTGATGTCACAAACATTTATTCACCAGCTGAGAGGGGTAATTAAGAAAAATAATGTAAATAAATCAGGGTACGCCGATTTAAATCACTTGATTTAAAAAAAAATCATTGATTTAAATCACACAATTTTTTTTTAAAAGTAATTTTTAACTATACTCTAAAATTTAAAAAAATCTTGAAAGGAGTACATGTTTATTTAAATCAAACAAAACAAGCAAAATATAAAAGTATATATTCTCAATGCACTCCAAGAGTGATCTCATTTTCAATAGAAATCCTATGGTTACTTTTCTTTGTAGACACCTGGAGAGATAATGGACTTCATTGAATGGGTCAACAAAGGTAACCCATAGCAGAGTAAATAGATAACAAGGAAGAATTTCTTTTGTCCACTGACCAATAGGGGTTAGTTACAAACCTGTTTTGCATCCACACTTGATGTGAAATAGTACTTGAATCAACTATCACAACTATAAGCTTTTTGCTTAAAGTTAGTGAACTGTAGATAGCAAAATTTGGTATAGTATAAGGCAAATTGGATTTTTTAAAAAAGAAAATGGCTGGTAGGAAAAAGGATCTCATATGGCTCTATTTTACAGAGATTGAAACAGTTTCAGGTAAAGGAGTAAAAGCTAAATGCAAACAATGTGGTAAAGAAATGATGGGAATAGTCCATTTTTTCTTCAAAATGTCAGAATGAGGAATTTTTATTATAAAAAAAGTTTAAAAGAACTTAGTTTATTATTATTTTAGTTAACACTGATTATACATTTATACCATGACTAGTATAAAATTATATTTTTAATTTTATTTTGACCTTTAAACATTTAGTTATATCGAACAAAGGATTCATTAGTACTACATTGGATGGATGTTTATTCTGGGTTTAATTTTGCATTTGTCACTGGTTAAACAATAATCTTTTTACATATTGTACTAATATATAAATTTTACATATTGTAACATATTTAAAATAATGTGTCATGATGAAGTTTGTTTTGGTGAGTGGATGGTATCTTGAATGGTATTAACACATCTTATTGACAGCTCTTAAGGTAAGTGATGTAATCATCATTATACAGAAGTATAAAAATTTATGTAACAAAATATTTTAAAATACTATTTTAATCTAAGTATCTTAATTGTACTTATAAAACAATTGAAAATGGCATGCTATAGACTTTAAAGTTTAAAATAATGTTGTTAGTTAATTTAAATAAAAAAAATCCGATTTAAATAAAAAAAATCTGATTTAAATAAAAAAAATCAGATTTTTTTGATTTTTTAAAAAAAAATCATGATTTTTTCATACCCTGAAATAAATAAATATCAAAGATTAATTGTTTTCTGTTTTCATTAATATATTGTATTTTTGCTTGTTTGTTTTGCTTAAATTTACTGATAGTTGACACTTTAGTGGGTGGAGCTTTTCTGAATTTCTTACATTTTATTTATTTTGATATTCCAATGGCAACGTTCTCCCGTTTATTTGGCGTTACAGGTTGGCGATAGTTTTTTGTTATGAAAAGTTGCCGACGGGGTAATAGAGAAGTACCAAAATTTCTGTTTTAGACAGGTTATTTCTATTTTAGAAGGTAAAATTTCAATTTTTTTTTTTTCATTTATAGTAGGATTCGGCAAAATCCTCAAACAAGGGCGACCCCGATTTGGCGATTTTTTTGATGCGCGCCAACCTAAAAAACGGCAACCTCCAAATTGCACCCAATCAGAACACGTACTTTTCGGCAGGCAAGTCACTACTTACACACTTCCTAGGCCAATTTCTTTCAGAAAGTAAATACTGATTTTATTTCGTTTTACTGCAATTTACAAAGTTTTGAAAAGTTTTTTTCCAAGATTTTTGCATACTTTTAGCAATATTGTCATTCAGATTTTTTCATTTTTACAACTTTTAGCTATATTTTCCTCGGGATTTTTCCATTTTTACAAATTTTTAGCTATTTTTTCCTTGGGATTTTTCCATTTTTACAAATTTTTAGCTATTTTTTCCTCCCGATTTTTCCATTTTTACAAATTTTTAGCTATTTTTTCCCCCAGACTTTTCCATTTTTACAAATTTTTAGCTATTTTTTCCCCCAGACTTTTCCATTTTTACAAATTTTTAGCTATTTTTTCCCCCCAGACTTTTCCATTTTTACAAATTTTTAGCTATTTTTCCCCCCCAGATTTTTACATTTTTACAAATTTTCAGCTATTTTTTCCTCCAGATTTTTACATTTTTACAAATTTTCAGCTATTTTTTCCTCCAGATTTTTACATTTTTACAAATTTTCAGCTATTTTTTCCTCCGGATTTTTCCATTTTTACAAATTTTTAGCTATTTTTCCCCCGGATTTTTCCATTTTTACAAATTTTTAGCTATTTTTTCCCCCGGATTTTTCCATTTTTACAAATTTTTAGCTATTTTTTCCCCCGGATTTTTCCATTTTTACAAATTTTTAGCTATTTTTTCCCCCAGATTTTGACATATTTTCAAATTTTCAGCTATTTTTTCCTCCAGATTTTTACAAATTTTCAGCTATTTTTTCCTCCAGATTTTTACATGTTTACAAATTTTTAACAATTTTTTTCTCCCGATTTTTACAAAGAATTGCCAAATTTAACAGTAAATTTTTTCCTAACAAATAAAAAATCTCTACGAAAATACCCCTTAAACTTTGTAAATTGCCACAAAACGAAATAAAACCAACGTTTACGTTGTGAAAGAAACTCTCATAGAAATTGTGTAAATAATCACTTCTCTGCCACAAAGCACAAATATTATAATTGGAGAAAATTTCTAAATTCCTAATTTTTTAAGTACATAAAATTCATTCAAGTAGTGGTCAGCAACTTATGTATGTATGCTTCGTGTACATTAACCGAAAAAAAAAAAAATCACTGGACGCATGAAACTCGCTGTACAGCAATCTCTAGAATGCATGAAAGTTGTTCACGCAGCGATCAATAACTTATGTATGTACGCTTCGCGTACATTAACCGAAAAAAAAAACATCACTGGAAACATGAAACTCGCTGTACAGCAATCTCTAGAATGCATGAAATTCATTCACGCAGCGATCAGTAACCTATGTATGTACGCTTCGCGTACATTAACCGAAAAAAAACATCACTGGATGCATGAAACTCGCTGTACAGCAATCTCTAGAATGTACGAAATTCGTTCACACAGCAATCAAAGAGTTATGTATGTATCCTGTACACATTATCCAAAACAAAAAACATCACTCGATGCACGAAACTACCTCTACACAAATCTCTAAAATGCAAGACACACGATTATTATCAAATAAAATCAACAAGTTATGTATGTATCCTGTACACATTATCCAAAACAATAAAAATCACTATGTACGAAACTACCTCTACACTAATATCTAAAATGTAACACACACGATTATTATCAAATAAAATCAATAAAAATTCACTTTATTTTTCAAACTTTTATTTTTCAAATGTACCCTTTTTTTACGCCCTGGGTTTCTCATGAACACTATCACCCCTCGCTTCTGATGATGCAGCAGTATTTATACAAAAATGACCCTTAAACTGCTCACTCAAAAGGACAAAAGGTACTTTTCGGTTAGCCGGGCGCCAGTGAAATTTATATACCTATGTATACATATATATACATATATCTATACATACACACATTTATATACGCATGTATATATATATACATATATATACACATACATATATGTGTGTATGTATACATATATATGTATATATAGATATATACATTTCACTGGCGCCCGGCTAACCGAAAAGTACCGGACAAAATTCAAACTTATCCCTAAATAACAGGGTATGAAAAAATCATGATTTTTTAAAAAAAAAATCAAAAAATCTTTTTTTTTATTTAAATGATTTTTTTGATTTAAATCGGATTTTTTTGATTTAAATTAACTTACAACATTATTTTAAACTTTAAAGTCTATAGCATGCCATTTTCAATTTGTTTTATAAATACAATTAAGATACCTAGATTAAATAGTATTTTAAGATATTTTGTTACATAAATTTTTATACTTCTGTATAATGATGATTACATCACTTACCTTAAGAGCTGTCAATAAGATGTGTTAATACCATTCAAGATACCATCCACTCACCAAAACAAACTCCATCATGACACATTATTTTAAATATGTTACAATATGTAAAATTTATATATTAGTACAATATGTAAAAAGATTATTGCTTAACGAGTGACAAATGCAAAATTAAACCCAGAATAAACATCCATCCAATGTAGTACTAATGAATCCTTTGTTCGATATAACTAAATGTTTAAAGGTCAAAATAAAATTAAAAATATAATTTTATAATTAGTCATGGTATAAATGTATAATCAGTGTTAACTAAAATAATAATAAACTAAGTTCTTTTAAACTTTTTTTATAATAAAAATTCCTCATTCTGACATTTTGAAGAAAAAAATGGACAAGGTATCAGGGTAATCAATTATTTATTTTAAATCAAAATATATAAACATGAAATTTTAAATAAAAAACTAGGTTCTTTTAAAGTACAAATTCTTTGTACTGACATTTTGAAACAAAAAAATGGACAAGGTGTCAAGGTAACTGATTATTTTAAATCAGGAAATGTAACCACGAAATGGTTAGCTAAGATAAATTTAGTGCTTTGTAAAGAAAAACTAATTTTCCTGCTTTTTCGTGACCCAACTTGTTTCGAAGTTTGGAGTGCACTAAGCCATAAGTAGAAAATATTCTTTCTACAGAAGCAGAAGTAGCTACCGCAGTAAGTAATTGCTTTATAGCATTCTGGTCAGTTTGACAAACAGTTGATTTAAAATGCACCTTCCACCATTCCAAAGGTGACATTTGGGAAATGATGTTTTTCTCAAAAAGTAAATCATATAAAGGATCTGCCTTAACTAAAAATTTCATGATTAAAGGCATAAAAGAAGTTGAATATTTTGTATTTGCAAATTCAAACGCCTTTTTTTTTCCAGTTCAGTTAGCTTGCTTCCACAAAAACGTGGGTCTATTAAGTAGGCAAAAAAATGAGGCGAACCAAGTGCTTGATCATATCGAATAGCTAAACACTTCAAATTCTTTTTATCAAGCTTTTGCTCAATAAATTTTTCTTCAAGTGTTTTATGAACAGCACTAGCAATGGAGCAATTGTCTTTCTGTACAGAATCTAAAGATATAGCGATTGGTTCAAGTATGCCAATTAAATCTTCTGCATTTCTTTTAATCGAGAAATTTAAAACCTTATTACTGACAACCCTATCAATTTTTTCTCTGTGTTCCTCACATATTTTCATTAATATTGGCCAATGTTTTATATAAGTTGCTAGACATTGTATTCCACCGAACATCCTGCGGTATTACTAACTTTTGGCCACCTTCTTCTTTATATTTAGCAGCAGCAAAGTGGTTATTTCTGAAGTATTTAACTACATGGACAATGTGTTCTTTCACATCAGGAATTTGTAAATCACTGGCTAATAAATTTAAAAGATGTGCAGAGCAGCCATAAGTAAAGAAGGTCATAGTTTTCTTCTTCAAACTCTTCCCGCATGCCTTTTACATTAGCTGCATTATCAGTTACAAGACTGCTGATAAAACAATTGAATTCAGACTGACATTTTGATATTGTTTCTTTTGCAATTTCAGCTAGATACTCACTCTTTTGTATGAGGATGACCTGATGTGTCAATCGACTCTACTAAATATAAATTTCCTTCACAAGTACTGACTGTTGCACAAATGATTGGCTCATTGTGGACATTTGACCACCCATCTAAGCTCATGCTGACAGTTTGGCCTTCAAGCACTTTAGAACATTTCTGCCTCTCTTCTTTCTTGATAAATCTCTTCTAAAAGTACACCCCCAACTTCTTTACAGGTTGGTGGAATATAACTAGGACGTAGAACAGCAATCATGTTTTTAAATTCTTTATGTTCAACACTGCGGAAAGAAGAATTCGTTGCATAAACAAATCTAGCTACCTGTTTATCAATAATGTTCTTTTGACAACTTGATGTTTTAAATACATAGTTATCAATTCTTTTTTTGCTTGTAGTTTGCATTTCATTTTCAGTGTTTTTTCTTTTTACTTGCTGTCCAGCAGTGCCCACAGAAGTGTTGTGAACTACATGGGTCATTCCGTGTCAAATCAACACAAAAAAATAGCATTTTCAACCCGACCCCCTCAGAATTTTATGAAATTTGGCTCACTTGTTAAATTTATCTAGAAATCATCAAATACAAAATAATAAGCCTCTATTTCTCATGGTTTCTGAGATAAATAGCATCAAAAATTGAAAAAAAGCACAAAATTTTGAATTCCGTGCACTACAAAAAAATTCATATTTAATTCCCTAATTGACATACAGCTTTAATCTTGGTATTGTTGGAAAGGGTTTGCTGTGGGCTTTCTTATGATATATCACATGCATATTTTTCTTTAATTTTTAATTTCAAGGTTAAACATTTTGACCTTTGACCTTCTGTACCTCAAAAAGTGGTATTTTATTTTTTTCAAAAAAATTATATGTTATTCTTACATTGTTCCTCTATAATATCTGACTTTCTTATTTTGGGACGCTCATGGGATATTGAGTTATAAATTAAAATGCAAACACCTGATTCCATTTTTTTTACCAAAATCCCCTATATTATGACTTATTTATACCAATTTATGTCAATAAACTTATATTTATACATATTTCATAAGCATAAACATGTTCTACTTATCTCCACTCTGTATGTTAATTTGGGATATAATATAAAGTTAAATTAAAATGGAACAAATTATATTTACTTTCACTATAAAGATTAATTGAATTTATTTATTATTATATATATATTTTTTTCTAAGTTTATGAAATAAATACATATTAATTGCAATACTAAGTTGACACTAATTATTTTCATTTATAATTAATTACAAATTCAAAATATTGACACACATTCTTAAATTACAGTGCCTGTGTGATTTGAATAGATTTTTTGTTAAAATTTTATTATTTTGTGTTGTTATTGTTACTATTAATTTTTAAAGTAAAAATACTGCTTGTGCACATAACATGCTTAGTAAAAATGTTCTCCAATAGCATATTTCATATATATACACATGTCTTTCTTCACCCCTTTCTTTAAGGCAGACACCCATGAAAATGTTAAATTAATGTTGATTAGATGTCATTTGAAAGAATTGAGTAAAGAGGAAGAAATTCCAATACATTCCTATTATAATACATGCATAGGTTTTTTAATTTGTAATCCCCCACAACCAATTTGTTACTTGGGAGAGTGTAACAATTGCCCAAAGTTTGATGATTTGAAAGAATATATGGAGATGCTTTTCACTGAAAATGGTATTTCCCTTATAACGTATAAGCAGTGGTTGAATGTTGATCGGGTAACTCTGGAAACTTTGTCTACTACTTTTGAAGATTTTATCGACACATTTATAGACAAACTTACAATCCTTATACGGCACTCATTTATAGCTAAACACAATCAGAATTTTTTAATTCTTGTAAAAAAAATCTCAAATATGGCGATTATGTGGTAGTTTGTGATTTTTCTGAAAACTATTCTTTTATTCTTCAAGATGAGATTCAAGGATTCCATTGGAACAATGCACAGGCTACAATTCATCCTTTTGTCTTATATTATAATAAAGGAGACAGTAATCAAAGCATAGACAATATTAGCTTTGTTATAATATCTGATTGCCTTTGTCATGATACAATAGCTGTTCATTTGTAACAAAAAAAAAAATGCAGGTGCTCATTACAAAAAGTTGATTCAGTTTCTAGAGCAAAAATTCAATGAAATCCCTAGAAAAATCATGTATTTTTCCCGATGGTGCAGGTGCTCATTACAAAAATCGAAAAAATTTTTTGAACCTGTGTTGTCGTGTAAAAGACTTTGGAATACAAGCAGAATGGCATTTCTTTGTTACAGCTCACGGAAAAGGAGTGTCTGATGGCATTGGTGGGAACTGTAAAAAGATTAGCAGCTCGAGCTAGCTTGCAACGTCCATACACTGACCAAATAATGACAGCTCGTTAATTGTTTGAATGGGCAACAGCAAATATTACAAGTATACAATTTGCTTATGTTGCTTCCTTGCACTATGAGGAAGAAAGTCATTTTTTGCAACAGCGTTTCCTGTCTTCTCGTGTTGTCCCTGGCACCCAAAAGTTACATGCTTTCATACCGAGCACAAGTAACAAACTTCGGTGTAAAATTTATTCAAATTCTACAACAGAGAAGGAAGTAAAAGTATCCAAAGAACAAGGTGAAATGGAACTAGATGAAATAAATGGATTTGTGGCATGCCTTTATGAAGACTAGTGGTGGGTAGGATGTGTTCTTGATGTAAATCATGACACAGAAGAAATCAAAATTAGCTTCCTTCATCCTCATGGTCCATCTCCATCCTTTTGTTATCCACAGATAGAACCCTAATATATTACAAATACCAGCAGTTTCAGTTTTGACTAAAGTTGATGTAAGAACTGCTACTGGAGAACTTATACATTATCTCTTGAAGAAATGTGCAGTGCATCTTCACAATTAACTTTAAAGATAACTTAATAACGATGCTTAAAAAAAAGAGTGTAAGTAGTATTTGAGTTTTTTTGCCGTATACTGGTAATCTTTTTAAAATAATTTTTCTATTTTCTATTTATTTTTGTAATATTATCCTGTTCTAAATCTACACTAAAATTGCATGTTTTTTCATTATATCTAATGTAACCTGAAAAGCAAATTTATATAAAAACATTTCATGATATAATTTTCTGTTACTACATGACTGTGGAAACAAACGTTTTCTATATAGAATTCAGTAATGTGTTTGCATTTAAGATCATATATACAAACTTGTAGCGATTGATATAATCTATATAATAGGTGATTTTAGTAAAGATAAAGGGTGAGATGTTTACGTTTTAATTTATAACTCAATATCCCAAATAAATTCAATTAATCTTTATAGTGAAAGTAAATATAATTTTCTCCATTTTAATTTAACTTTATATTATATCCCAAATTAACATACAGAGTGGAGATAAGTAGAACATGTTTATGCTTATGAAATATGTATAAATATAAGTTTATTGACATAAATTGGTATAGATAAGTCATCGTATAAGGTGATTTTGGTAAAAAAATGGAATCAGGTGTGTGCATTTTAATTTATAACTCAATATCCCATGAGCGTCCCAAAATAAGAAAGTCAGATATTATAGAGGAACAATGCAAGAATAACATATAATTTTTTTGAAAAAAATAAAATACCACTTTTTGAGGTACAGAAGGTCAAAGGTCAAAATGTTTGACCTTGAAATTAAAAATTAAAGAAAAATATGCATGTGATATATCATAAGAAAGCCCACAGCAAACCCTTTCCAACAATACCAAGATTAAAGCTGTATGTCAATTAGGGAATTAAATATGAATTTTTTTGTAGTGCACGGAATTCAAAATTTTGGGCTTTTTTTCAATTTTTGATGCTATTTATCTCAGAAACCATGAGAAATAGAGGCTTATTATTTTGTATTTGATTATTTCTAGATAAATTTAACAAGTGAGCCAAATTTCATAAAATTCTGAGGGGGTCGGGTTGTGAGCTGTGTTGATTTGATACGGAATGACCCACATGATGTTGATGGGCAATCTATAAAATTAAATATAAACATAGTTAAAAAAATTAAATTACTAATAATTAATTTTTTAAACATTACTAGTAATTGAAATAAAAGTTTTACCACATGTTCATTCAAACCTGTGTCTTATTTTGCTCATATGTTAGTTCTGCTAATTTAAAATGATCATTTCATTAAGTTATATCTACTTTTATTAATACAAATATATTTAAATAAAAAAAAGCAAATTAAAAATATATATGTATAAAGAGTAAATTTGTTAAACTTTAATAATTTAAAAACATAAGATAATTGAAATAAAAGTTTTATCACAGGCTACTTCAAGCCTGTTTAATTTTGCTCATGTTAGTTTTGATTATTTAAAATAATCATTTCATTAAGTTATATCTAAATGTTTATTTTATTTTTATTAACACAAGCATATTCTAAAAAATTAAATTTATAATAATTAATTTTTTAAACATTAATAATTTAAAAACATAAGATGATTGAAAAAAAAAAAAAGCTTTATCACAGGTTATTCAAGCTTGTGTCTTATTTTGTTAGCTTAGTAGTTTAAAATGACTTAAAATGGACTTTTCATCAAGTTACCATGTTTAATCTATTTTCATGAACATAAACAGATTTAAATTACACACACACACACACATATATATTTTTTCAAAAAGAAAACAAGGGAAAAAAATCTACTTACCTATTTTATCACTTTCAACCTTGAAATTACTAACATCTTCATTAGGATTTTCACATATTTCTTTGTGTTTTTTCAATCTTGCAACTATTCCCATCATTTCTTTACCACATTGTTTGCATTTAGCTTTTACTCCTTTACCTGAAACTGTTTCAATCTCTGTAAAATAGAGCCATATGAGATCCTTTTTCCTACCAGCCATTTTCTTTAAAAAAAAATCCAATTTGCCTTATACTATACCAAATTTTGCTATCTACAGTTCACTAACTTTAAGCAAAAAGCTTATAGTTGTGTCCAGGTGTCTACAAGTACTGATTCAAGTACTATTTGACATCAAGTGTGGATGCAAAACAGGTTTGTAACTAACCCCTATTGGTCAGTGGACAAAAGAAATTCTTCCTTGTTATCTATTTACTCTGCTATGGGTTACCTTTGTTAACCCATTCAATGAAGTCCATTATCTTTCCAGGTGTCTACAAAGAAAAGTAACCATAGGATTTCTGTTGAAAATGAGATCACTCTTGGAGTGCATTGAGAATATATACTTTTATATTTTGCTTGTTTTGTTTGATTTAAATAAACATGTACTCCTTTCAAGATTTTTTTAAATTTTAGAGTATAGTTAAAAATTACTTTTAAAAAAATTGTGTGATTTAAGTCAATGATTTAAAAAAAAAAATCAAGTGATTTAAATCATGATTAAAATCAAGCTGATTTAAATCGACGTACCCTGCTAAATAATCTAATAAAAACACCTACATTTTCATTATCAACACATTACGCACACTATTTCAAATTCGTATTTGCCGCATAACACCATTCTTCATAAAAAAAACAACACGTCAAAAGATTAAATTCACTTCACTTCGCAAAACCCAGACTTCAAACGAAAATACACATGCGATGTATACGTTTGCCCGTAATGCAACACTAAAGTCGGCACAAACAACTTGAAACTTGATTTGAAAACCTCTCACCGTCCAATAAATTCAGCCCTTCTTCCATATGCTTCCCTTTTTCGACCTAGTAAATTCCGAAATTACCAGCTTCATACTCCAAGACATTTTTACGGTATAGGGCATCTCTATCTACCTCATTACTCTCTGAATCCAACAATACGGCACACAATAAACCAACCAACCCTAGCAAACGAACGTAATTCACTCATAAACCAATCAAATTTCCAGATCAAACCATAGTAGGCGGGGAAGAAATGCAAGAAACAAACTGGTAGCAAGAAAAACTCATTTATCGCTTTGCCAAATTCGACGCAGCCAAGGGTCACCCTTGTTTGAGGATTCAACCTAGGATTCTGCTCTAAACAAAACACCTGTTACTATATTATAAAATAACTTTTCTGAAGAAAATCTATAGAGTATTTGCTGAAAATTTTATTATTTTTACTTACCCATCATACGTAGTATAGGGTAAGTCTTGTAATCGTTTTGAAAATCGAAAAAAATTTTTTGACGAATTTACACGTTTCAGACACGGGAGATTCCGAAAAACGTATTTTTAGAAAAAAAATTTTGCCGTCCGTCTGTGTGTCTAAACGCTCTATCTCCCGAAAAAATTGAGATAGAGACTTGCAATTTGGTATGTACTTAGTATGTAATAATGGGAAGAAGCCCATTTCATTTCAATAACCTCGATTAACCGGAACTATTTTTTCCGGACTCTCGAAATATTCGTTCTGATAAAAGGTATATAAAATTTTTCGAAATTGGTTATTTTAAGAAATGAATATAAAGGACAATAAAAAAACAAATTTTGCATAAAGCATGAAGTCAATTGGATAATTAGTTGCCGAGATATTTGGAATCCTATTTTCCACACTTTTCGATTTTTCATGACCCTGTATTTCATCCAAATTTCACTTTAAAGATATATTTTAATTGGAAATTTGGCGCTTAATCAGATGCAATAAACCGCTAGTTAATAGGATTATTATTTTTGGAGTTATAAGGAAAAACCTCTTTCAAGCAATTCAGTAATCAAGCCTTTAAAGTTTATGACGTCATCAAGCCACGATTTTATTTGAATTGCAATGCATTTTATAAGTAGTTTACACATTTTTATTTTAATATTTTACATTATGCATATCCATGATGGGTAAATATTACGGTGGCCCCCAATGACTAGTTTCTTTTGCTGTATAGTTTAGGATGGATTTGTAACACTTTTTTCACCTAAAGATTTGAAATAGAAATGTAAAATAGTGAAAATATAAATAAATTGAATTGAATTCATCAATTAATTTTTAATGAAAAAGTAAAAAGTATGAAAGAAATAAAATGCGAAACCTTAACATGTTACACTTTCCATCTAATTCCTGTTCGCGCCTCTGAAACATGGGCGCCATTTCAAAACGTTTAACGTTTTATGTTTCAACTTTTCAACATCAAAGACTTGATGTGTTTTTAATTAAAACTTAGAAAAGCTAATCCTGTTTTTGAACTGTTTAATCGGCTGGTACAATGATATACTCCACTGCGTATTACTCTACTCTACTCTGGTCTGAGTTCAAGTTGCTTTAACCTCCACGACTGTCAAATACAAATAAACGTCAATTTAAAAATTACTTGAATGACATAACCAGGGTTGTTTGATTTAAATCAGCTTGATTTAAATCAAATGATTTTAAAAAAAATCTTTGATTTAAATCAGCATTTTTAACATTCATATTTACAAGCTGAATAAGGATTAAATTAATCATTCGTGTTCAAATAAATGTCATCATTCGTGTCCAGATTAAAAATTACCTTTTAATAATGTTAAATAAAACTTTTATAAGTTGAAAATAATTATTTTATGAAAGTAAATGCAACATTACATTCAAAATATTATTTATCCATAGTGCATCACAAAATAAATACTGATATATATAAATGCTCTCTCATTTTCATCTCATCTCAACGGGGTAATGCAGAAGTACCATTTATTCTTTCTTCATATATTACTTGCCATTTATTAATTTTACTAAATGAATGTTATTTACCATTTTTAACAAAGTTATGTATTTAATACACACATGTCAAAATACTGTTTTGAGTTTGAGTGACAAGATTGGCAACTGCCAACCTTTTTGGGTGATCTATCTCCTGGCCCAGACCATTTTTTAGGGTTTCGTTCATCTCACGAAACCCTATTCGTCCTGCTACATTGTCTATCCGTCACAGAGCCAGTTCTCAGAAACTATGTAACTTACAGTCATGAAATTTTTTGTACTTATAGCTGAATACCTACTATGAAGTATAGGTGCAGATTCACAAAATCTGTAAGGAGCCAGTGGCTCCTAAACCCAAAAAATCCAGTAGCCACATTGTGAAACAAACACATAAAACAATATTTTTTCTCAATTAAATTTGGACAATGGAATATTGAATCTTCACCATCATAATTGCATACAGTTTGTAGGAAGAAATTTTGTAATGCAAGGCCGGAATTTTTTGTGAATAAATGATTCTCTAAAGTTTTTTTTATCTATAGATAAACTCCCCCCCCCCCTCCCCCCCAAAAAAAAACCGATTTATTATAGCTGAAAATAAATGCTCGACTTAGGAAACTTGCATAAGAAAATATGTCTATAAAAATCAAAATTAAAAATAAATTTAAATGAAAAAAAATATGGAGAAGATTTATTTTCTTTTAAATTTTAGATTTTAATAAAATAAATTTTGAAAATTCTGACATTTTCAAGGATGGTGGTGAAAGATCGAATACTATAAGCCTCATTGCAGCATTTTGTTGCAAGGGGATTGTTTTTATGGTTTTATTAAAGAATTTTTTTAATTCCTATGGAGACAAAAAAAATAACATTTATGTGACCGATCGCCAATTTTCATGTTTTATTATCACAACTTCTTGACGAAATTCGCAATTTTTTTTTATGCAATCGATTGATGAACTTCGCTGTTTTTTCGCGACCAATTGATAAAACGTGCATTTTTTTTTTCTTATCGAAATTCACGTTTTTTTTTTCACCAAAACCAATTGGGGAAATTCGCGGTTTTATTTTGCGACCGATTGGCGAAATTCACGGTTTTATTTCATCAGCAATTGATGAAATTTGTGGTTTTATTTAGCGAGCGATTGACGAAATTTGCAAAATTTTTCAGTGGCCGATTTCACGAATTTCACGACCGATTGACGAAATTTTAGATTTCTTTTCATGACTGATTGGCGAATTGATTTGCGGAAATTTAAAAATAAATATATAATCACTAGCCGACCTTGTGCAGAGTATCTGCACTCTAGTGCCTACTCTTTTAAATACTATATGCATATTAGAATACACGAATTTCAGCATTATATGTAGGATAACACTTAGGACTGGGAACTTTGAAATAAGAAATATATACACATTATAATATATGGAAACCATTTAGAAATATGAAAACAGAGGTATTTTTCCAACATCGTGCATATAAAAAACATTTGCATGTACACAATAGTTGCTGGATACTCTTTAAAATTAAAAAAGTGTATACATATTATATTGAAAATATCTACACCATTCACAATTAGGAAAATGTTTTTATCTTTTTTTTTTAATTTTCTGCATCGAAAACGTCTTTATATACACAATTGTAAATTTCAGAGCTCGGAGATATTATTATTAATTTTAATTGACAAATTGTTTGTCACTGTTAGTATGGCTCGTCCTTTAAGCTTTTAGGGTGTCACCATTGAAAAATCAAAGTTACTGAAAAGTTGCTGCACTGGATCATGTATATATATCTGGATAGCAAATTGAGGGAAACTCAATAGTTTTCCCTCTTTGACATTCGCCAACCTGTAACAGCGAACTTGCTAACACGCTCTTTGTTTGAAAGGCATGCATATTTGCAGTGAGTTACCTAATGTAAAATATTCTCTTCTTTATGCAACTTGAAACTGTTAGCGATCTTGAACCTCTAAAAATGACAGGTAGGACTGACTTGATGGAAATCTCCACCCAATAAGATTATTTTATTCATTTATTATTATTATTTATTTGTTATTACTCAATCTATATTATAAATAACAAATACGTGCATTCGTAACATTGACGTCATAACGATGTGGACAACAATGGGGTTAAACTGCATAAGGTACAACAATGGAGTCAATGTTTTATTTAATAACAAAATGGCGCATTTCTTGGTTTGATTTCGCACTTCATTTTCTTTCCTTTTTAGAAAGTAGCTAGTTTTTAAAAATAAATAAGAAAAATTGCCGGCCAATTTTTACAAAAATTGTATTTTCGGATGCAAAAAATTTTTCTACATATGTGTGGTGACTTTTAAATTGATACCTCAAATACTTTTCTTAATATTCGCAAATTAGTAAAAACAAACCTCTCGTTGCCATCGGCAAATGATAAATAATCTCTATTTCTGTGCCACGTACGATAGCCTAATATATATATATAGATAATTCGAGGAGTTTGCTAATTCGTGGAAGAATCGCATGCCAATATCTGTGTGTACCTGTAAGAACATATCTGAAAAATCCCAGAGCTATAAATTTATTCTCTTCTCGGCACAAATTTTACTGTGTCGCGGGTTTATTGTGGCATGCCATTGGCACAGAGTTCAGTCGTGACGCATATCAACATTTTTTTTTTTCTGATTCTGCGGACATTGTAGATTTAAAAAAAAAAAAAAAAAAAAAAAAAAACGTGAAATTTGCAAATATGTTCAGTCATATTTTGTAATTATTGGACAATAGAAAAAAGAAGAAAAAGAGCTAAATATTGTAAATATTGCTGAATTATGGAGGAGAATCCCCGGATTTCATATTAAAAAATAAAGCGGAAATCTGCCTTTCAGTGGAAAAAGGACATCAATGTAAAACACTTGGCGACTTAAACATAGAAAGTTCGTCGCCAAAGCAAAAACTTTAGTCTCCACGTGGCGACTGGCGACCGTGAATCTGCACCTATACTATGAAGCTGAAAATCATAAAATTTGAAAAAATTGTATTTTAATATAGACAGATAAAAAACCAAAAATCTAACAGTCTTTTCTTATTAAATTTAAACATTTTTTGTTATAACAATTGCCAACCATTAAAAATCCACAATAAAATTCTTTCTACAGTAATTAATTTTCTATTGAAATATTTCCATGTGAAAAATGAAAATAAAATAAAAAGTTTCACCCATTGAAAAAAAGATTAACAGGACGTCCTATTGGTAACAAAACTGAAATTAAAAACACCAATTAAAATAATTTAAGACAGACATGAGTACACATAAAATAAAAATTTATAAAAAAATATATACTTAAAAACAGTTAAAAATACAAAATAGTAGACGTTTCGCCAAGCGACATGCAAGGCATCATCAGTACAAAAACAATCTATTGCATAACAAACCACAGAACAAGGAAAAAGAAAAGGTTTGAAATTTCAAACCTTTTCTTTTTCCTTGTTCTGTGGTTTGTTATGCAATAGATTGTTTTTGTACTGATGATGCCTTGCGTGTCGCTTGGCGAAACGTCTACTATTTTGTATTTTTAACTGTTTTTAAGTATATATTTTTTTTATAAATTTTTATTTTATGTGTACTCATGTCTGTCTTAAATTATTTTAATTGGTGTTTTTAATATTTTTCACATTCAGACGTTAAAATGTATACATTTTGCAAAAACTGAAATTTTCAAACATTTCTCAATAATACAAGAAAAGAAGTATGAGTGTGTGTAAGTACAGAAAGCAGCTTAATAGGACGTCATTACAGAATTAAAAAGAAAATCTGACGTCCTGTTGGAAGTTTAATGGACTTTTTCAAATGTTTGAGAATAATACAAAGAGAGTATCAGTAATAGAGAAAGCAAGTAGATAGGACGTCAACAAGTGATTATAACGTTCTGTGACGAGTTTGAGGAACATATTGAATCATGATAAAAAACAGATTATGGAAATATTGGCATATTTTAACTGTTTGAAGGTACAACATGTTTAATTTTGAAATTGAACTTTTTAAAAATCGCATTGAGTCCACATAACAGATATTATTATGACAGAGTATAATCGCCCGCTATCGGGCCGGTTCAGATATTTGAAAAAAAAAAACATGAAAAATTGACCGGTAAATTTTTACTTTATAAAAAACATGACTTTTTTTTTCAAAAACTGAAATTTATTTGGATTTATTAAAGAAAGGATAAAGTGTTTTGAAGGTAATATTAAATGAAACCCTTTGTGCGATCTTCGATCACACGTACCCACTTGTTTTTTACTAACCCATATGTAAGTCATTCTCCCTTTTACAACTCTCAGTTTTCTTTTTAAAATTCTGTGATTGATTTTTTGACGCAATTGTTTCTTATTTCTGTAACTCAGCAGTTCATTGTATCCAATTCTAAAAGATAATTTTTGTTTATTTCTAGATTGTGCCATGAAAGCGTAATCAGACATGTTGGGCTTTCGCTTCAGCTACCTGTACAAGCTGCACAATGAGTCGTTTATGGGATTCAACGCAGTCTGCCTGCCTGGTAACCCTCCCGGGGCATTCTTCCGATCTAGTCTGCCAGCCACGCCCGTCTCAACTCCCATCAGAGAAAATGGACGGTTTTCAGAGCAAGCCCTTAGAGATAGGTACTTCACTACTCTATTAGGCTGTATTATTTGTACATCTGTGTGGCATTTTAGAAAAAAAAACAATGAGGAAAAACAGCATAACTATGCTGTAAACTGACTACCGTAAAATCCCGTTAATCACCCCCCCTAAACGCGACGGAAAATCGTAAAATAAGCAGGGGGGGGGGGCGCTTACACGGTATTAAAACTGTAGTATATGATATTTATGGGTGGTGGAAGGGAGGGGGGGAGATGCTAATGGCTGATCATCGCAAAGCATGAATTATTTTAATAAAGTAACAAAAGAAAATCATTTTGAAAAAAAAATGATAGACAAAATAAAAAAAAACAGTATAAATCGCGTTTAATGACGATTTCAGATTATAGAAAATTCTGGATTTTAGAAGCTTTAAAACTGGAATGCATTTAGATAAATAATAACACTAATATTGGTAACAGAAAAATAAAAGGAACTTAATAATTTAAAATAATTAAAACACACTGAGAAATTGCAGTTGAAAATGTCCTGAAGTAATTTCGAGAACTAGTAACATTTTATGTGGTGTTGCCATCTGTTGTAAGTTAGGAAGATTAAATAACCGTTTTTTTTTAAAATCATGATTTCGTATCTATAAATTTTAAATAAATAATACAAATCACAAAAATTGAGAAAATATAGAACGAATTGGTAGTGTTGCCAGATAATTAAAACAAAAAACATTACTATTACAAAGATAGCACAAATTACGCAACAAGTTCGATTGTCTATCGACAAATCGATTGATCTCATCAATCAATCGATATATTTTTTTTGTGATTGGTTTTCATAATAATGTTAAATACTACTATAAATTCTTTAATAAAATAAATAGATTCTCTTTTAATCAAAATATTTTCCGCACAGCATCAAATACACATTTTTTTAACTTATTTCATGAGTTCTCTCACAGAATTTAAACATGTGTAAACATTTGATACAAACAATAAAAAAAAAAAAAAAAATTCAACTTCACTAAGAAACTCGCAGGTTTCTCAAACCAAAGTTAAATTTCAAAGTTTAACAAAAAAGATGTTTCTACTTTTATACAATACTAGCAAGCTACGCCCGCTACGCTGGTCAATTTCTTATAACGAACTTTTAATCCAACAAAATATTGACATTTCATAATTCACTTTTATATTTTAACAGAATAATAAGGCTACTATAATTTGTGACTCGTGCTATAGCCAATATACATGCCAGGACACGTCGCCCATATCATTATCTTTTTACGCATGAAGGTTTTGCTATGGTACTCCATTGTGAAATTTGGTAATTTTTCAAATTCAATATTTGAAAAATGGCATAATCATTAGATTTGAAATTTATATCAAGAAAAATATAATTTTTTACCTTTTCAAACACAGTTTGCCTAACCATTTTGTGACAAATACTTTTCGAGCTACTATTTTTTTTCAGTAACTTCAAATGTTTCATTTTCTGAGATTAATCTGTGGCAACCATTAGCGAAAAACCCAGTCGTCAGAAACGCATAGTTTTTTATTCAAGAGGCTGTTGGAGCAGGGTTTGTCACCACCAATTTGCCACCATCACTTTTGAAATCGGTTCTGTAGTTTCAGAGATTCCATAGAAATTGTAGTTTAGAATGATTTTAGAACGCTTTTTGCTGATTTCATCCTTTTTAAATTTCAAATTTTTTTAAATTTTATTCTTAGAGAGCATTTACATCTTCTAAGGAACTACAGTGCCAAATTTCAAATTTCTAGCTCCTTCAGTATAAAAAAGATCGCAATTTTAGAACGTTTTTCGCTCCTGCACCCCCCTGGGGTTAGTGACACCGACATAAAATATAGCCTATGTTGGAGCAGGGGTTGTCACCATAAATTTGCCACCCTCACTTTTGAAATCGGTTCGGTAGTTCTAGAGATTCCATAGAAATTGTAATTTAGAATGTTTTTAGAACGCTTTTCGCTCATTTCACCCTTTTAAATTTCGATTGTTTTGAAATTTTGTTTTTAGAGAGCATTTACATCTTATAAGTAACTACAATGCCATATTTCAAATTTCTAGCTCTTTCAGTATAAAAAAGATCGCAATTTTAGAACGTTTTTCGCTCCTGCACCCCCCTGGGACATAAAATATAGCCTATGTTGGAGCAGGGGTTGTCACCATCAATTTGCCACCATTACTTTTGAAATCGGTTCGGTAGTTTCAGAGATTACCCTCTACAAACAAACAATCTTTACTCCTTTATAATATTAGTATAGATGTTAAAGAGAAAACTCATGGAAAGGAAGATATTGATTGCTTTTCTAAAGCGATGCTTCAACGAATAGAACATCCAGAAAAATACAGAATTGCTCGGTAGGTTAAAGGGGGCTCTGTCGTAGAAATTCATTCTAAAAAGAGCTGCACACGTCCAAAAGGTTGGGAACCACTCAAGCAGATCAGTGAATTTATTCTATACTGAATAAAAAAAAAAAGAAAAATGTTTAATTTATTTAGAAATAGAATCTTGCATGTTTAGATAATCACATTACTGGATCAAGTGGTAGGAGAAAGAAAAACTTATTTTTTGTGTTTGAAAACTGTCTTCTTGTCACGCGTCTTAAATTTCTGCTTGCACCCTCATGCACCCTTGCTTTGCCCACTGCTTGCACCCTTTGTATCTATTTGTAACGATACATATGTATTGTTAGGATTAGGAAAAAGCAAAACAGTAAGTTCTGTCCAACGAATTGACCTATTTTATGGCACCTTTTAGTTGGCAACTTTTGTTTTATACAACGTAGTTGGCATTCACTTACTCACCTGTTTCAATAAAAAACTGATAGAGTCATGCACATTGAACTTCAACTGTCGTATTGAGATTACAATGTCATGTCATTGGTAGGCCAAAGCCATTTACGTTAGGATGACCTCTATTGCTAAACACTTTCAAAACCATTTGCCCTGAAATTTGAGTTGAATGGATATTCAACTCAAATTTCAGGTGCTTCTTTTTACAGCTTTTTGAAAGTTGAACTTTAATTATAATCAACCTGCATACTATCATTATTCTTTATATTGAAAATCATTAAAGATTTTTACTAAAGCTGAGTCTGAAAAAATTGTGAGGAATGCAGTCAATGTGCAATGAAACTGTCTATTTTTGCCCACTTTGGCAAAGTTTAAAATAACTTGGGTGTTAAAGTTTGGCTCTGTTCCCGATTCCTATAACAAAGTATACTAAGTTTTGAAACCTTTTACATCTAACCTAGAAAAGTGAAGGAATTTTAATTGAAAGCTGAAAATTTGAATGCAATTTTGAAGTTGGAATTTTGGCTGGTGGTGCACCGAGTAGTGCTTTGGCCGAGTAGCTGAGTACCGAGTACTCGGCCATTTAATACTCGGCCGAGTACCAAGTAATTGACTGAAATGTACACATAAAGTGAGCTTAAGGATAACATTCCTATGTGTGTGTGCATTTATATATATACATAAACATGTTTCTTGAGCATATAATTGTATTTTTTTAAATTAACTTCAATTAGAAATTTAATTGATTGTGCACCGTTTAAAGAAACTTTTTGTAAATTCAAAATTTTAAGGCAGTAGTAACATTATTTACAAAATACGAAAAAAAAAATTAATGCATAAAAATAATCAGTATGAAATTAAAACCCATCATTACTCATTCGGATACCTGAAATCTGTCTATGAAAAATGGTTGTTGTTTGTTGTAACAATTCATGGAATAATGCAAAATATTTTACATTTTTCTAATTCTACCTTATTTTATAGTTTCTTTTCATTTTTTCATATGTACAGTATACATATGTTCATTATGTACAGTATTTATTTCATTATTTACAGTATTCATTAGATACAGTAACATTATGTACAGTTTATATGTACAGTATTCATATGTACAGTATACATATACAGTTTTCATATGTACAGTATATACAGTATACACTGTTGCTTGCAGCAAGTGCATTTTTTCTGAAGCAGGCCAAATTTACAACAATAAAAGAATGCCCTATCTTTTGAAAATGTAGAACAATTGTACTTTTGTAACATAATTTACAATATCACAAATTATTAAAATTTGTTTTATTGCATTTATTGTATTTTCTGTTTCTATATACTGTTTCTTTATCCAAAATCAGTCTTTTCCTACAGATTTAAAAATTACTTATTTTTATTTGTATAATTATAAAACTAAATTAATTTTAATCTGCAATCATTTTACATCAGGGTTTTTTCTTACTTTTTTCTATATTTGGTAGATATATTTTTTTGTACCAAGCAAATAGTTTTTGTGAATGATTGCATATATTATACATTTATATTCAAATAACTTTTCATAGATCTTATGTAAATTCTTTTGTCTTCAAATATGCTTAAAAAATGCTATTTTTACAACTACTCGGCCACAATTTAGCCGAGTACCGAGTACTTGGCAAATTGGCCGAGTACTGAGTCTATACCAAGTACTCGGTACGGCTCTCGTTTTGGCCCTTGTTAGGCATTTAAAAAATCATGCAATTAAAATTCAACATTTCATGACTCCAAAAATGATAATGTTTTTCCACTGTGTTCAGGTTATGCCGGACACCGTCACCAAGGAAGTGCAGGCTGTTCGAGTCCAGAGGCTCGGAGCCCGACATTGGCTTCAACATGCTGAACTCTGGGCTTCAGCTGTCCTCCCCTGATGATGAAGAGATAGACGAGGATGCACCCCTCTGCACTTTTTCGCCCGCACGACCCAGCTCCCTCGAGAGTCGACTGGAGAGGCTGGAGCAAGAGCGAGACACGCCCCAGAACAAGCTCAAGAGGAGGTTGTTCGTGGGGAACCTGCCCTCCTACGTGAGTACTCTTCTCCTCCTCTCATTCATTACCCATCTTATTGATGTTTGGAATTTAAAGAAGTGTGTTGGTCCTAATTGTTACAATGTTCTAAACTGTCATGGGTGATTCTACGCATTTCATTTTAGTGATGAAAGAAAATAAAAACATGTCAGAAGTTTCTAATTTTTTGTAACAAGATGCTAGAAAAGGTATTTAATAGATAAAAAATAGTCGTCACTCTTAATATTAAGAATTACTATAATTCTTAGATTTTAAAATTTTTATTAGAATGAGGGAATGACAATTTTGTGAAAAAATGTTTCATATAATTTTAACAAAACTTTTACCCAGAAAAATTTAATCTGCTTTCTCTGCTATCACAAGGCACTGGAGTTTCAATTTTTTTTAACAATGTCACATAATGGGTACTCATGAATATCTTTTTTCATAGGCCACTTAAACTTTCCATAGCCTGTAGGTTTCATAGCATTTACTTTGACTGATTTGTCATTAATTTCCAATATTTCCCCAGGATACATTTCATTTTCATACTTCACAATTATCCAATCCAAGCATTTAAAAGGTCCTGAAAAAAAAAAAGGAAAGAAATACAATTTATTTTCTGAATCTTTAACTTCTCAACTCTAATTTATCATTGAAATCTTTTTATATCCTTCGCCTAGGAAATGGGAATAATTTTTTTTTTCTGGCAAACAGATATTACAAGTCAAAAATCTAAAAGAAATATATCCCACAGCAGATGAATATGTAATTTGATGGACTTTTTGAGTTCCGGTGAATGTATTTATTTCTTGATTATTTAAAAGATTATCTATTTCATATATTTCTTCTGCAGAACCTCTTTTAGTTTTATGCTTGTGCATTTTATCTTCAGTACAGACATTAATTTTTCGAAATTTTCAATATCATAACCTCCTCCTACAACTGTGTCGGCAGTCTGTTTCAAAGTTGCTCCTACACCATCTGGAGCACCTTTTCCATGTCCTGCTTCATTATAATTCCATATACAGGTGGATATATTTGGCAGAAGATTTGATAAATGGTTAGAAATCAAATTAAAAAAAATTTTGTTCCGATATTGTGAACATGGTTCATTGCTTAATATATGTACATTTTTTATGATGTTGAATATCCAATAATGTAACCTGTTTCAGTTTGAAATTTTTTGTGCAAATTTCTTAATGTATCATTCATAAATATTTTTTGGCATTTGTCTTTATTTCTTGTTATACATTCTTTCTTTTCTGAACACAGCCTAGTGTTTTCATCAGTGTAAATATAAATAAAGTACTTGTTTTTCAATTAATTTAATATGAGACTCTTTTTTTGCCCTAGAATATTTTGTGAAACCATCTTTAATGTAATTTTCATATGTTTTAGTACTTTTAGATTTCATGAATGATATGTTTTGCTTAATTAACCTGTACTTTTTGGTTAATTTTGCCCACGATCAATTTTGAAAATGTTTTTTAAATGTGATTGGCCTAAATTTTTATAAGTTTCTGTGAGTTGGGCATTTAAAGCTTCCCCAAAAATTAATTATTTTTCTTATGGCTGGAGGAGCACTTTCTTTTCTTAGCAACTTATTTACCTTGCATCAAAGCGTAAGTTGTATATCTTTCCTTGATAATGTATCTGCTTTCATTGGATAAAATTTTGATTTATATTTACTAGCAGTTCTTTGCTGCATATGTAACTGAAGTTTTAACGATTGTATCTCCTGTATCATTTTTGCCCTATTTTTTCCCACTTTCTAATCTAGATGTACTTTTAGATGCTGATGGCATACTTATTAATTCATTAGTCTGGATTTCCAAAGTATTTGATAATTCTATTTTCTTTCTCTATTTTGCTAACTTTTCTTCCATTTTTGTCTTTTTGCTTTTAATTCTCACTTAGTCATTTCGGAAATTGATTTTATCTGGCCTTTTTGTTTTTTATTTAAATATTTTATTCACTCTTTCATTTGCATTTCTTTTTTTTCTCACAAGATCATTTTTAAGTTTTTTTAAATCTTGATCATGATAACTATAAAAAAATAAAAAAACAATATAAATTTGACCAAATTTATAAATCTTTTTTTAAATTTATTATAATTAATGTTTCTTACTTAAAATTTATATAATTTAAACATTAAATTGAGAAATTAAACAAAATCTCCATCCATTGAAATTTGTAGTTGTTATTAGTATTAATCCTTTATTCCATATTTTTTCTTCTTCTAACCTTTGGCCCAAATATTCTTTGATTCATTTGAAAACTTAGTTTAATTATTTTAGTATAAGCCAATCACTAACAGCTTTAAAAAATAACAAAACGAAACAAAAATATATTTTCTACTAGTTTTCAAAAATAACGGAATCATTCCCTCACGTAAGCATCATTCCCTCATGTGAGGGAATGATAAAATTAACATTATTAGCTTCTAAAATTTTTACTCATAAATAAAAAAAGAAAAAAAACAATACATATTCTCAAATTATTCCTTTACAGGGGAAATTTGAGTTTGTCCTTTACAGGACAGGTTTGTCCTTTACAGGGGAAATTTGACCCATTAACCCATTTTCGGCCAAAGGTGCGTACGCGCACCGTATCAATAAGTATATTTTTATTAACACTGTGACTTTTATTTTTCTGCTATTCTTAAGGGTTCTGGAGGCATCTATAAAATATTAGTAATTCAGTTGAAGTAATCACTTTCTGTTGAGAAATTTTCAAAATACGCTGGTTTTTTACTTGAAACGGTTATTGACAAATTCGACTTTTTGAAAATGTATAATTATTCCACTTGAGATTAATCATGTGTTTTTATAATGGAGTAAAGTTGCAAGTTCTGTAAATAAAATAAAAATAAAACAAATGCTATAAGAAAACTTAAAATTTTTTATTTAAATTTAATGGTAAATTAAGAATGGTAACGTCAAATAAAATAAAATATTATTTTTTGTGCCCGAAACTTTTTTGGTGTCTTAATGAATGTAATTTAAGCAAATTTAAATGCAAATAATACCACATTTTATAAAATTTCTGTGCTTGGCCTAAAATGGGTTAATACATTTTTGAGAAATAAATTTAACTTTATAAATTTAAGTGAGGGAATGATAACATCATCTTAACACCTGCCCAATCTCTTCATTCAATTCTTCCTTACACTCTCCAAGAAAGCTGAAAATTCTTTTACAGACAGACAGGTGCACTGTTTCTATTTACAGTAGTGTGCCACCTAGCTGAAACATCCTGAATTACTAATGAGTGAGGGAAACTTTTTTGCCAAATAAAAATTGCATGTGAAGACAAAAAAAAAAAAAAATAATTTAATACATAGAAATAATACTTCATGTGTTTATTTTAAAAGGCAAAAGTATAAGTATTTCAGTAAGAAATAATATTTTTTGTATTTTTAGGTGGTAATAGTTGCATGTGAGGGAATGATATTTCATAAGTTTTAAAATTAATTCTTCAATTTTATGAGCTAATATAATAAAACCAAGTCTAAACTACATGTTTTTTAAAAAAAATGTTAACTTTTCTGTTGTAAAAATTAAAATATCATTCAGTTTCCTCATTATGGCCTATTTGCAGAGAATCACCCTCATGCATTCAGTTCTGTATTTGCATACATTATACCTCAACATAAATTTTTCAGGACCATTTATTTCACTTCACACACTATCTAGCAATTTAATAATGCTAGATCATGTGGTGACAGCAAAGTTACTTTTCCATCTTGTATTGTTCAATTGCCCTTCAGCTTTCTAGTACGACAAAGGCTGCTTTACTTATCCACTTTGTCAGTGTTCCAGTTGCACCCATTTCACAATCTTCCGTAAATAGGTGTTAGCTATTTATGTTTTATTTCCACCTTTTTTTTTCTCCCCCAAATCTTTCCTAATTGAGAAAGTCACAATGAATGGATAATTTGAATGCATTTTTTTTTTCCTTCTGACATGTTACAAAATAGAGTGGCTAGGAAATGGGTGAAGTAAAAGAGAACTTTTCATGAGTCAAAATCGGTGCTTTTAGAGGAGCCAGGCGCAGGTGATACATCTCCAAAGAGTGACCCCATTGTATTGCATTTTTCATTTAAAATACATAGGTTACATAACATTTAAAATACATGTATTTCATTCATTTCATTTTAAATACAAAATAATAATAATAATATATAAAAAAAATACCATAAACCGAAACATTTTATTTGAACACAAAAACATATTGTTTCTAATTTATACACACAGAAAATAAAAGTTGCTTTTGGCAAGGGAAAAAAAAATGTTATGGGTGAGATGTGTGCCCGGCCAGTATTAAAGTACCCAAAAAGCTAAAATGCTTTATAATTTTCGAAATGATGCACAAAATCTCATTAAAAAAATCTATTCAGAGTGTCTTAAATTTAAAATGTCTGATCTATTTATTGACAAAAATTCAAACTAATCATTATTATTAATTTCCGTAAACGTGTGTGTGTGTGTCTGTCTGTCTGTATCCGGATAAACACTGCGAGTGCAGCGAGCAGCGAGGCGATTTTGGTATAAAAAAATTCGGAAAAATCCGGGCCTCCAGGAATTACAGTTTCGAAGAAGTCGGCCCCTAATTAAGAATGTCGGCCCCTAATTAATTAAAAACCTCATCAAAATTAGCAAAACAGGGAACAGTTTTATCGAAACCCGAAAAGAAAATTTCTGTTTTGATAATCGCAGACATCCAAATTGTCTCTTTTTGACGCATCATCAAATTAAAAAAAAATCTACCGGAAGTACCGATACGAAAATTGGGGTACACACGCAACTAATTTTTTTCAATCCAAAAATTAGTTTTTTTTAAATTCGGACCGTAACTTTTCTTTATTTCGGCCAAAAACTGACCAGACTTCCAATACTGACCCAGACAGGAAAGAGGGTTGCCGTAATCGTCGCAGGGTTGACACATACGAAGTCAATCGCTCCACTCGCTATTTGAAACAAGTAGAAATAATTACTCTACATCCATGAAAATTTGCAATCATGTGTAAAAAAAATCACAAATTCAACAAAAAACAAAAAACAAAATCATAAAAATCGACCAGTAACTTTTAAAGATATCAATTAAAACTCATTAATGAAAATGGGAAATAAATTTATTTCTTACCGAAGAGAACAGCTCTACTGAGATTGGCAGGTGTTTTTATAATATCAGTGGAAGAATAGGAGACATCGCGACGCTTCTGACAAGAGATAAATTGATAAAACAAAGCATTTGAAAAGTATTAATGTTTTTATAGGTGATTTAAATTTTTTAATATTATTGGATTTTCGAATATGAAATATATGCATCCTTGCTCAGAGTGGGCTAAGATTTCAGAGATTCGAAAAATTTTCAAATTCAGACCATAATTTTTTATTTTAGCAAAATTCCGATATTTGTATAGAAAAAATCCCTGATGGCTCGGCCTACAGGCACAGTTAGATTTCGAAGACTCAGACCGTGGGGCGCCGGTTTGTCGGGAATTGCGGAAGAAATGACCTTTTTGCGATGATGCGGCAGTTGGAACAAGAACCCTAACTTCGAAACCTAACTTGTTTGCAGGCGGAGTCAGCAGGGATTTTTTTTTTAGCTATAAGAGTTGGTCCTATAAAAAACTTGTCAGTATAAAAGTTTTAGATAATATTAAGAGGATTTATAATAAACTAGCAAGCTACGCCCGCTACGCTGGTCAATTTCTTTTAACGAACCTTTAATCAAACAAAATATTGACATTTCATAAATAACTTTTATATTTTAACAGAATAATAAGGCTACTATAATTTGTGACTCGTGCTATAGCCAATATACACGTCAGGACACGTCGCCCTTATCATTATCTTTTTACGCATAAAGGTTTCGCTAGGGTACTCCATTGGAAAATTTGGTAATTTTTGAAATTCAATATTTGAAAAACGGCATAATCATTAGATTTGAAATTTATATCAAGAAAAATACAATTTTTTACCTTTCAAACGCAGTTTGTCTAACAATTTTCTGACAAATACTTTTTGAGCTATCATTTTTTTCAGTAACTTCAAATGTTTCATTTTCCGAAATTAATCTGTTGCAACAATTAGCGAAAAACCCAGTCGTCAGCAACGCATAGTTTTTTATTAAAGAGACTGTTGGAGCAGGGATTGTCACCACCAATTTGCCACCATCACTTTTGAAATCGGTTCCGTGGTTCCAGAGATTCCATAGAAATTGTAATTTAGAATGACTTCAGAACGCTTTTCGCTCATTTCAACCATTTAAATTTCGATTTTTTTAAAAATTTATTCTTAGAGAGCATTTACATCTTATAAGTAACTACAATGCTAAATTTCAAATTTCTTGCCCCTTCAGTATAAAAAAAGTCGCAATTTTCGAACATTTTTCGATCCTGCACCCCATTGATGTTAGTGGCAACGACATAAAATATAGCCTATGTTGGAGTAGGGATTGTCCCCATCAATTTGCCACCATTACTTTTGAAATCGGTTCTGTAGTTCCAGAGATTTCATAGAAATTGTAATTTAGACTGTTTTTAGAACGCTTTTTGCTCATTTCACCCTTTTAAATTTCAATTTATTTTTTATTTTGTTCTTAGAGAGCATTTACATCTTATAAGTAACTACAATGACAAATTTCAAATTTCTAGCTCCTTCAGTATAAAAAATAAAAATAAAACTGCCCAGTTAAACTGAGGGCATTGAGTTCACAGGCTATTCACACTAATTGTATATTATACTCTTATTTCAAAGAATTTGAAATAAGCCCATCGAAAAATAAAGAAATAAACAATATATTAAGGGGGGGGGGGTCATCCCCCCATTACCCCCCTCATAGTTAACTAATGAACCCCTTAAACTAATCAGGTAAATCTCTAATTACAATGAATATATATACAAAATTTGAAGAAAATCTGATAATTCTGCATGAAAAACCCATTTATATAAATTAAGGCGGGATTAGCCCCCTCCGTTCTCCCCCTTTATACTTAACCAATCAATCCCGAAAACTAATCAGGGAAGCGTCTTAACCCAATGAACCTATAAACAAATTTTGAAGCAAATGGGATTATTATGCATGAAAAACCCATTTATATAAATTAAGGGGGGGGAGGATTAGCACCCCCGTCCCCCCATTTTTATACTTAACCAATCAATCCCGAAAACTAATCAGGGAAGTGCCTTAACACAGTGAACCTATAAACGAAATTTGAAGGAAAACGGAATAATTCTGCATGAAAAACCCATTTATCCTATCCTAATAATATTATAAATCTGATTGTGTGCAAATGTTAGGCTGAAGCCAGCGTCAAAATGGAGCATTTAATGACCCTGTATCTTTGCATAAACGTTAATTATAACCCTCAAATGAACATAGGCCGGTTTTTGTTCATTTTATTCAAATATTTTTCTTAATAATTCAAAATTTCGTTATTTTCATAGAGAATAAATGGACATTTTCCCATAAAATTTAACCATTTTACTTTATCATTGCTAGGGCTTTAATCGTTGCCAATAAATAAAAACATTGAAAAATAATTTTTCCTCAACAATTAATTTTCATCTGAACGATTTTCACGTGAAAAATGAAAATGAAAACTAATTCAAAAGAAGATGAATTTCCGTGATATTTGAAACAAAAATATGGAGTATTTGTTATTATACATGAAGTATGAATATCGGTTACATTAAAAAGATCTTTTTCTGTCAAAAAACTGCATTATAATTAGAAGGAACAATGAACAATAATTATATTCTTAAAAATAGATTTCGCTTGGACCATGGAACTATGAAAAGGATCCTCCTCGGCTCGGACAAATATGACGTCATAAATAAAACATGTATTTTCAAATAGTCGTAATAATACAACGAACATGAATATCAATGTATAATGGAACTAGATAGGTAATAGACATAATATTTAAGATGGAAAACTGAAATATTTTTTATCGATACTGATTAATCATTAGCTTCAGTACCAGTTACATACAAATGTGAGTTTTAAGCTGAAATTTACGTCCTGATTGCCAGAAAAAGAAAATTAACAAGAATTATGGTATTAAAAAGAGATTTCTCTGAGGAAACTGTGACGTCATATTTGAAATAAAACAGGAATTTTCAAATGTGTTTTAGAAGGAGCGGGAATTAATTCCGTACATTAATAATACTAGGATCAGTAAGTATAGAAAGTAGATTAGTTTCACGACATATTTAAAACGAAAAATTGAAATGTTTTTTTTATCTATACCGATTATTAAGCATGAATATCAGTAACATACAGATGAGTTTTTTGCCAAAAACCATACCATGATTATTAGGAAAAGACAAATAAATACGAATCTATTATATTAAAATCTGACTGCCTGTTTGTATTTCGCAACTACTCTTTTCAGATTGTCGAACGCAACGCGATTTACTTAACACCGGTTATCATTCATCCCAGAATGTCATAAACTCTCAGAATTTTAAAAAAATGATTTAAATTCCGAGATATTATTATTATTATCTTATTTTATTTATTTATTTATTTATATTTTGTAAATTTTAACAAAGATTCTCTAAAAATGGCAACTAAGTTATTCCATTTTTGTGGATAAAAAAGAAGAAATAAAACAGATTAATATATTTTTTCTCATTAAAACTGAAACAAAAAATTATTTTCAATTTAAATAGATGGTGAAAGAAAAAAAATCTTGATTACAGTAAAATTTTTGAAAAATAAAAACGTAATTTTCACATATTCAAACTTCATGAATCAATTTATTCTGGAGTACAAAAATCGTCTGTCAACATATTTTCATTTAGAAATAGATTTTTTTCAGTTATGTATTAAATCAAGGAGGCAAATTTAAGCTCCTTGCATTTAGGTCTACAATAATTGCTCCCTATTCACAAGAATTGAATTTAATGAAAAAGAGTATACTATTTCCCCTATCTTTGAAGGATGGCTATTAAAACGTTTCACAAAGGCGTTAAAAGAAAATGGTTTACCAGGTAAACTTGACATATGATTTTATATAATTCGCCGATTCCCACGATTTTGTTTGGCCCGCCTTTTTTCATTGGTTGCAGTTTCCTTTTCGTGATTATTTGTCACAAAATTTCACTTTTTAAAAACTTAGTTATGTCAAGGCCTCTATAACATAGAAATACTGTATTGTCTCCTATGGAATGTGATAAAGAGTTAGTTAATTATTTACGTTTCTAATTATCGGGAATGAAATATTTTGCTTAATTAATGCATTTATTCTTCTTTTAATGATACGTGAACGAAGTCACGGGTAACAGCTAGTATAAAATAAGGGGAGATTAGCCCTCCGTTCCCCCCTTTATACTTAACCAATCAATTCCGAAAACTAATAAGGGATGCGCTTAACACAGTGAACCTATAAATAAAATTTGAAGGAAATGGGATAATTCTGCATGAAAAACCCATTTATATAAATTAAGGGGGGGTATTAGCCCCCCCCCCCGTTCCTTCCCTTTATACTTAACCAATCAATCCCGAAAACTAATCAGGGAAACGTCTTAACCCAATGAACCTATAAACAAATTTTGAAGCAAATAGAATAATTCTGCATGAAAAACCCATTTATATAAATTAAGGGGGGGGGATTAGCCCCCCGTTCCCCCCCTTTATATTTAACCAATCAATCCCGAAAACTAATCAGGGAAGCGCCTTAACACAGTGAACCTATAAACAAAATTTGAAGGAAAACGGAATAATTCTGCATGAAAAACCCATTTATATAAAATAAGGGGGGATATGCCCCCCGTTCCCTCCTTTATACTTAACCAATCAATCCGAAAACTAATCAGGGAAATGCCTTAACACAGTGAACTTTTAACCAAAATTTGAAGGAAATGGGATAATTCTGCATGAAAAACCCATTTATATAAATTAAAGGGGGGGGGGATTAGTCCCCCCCCGTTCCCCCCTTTATACTTAACCAATCAATCCCAAAAAACTAATCAGGGAAGCGCCTTAACACAGTGAACCTATAAACAAAATTTGAAGGAAAACGGAATAATTCTGCTTGAAAAACCCATTTATATAAATTAAGGAGGGATTAGCCCCCCGTTCCCCCCTTTATACTTAACCAATCAATCCCGAAAAGTAATCAGAGAAGCGTCTTAACCCAATGAACCTATAAACAAAATTTGAAGGAAAACGGAATAATTCTGCATGAAAAACCAATTTATATAAATTAAGGGGGGGGGGGATTAGCCCCCTGATCCCCCCCCCTTTATACTTAACTAATCAATCCCGTAAACTAATCAGGGAAGCGCCTTAACTCAGTGAACCTATAAACAAAATTTGAAGGAAAACGGAACAATTCTGCATGAAAAACCCATTTATATAAATTAAGGGGGCGAATTAGCCCCTTGTTCCCCCCCTTTATACTTAAACAATCAATCCCGAAAACTAATCAGGGAAGCGCCTTAACACAGTGAACCTATAGACAAAATTTGAAGGAAAACGGATATTTCTATGAAGAGTTATCGCATTATGTACGTTAGAGATCTGCACGGGCCGGGCCAAGGCCCGAAGTCCGTACTCTGCCTGGCCCTATTTTTCTTCACGGCACTCGGGCCGGGCCGGACCTGGGCCATATTTTTTTCTGAAGGATCGGGCCGGGCCGGGCCTTACTTTTTTCGTGAAGGATAAGGCCGTGCCTTAAATTATTTTTTTCGTACAGAGCTGGGACTGGTTTCGTTTTTCCTAGTTTTCACGTCTCAAAATTTTTAGTCCTGGTTTTGACCCGTATAAAAATCATTGTCTCGGCGTGCCTGGTCCGTTCGAAGGTCAGTAAAATAAGATCTGGCATAAAAATCTTTGCAAAACATGCATACATTTTTAAATCGCCATTATTTTATAATTAAACATTAAAATTTATTCTTTTTAAAGAATAGTAGATTTATACACTTATTAAAATATAGCTAAATTAAAATATAGTAAAACATGTGAAAAAGAACCTGTTTATGACGGAATCCTGTCTTAAATTGAAAAATGTGTTGATCCATTAAAAATGAATATACTAATACGTAAGAAAAGAATATATAATACGTGAACACATTTACACCTGATAAGAAGGCAAATTATCTATAACTCATTTTTTTCTTCCCTATGCAATTCCATCTTAGAAGATTTTACTGTATAGCATTTTTCTGATTTTTAACACTTCAATAAATGGAATATGGATTAACAATATTGATAACTTAAACACATACATACATACAACAAATAGAGATTTATTAAAAAAATAAACATTCCAGCTTGCGGCACCTCTATAAAAATGAAGATTATAAACATGAAAAAAAAAAAAGGCTAAGATAGAAATTTTTGGTTAGATCTCCTCCTACGAGGCAAATTTTTAACCAAATCGACGTAAATATTTTGTTTTGTAGAAATTTTTTTTTGTATGGGTCGTGCCGGGCCCGGGCCTGGAAATTTCGGCCCGTGCAGACCTCTAACGTACGTACATACATATATACAGAACCGGCAGGCAAGCTCTCAGGGCTTGATAGCTAAATAAAAAGAAAACTGCCCAGTTAAACTGAGGGCATTGAGCTCACAGGCTATTCACACTAATTGTATATTATACTCTTATTTCAAAGAATTTGAAGTATGCCCCTCGAAAAAAAAATAATCAACAATATATTAAGGGGGGGGGGGTCATCCCCCCATTACCCCCCTCATAGTTAACTACTGAACCCCTTAAACTAATCAGGGAAGTCTCTAATTACAATGAATATATATACAAAATTTGGAGAAAATCGGATAATTCTGCATGAAAAACCCATTTATCTAAATTAAGGGGGGATTAGCCCCCCCTTTCCCCCTTTATACTTAACCAATGAACCCCCAAATCTACTCAGAGAAGCGCATTATTACAATGAACCTATATACAAAATTTGAAGAAAATCGGATAATTCTGCACGAAAAACCCATTTATCTAAATTAGGGGGGGTTATCCCCCCTTTCCCCCTTTATACTTAACCAATGAACCCCCAAAACTATTGACAGAAGCGCATTATCAAAATGAACCTATATACAAAATTTGAAGAATATGAGATAATTCTGCATGAAAAACACATTTATCTAAATTATGGGGGGTTAGCCTCCCGTTTCCCCCCTTTATGCTTAACGAATGAACCTCCAAAACTAATCAGGGAAGCGCCTTATTACAAGGAACCTATAAACAAAATTTAAAGTAAAACGGTTAGTTCTATCACGAGTTATCGCGTTACGTACGTACATACATACATACGTACGTACAGAACCGGCGGGGACATAAGCTCTCAGGCTTTGATAGCCTGTGAGCTAAAAACTCATTTATCTAAATTAGCCCCCCCCCCCCCGTTTATACTTAACCAATCAATCCCGAAAAATAATCAGGGAAGCGTCTTAACCCAATGAACCTAATAAACAAATTTTGAAGCAAATGGGATAATTCTGCATGAAAAACCCATTTATATAAATTAAGGGGGATTAGCACCCCCCCCCCCCGTTCCACCCCTTTATACTCAACCAATCAATCCCGAAAACTAATCAGGGAAGCGCCTTAACAGAGTGAACCTATAAACAAAATTTGACGGAAAACGGATATTTCTATGAAGAGTTATCGCGTTACGTACGTACATACATACATACATACGTACGTACGTACATACAGAACCGGCGGGCACATAAGCTCTCAGGCTTTGATAGCCTGTGAGCTAAAAATGGCAATTTTAGAACGTTTTTTGCTCCTGCACCCCCTGGAGTTAGAGGCATCGACATAAAATATAGCCTATGTTGGAGCAGGGATTGTCACCATCAATTTGCCACCATCACTTTTGAAATCGGTTCAGTAGTTCCAGAGATTACCCCCTACAAACAAACAAACAAACAGTCTTTACTCCTTTATAATATTAGTATAGATTTAAGCGGATTTGAAATCTTGGGAATTGACGAAGTTATGAATTTTTTCTTCTAAACCCCCCCCTCCCCTTAAGGCAATTTTTAATTATATCAAAAATCTGTCATACATAAATTTTCGGCCCTTCTCCTAGAAGTAATAATAACTTCAAACGGATTCGAAACATATCATAATTAAGAAATTATGTTTTTTTTTCTGATTTCACAAAAAGATCCCTCCCCCCGCCTGGTTTGATTTTGCCCATTAACGAACTTGACCGAGATTTTATGCCCCTTGATTTTATGTATCAGTTTCGAAAAGATGCGGGAGTTGGAACTGCCTACTTCGAAAAATAACTTGTTTGCAGGTGGAGCCGGCAGGGATTTTTTTTTTTTTTTTTTTTTTTTTTTTTTTTTTTTTCTGTAACGGTTGGTCCTATAAAAAACTTGTCAATATAAAAGTTTTAGATAATATTAAGAGGATTTATAATAAATTTAAGCGGATTTGAAATCTTGAGAATTGCCGAAGTTATGAATTTTTTTCTTCTAAACCCCCCCCCCCTCCTAAGGCAATTTTTAATTATATCAAAAATCTGTCATACATAAATTTTCGGCGCTTCTCCTAGAAGTAATAATAACTTCAAACGGATTCGATACGTATTATAATTAAGAAATGTTTTTTTTTTCTGTTTTCACAAAAAGTCCGCCATCCCCCCCCCCCCCCCCATTGGTTCGATTTTGCCCATTAACGAACTTGACAGAGATTTTATGCCCCTTGATTTTATGTATCAGTTTCGAAAAGATGCGGGAGTTGGAACCGCCTACTTCGAAAAATAACTTGTTTGCAAGCGGAGCCGGCAGGGATTTTTTTTTTTTTAAATTTTTTTTTGCTATAACAGTTGGTCCTATAAAAAACTTGTCAATATAAAAGTTTTAGATAATATTAAGAGGATTAATAATAAACTAGATGGTACCCGTCAAAACTTGACGGAAAAAATTACAATAACAATATTAGTAAAATAAGCTTCTTTATTACATAAGTACACTGTAAAAAATGACCAATGTTTCTTATTTTATGAAAATATGCTATAACCACGAACGAAAATATAATATAATCTTCTGAGTTATCCGAAATTTCAAATAGCATGTCACATTGTCTTTTGAATCCCCAGAAACGAATACATTTTCAAAATTTAAGAATAGTTTATAAAATCAAATTATTTTTAGCTGCCCGAATTTTTCAGAAACGTTTCCGAAGGGATTTTATAGTGTATCAATGAGTGTCCTCAGCCTGGAATACCTGTTTTTCGAATGCTATCAATTCTGAAGTACACGTTTTCAGCCGCATAAGTTAATTTATACATGAAAGAGTAAAGAAATAATCTTAATTTTAATGTTATTGTTAACGCTGTTAATTTTGCATGTTTGTCTGTTAAACATTTTTTTTTGAGCATGAAAATGTTTACTTCAGAATTGATAACATTCGAAAAACAGGTATTCCAGGCTGAGGACACTAATTATTACACTATAAAATCCCTTCGGAAACATTTCTGAAAAATTCGGGCAGCTAAAAATAATTTGTTTTCATAAATTATTCTTTAAATTTTGAAAATGTATTCGTTTCTGGGGATTCAAAAGACAATGTAACACGCTATTTGAAATTTCGGATAACTCAGAAGATTATATTATATTTTCGTTCGTGGTTATGGCATATTTTTATAAAATAAGAAACATTGGTCATTTTTTACAGTGTAGGGGTGCTTATGAAACAATCTTTCAAATATTTTATTTTAAAAAAAA
Source organism: Maratus michaelseni (assembly GCA_963931845.1). Classification (NCBI taxonomy): domain Eukaryota; kingdom Metazoa; phylum Arthropoda; class Arachnida; order Araneae; family Salticidae; genus Maratus; species Maratus michaelseni. The sequence continues at coordinate 479,679,605 of OZ007587.1, forward strand.
TTCCCCCCAGTGAATTACGTTATTATTTCCGATGCAAACTCTAAACAAACAATCCGTAAACGAAATGGAAATCAGTTTGACATTACCGCCCTATTCCTCACGGCAAGAAAGAAAATTTCCTGAACCTATGAAGTATCATACAAATAGCATATCCCTACGTTCATCTCATATTCAGTCAATAAAAGAACATATTAAATAAGGCACACATCCCCCCCCCTTGTGATAATGCAACCGAATGAGCTCCTATGCGCATGTGCATTGCATCTCCCCAAATGCACCGTCGAAATTCGACGTTAAAAAAAGTTTTAAAATGTTTTGATCAGAATTTTTAAAGTGTCTTCTTTAATCATTGTTCGTTTCAAATCCATATCTTCTGAAACGCATCCATTGTTTTAAGCTAATCAATTTTTATGTAAAGATGAAGAATTTTTTTTACAATAATAAATCAATATGCAGATAAGGAGATTTTTAATGTTTTCAAGTGTAATTTATTTGTATGGTTTCTTCATTCCTTTACATAATCAGGATGATTATTCCTTTTCCATAATTAAGAGAAATAATGTAAATAAATATCCAAGATTATTTTTGATTCTGTTTTCATTAATATATTGTAAATTTTATTGTTAAAAGTTACTGATAAATGATACTTTAGTAAATGGGGCTTTTCTTAATTATTTTTTTCTTATTATTATTTTTCTTTTTTTGAGATTTAATGGCAACATTTTTCCGTTTGTTTATTGGGCGCTACAGTTTGGCGAATTATTTGAGGTACTTTTCGGTTAGCAGGGCGCCAATGAAGTATATATGTATGTATATATATATATATATATATATAGTATATATATAGGATATACATACATATATACAAATATATATAATGTATATAGTTTTGTTTTTCTAGTATTGAATTTATGTGGTTTATAGATTTTGGTTGGCTTTTGTGATAATGATTCTGCAAGTAATTTTCCAAAAGTAAATAAACAACAATTTCCATAAAAAAGTTTTTGCCAAATTGGCGGGGGGAAAAATCGCGCCAACGTGCATATGTGACACCTGTGCCGAAAAAATATGCGAAATGCTACCATGATCGCAAAAGTTCATGATTTGTCTATTAGAATCTTCCCATTTGACGAAGGATTAAGAGAAAATTAAATTATGAATAAATGTAATCTGTTGCAATGTTTAACATACATTTAAGGGAGACCAAACTGGTCGCCAGTGACTGCTAGTGTATATATATATGTATATTACTGGCGCCGGCTAACCGAAAAGTACCTAATTTGCATATAGTTTTTTCTCTTAATGGGACGACGGGATAATGCACGGAATTTCGACGGGATAATGAATATTTTTGATGGTACCAGAATATTTTTCTGTATTTTATAGTTATATTAAGAAATACATATTTTATGATTTGCTGAATCGCTTATTTGTTTACTTTTTCATGCATTATATTATTGCAGGTTGTTAGTTCTCTTATTCGTTTAAATATACCCTATACTTATATAAAAATAGCGTGTGTTCTCTGTGGTGTTTCGCATAAACGTTGTAAAATTCAGGTTATTAGATTTTATCCAACTTTGCTGTCATAACAGCTGATGAAGCAGCCATTTTCGGCGATTTTTTTTGTTACCTGTAAAATGTTTGTTTTTGGTATAGCCTGAACTAAGAAAAAATTGAGTACTTTTCCATTATACGGACACCATTGTCGCCAAGCATATATTTACATGTATGGCATGGTGTCGGTATAACGGAAAAGAACCAAAATTCGCGATCGATCAAATAATATAATTGAATTTCGTTAAACATTAAATTTTCTGGTACTTTTCTATTATCCGGTCGACCACTTTTCATAACAAAAAACTATCTCCAAACTGTAAGATTAAACGCCGAAAATGAAGTGCGATTTACTTGATGTCAGAAGCATTATATGTGTTTGTTACGTCATCAAGTGGTTTTTAATTCGAGATTTGCGTCTATTTTCATTATGTTTTACTGATTTATTAGTTATTTCATTAATTAAAATAACAATTGTGTCCATAAATTCATGTATTTTATTTATTTATTTATTTTGATATTTCAATGGCAACGTTCTCCCGTTTATTTGGCGTTACAGTTTGGCGATAGTTTTTTGTTATGAAAAGTGGACGACGGGATAATAGAGAAGTACCAATTTTCTTATTTTTAATCTGAGAAAGAAGCAATAATCATGGATTTAATTAATTTTGCAATATGCGGTGCAACCAAAATAATTTTGATTAAATCAGTACATATATCGCAGACGCACCTGGGTTATTTTTTGGCGCCTAAATGACGATTTTTGCTTTGTATGGCAACCTGGTGTTTTATAATAAATTTGAATATGTGTGTAAATAAATAAAATAAAATAGGTACTTTTATGTTAGCTGGGCGTCAAGGATAACTCTCCAAATCTTGTTTCAATTGGAATCATTCAAATTGCAACATTTTACGTGAGATTTGTTATTCATATTGATATGTTTACGTTTAGATATTTTATTATGATTATATTCTAGCTAATTAAGTTTTTTTTTTAAGATTTTATACTACAATGTTAAAATATTACCTAGTTGATATTAGCTAATGTCAAAAGATTGGCGAACCACAGAGTTCAGGGAATGCCCTCAAAAGTGGGAGTTGTCGACTTTGACGTCATAAGCAGAAGTAAATGTTTAATTGAAAATTACAGCTAATTAATTAAATTTTCGAACAAACGAATGCACGATAACAAATCTGTGTCCAAATATCTTTCATTTAAAAAAAGAATGGTGTGATTTGATGCAGTAGTTTGTTCTGACGGATTGTCGAAAGAAATCGCTTAGCGTTTTAAATATATAGATTTACGCGGATTTGATATCTTGTGAATTGACGTAGCTATGATTTTTTTTCTTCTAAAACCCCCCTTTTTCCCCCCCTTGGGGTCATTTTTAATTATATCAAAAATCTGTCATACATAAATTTTCGGCCCTTTTCCTAGAAGTAATAATAACTTTAAATGGATTCGACACGTATAATAATTAAGAGATTATGGGGTTTATTCTGTTTTCACAAAAAGCCCCCCCATTTCTCCCCCTTTGGTTCGATTTTGCCCATTAACAAACTTGACCGAGATTTTATGCCCTTTGATTTTATGTATCAGTTTGGAAGAGAGTTATGCAGAATTTTTCCAGTTATTGTGGTCAGAAAAAAGTGACGTAGATAGATATATAAAGTTTTGAACTGGGGGTGTTTTTGGGTTCTGGGAGTCATGATCGGCGTAGATCTGCAAAAATTTTTCAAAATTTCCAACTTAGGTGAGAATGTAATAGGTAGTATTTCTTATGAAATCTACCTAAAAAAAGGAAAAGCTAAGACATTTGCTATTTCTTTTCAGAATATCTCCCGTCGTATGGGTCCCATCACGACGCGGTTTGGCTTATTCGACTCGACATCGATAGAGCTAACTGTTTTTAGTTTTTAGTTTCACCACCAGGGGACGCTTTCCTATCTCTGCTTTTATGGGCCGGATCACGACGGGGTATGGCTCATTCGACTCGACATCGATAGAGCTTACCGATTTTAGTTCATTTTTCACCACCAGGGGGCGCTTTCCTCTCTGGTTCTATGGGCATGAAGACGACAGAGTATGGCTCATTCGACTCAACATCAAAAGCCTTAACGATTTCAGTTATGATCGTATAAACAGATTGCACCACCTGGTGGTGGAAGGTGGAACTAACGTATACTGCAACGCATGCGCAGCACGACTGCTATACGGTGCCGCAGGCAGCGGGGACCCGAGCCGGAGGTTCGTTCAGCTATAGGTTTATACTATTCGATGTGCAAATTAAGGGATTATCCAGTGCGTGCGTAGCACAACTGGTATACGGTGCCGAAGGCAGCGGGAACCCGGGACGGAGGTCCGTTCGGTTAGAGGTTTATACTATTCAATGTGCAGATTAAGGGATTATCTGGTGTGTGCGTAGCACGACCGGTATACGGTGCCGAAGGCAGCAGGGACCCGGATCGGAGGTTCGCCCGGTTCGAGGTTTATCTTATTTGAGGTTTTACAAAATTCGAGATTTTCTACAATTCGGGGCACTGATGTAAATTAGGGGCCCCACTAGCGGGCGAAGCCAGCTAGTCAAAATAAGATTTCTATTGAGAAATTTTAGCATCCATAATTTAACATTTAAGTCAATTATCCAAGCCACCCCTCTATAGTAGGTGGAAGTGAGGGAGCGTACCCATCTGTCAATCAAAAAGGGGGGGTGACAGGAAGCATATTTATATTGCATATTTATATTTCATAACATTATTTTCAAAATTTAAAGCATTGTTTTTTTTATTGAGCAAAATAAAAATTTTAAATACATCTATCTGCATTTGTATACTTAGCTATCCACTATTCCACTTTTTAGTTACTACCACTTTCAAATAGAAACCTTTGTCTACTCTTAATCCTCTTTAATAAAAAGCTATGCGTTGCTGACGACTGGGATTTTCGATAATCGTTGCCACAGTCAAACTCTGAAAATGAAACATTTGAAGTTACTCAAAAAATTAATAGCTTGAAAAGTATTTGTCAGAAAATGGTTAGACAAACTTCGTTAGAAAGGTAAAAAATTGTATTTTTCTTGATATAAATTTCAAATCTAATGATTATGCCATTTTTCAAATATCGAATTTCAAAAATTACCAAATTTCACATTGGAGTACCCTAGCGAAATATTCACGCGTATAAAGAAAATGATAACAGCCATGTGTCCTGACTCCTGATGTATACTGATTATAGCACGAGTCACAAATTATAGTAGCCTTACTATTCTGTTAAAATATAAAAGTGAATTATGATGCCACAATTGCATGATTTTATTTAATTTTAATATAATCATCTTAGAAACAAGATTTTAGAATTTTTTTTTCGAATAGGACTCATAAATTGGCCAATACTGTATATTATTTTGAGTTTAAAAGAGGAAAGGTGGGGGAGCGCTTTATATTGTTTAGGTTTCCTCAGACTTGAAAGTTTAATATATCAAAATGTCGGAAATTAAATCGGCAATAACTGTACTTCGACTGATAACTGTCCAACGACTGTCCTTCAGTTCCTTTGGATAGATATTCATTTAAAAATATAAAATCATTCAACATTGATTTTAGATATTTTTAAGGTTATTATTACGGGACCGGGCAACGCCAGGCATGTCAGCTAGTATTAAATAATCGCTGAATTCTGCGATTCAATAAGCTCATGATTACGATTTGGAAAGAGTCTTAACACAAAAAATGAATAGTTCGCAGAATAGAAAAGGACTATTTCAGTTACTCTTTATTCTGATCAAAATGGCGTTAAAATGATTTGAAATGGAAATAAATAAACTTTTGAATTGAAGGCAGATTGAGTTCGAGCCTGCCCAAACAGGAAGACTGATATAAAAATCGAATCTGTTTCATTTCCATCTCTTACGTGAATGACACATTACGTCACTTAGAAGTGTTTTGATGCAAAAGATTGGATGGGAGGCAAAGGGAAGGGTCATGTAGGATTGGTTTTTAGGAAATGTTATTGCACTGGGTTCCGGAGTGCAGTGTTTATGAACTTCGGAGAATTCTGGCCACTATTTAAATATTTACTGAAAACAAAGAAGTACCGGAGCTGAGCTCCGGTGGGCTCCGGCGCAAATGAAGCCTAGGGGAATTTACAGGTAGGTATATGTTCAACAGGCTCTCCCTACTCCAAGATAAAGAGCAGCCTGATCTCTACCAAACTCAAAGGTGAAAATAAATAAGCAGATCCACTATTCCAGCAAAATTCCTGTCACACGCATGCATTGGGTGAAGTAAAAAATTTGGATAGGTGGCTTTCTTGTGAGCTCACAAGAAAAAGTAACTATTTAAAAAAAAATTATGAAAATGGGGTTGTCTCATTTAACAATACAAACATTTAACAGACGGAACAGGGAGTGCAGGATTGTTCCCCCCCTTCCTTTCAAAACTGCCCAGAACGGCTTGTTTTTTTCTTTTCTTTTTTTTTTTCTTTTTTTTTTTTTTTTTTTTTTTATCCACACACAGAGAGTGGCTTATTCTTTCATGGAACAATAAAATTCATGTTTATGAAAAGTCACAGCCATCCATCGTTGCCACAGGTTAATCTCAGAAAATGAAATGTTTGAAGTTACTGGAAAAATTAATAGCTTGAAAGGTATTTGTCACAAAATTGTTAGACAAACTGCGTTAGGAAGGTAAAAAATTTTATTTTTACCGATATAAATTTCAAATCTAATGATTTTTGGTAGGTTGATCGGTTTTTCAAATATTGAATTTAAAAAATTACTAAACTTCACAATGAAGCACCATAGCAAAACCTTCACATGTAAAAAAATAATGGGGCTGTTCACAGACAAAGATCAGGCAGGGCGGGCGAAGGAGACTAAAATATGGAGTGAGTCTATACCGTGAATGTATACATAGTGAAATTGAATGGCTTGCATTTGAAACATTGATTTGACTAATTTGTCTATTTTAATGATATTTTCTTAAAATCTAGAAGTGAACTTGATGGCCGAATGGTTAGCGCACTGCTCTTCATTCTGGAGGTTGTGGGTAACATTCCCCTAAATTTCTGTTCGATTTTTCCACTTTTTTATTTAAAAATGTTTTATTGATTGCTTTGTATTTTTCATGATAAATGGAATATATTTCACAAAAGTAAAATTTGATATTAATAGCAATTACTCATTTAAATACGACAAATTCAGCTATTTCACAATTAAAATTTTACATTACATATTATTAGCCGCACACAGGGCTAATTCTTTCAGTTTACAGTAAAATTCATGTTTATGAAAAGTCATAAAGGAGGACACCCTTTATACAAAGCTTTACAAATGGTTGTTATTAAAACTCAAACTGTCTCTCTTTATACTTCCGCTTGTATTTCCTTTCTCAGTCCCTAATTGCCCTACAGAGGGCGGAAACCCCATTTAAAGGATCCTTCAAAGTTAAACTCGTCGTGACGGACATTTCTAAGGGAGTCCCGTGGCCTTATCAACCATAGGAACGAAGTTCTATTAAGTGTTAAAGTGTCTTGAACCATTAAAAATAGTTTAAAAGGTGTCATTAAGCCAGCACATTTGTAAACAAAGTCTTCCTTGCCACATCTCAGCCCATTGAAGCCACATCTTTTCACTATTATATTTATTAAAATTACTTCTAGTCACTGAATCTTTTTAAAACTTGGTATGTTCGTTCCTAATATATTCCGCTAGCTTCACAAAAAATCTTAGAGCGCTAACTAAATTCTAAAGTGGAGAAGCTGGCTTATGATGTTTTTTGACAAACATCATAATGATGTTGATGACAAACATGTTTTTTTTTTTTTTTTTTTTTTGACGAGTTAAACTTGGCTGAAAAAATCTCAATGATAAAGGCCGTGGATGGCTAATCTATATTCTGCTGTAAGGTAGAATTTTTTCTGCTTTTTTTACCTGGACTGGAGCAGAAATATTAATGTTTTTCATGAAAAAACATTCTTTTCCTCAACATGTTTCGAAAGATTGTTAGCAGCGAAGATCCAAAAGTTGTAAAAACTCTTTTTCTTTTCTGCGGGGTGCCTTCCAAAGCCCCCATCGGCCAAACCATTTGAAGTACAAAAAAACTAAAAATACATGCTTAAATGTCATACAAATAAATGTCTTTTGAACTGCATGAATTGCATATAAAAAAAAGAAAGACATTTTGATTGTTCCCATTATCAGTTAAATTCCCTAGTATATTGGTTGAAAGAGATAGTTTTGATAAAAGGTGGTCAATTCTTAGTATTGATGAAAAATGGCTCCAGCATGTGCTGGCTATTTGCAATGGTTTTTGTGAACCATTGTAATAGGAGAGAGTTTCTCGTGCAAGTTTTGTTGCTGTGTTTTGCCTGACTTGCTGATGTCTTAATAAAGCTGCCGGGTTTTACTGGATGGATGTTTACTTCTACACACAACCAGGGGTCAGAAAAACTACTTTTTATTGTAGCAAACTACAACTACTTTATCGAAAATGTAGTTAACTACAACTACTTGTTTAAAAAAGTAGCGACTACAAACTACTTTTCAAAAGTAGTCACTACTTCGCTACTTTCAGATTTTGTCAAAGGGTTCCATTTACACTAGAAACTGAAGACACGAATTAAATAATAAAGAGACCCCTCGTTATATCGCGTCTGCCGGGATATAATTAAATAAATGCACCATAATCGTGGGTATTAAAAAAGATAACATACAAGAAAATGTTTTGTGTTTGTCTCCGAAATGTTAATTTATACACACATTAAATTTCGTAGCAAAATTATGAGAGTGATTATAATCTAAAATATTACAGAAAACAGCTCTAGATGCAAATAATAAATAAATCTGTAAATCAAGAAATTCCGAATATTAAGAAACCGGTGTTGAAACATGAAGATTTAATAATAAATAAATAGACAAGTGTTGCCAGAAAGAAAATTAATTCATTTGGTGGATTAGTACTTGATTTTAGCAGCAAGTGTCAATGGTGAAAATCTATCACTTCATACGATACGTTGTCATACACTGCAGCTGATATTCGCAAATTGTTGAGCAGAACAAATTTTGCACAAAAGAAGCAAATTTCGGCAACGTGATTTGCAGAATGATACATTTCCCATTCCAGAAGTATCGTTAAAAGTAGCGTCGGTTCTCGCTACAAACTATGGATTTTTTGTATCACGCTACTCGCTACACTACATTATTCAAAATGTAGCATGCTACACTACAAACTACTGTAAAAAGTAGCAGCTACAGTAGTTTCACTACTTGTAGCATGTTACTTCCGACACCTACACACAACATTTAGCATTCTTATCCTTTTTTCTTTTCTCTCATCAATTTGAAAGTAGATAATTTTATCTCCTCGTTTACAAAGATGCCAACAGTTCTCACATACTGTACCTCACTCAGTCCTTTGGAAACATTATGAGTGGTGATAGATTTTTACACGGGACTCGAAGTATGCACTTCTATATCGCTTCTTTTTATGTGATATCACTTCTTTTTGTGACTGACGTTTTAGGTTTGTGGCTTGGCGGGATCATTTACGAGGAGTTGTTTTTGATGAGATATCACTCCTTTTTGTAAGGTATTTAATTTCAATTGTACGGATTCTATTTTTATTCAGAAAAGGAAAGATGAAAGGGGCAAAAAAAATAATAGTGATGCTATAAACAGAATTATACATCAGAATTATACAATTTATTGAGTGACTTATTCCAATGTACATGTTGCTACCATAACAACGGGAAACTTTTATATTAATTTCCTTACATTGTATTCATCAGATTATTTATGACATTTATTTTCTTTTTTCTTTTGTTTATATCACTCTTCCGTTTATATATATTCAAAAACAAAAAATTAGACAATTTTACAGTAGTTTACAAACTAATTAAAATACTACAGTTTCAGAAAAATGTGAAAAAATAAGAAGCACTTTTTTTTGGTCAACTATAACGATAAGTTTATGGAGCATACTTTACCGAGAATAATCAACATTTTTTTTTTTCTACGAACCTATTTCTATTAGTATAAAAATTTACAGGGATTTTTATACTAACATATTAAATATATTATTTTTGAAAATTACTGAGCACCTTAGAAGTTTTTTATTTAAGTTTTTTAACTCAACATTTCGAGAATTTGAAAAATATAAAATTCGCAACGTTTGCAAAAGTATAAAAACTATTAAAGTGATTTCTGTTCATATAGTCTGTTCATTCCAATTCAGTGATCCTAAAATATAGGTCCCCAATCTCCGGCAGTCCATGAATTAATTAGGACATATGTATGCAACTGTTAAAATGTTCTCAAAGTTGACAATAGAGGCAATAAGTATAGCTTGGCAAATATGAAACACGGCATTGCTTCATCATGGCTTTGTTTCGTGAGGTGTTCGTTCTCCGAACATAAAAATCTCACACGAAAGTGTTCGTTAACAGATTTGTTCGTAAACCGAACAGTTCGTTACCGATCACCTATTGTACATGAAATTTAGCATTTTAAGTTCGTCATAGCCGGAGATTCGATGAACGGCAAATATTTAAACGCATGGAATTTTGTAATCGCTATTTTAATCAATTCCTGATACGCTAGAATTATATATTTATAAATAAACACAGTTTTTTTAATCTATGAAAATACTATATTTTAATAGATTTAGAGCTTAACATCGACGAGATTTCAGACGGACAAAATGAACTCATATTAAATTTTAAAGCAAGATAATGAAACCTTACAGAGATTGAAACAGTGTAAAATCATTAAAATACATCTCACTCAGTAAATATACATCGGTTGTAGTGTAATCAAGATCTTTTAAGAGACTTTGTAAACGAAACGTATATGTTTCAATGCCGCTTTACAATAGAGAGGATGTAGTAACATATTTGAATATCTTGTGTATATAGCCAATTTGACAAAAGTTATGCAATTTACTATTGTTTTTCCTCTGTGTTAAGTACAGGAATCATGTACTTCAACGTAAAAATTCGCTAATTACACAACTTTTTAGTCTTATTAAAAAATCTTTTGAGTTACCATGTTAAACGAACAGTAAATTCTACAATTCTGTTTTACAATAGGAAGCTAACTTAGGTCGTTCGTAGTAAAATATTTTAACATCATGCGCATACATTCTTTTTGAACAGAGTTAGACCATTTAATATTTTTTTTGCTTCATCTTAAGTATTGGAATAAATCACTTTAAAGTGGTATACATAAAAAACTAATTAATATTTTTACACGAAATATTAAACATTTGAACTACTCATAAAAACAATTCAAATGTAACTGCAAATGTAACTGCAAACTGCATAAAAATTGGATAATTACACAACTCTTTAGCCCTATATCAAAAGATCTTTTGTGAGACCCTGTAAACGAACCTTAAATGTTACAATTTTTTATAATAGGAAGCTTACTTGGGTTGAGTGTAATAACATATCTTAATATCATGTGTATACGACCATTCCTAAAAGAGTTGGGTCATTTATTATTTTTTTGCTCTATGTTAAGTATAGGAATCAATAACTTTAAACTGATATAAATCAAAAACTAATTAATATTTTTACATGAAACTTACAAAGATTTGAACTACTCATAAAAACGATTCAAATAACGTAAACCGCGTAAAAATCCGATAGTTACACATTGCTGTAGCCCTGTCAACAGTTTTTTGCTCTATGGTAAGTATAGTAATCAATAACTTTAAAGTTATATAAATCAAAAACTAATTAATATTTTTACATGAAACTTACAAAGGTCCAAAGTACTCATAAAAACGATTCAAATAACGTAAACCGCGTAAAAGTCCGATAATTACACATTGCTGTAGCCCTGTCAACAGTTTTTGGTCTGAACAAGATTTAAAAAGTGTCATTGCTTCTGTCATTATTATTGCTCAAAGATCATTATCATTGCTTCTGTTTCCAGGTGGCTATGGCTATTTACCATGAATTTTAAGTCAGTTAAAAACACCCAACTTACCAATAGTGCATAATATATATATATATATATATATTGATTGCCATTTACCCCACTGTATGGATTTGCATAGGGCACAACTTGCTCCATTTTACCTGGACAGGGTTACCGTAGAGACTGTCAATTATCATTTTACAACCTTGTCAATCATTATTTCTAAATAATGATCTTCATTTCACATTTTAAAAAGAAATGTGTGTGTGTGTGCCTGGAGAATAAATAGTCCATGTTTGCATTCACTAAAAAGGATTTGCTGGGACATAGAGTATTTTTGTGATCTTGACTTTATATTTACAATAACAATTCCAATTCTGCAGAGAATGAACTTGGTACTTCTGTCCTTTTAGGTATTGCCATTTACTTTCATAGCTCACATCCCCGCCATTGCCCGGCCTGTGATAATAACCTTAAACAGAACTCAAGTTTGTATGATTTTTTTTTTTTTAAAGAAGCTGCACCAAAGATCCCAAGAAGGAGATTAATATTCAAAATTGGTGGTAGCTGAGGTCCGAGAAATTTTGTTGTTGTTCAAATAGTAGCTGGAAGTTTTAAGAAGTTGTTAGAAAAAAAAAAAGCTAGTTAATCTGACTATTTTTAAGGAAGCATATAGTAGAGGGCCCAAAAGGGACCAATTGATAGTTTTGAGCAGGGCCCTAAGATAAATCTTAGAACATGGAAAAACATCTTATAAGATCCTAGTACTTAGCACTTTAGATCTTCAATTAGTCAAAATTAAGCATTGGGTATAAATTAATCATTAGAATTAAAAAAAACTTAAGGCTCTAGGGCCCCAATAAAAATAGGAAGGTGGTGGCTCGGGGAGAGGAGTTCAAGACTCAATTTTAAAGTTATGCATTGACCCTGGACTGGCACCAGGGGGCCAGGAAATGCATGATTGGAATGTAGAAATGGAGGAATAAATAAATGGAGAAAAGGCCCCCAAAACAAAGAAGATCAAATTAAAAGGGGACAAGTTATTGACAATTTAGGAAACAAAAACTTCAAGGGGCCCTGTACCTGTGTCCCAGGGGTACAGGGTCTTAACTGGAACGTAGAAATGGGGGAAAAGCTAAATGGAGAAAGGGCACCCAAAACAAAGAATATTGAATAAAAAAGGGGCAAATTATTAACAGTTTAATGCAAAATGTTTAAAAGGGCCCCAGGGAACTTGTGTCTATTAAAATTAAAAATCTGATCCTCAGGTGCATCAGGACCTGTCTTGGACTATAAGCACCCAAATTTTCAGACTTGTATGTGCGGTAGATTTTGCTAGCCATCCATACAGAGACAAACAAACAACTTTCTTTTATTAGTATAGATTATGAAAAACAGTCTTACTATTTGATAATTACTCTAACAAGCCATTGAGTGAATAAGTCAAGTCAGTTTTGATTATAAAGGATCCTTTACCTTTTCATCTTGAAATATTTCTTAATTTATAAAAGAACACACCTTTGTAGATTTGGCTCTCTTGGGATGATAGATTCATTTATTTCATTAGTTTCTGTTTTGCATTCCAGGTTACTAAAAAGGAACTGAAGGAATTCTTTTCAAAGTTTGGTAAAGTAGCTGACTGCCTCATCGTCCAAGATCACATCAAGAGGCGATCGCGGGGGTAAGAAGAGTTTCTTTAAATCCTTGCTGGATATGGATCATTTGATATCCTCAACAGTAATAGTGTTACATTTTGTTCATTCAGGTATGGTTTTGTGATATTTGCAAATTTTCAAGATGCCGAAAAAGCCAGAAATGCTTCCCAAGCTGACTTAGAGTTGAGTGGAAAGTAAGCATATATTTGCTTTTTTTTTTTCTAAAATTTTTGGTGAGATTTTGTGATAGCAGCTCTTATGATGATGCCAAGCTCATGAAGTGCACATGTACAGTTAAGATATAAAAATAAACACCATTGCATTAAATAGTATAATATTTTATGTTAAGAAGAATGTATCGTAACAAATTCATACTCATGTTTCATAACAATTTCTTACAATGCTTTTCACAAGAATAACAACTTTTTAACTCAACTCTCGTGTAACCATTTCATTCAACTGTCATCCATAGCACCCTCTTATGGATGTTCATTCCTCTGCCCCAACAGTGGAATGAGTATCCTCCAACCACTCAAAGGAACCCATTTCCAACATGGATTGCAATTGCATTGCATCTCCCTGTAGCTTCATCATTCGTAACAAGCAGTTTCATATCACGGCTGTTTTTGCCTATTTATTTGTTGGAAAAAAAGTCCTTGCTTTTGACCAAAAAAAAAAAAAAAAATGCATCCGTCTCAGTACTAGATAAATCAAAGATTGTTTCCTTATTTGATAAAAAATAAATACAAACAATTAAATAAAAACAATATAACATGGAATTATAATTAAAAAACAAAACAAAAAAAAACTGGAACATCAACGAAAAAGGCGATATGCTGGATAGCATAAAGGACTGGAAAGTATCTTTTTTTTTTTTTACAGATTTTCTATTGGGATTCCACAGCTAGATTTGACTGATCCTTTATTACATACATGAGTAGTTATGTTACTTAGTAGTTATTAGTGATAGGCTGATTCAAGATCTTTTAAGAATCGATACCTTAGTTTTTGAAAACTTTTGAGAATCGAAACCAACATTCGAATACTTTGTATTCAAATGTTGTAGCACTGAAAACTACTCCAGACATTGTTCAATTGAAACTAGATGAAGGGCGACATTTCATCTGTTTCGCCCTTCAAATGTTTGGTCTGCGTAAAATCGCTCTTCTCTCTCTTTTGTTTTTATGTTTTTGAGTTGGGAGTTGGAAAATTGAGAGGATTTGTTTAATTGTTGATAAAACCAAGAGAACATTTCTTTTTTCAAATTGTACAATTTTACTTTCCAGCATGAGAAATCGTTTGTTTTATTACTGTTTATATTTTAAATGTTATATTTCAATACAAAAAAAAAGTACAGTATTAAAATGGGTATCATATTGCGTTCATATGGGTACCATATAGGGTTCAAATGGGTGCCATTGAGCTCCACTATTTCCAAACTTCCTTATTTAATGGCAAAAATTTCTTTTTTCAAATTGTACAATTTTACTTTCCAGCATTAGAAATCGTTTGTTTTATTACTGTTTGTATTTTAAATGTTATATTTCAATACAAAAAAAAGTACAGTATTAAAATGGGTATCATATTGCGTTCATATGGGTACCATATAGGGTTCAAATGGGTGCCATTGAGCTCCACTATTTCCAAACTTCCTTATTTAATGGCAAAAATTTCTTTTTTCAAATTGTACAATTTTACTTTCCAGCATGAGAAATCGTTTGTTTTATTACTGTTTGTATTTTAAATGTTATATTTCAATACAAAAAAAAGTACAGTATTAAAATGGGTATCATATTGCGTTCATATGGGTACCATATAGGGTTCAAATGGGTGCCATTGAGCTCCACTATTTCCAAACTTCCTTATTTAATGGCAAAAATTCTGCGATGGTTACGATTCAGTAATAATAGTACCTGAAATTGAAGAATTGTGGGAATTCTGTAATAAGCCTTGTTATTTAATATTTAATATACTTGATAACCTTAAGTATGGATATTCTAGAAAAGTCAGTATGGGCGTAACCAGAATTTCGTTGATTTTTGGGGTGGTGGTTGGTACATTATTTTATCATAAGTGCCGGCAAGGGTATGGAAGTTTAATTAAATTTTCTGTATCTCATTAATTTAAAAAAAGAAAGAAAATTATTCTAATAATTTTAATCGAAAAATATTTTTCCGAAAATTTTTAGAATAATTAAACACTAAGAGAAGAAAGAACTAAGAATTTTTCGTCAGAAGGGCTCATCCCTTAAATTATCCTCCCCCCCCCAGTCATGCAAGACAATTTGTAATTTCGTTTTTCTTTTAATGTTTATACGTTTCAAACTTATCTTACATGAAAAAAATTAATAAGTGTTTCATTTCTCTATTTTGAAATTTTTTTTTTTGAATATTTAGTATTTCCTAATTGGTAAATTTATTTAATGCTTTTTATGTTGATAAATAAAAATTGTCTTGCACAATGAGCTCTGACATAAAAAAATAAAAAAATAAAAATCAGATATTTTCATGTTTTATTATTATTATTATTTTGTACTAGCTGTCCGGGCCTGTGATAACAGCCTTAAATTTACCTAAAATCAAAGTTTAATGAATATATATTTTAAAGAAAATAAATCCAAACATTCATCGAGTTGTTCCGCGAACACCGAACGTGCTGCGGCCAGTCTTTAGACAAAACTAACTTTGATATTATATTTTTAAACAAACATACAGTTACGGGACCACTGTACACTAGAGCTCCTATAATACAGGCTGAATCATACCGCCATTTAATGACCCAGCGGACCAAAAACCAAGCTAAAACCGGTTAGCTTACCGTACTAGTGGACGGCGAGTGACAGTAACAAGGATGGCGAACACCTGCTCAGGTGGTTTCCTAATGCTGAGCTAGGTCACAATATGGCGGTTATTTTGGGCAACAGAATGGATATGCGTCAGCTCCCCTTATAGGAGCCTTACTGTACGCTGCGTGTGCTATGCCGTTTGAAGGTTACAGCTATGCACGCTCTGGTCTGCTTGGGTTTTATATATCTATATTATAAAGGACAAACGTGTCCGTGCGTAACGCTGACGTCATTTTGCGAATGGCAACACTTGATGATGTAATTTTGGTTTTGCGATTTTTGCTACTGCAAGTTTTTAAATTTCTAAACATCGCACATTTTTAATTTTTTCACCGTTATATAAGGGAAAAAAATCTACCTTCAAATGCAATTTGTTTGAAAACTGTATCACAGATTTATTATAGCATTTAAATTAAATGTCAAGCATGATTTTTTTTTTTTTTATCTATCTCTATCGCTTGCTCACGATTACAAAATATTAATCCATTTAAACTTTAAACAATATAAAAAGTTCAGCATTTGTTTCCAGCTAATATTCAATAACGAAATTAAAACTTCATTAAGCAATCAATAAATAAAACACAAATTTAACAGACATGTCATTGAAATAAGCACTTAAAACCGCTGACATCATTGGAATAAAAAAACTGCTGTAAACAATGAATTTTGCAGTTGAAACGCACCTGCATTCCACATTCTAAAATATTGCTACTCTCTAGAGGACTAAATTTAATACATTATTTGATGTATATTTCCTTAATTCAGAGCTTTTTAATGAAAAAAATTGATATTAGTGCAATAAAATTTTTTGAAAATGAATAACATAAGGAATGATTTGGTCCAGATTTATAAAGTAAATTTAACAATGTGAAATGATTTATATTACACAAAACTTCTGGTCCCTAGGAATGCTATATAAAGATATTCTACTGCATATATTGAAATGTTTCAGACATATTTTGCCATGTTTACAAGATAAATTTCATAATGTGATCTATATAATGCAAAATTCTATATAACGCACAACCTCGTGTTTTCAGGTTTGTGTTATAAAGATATTCTACTGTATTCAGGTACTTTCCTGCCAAATTTTGTGACTGGATGTTGCGGTCTCTTTAGAATACAACACACAAACTTCTGGTTTTATTATTATAGTTTTTTTTTTTTTTTTCTTTTTTTTAAGCACACTAGGCTATCTTCTAATGAAGCAGTTATCATCCTAATAATATTATAAATCCGATTGTGTGCAAATGTTAGGCTGAAGCCAGCGTCAAAATAGAGAATTTAATAATCATGTATCTTTGCATATAGGTTGATTATAAACCCGGAAATGAACATAGGCCGGTTTTTGTTTATTTGATTCAAACATTTTTCTTAATTCAACATCTCGTTATTTTCATAGAGAATAAATGGACATTTTTTCGTATATTTTAAAAAGGTTAAATTTACTTTACAGTTGCTAATACTTTATCGTTGCCAAAACTAAATCAAAATCCGGAATAATAATTTTTATTCAACAATTTATTTTCAAATGAAAAATTTCCTCGTGAATATTGAAATAAAATTATCTTGGGTTATCAAATTATTTGTGATTAATTTCTCTATTTTTGTTCTTTTTCTATTTCACATGAAATTGTTGTAAATTAAAGTTCTGTGTTTTAAATGAAATGAGTGAAAGATTTATATTTTAATACTTATTCAATGCGAATGATGGTGATAGGAATCATACTTGGCAGTTTATCGTCTGCACACGGCTAACATAAAGGTACCATATTTTTAATTTAAATTTTAAAAAGTAAAAAAGAAAAAAAAAACTGAAAAGATATTAGACGGCAAATGTCAATAATATGCACCGCAAAATTATCCTTATAGAAAAACAGAAAATCTTAGTAAAAATAACTATATTTTTAAAAGAAAGTTGCATTTTTTCATAAAAGTAATGATTTAATATGATTGCGTCAAAGTAATAGCATTTTTCCTCTATCATTTTCCTACAATCAAAACACATTTGTAAATGGTCGTTTCGAAACAGAATTTAATTTTACATTTCTTTTAGCTTTAAAATAGTAAAACCTTTGTTGTCATTTTTAAATATAGCATTTTTTAAAGTTCTGTTTCATAATAGATTTTTGTAAAGTCTTGTAGGTTGAGAAAAATGGCATAGATTTTAAAGCAATGTTTAAGTAAAATTACAATATTTTTAAAAACTTAAAAAGCAACAATGTTATCGAAATGAAAATCAATTTTACCGACAAATACGCGTAATGCAAAAGCAAAGAAGAAATTAAAAAGTAATGAAACTTTTCTTCCAGCCGAATTATGTAAACTTGAACAAGCCGATCGTGCCAATTCATGATATTATAAACGTGAAAGAGCGCTGTATATAGTAGAAAAGGTTTTCACATATAGGTAGAAAATTTCCGAGAATAGGAAGGTTAGGGATCTGTAATCGGGTCCATAGCCAATTTGCTTTTTTTTATCAAGTGAAATTTGGCGCAAAATTAAATATATTGTTGTAACCAGATTTGTTTTTGCGTGGTAAACACTTAATGGTATTTTAGATGATCATTTCCTCGCTCACCTTTGATGCCAACTATGACTGTAAAACATATTAAAAAATATCAGATGATAATTTTCTAATTTTCTTATTACTTCATGATGTAAATAGACATCCTGGTTCATCCTTTAAACCTGAATTAATCATACCATTGTCGTCCAATTTGTAATGTTAATCCTAACCCTAACCTATATATTATTTGGCATGAAATTTCACTTTTTAAAGACTGGGTTATGGTAAGGCCCCTATAGCAAAGAAATACCGAACTGTCTCCTATAAAATGTGATAAAGATTTGGCTAACTATATATGTCTATCGAATGAAATGCTTTGCTAAATTAATGCATTTATTCTTTTTTTAATGTTACGTGAACAAAGTCACGGGTAACAGCTAGTTATTTCTATAATTAACTTTGCAAATTTTGAAAATTAAAAATGGCGGAGACGTTCAAGATTAGATTTTTTACAGTTTTGTAATAATACTTTGCAATTTTGTAATAGAAAATTAACAATATTTATGAGAAAAATGTAATTTTCTGTTTGTTCCAGATATTAATAAAAACACCTTTTAGTCAATATATTTATATTTTTATGTTCTAAATTTTTTTCAATCATTTTTATATGCTTAAAATGATGTTTTATAACATCTAAATAAACAAAAATCAGGTCTAGGTGTAATATCGAAGGGACTTCTTTAAAATGTAATGGAGGTTAATAAATATAAATCTGTACTTCTCCATTATCCCATTGACCACTTTCCATAAAAAAATTGATCGCCAAATAAACAAATCAAAGAATTTTGCCATTGGAATCTAAAAAAGAAAAGAAAATTGGAAAAGCTCTGCTTACTAAAGTGTCTACTATCAGTCACTTTAAAGCAATAAAATTTTCAATATAGTAATGAAAACAGAAGAAAAAAATCTTGGATATTTATTTATTTACATTATCCTGGTGGATAAATGTGTGTGATGTCAGTTTATGATGCGTGGCAACATTTTTTCAATGCCTTTTTCTCTTTTAATATCAAAGTGTTACTTTAATGAACGAAATAACTAATAAATCTGTAAAACATCATTAAATATAAATATAGGGGAGACCGGTACACAGTGGACCACCCCCTAATATTTTATTTATTAAAATTTTTTTTTAAGCTTCTCTTCTATCCTAATAGACAACAGCACTGCAATGATTATTTATAGCCTTCAGGAAATATGTTTAGCTCAGATTGAACTATTTTATCCTTCTTTGTTGTTTTGAGCTTCTAAAAGTAAAATTTTTCATCATCCTATTTTTATTTTTTTAGTAATTAAAGGTTGTAGATAAATAAAATAAAACAGCTTTTTTGCAAAGCTAAGATACTTGTTTTTATTTTACTTTAAAATTAATATGTTTAAAAGAAAGCTATAAACAATATTAATAGGATTATTTATTGAACTTCAACATGGGGTACAGTGGACCACCCACTCCTGGGGCACAGTGGTCCACAATCCACTCTGCTCCTGTAATGCAGAATGTTCAAAATATTTAATAATTGTTTATTTTCTATAAAGAAAGATTGTTTTAAAGTAGATTTAACTGTAAAATAAAGTAAACAAATAAAAAGAACAATTTATTTAACATAGTAAGAAATATTTTGTTTTGTATTTACTGCCTTTGATAAATATAACTGTAGTCTAATTGTTGATGATTCTATTCAAGTAAGATTCATGAGACGCAAATTGAATGGAAATCAGTTTATTTCTCCCGAATCTGTAGATGAATCTGCTGTTGATGTCAATGATTTCATAACGTTGCTCTCAGACCCAAAGTTATTTCTTGAAAATTCCAGGCTCAATCTTACTCATAAGTACTTTGGAATTTCATTTGCAAATTTTAATGTGCACTGATTTTTTTGTACTTAAGTAATAACTTCAACTAAATTGCAATTGTTCCTGTATTAATCTGTTACTATTTTCAAAATATAATAAATTTTTTGTTTTTGTTTCAAAATTTATATTACTATGTTATTTTGCGGGTGAAGGGGCAACAAAAAAGAATTAGATTAATGAAAAATAGATTTATATTGTATTTTAGATAATACCTAATAGTGGTCCACTGTACCCTGGTAGGTGGACCAGTGTATATAATTTTTTTTTTTTTGAAAAATGTATTGAAAACTATGTTGTGAGAAAATTATGATGGATGTAAGTAGGTTTAAGGAATATTCAAAAATATTTTCACACAGATCGGTCAGTCTGTTAAAGAGAAAAAAAATGTTAACTGAAAAAGTGGTCCACTGTGTACCGGTCTCCCCTAAATGTCGAATTGCGTATAACATACCTGACGTCAAGAATCATGCATTTTAGCATTCAATCTGCAGTTTGGCGATAGTTTTTTTTTTTTAAATGGAGAAGTAGTGATAAATCTTGGTTAGATAAAGGGTAAGCAGAGTTATATAGAGGACTAAAACTGACATTGTAAAATGACATCACTCTCCAACAGCCTGTGAACACACGCTCTTTTTAATTGGATGACAAAGAGTGCATATATATGTCGTTGAGAGTGCTGCCATGTGCTCTACTACTCACTGGCCAGTAGGGTGTCCCAAAGTTCAATGTAAAAAAACTTTTTTTAAAAAAAGGTGGGTCTCACCCTCTAAAAAGTTTCTTCTACTCCTATTATTAAAATATATGAAGTTAGAGCTCATTTGGAAAAGATTAAGAGGTCCCTCAAGGTCAGACAAGTTCACTGATTTTTGTAAAAATATGGTATTTTAATCAAAAGTATAAGCGTTGATCAATTATATATTTTATTTCCATTAATACATTTTTAGTATATATTTTAACAAAAAAAAATAAGCATGATTAAATATAAAAACATAATTAAAAGCTGCACACCTACTAATTTTATATACTTTCACTGTACATCAGTGATAGTGCTGTTCGTGTATACAATAACATTGTACCATTTTCGGAAAAATTAAGTTTGTCAATAAGACATAAGCAACATATCTTATATAAAAGATTAAAGTTTTATATGGCAAACAGGTAGGCTTAATGAGAAATCGAAGAAGGAATAATGCAAAAGACCAAGAGAATCAAAGAATATATTGCTAAAATCTAATTAAAAGCTGCACACCTGCTAATGTTTTCACTGTACCTACTAAGAAGCTTTCAATCAGTGATAGAGCTGTTCTTTTATACAATAACATTGTACTCTTTTGAGAAAAATCAAGTTTGCTAATAAGACATAAGCAGCATATCTTTAAAAAGATTAAAGATTTATATGGCAAACAAGTAGGCTTAATGAGAAATTGAAGAAGGAATAATGCAAAAGACCAAGAGAATCAAAGAATATATTGCTAAAATCTAATTAAAAGCTGCACACCTGCTAATATTTTCACTGTACCTACTAAGAAGCTTTCAATCAGTGATAGAGCTGTTCTTTTATACAATAACATTGTACTTTTTTGAGAAAAATCAAGTTTGCTAATAAGACATAAGCAGCATATCTTTAAAAAGATTAAAGATTTATATGGCAAACAAGTAGGCTTAATGAGAAATTGAAGAAGGAATAATGCAAAAGACCAAGAGAATCAAAGAATATATTGCTAAAATCTAATTAAAAGCTGCACACCTGCTAATGTTATATATTTTCACTGTACCTACTAAGAAGCTTTCAATCAGTGATAGAGCTGTTCTTTTATACAATAACATTGTACTCTTTTGAGAAAAATCAAGTTTGCTAATAAGACATAAGCAGCATATCTTTAAAAAGATTAAAGATTTATATGGCAAACAAGTAGGCTTAATGAAAAATTGAAGAAGGAATAATGCAAAAGACCAAGAGAATCAAAGAGCGAAAATCTGTATATCTTATTTGACATAAGTCACACTAATTCGGAACAGGTTATTAAAAATGAAGTGGATCGGTCATTTCTCAGATTACAAAAATAAACTAGGAAAGGTTATATTGGATCTCTAGAGAGAAAGCTTTCTACACGTGAGAAAAGATCAGGTGAACGACAGAAAAAATTTGCAAAGCGATTGAAAGAAGTTGCTTCATCTCTAAATTCCTTTGTTTTATCAGCTGCATCTTTTACATCAACAGTGGATAAATCTAAGACTGAAAGTAAAAATTCTAAAGAAGACTTTGTGATGAATATGCTGCAGCAATTACACCAGAAAAAAAAAATTTACATTAGAAGTACACAGGTAAAGATGAACGGAGATGAAGGTTTGTCATAACACCAAAAGTTGCTGCTCCTTTTGACAGAAATAATATAAGTACAAGAAAGTCAACATTGTTACTTGCATCTGTTTTGAACATGGCTGCTGCTGGTGATAGTGAAGCAGACTGTTCAAAAAGTACTGTTCAGCGTGAACATCAACACTTACGTAATGAAACTGTGCAACACATAAAAATGGAGTTTAATGCTTCAAAATCAGTAGTTCATTGGGATGGAAAGTTATTACCAGATTTATTATTAAAGGTAGACTGTTTATGAGTATTAGTTTCCTCTCTAAAATATAGTAGTACAAAAATTCTTGAAACTCCTAAGCTGTTATCTCGTACAGGAGAAGCAGCAGCTAATGCGATTTTTGAACTTTTGCAGACAGGAAAATGTGATTCTCAGGTTATTGGTATGTGTTTCGACACAACTTCCTCAAACACAGGTAAGTTCAAAGGAACATATAGTCTTGTCTTGAATATAAAACTGGAAGAAACCTTCTGTGGTTAGCCTATAGACACCATATCTGAAGTGTTACTTTTAGATATATTTAATGTATGTGTTAAACCGTCAAGTGGACCTGAAATTGTTATGTGTAAAAGATTTAGAGAAAAATGAATTGAACTTAACCACCACAATCCAAAATGTCAAAAAACGCGATTAGTAGCAGCATCTGACACTTTGAAAACTTTTATTATGAATCAACTTCGGACAGTTGCTAAACATTCTCCTAGAGATGATTACAGAGAACAATTAAATCTTTCCATTCTAATGATTGAAATAGATGTGAACAATATTATTTGGAAACCAGGTGCTCTCCACAGAGCTCGATGGGAGACAAAAGCCATTTATTCATTAAAAATTGAACTACTGTTTGATGGAAATGAATCTATAATGCAGTTTACACCTCAACAATTTCAAGACCTTCAAAGGTTCAATCAGTTTGTTGTGTGCGTACACATTCAATCGTGATACAGATGTCAGTTTATTGTAGATGCACCAGTGAACGACATTTTAGTGATACAAAGATTGCATTAATATGATGATATACAACTACCAAAAAGAGAGCTAAAGATGATTCTATGTCACTCCTAATATTTAAGTGAAGAAATTGTCACTCTTTGTTTGTTTTCAAAACTTCAGAGTGCCAAGGAGAAATATATGTTAATAAAATGAGTGAAAAAAAGAATTTGCACTTAATTAAGAAACTTCCTTTAAAATTTGATGACTTAAATATCTTTCGCAGCTTCTTTCATACCGCACAAATAAATGACAGCTACCTAAGCCTGGCTGTTAAGGAATGGCCAGAAACACAATCTTTTAAAGAAGCTGAAGAATTTGTTAAACATTTGCCGTGTGTTAATGATTGTGCTAAGCGAGGCATAGCATTAAACGAAACTTTTAATGATGCAACAAAAGATTAACAAAAATAGCATTTATTGCAGGTAGTTGACATGCATAGAAAGAACTTTGATTAGTGCAACCGTAAGATCTTCAAGAAATGTAAAAGTGATTAATTATGTTACTTATATAACGTTATGCAATAGTTTCCTCTTTATTATCTTGTTAAACTTGACAGGTGAATTTTGCAGTAAAATGCCCTTTTTTACATCGCATTTTGCAATTTTGAATAATGTTCGTTTTTAGTCATTTTTTTCATATTTTTCTTATATTTTCTATACTAAATATTACCAATGGAGCGCATATTTTTAGAAACAACATATTAAATGCATGTAACTTAAAAAAAAAAAAAAAAAAAAAAATATATATATTTAAAAAAATAACTTGGTAAGTAACTGTAAAATATTATGGAAATAAAACTATTTTTTTAACGTTTTGGCGACCTTGAGGGACCTCTAAATATTATTTTTTTCAGCTGAAATTTTACATGAGATCTTAAGTACCTCAAAAGAAACTTTTTAAGGGATGAGAGTCCAAATATTTAAAAATTTATTTTTTTGGGACACCTTACTGGCCAGTTATACCCACATAGCATATAAATCCACAGGGTGGGATTCTCCTTTTGAAACTACTTCAGTGTGTCCTTTCTTTCTCACATCTTCCTTCATGCATGGGACTACTCAAGCATTCTGATGTTATGCAACATCAAGAATTAATATCGAAAACCACTTTTGATTTATTTCATAAAAAGCACCCACAAGTCCAAGTAAAGCCATCCCTTATTAGGGTTTCGTTCATCTCCCGCTTCTCTGTCTGTGCATCATAGAGCCAGTTCTCAGAAACTGTATAACTTACAGACTTGAAATTTTGTGTACCTACTGTCACTGACAAAATCATATTATTTTAATAGAGAGAGATTAAAAACCAAAAATCCAACACCCTTTTCCTATTCAATTTAAACACTTTTCATTCTAGCAGTTGCCAATAATTAAAAATCCACATTAAAAATTTTTCTACAATAATTCATTTTCTATTGAAAGATTTCTACGTGAAAAATTAAAAAGGAAATAAAAAGCTTCACCTATTTAAAAAAAAAAAAAAAAAAAAAAAAGATGAATAGGATGTCCTATCTATCTATATTATGAAGGACAAACGTGTCCGTGCATAACGCTGACGTCATTTTGCGAATGGCATGACTTGACGATGAAATTTAGGTTTTGAGACTTTTGTTATTGCAATATTTGTAATTTGTAAACTTCACACATTTTTAATTTTTATACCGTTATCTAAGGGAAAAAAAATTTTCTTTCAAATGCAATTTGTTTGAAAACTATATTGACTGATTTATTATGGCTTTTAACAAAATTTTCAAGTATAATTATTTTTCCATTGAATGTTGCCACTATAAATTTTTAAACAGTTACAGATAGTAAAAATAATGAATTTTGAGAAAAAAAGGTCACAAGAATAGGTGTCTTTATATGAGAGTAGCTATGTTACCGAATACAAAATTTGATTCGCTCATACGATTTTGGACAAAAAGATGCTTTGTAATAATTTAAGAATTTAAACAAAGAATTATTTAATTAGACCATAAACAAACATAGGATATTTTAACAGATAATATAAACAGAAGTTATTATTTTAGATATTGCATTTATGAATGAAATATATAAAAAATTATTTCGCAAATTTAATAAGATTCATATAAAAAGTTAATATGAGTGGTAAGAAACAACGTTTTAATTCACATTTCATCAATATTACAAAAAATGTTAAAATCATTGCAAAGTTGAAAAAACGAATATACATGAAATTCAATATAATAAATTATAACACCTTGTAATAATAAAATACTTTTAAATGCTAAAGGTGTAAACTTAACAACATAATATGAATTAAAATAACTTTTATTAGTTGTTTTACATGTTTCGACTCTTTCTGAGTCATTTTCAAAAACAAAATGAGAATATTCTAAAGCTGCACGGGCTTTGAAGTTATTATTTTCATGTACTTAAAATTACGCACGTTATCTATTATTTTTTACTTGATTGTTTATTTTCATATCTTTGACCATGGAGTAATTCTAGCCACAGTTTCGGTAAATTAAAAGATGCCGCATTGTTACATATTGTATTTTTGCGTGTTGGTATCTCTATGTTTCTCTTATTATGGATGGATAGTATAGACTGGAGGGAAATATTATTTTACTTTCATTGAAATTTATTTGGATGGTTTCTTCTTGATATAATCTTGCCAGGGCTGTAGTTTTTCTATTGTATTTAATATCAGCTATATGAACCAGAAAAGAAAGATGATTCGCAAAAATACAAACTTTATACTCTGCAATATTATCCAAGCTTTTTTGAAAAATTAAAACACAGCCTTAAACGTTTCAATATCTGTTTAGTAGCCAAACCACCTAAGAAATTAAAGAATATCATTTGCAGTAAAATTGACCCAATTAATTTTGAGAATTATTCAGGAGTCTATGAAATACCTTTTATTAAAGAAGATGGATCCAAGAATTACTACATAGGCATGACCAGCAGGAAATTTAATTGCAGAAAAAAAGAGTATATAGCTGATATTAAATACAATAGAAAAACTACTGCCCTGGCAAGATTATATCAAGAAAAAACCATCCAAATAAATTTCAATGAAAGTGAAATAATATTTCCCTCCAGTCTATACTATGCATCCATAATAAGAGAAACCATAGAGATACTCATGTGCAAAAATACAATATGTAACGCTAACGATGCAGCATCTTTTAATTTACCGAAACTGTGGCTAGAATTACTCCATGGTCAAAGATATGAAAATAAACAATCAAGTAAAAAATAATAAATAACGTGCGTAATTTTAAAAAGTACATGAAAATAATAACTTCAAAGCCCGTGCAGCTTTAGAATATTCTCATTTTATTTTTGAAAATGACTCAGAAAGAGTCGAAACATGTAAAACAACTAATAAAAGTTATTTTAATTCATATAATGTTGTTAAGTTTACACCTTTAGCATTTAAAAGTATTTTACATGAAATTTGTTATCGCGATCGCTATATCGCGTGCATAAGATGACGAATAATGAAAATAAAACAAAGGAAACATCACTGGATCTTGCTATATTGGGAATACCAAAAATATACATGAAATTCGTTAATGTCGCAATCAATATGTTGCATAGATAAACGCTTAGTACAAAAAACATAGCTGGATGAATAACTATATCGCATGTATAAGCGCTTTATGCACAAGAAAAGTAAACAACAACAAAAAAAGAATCACTAAATACAGCAACCTTGACAAATACAAATATGACAAATCTATTAGAATTAGAAAAAAATGATTTTAGCCTATGTTCTGTAACCCGGGAAGCCTGGGTTTGATTCTCTAGTACTAATAAAAGAAAGTTTCGCTCTGTGTGTGCGTGTGTATGTCTGCGATGGCTAGCAAAATCGAGCCCAACTAGAAGTCTGAAAATTTAGGTGTGGGTAGTCCATGGTCTGGCCTGGTGCATCTCAGTCTCAGAATTTGATTACTTTGAAAATTAACAAAAATATTAATTAAAAACTGATCAATAACTCATCTCTTTTTCCCGAGTCATCTTTCTGAACACTATTTATCACAGAGAAGGAAGATATACGAACCATTTACATGAAAAATGCATTTATTTCACAATTCTGTTTTAAATTCTATCGACTAAACCGTTTAGTTTATTTAAAATTGAAAAGCATATTCTGAAAGATCACACTCTTACGTTTCTAATGCATAAATCAATTTGAAAAAAAAAAAAAAATTATGTTGACCCTTTGAAAAACATTTTTGAAAAAAGGTCCTTTTCCCAGGTTTATGTTTTCTCCCTTACGCCAAACCCTCAATAGCACATTTTTAGAAATACAGACAAACCAAACACATGCTCTTAGAGCTGAAACCTTCTTCTAATGGACGGTACAATTATTTTTTTTAAACACGGATTTTAACCCTTTCAAAAACACCGGCAAACGCAACTCATTTCACGCCTAAAAAAAAAAAAAAAAAAAATCTTACGCTAAAAGTTACTAAACGTTTCGTATTCGACGAATACAATTTTTTTTTATGTTAACGGACCCGACATGAAAAGAACACATATTTATTTTATAATAACTCCTGTCCTATGGGAGATAGGGCCCCGGGACTCTCATAAAAAAGTCGGCCTCGACGATTTTAACTTCGTTGGATCCTTTAGAAGAGGCCTACGCCCTCTGTGGGGCTTAAAGGGGCTGAGAAAGATGGCAAAAACTAAAATTTAAAAAGTTGAAACGGAGAAATATGCTTCTTAAGGGAGGGGGGGAGTGAGAGGTGGAGAGTAGGACCAGACCATAGTGCTTGACGAGATCTATTAATTATTGATATGTTACATGAAGGGGTTTACATGGGTTTACATGAGGGAGGAGCACCAAAAAGATCTTACTGAACCTTTCCCCCCAGAACTTACGAGAAAACTTATCACCCCCCCCCCCCGGGGGGGGGTAACTTCATTCCCATTGGAGATAGGGCCACGGGACCTCCTTAGAAATGTCCGCCACGACGGTTTTAACTTTGTTGGATCCTTTATATTATTGTTTAAATGGTGTCTGCGCCCGCTGTAGGGCAATTAGGTACTGAGACAGGAAATACAAGCGGAAGTATCGGCATAATACAGAGAGACAATTTGATTTTTAATATCGTCAGTAACAACCATTTGTATAGCTATGTATAAAGGGTGTCCTCCTTTATATATGGAGTGGCTGTGACTTTTCATAAACATGAATTTTACTGTAGACTGAAAAAATTTGCCCTGTGTGTAACTTAAAAAAAAAAAAAAAAATTACCGTACTTTTGTGTTATAGCGGCTCCCACAGTTATGATTATGCCAAGGTTGCAGTTATGATTTCTCCAAGATCATCGCAAAGCTTATATAGGCATCCTATATATGCATATATATATTCCAAACACTCCTATATGTGCCATATACGTCATTATACACACATTATTTATGTCTTATATGTCGTATATACATCATATACACATGTCATATATATACATCATATACACATGTCATATATATACATCATATATGCATCCTATATGACTATAACTTGGCCCCATACGTACAGAAATGTTATATATATATCATATATTATTATAATGTCATACATGCTTTATAATTTGGCGATAAATCTTGGCCGTTTGGTAGTTCATCCTTGGAAGCTGCTATAATACGAAAGTACCAAATTTACAATATATTAATAAAAATAGAAACAAAAATATTTCATGCTTGGTGGCTGCTATAACACGAAAGTACCAAATTTCTTCTTTATTTTTCATATCTGATAATTTGCATCTATCCTATTTTGTAGTTTTAACATTTTTGTAACGATTTTATGCATTTCTATTGCCTATTCAAAGAAAAATTCTTCTAAAGTTACAGAATTTCGTTAAAAACGGTAAAAAACAGTAAAATGCGGACATCGTTTGGTCCATTCTCGACCGAAAGCAACAACCGTTATCATTATCTTTTTATGCGTGAAGGTTTCGTTATGGTACTTCATTGTAAAGTTTGGTAATTTTTGAAATTCATTATTTGAAAAACGGCATAACATTCAATTTGAAATTTATATCAAGAAAAATACAATTTTTTACCTTTCTAACGCAGTTTGTCTAACAATTTTGTGACAAATACTTTTCGAGCTATTAATTTTTTCAGTAACTTCAAATGTTTCATTTTCCGAGATTAACCTGTGGCAACGATGGATTGCTGTGACTTTTCATAAACATGAAAAATGATAGAGATTGAAAGAATAAGCCACCCTGTGGGCGGCTAATAAGTGATTATAGTGTCCTATGAGTTTGAGGAACGTATTGAATGATGATAAAAACCCGATTATGGAAATGTTGGCCTATTTTAACATTTTGAAGGTCGCTATACAATATGTTTAATTTTGAAATTGTTGTTTTTTAATATCACATTGAGTCCACATGACAGATATTATTATGACTGTATGTAAATTATGTAAATTTTTACTTTATAGAAAACATAACTTTTTTTTTGTTAAATGAAATTTATTTGGATTTGTTAAAGAAAGGATAAAGTGTTTTGAAATTACCCACTTGTAATAGAATAGTGAGCCTAAAAAGAGTGAATTTATTTGGATTTTAATGGTAACATGCCACAAACTATAAGGATTTTTTGTCTAAATTGTTTGCTTAAACAAGCCTATCTGTTTTCTGTCTAGGATTTTGAGAGTTTTTCCTGCTCAAGAGCGTAAATCTGAACAGTACAAAAGAGAAGCAAGACAGATACTCTTTCAGCAGGTAAGTGGGACACTTTTCTTTGCTTCTCCTCCTTGAAAAGTGACTCTTTATGTGGTGCAAGAGCGTAATCTGTTCAATACCTTGAATGAAAAACTGTTTAAATGGATGCGAACTTTGGAGCTCTTTACTTAGTGTTTCCTGGCTCGGCCGTTACTCAATGACCTTTTTAAAGTGGGGGCTTATCGTTTCTACCTAACAATCTCTTATACACTCTTTCTAAATCTATAAGAACTTCCTGTATTGTTTTAAAACTTTCCCACGCTAGTAACTTGTTTTCCCCCACAACACTCCTTTAAAAAAAAGAAAGCTCGGTGTTTGCCTTACTGTGATGATTGTCATCTCCCTTCCTTTCCACTCTTTGATTCTGTTTCAGCTGGAAGTTATGTTTTGCCACATAAAACGTGTCTATCGATGATGCCGCTTGTACAGGTCCTTAATCATCCAATGACACACACTTAATAGAATTTGAATACTGTCTCATTCCTCACATGAGGAGTGGAACTGATTCAATGAACAGCACAAACATTTTGCTTTTCTATTATGCTTTGAAGCTTTGCATTTCTAAAGAGGTCCATCGCATTCTATTAACTCACTACAAGTATTGCTGGTTTTATCTGAAGAGGGTTCTTGATACTATTTACGAAAATGAAAGTGAGCTATGGATGTCTCATCTTGTTTACCTGTGTTGTCATGAAATGCGAGGGGGAATTTATTGAAAGACAGTTTTTCTTTCTTCTTCATTAAATAGGTTAAAACTCTTCTTACTGAGAATAGAATGAATGTTTCTTTAATAAATATAATTTGTTTTTAAATTTACTTCTACTTATTGTCTTATTTCATTTGTTTATAGCTTAATAATTATTTCAGGTTTACTTTTAGCTTCATTGAAACTGAACTTTGATAAATTTTACTTTACTTTATTTTTAATGAGTCAGCTACGGTTTCGCTGCCTTTAATTTTAACTTTGCTAAATACTTAATTATCATTTATTTATATTTTATCACATCCAAGTAACTGTTATCTTTAAAAACATTTGAAGGACTGGACAGTTTGCTGTAAATTTTTAACAGCGAATATTTTCCACTCATTTCACCCTTTTCAATTTTGAATTTTTTTAGAGACCTTTTTTAGCGATCATTTGTATCTTAAAAGTAACCGTCATGCCCAGTTCTTATCTTTTTAGTAAAAAAATCAAAATTTAATTTTTTTTTCTCCTGCACTCTTTTTAATTTCAAATATTTTAAAAACACTTTTAAAACATGCATTTGCATCTTAAAAGTAGCAGCCATGTCCTATTTCAAGTTTCTGTCTTTAACAATTCCATAGCAATCGTAATTTAGAACATTTTTAGAAGATTTTTCCTTCATTTTACCCTTTTAAATCTTGAATTTTTTAGAAACTGTTCTTAGAGAGCATTTACATCTTATAAGTAACTACGAAGCCAAATTTCAAAGTATCACAAAAATTGCAATTTTAGAGAACATTTTTCTTTCCTGCATGCCCCCCCCCATGGGAATAATGGCAGCGGCACCAACATAAAATCTAGCGTATGTTGCAGCAGAGACTGTTACCATATCCATACTTTTGAAATGGGTTTGGTAGTTCCAGAGATATTACCCCTCCAAACAAACAAACATTACTTTACAAACTTTACTTACAAACATTTTAAGCACCTGTTTTTATAATGATCTCATGGTTCAAAAATTTTTGCGAGAATAGTTTTATTATCACTTTTTATCTTGAAAATGTTTGTGCATTTGAAACATGTCTATTTATCTGTTTTATCTCTTTAAGCATATGATACCTTTAGACTTCTTTCTATCATCTCCATGCAAGATTGTTGAGAAAACTTGATTCAGCTGTGATCGTAACAATGTTTTGAGAAAACTTGATTCAGCTGTGATCCTAACAATGTTTTGGTTTTACTCTTTATAAAAATTGGAAAAGGGGAATGGGGAAAAAAAGAAAAAAAAGATTCTTACAGCAGGCCTGAAAGATGAATCACTAAGTTATAGGACATTCTAGTCATGTAGGACGTCTAGGACAAGTTATGATCTAAAATGCATTTCTCTGCAACCAAGTTATAGCCATCAACATATGATATATATATGTATGTATATATATGTATGTATATAAGACATATATTTCAGGGCTATGGATTCGGAGCAAGTGTCCTGGAGTTGAGTTGGAGTTGATAAGCTCATTCTGGCTCAGCCTTTTGTTGGAGAGTTTGAAGTGAAATTAAATTTCCTTTTTAAGTTTACAAAATAAGTTATTATTTTTAAATTTGGACTCCATTTATCTGCATTATAAATGCTGACATCATTTTGATGATGGCAAAAAATGGACCCATAAATGTCACTTTTACTGCAATTTGTTTAACGGCTCAACATTTCAATTTTTACACCACAGAAAAAAAAAAAAAATACTTTCAAATTTCAAGTGTAATTTTTTTGGAATCTATATCTCAATTTGGTACTTCTCCATTGTCCCTTCGACCACTTTTCATAGCAGAAAACTATCACCAAACTATAGGATTGAACGCCAAATATGCAGTCCCATTCACTTGACGTCAGAAGCATTTCACGTGTCTGTTTTGTCATCAAGTGGTTTTCAATTTGACATTTACCTGTATTTTTCATTATGTTTTACTGATTTATCGGGAGGCACGTTAGTGCCTCCGTTAAGTCGAGAGAGCACAGCTGTAAGCATCCTTTTTTGGAAGCAACTCAGGACACTTTTGACCCCCACCCATATCGCTACGCTGGAGTTTCCCAAAAACCTGAAACTTCATTTTTCTAGGGTATATGGCAAATAAGACCAAAATTTAAAATTTCAATTTTTTGTCTTTTCTAGTTCAGACAACATATGCCCGTGTCGGGCACGGGCTGAGCCCATCTCATCTCTACCGTAAGCATCCTTTTCTGGAAACAACTCAGGGCACTTTTGACCCCCCCCATATCTCCATGCTGGAGTATCCCAAAAATTTGAAACTTCGTTTTTCTAGAGTATTTGGCACACAGAACCAAAATTTAAAATTACAACTTCCTGTTTTTTCTAGTTCAGACGATATATGAACTCAAACATTCGATTTTTTGTCACTCACTCCCTCACTCGTTCACGCGTCATCAAAAGGATTAGGTATATCCCGCTGGCGTAGAAACTTGAAATTTGTAATAAATGTAGTATTTAGGATACAAAAAAAGAAAAAATGAAAAAATCTGGAAAATTAGTAAAAAAAAATCGAAAAAAATAAAAAAAATGAAAATAATTCGATCTTGTAGTCTTAAGAGACTTAAAATGTAGTGTAAAGGTAGTATTTACGATTCA
Organism: Maratus michaelseni; assembly: GCA_963931845.1. NCBI lineage: Eukaryota > Metazoa > Arthropoda > Arachnida > Araneae > Salticidae > Maratus > Maratus michaelseni. The sequence goes on from OZ007587.1 coordinate 479,713,415, forward strand.
ATAAAAGAAACATTTATATAAAATTTGTAAAATTTAATCTAAAAATTGAAATATCTGTAAAAAATCGAAAATTTGAAAACAATTAGATTTTGTAGTGCTAGAAACATGAGTTTTAAGATAATTTCAGATAATGGTCCTATTAGCTAGTACACTGCCCCTAATTGTTCTACGTTATTTTCCCTGGAATATGTTTTTTTTTTTTCTTTTGTTTACGAATTTTGGTATAGAAAAGTTCTGCTATAGACCGGCTACGTTATGGGCAGTTTCTTTATTGACACTAGATGGAACTCATCAAAACTTGACGGAAAAAAAATTACAATAACATTATTAGTAAAATAATCTTGCGTATGAAATAGTCTTTCCAATATTTTATTTTAAAAGTTTTTTCCCACAGTGAATTACAGTACAATTTCTGATGCAAACTCCAAACAAACAATCTGTAAACAACTGTGTAATAATTCAAATCAGTTTGATATTACCGCCTTATTCCTCATGGCAAGAAAGAAAATTTCCTGGACCTATGAAGTATCACACAAATAGTATATCCCTACGTTCATCTCATATTCAGTCAATAAAAGAACATAGTAAATAAATCACACATTCCCCCCCCCCCTTTCTTAATAATGCAACCGAATGAGCTCCTATGCGCATGTGCATTGCATCTTGTAGGGTTAGATAACACCTCCCCCACAATATCTTGAGCCACACTGCTTACCATTTAATTAAAATAACTATGTGCATGATGGAGGCTAAAATAATTGCAACATTTTCTGAAGGAAACAAAAAAAGTTTATTAAAACTGTAGGTTATAGGTAGCAAACATCTTTTAGAAGATACATCATCACAGGCACATAATAAGTCAAACTCTCAATAATTTCTGAAGTCCAAACATAGTTCATTTATACTGCATATATTAACTGAATATTTTATACACTAAAAAAACAAGTAGTCACCTGCTACTAAATAAAACACTAAGTAAAAAAACATCTTCAAAATAAGACCTATTTGCAAAAGCTACTCACATGTTGAACTGACTTGTCAAACTACAAACTTCCCCAATATATACTTCAAACACAATACAAAATCTGCATTTTAATGTTGCCAAATTAGTAAATATAACTTTCAATAAGTGATAGACACACCCACTAGAACAAAATGACATCACTGTGTCAGAATGACATCAGAAGAAACAACAAATCAGAAAAAGGTTAACTAAAAAGTAACAGAAAGTTAACTTCACTACCAACCACCCAACCATATGCTGAAAAAGGTAAACAAGCATGCACACTTGCTGTAAGTACCAGACTATTGAATTTAAACATTAAAAATGATTAACTAAATAAGATACTTAGAAAATAAATTAAACTAAACATAGAAGCAAGCTTTTATATGGTGGTGGTGGTTATTAAATAAAATGAGGAGCTGGGAAAACACAAAAATATAACTTTAAGCCTACAAATGCCCCCTTTTTTCCAGGTCCTCTGCCTAGCCAAACAACCATTTTCTAAAATAGAAAAATTTTTCACTTGACAATGCTTTTGTCATTACATCAGCAACATTACGTTTACTAGATACATACTTAAGTTCAAAATTTCCAATATTTTCCTTTACAAAATAACTACGAGTATCAATATATTTGGTTCTTGTATTTTCTATATTGTTTTTAGAAAAACTTATAGTACTTTGATTGTCACAATGAATTGTTGGTTTAGTTAAGTTTAAGTTCAAAAAGGAAAAGTCATCTATTATTCTTGTTAACCAACACAGTTCCTTGACTGAGTCTGATAAAGCAACATATTCAGATTCCATACTTGATAAGGCAACACATTTCTGTTTAGAAGAGTTCCATATAATAGGTACTTGGTCAACAAAAATTACTAAACCACTAAGTGATTTACGATCAACTAAATCTGAAGCCCATGTAGCATCAGTATAGACATTAATATTACAATTTGAAATTCTAGATAGATTTAAACTCAATTCTTTAGTATCAATAACATATTGCAAAACCTGACACAAATTTTTCCAATGATCCCATGATGGCTTATTAGAAAACTGAGATAAAGCAATAACTGAAAATTGAATATCAGGTCTACTTCTAGAAGCTAAAAACAAGCAACCTATCAACTGTCTGTAAGGGACATCTATTTGTTCCCCCTCATTCGTTAAGTTTAACACTGTTCCTGGTGTTAACGGCAATTTGCATTTTATTCTAGGAACATTAAAAATTTCTGCAATTCTTTCAATATATTTAGTTTGATGCAGTACATAAGACCCCTCACGTTGCTCGAATTCAACTCCTAGAAAATTTCTAATTTCACCTAAAGTTTTTATTTCAAATTTAGACTTTATTAATTCAATTACTTGGTTTAATATTTCCTTATTCTCTGCAAAAATTGCTAAGTCATCAACATAAACTAGAATTACTACTTTTAATTTATAAACATATATGCAGTTACAATTCAATACTTTATCAAAACCTAAATCCTTAAAAGTTTTGTCTAATTCATTAAACCATTCGCGGCCAGCCTGGTGGAGTCCATATAATGCCTTGTTAAGTTTCCATACATACTTTTCATCAACTTCCCGGAAACCATCTGGCTGCTCAACATAAATTTGTTCATTTAATTTTGCATATAAGTATGCACCTTTCACGTCAATATGCTGGCTAAACCATCCCTTTAGAACCACAAGTACAATAAAGAAAAATCTAACAAGTGGAAAAGCTATGACAGGTGAAAATGTGTCAAAATAATCGATTCCCTCAACTTGTCGGAATCCCTTCGCTACTAACCTAGCTTTAAAACTTTTAATTTTACCTGACACATTCTTTTTCAGTGTATATACCCATTTTGTACCAAGAACTTTACTCTTTTCAGGACGGGTTACAAGGTCATACACTTCCCTATCTTTTAATATTTTAAGTTCAGTACTCATAGCTTTAACCCACTCTTGTTTCTCAGGAAGATTTTGGGACTCACTAAAACTAATTGGAATTTTTATTTCAGCACAATGTGCTTCTGGGTTAGATTCTACGTCCTCTTCATCAATTTCTATTACAGGTTTAGAATTAGAGTCACTTTTCAGTTTAACTTCAGGCTGGGAGGGATCTGAATTAGTTTTAAGTGGTTTAAAATCAAATTCCTCAGATTTAAAAACTAGACCCTTTTTCTTACAATAATCCTTCACATCATTTTTACTTCTTAACCTAATACCAGGTTCTGGATAGTAGTAAACATCTACACGACCTGCAGAACTACCTGACTCTCTAACCTTTTCAATTCTCTTCCAATCTGAAAAAGAAGTATTTTCAACTGGGTCATCTTGCACTTTAAATTTAACCATTCTATTGCTAGAGTCTTTAACTGGTTCTGAAATAAAATCATTTTCAATGATTTTCAAATGTTTAGTTTCCTGCACTTCTTTAGTCCCTGGAAACCATACTCTATAACCTCTCGTGCTCCTGGCGTAGCCAATTAAAATTCCCTTTTTAGATCTTGCCTCTAATTTATTACGATACCTTTTTGGAATATGAACAAAAACAGTACTTCCTATAACTCTTAAGTACTTAACCGAAAAATTTCCACCTTTCCAAACATTCAGAGGGGCTTTCCCATGCAATTTAGTGTGAGGGTATCTATTTTTTAAGTAATTTACAGTACAAACCATTTCAGCCCATAATTCTTTAGGTAAATTTGCCTGAATTAACATAGCTCTAACTCCCTCCATTAAAGTACGGTTGTATCTTTCCGCGATGCCATTCATCTGTGGCGAATACGTATTCGAGTGCTCATGTTTAATCCCCTCATCTTTTAAGAATTTCTCAAATTGATTAGAATCAAATTCTTTACCCCAATCAGAACGAAGTCTTTTAATTACATGACCTGTCTGCTTCTCAACTAAAGCTTTATAATGCTTGAAATAATCAAATGCCTGACTTTTATATTTAAGAATGTATACATGTGCATACCTAGAGAAATCATCAACTAAACTCAAGAAAAACCTAGCCCCACCTAAAGAAGGTTCAGGAGCTGGTCCCCAAATGTCGAGGTGCACTAACTCTAAAATGCCACCTGTCTTAATATCATCTATAACATGATGAGATTCTCTGGTACTTTTAGCTAAATTACAAACTTCACATGACCCCATTTCACCGGATAAATTTTTAAGTCCAGTTACATAATTTGTTTTTGAAAATTTTATCAAGTTTTTAGCATTTAAATGACTGAAACGCCTATGCCATAGCACTAAATCATTAGAACAATTATTTAACTTACTATTTCTAACAACATAAGCACAAGATTCATTAGACACACATTTAGCAGTAATACAATAAAATTTAGTTACTAAAGGCACTGTTAAAAATTCAGAATTATCAGGATTAAAAATTATAGCTTTACATTTCTCAAATTTTACTTTAAAATTTTTATCAGTTAATTTTCTAACAGACACAAGATTTCTCACCATATCAGGAACATAATACACATTTTTTAAAGTAAAAGTTCTTACTACAGTACCACAGTTCACTCGTAAGTCAATGTCCCCTATACCACAAATGTCAGCAATTCCTTTTGCTATAACAGCTTGACTTTCTAATTCTCTGAAATTGTAGAAGAGAGATCGATCATAACTGAAGTGATCTGTTGCTGCAGAATCCAAAATAAATTCAAGTTCAGGTCCATCAGACAATAGGGCGGATGCGAAGAAAGCTTGATTAGGCAGTTGGGATTTCCTTGAACTTGATCTGAATCTTGGTCTATACTGATTTAATCTCCTGGTTTGGGATCTATGTCTACAATTCTTGATTAAGTGGCCAACTTGACCACACCGATAGCACTTTCGGGTTTCTTGTTGCACAGTTGAATTCACAGCACTAGGAGGATGGACCTTTGGTATAGTATCAGTCGAAAAATTTCTAGAAGACATTAGAGCTGTATTTTGATTTTTGAATATATCTTGGTCATCGATCTGTTTATTTTGCAAACGGTCATATTCAGCAAGCAAAAATGGTCGAAGACCTTCCACAGTGAATTCATCATCAGCCAATTGATAAAGACGAGATATAAGGGTCTCATAAGATGGCGGTAAACTTTCTAAGATTTGAAAAGCAATCTCATCTTTAGGCACACTCTTTCCTGTTTGCTCTAAATCTCTAACTATTTCTAAAACTTTTCCAATATACTGACTCATAGTATCACTGGCCTCAAACTTTGTATTTATGAACTTTCTCCGAAGGTGAGCAACTCTTGCACGTGACGTAGGTTCATAAGCACTTTTTAATAACTGCCACGCCTCAAAAGATGATTCAGCACTAAAAACTACACTTTTGATCTCTTCAGTCAAGCTTAAACATATGTATGCCAATGCCTTCTTACTTTTCTTCATATACTCCTCAAAATTTTCAATATTTCCTCCATCGGCTTTTGCTTTACCTTTTTCTTTATCAGAAGTATAAATTTCTAAGCCTTGGCTAATTAGCATCATATCCATGCTGAACCTCCATGCCTTCCAATTATCATTACCCAATTTAGGGAAAGAGAGAGTCTGCTCAGTTATCTTACTCATTTTATCACAAAATACAGCACCACAAAATAAAAGGTAAAGCAGTAAAGGTAAGCAGAGCGCCCAACCACGCTCTGCTACCACATTGTAGGGTTAGATAACACCTCCCCCACAATATCTTGAGCCACACTGCTTACCATTTAATTAAAATAACTATGTGCATGATGGAGGCTAAAATAATTGCAACATTTTCTGAAGGAAACAAAAAAAGTTTATTAAAACTGTAGGTTATAGGTAGCAAACATCTTTTAGAAGATACATCATCACAGGCACATAATAAGTCAAACTCTCAATAATTTCTGAAGTCCAAACATAGTTCATTTATACTGCATATATTAACTGAATATTTTATACACAAAAAAAACAAGTAGTCACCTGCTACTAAATAAAACACTAAGTAAAAAAACATCTTCAAAATAAGACCTATTTGCAAAAGCTACTCACATGTTGAACTGACTTGTCAAACTACAAACTTCCCCAATATATACTTCAAACACAATACAAAATCTGCATTTTAATGTTGCCAAATTAGTAAATATAACTTTCAATAAGTGATAGACACACCCACTAGAACAAAATGACATCACTGTGTCAGAATGACATCAGAAGAAACAACAAATCAGAAAAAGGTTAACTAAAAAGTAACAGAAAGTTAACTTCACTACCAACCACCCAACCATATGCTGAAAAAGGTAAACAAGCATGCACACTTGCTGTAAGTACCAGACTATTGAATTTAAACATTAAAAATGATTAACTAAATAAGATACTTAGAAAATAAATTAAACTAAACATAGAAGCAAGCTTTTATATGGTGGTGGTGGTTATTAAATAAAATGAGGAGCTGGGAAAACACAAAAATATAACTTTAAGCCTACACATCTCCCCAAACGCGCCGTCGAAATTAAACGTAAAAAAAAAAGGTTTAAAATGTTTAAATTAAAAGTTTTAAAATGTCTTCTTTAATCATTGTTCGTTTCAAATCCATATCTGCTGAAACACATCCATTGTTGTAAGATAATCAATTTTTCAATTCCTACTATTAGCTCACACTCTCTATATATCTATATATCTTGTTCAAATTTTCAATCGTTAATAAAATATTTTCTATTCATCCACTCAACTTCAAATACATTTTTTTTTAACTTGTCGTGGATAACACTTGATGTTAATACAGTTTTTCAAATATTAATTAATTAAATTAAATTAATTAATTTTAGTTTTATATGGGAGAAAAAATTTTCTCCCATTGTTTTCATAAGTGAAATGAAAGATTTTCTTCAAATTAGTGATGCCACAAAAATAAAATACCACAATGATGATTATAAAAAAAATTTTCAATAAAGATAACGTGGGACATTAATGCTGCAAGGGTTTATTTTATATATTTATGATTAAAAAGTAGGAATTGACTTAAATTTTTATATATATATTACTTGTTATGTAAAGATGAAGAATTTTTTTTTACGATAATAAATCAATCTGCAGATAAGGGAGATTTTTAATGTTTTCAAGTGTAATTTATTTGAATGATTTCTTTGGTTCCTTTACATAATCAGGATGATTATTCCTTTTTCATCACAGTCAGGGATTTTTTCTTCTTATACAGTTAAATATCCAACGGATCTTTAAAAGAAATAATAAAATACAGTTCTTAGCATATTCTGATGCAACATATAATGCATCAACGAATTCAACATATCAATTTTAGGTTTACCATAAACTAAAAGGTTTTTTTTTTTTGGACAGATTTTAGTTTAGCGCCAAAATGCTCTATCTTATGGATAATCTGATCTTATGATTTATTAGTTTTTTTTTTTTTTTTTTATGATGGTTAAGAAAAATTTATTAAGTTTTTTTTTTCCAGTTTTTATGATTGTTAGGAAAATCTATTTTCAATTGGGGCAACTTTCCCCGGGACTATTTTACATTATTAAAGCAAACTAATGATCATTGTTGAGATAGAAATGAAAAAAAAAAATCATGCTTGAAAATTATTTAAAAATTCAGTTTTCAAATAAATTTCAATCGAAATCTAATTTTTTTTTCTAATTGATGATGTAAGAACTGAAATTGTAAAATGTAGTAAACAAATTGATAATTTGAAGTATTTAGAAGTGATGTAAGCACGATGAAAGCTAAAGCGATAGCGCCGTTTGTTGTCACAACCGCTATACATTTCTAAAAATTGCCACTGTGTTTTGGCTGGCGTCCAAAAGTAGACTACCATTTTTAGCACTTTCCAACCTAGTTGAAAAGTGCTTATGACTTCGGTTTGTCTGGCCGTATGGCCGTCTGTCCGTGCTCCAACTCCCGTAAATATGCTCGGATTGCTCTGCAATTTTTATATGTTATTGTCATTATCTATGCAACGTTCCCTATTTCAACTGAAGTGTGTAGCACTTATAGTTTTCTTACAGGGACACTCAAAAGAATTCCGTTACATTGCGGTCTATGAGGAAAAATCATTTGCGGTTTATTTTAAAAATGTTTCACTATTGTAAACGCATTGAAATTTATATAGATCACTAAGATGCATTAGAAGAAGCTTAATATGGAATAGTAGGTGTATAGCACTTAGAGTTACTTTACAGGGACAGTCAAAATAATTCCGTTACATTACGTCTATGGAGAAAAATCGTCTGCGGCTTATTTAAATAATGTTCCACTATTTTAAACGCATTGAAGTTTATATATATTACTAAGGTTCATTACAAGAGGCTTACTACAGAATAGTGTGTGTATAGCAGTCATCGTTCATTTACAGGGGCACACAAAAGAATTCTCTACTGTCTGTTAACAATAATTCCTGGAAGTGCGTTTTAAGTTACTGAACGCGATTTTAATCTTAATTAGCTTTTTGTCTATTACGTGGTGTGTATAAATTGTGTAGATCCTATACAGGGCAGCACAAAAGTTCGCGAACACATTTCCGTTTATTGACAGAAACTCCAGAAGGAGAATTTAAACTGTGCTACGCGTTTCCTAACTAAACTAAAATTTAGCATCCTATGTATATATACAAATCTATAGATCTTATACAGTGCTACATAAAAGTATTCGGATATTTTTCCGAATATTGTATATATTGAAAATTCCTGAAATTACGTTTTTAAATATGTTATGCGTTTTCCAAATTGTTTACTTAGATGTCAACTTTCAGCTTATTAAACGGTAATGATTTGTAAAATTATTTTAGAAGCGTTGGAAAGTGCTACATAATCTATGCTTGACGCATGATTTTTCGTTCTTGTTTGACATTGAAAGAGAAATTCACAGTGAAAGAGATAGAACTTTGCCCCTAATAAGGAACTGTTAAATGAACTTATAACAAACCTACCAAAATAATTCTTATAAAATATTAGTCTTACATTGTTTATTCTAGCTAAAAGTACAATAATTATTTCAAGTTTTTTTTCCTTTTTTTTTTTTTTTTTTTTTTTTTTTTTTTTACCATAACATTATGTTTAATAATTTAAATTTTCCTGAAATCTTTTACTTTTGTGATTTTTTTAAATTAAAAAATGAAATCTTCTAACCTATAATTAAAAAAAAAAAGTAATTGGTAACATGTAATCAAGGTATGCAATCAGGATGAAGCAACCAATAAAGGCTCCCATTCTGATCTTTAAAATAAAAAAATTAAACATCAATTACGTCATGTTGACACAATCAATTTTTCTTTTGAGTTTTATCAATGTTAAAATGCATTTCAAGCTAAGCATAACGTCATTTTCCCCGGCGCAAACTTTTCACATGTGCATTGTATAGGTTACTTTTATGCTTAAACACCATGTATACAAATAAAAAAAAAAAAGTATTTAATTGTAATGAAAAAATGGCACCAAGAAAGTTATAATGCATAATGATAAAATAAACCCAATGAACAATACTCCGGTGACGTCACAATAAATATGAGTTTTTATTCGCTTATAAAACACGCGGATAAATATTTTCACCAAAATTTAACTTTCAAATTAAAAAATTCGGCCTAAAAGTCCCGTGCTTCTAATATTTATTATTTTTCTTTTAACCTCGCAACAACAAAGTTTCTCGTTACTCTGTGCCTAACCACAGTGGGAGTTGTTGCCGACGTCATACGCAGAAGTAAAAGTTTATTTATTTATTTTTTTTTACTGCCGCCGGCTAACTGAAAAGTACCTAATTTGGATATAGTTTTTTTTCTTAATGGGACGATGAAATAATGAACGGAATTTCGACGGGATAATGGAGAAGTACCAGAATATTTTTCTGCATTTTATAGTTATATTAAGAAATACGGTACTTCTCTATTATTCCGTTGACCACTTTTCATAACAAAAAACTATCGCCAAACTGTAACGCCAAATAAACGGGAGAACGTTGCCATTGGAATATCAAAATAATTAAATAAATATAAGAATTTAAGGACACAATTATTATTTTAATTTATGAAATAACTAATAAATCAGTAAAACATAATTAAAAATAAACGCAAATGTCGAATTAAAAACCGCTTGATGGCATTACAAACACGTATGCTTTTGACATCAAGGAAATGGGACTGCAGTTTTGGCATTTAATTTTACAGTTTGGCGATAGTTTTTTTGCTATGAAAAGTGGTTGATGGATAATAGAAAAGTACCAGAAATACATATTTTTTAAGATTTGCTTACTTATTTGTTTACTTTTTCATGCATTATATTATTGAAGGTTGTTAGTTCTCTTATTCTTTTAAATATCCCCTACTTATATAAAAATAGCGTGCGTTCTCTGTGGTGTTTCGCATAAATGTTGTAAAATTCAGGTTATTAGATTTTATCCAACTTTGCTGTCATAACTGCTGATGAAGGTGTCATTTTTGGCAATTTTCCTGTTACCTGTAAAATGTTTGTTTTTGGTATAGACCGAACTAAGAAAAATTTGGGTACTTTTCCGTTATACAGACACCATTGTCGGCAAGCATACATTTACATGTATGGCATGGTGTCCGTATAACAGAAAAGTACCAAAATTTGCGATCGATCAAATAATTGAATTTCATTAAGCATTAAATTTTCGGCACAGATGTCATATACGCACCACATTGGCGCTATTGCAACAAAATGGTAATTTTATGCCTCACATGGTAACCCGGTTATTTTGTTTATATTGATGTTGATTTACTTTTATTTTTTATTTTAATATTATAAATTGTTTTTATTATGTATATCAATATTTATTTATATCAAACTATCATTTATTTATTTTTATTTCCTTTTTTTAAATAATAGAAGCTATTTCATTTATTACGTTATTTTATTTTCTATACTGAAATAAAAAATCACGTGCTATTATTCCATGCTATTTGTAACTAATATTCAAAAACAAAATTTTCGCCAAATTGGCGGGGTATAAAAATCGCACCAATGTGGTGCGTATATGACATTTGTGCAAAATTTTCTTATTTTTAATCTGAGAAAGAAACAGTAATCATGGATTTAATTAATTTTGCAATATGCGATGCAACCAAAACAATTTTGATTAAATCGGTACAGATATCGCAGACGCACCGGGGTTCATTTTTTGCGCCAAAATGACGATTTTTTGCTTTGTATGGCAACCTGGTGTTTTATAATAAAATTGAATATGTGTGTAAATAAATAAAATAAAATAGGTACTTTTATGTTAGCTGGGCGTCAGGGATAACTCTTCAAATCTTGCTTCAATTGGAACCATTTAAATTGCATCATTTATTTTGGCAAATCTCACCAAAAGCAACTTTTATTTTTCTCGTGTTTGAATTAGAAACAATGCTTTGATGTTGAAATAAAATGTTTTGGTTTTAGGGATTATTTATTCTTTTCCTTTTAGTATTTTAAATGAAAATGAGTGAAAAGTTTATATTTTAAAAGAAATGAATGGCAATGGGAATGCTATTTGGCAATTTACCACCTGTGCCTGGCTAACATAAAAGTACTGATATTTTATTGTAATCATTTTTTTTTTTAGGTTTATTATAAATTCAATCTAACAGTTGCTCTTTAAGAATTTTCTTTCGTTGAATCGCGTCAGGTTTCATCTCTGTTTATAAAAGCCGTTTCTTGTGTGTGCATATTCCTCATACAAATCTACAGTTTTTGACTGATTTGCACGAGACTCGATATACATACGTTTTAGAAAATGAGTAAAATTACTGTCAACTTAAAAAATTACCCAGACCACTCTTTACCACTTTTTTCAAACACTCATCATTATAGAAATCTTTTTTTTTTTTTAAATTCCTACTATTAGCTCACACTCTCTCTATATATATCTTGTTGGAATTTTCAATCGTTAATAAAATATTTTCTATTCATCCATTCAAGTTCAAATAAATTTTTTAAAACTTGTACTGGATGACAATTGATATTAATACAGTTTTTTCAAATATTAATTCATTAATTAAATTTAATTAATTTTAATTTTATATTTCATTTCTGTTCAAAAGTATAGACTCACTCCATATTTATAGTCTCACCTTCACACGTAAAAACATAATGAATTGGGCTATTCATGGACGAAGATCAGGCGGCTCACGGGCGAAGGAGACTATAAATGTGGAGTGAGTCTATACTTTTGAACAGAAATGAAGTATAAAACTAAAATTAAATAATAAAATTTAATTAATTAATATTTGAAAAAACTGTATTATCGCTAACTGTAACATCGCTATGGCATAGCTGCCAACTCTTCTGATTTTTTCAGAATTCTTCTTATTTTCAACTTATCTTCTGATTTTCTGATCAGAAGATGAAATCTTCTGCTTTTTTTCCTTTTTTAAAGGAAAAAATGGTGTTCAGAAATATTTGAAGAAATTGCAGAAGTAAATGTTTTTAGTGGCTGTTTTTTCTCATCTGTTAAATTTAGCAGCCACCAAAGCAACTTATAATATATATATTTGGAACTCTGTGCCAATAGGAGGGGGGGGGGTAGAATTTACAATTGTAATAGTGATGAAGTTAGGAAAATTTGATAGCTGTCTCTCAGATAATCCAGTGATGACCATTTTCAAGTTTTCTCTTAATAATAATAATAAACTTGCTGAACTTTGAGTTGTTTAAATTTTCAAAATTAATGGATCATCCATTTGATAACAATTCAGTTATAATTTAAATAATGAAGAACAAGTGGTACATTATCTATTAACAGGAAAATAGTTTATCAGTTGTTTTAAAAAATGAAACCATCATTAGTTTTCTAAAAAGAGAAGAATTCAGATTTAAATAAAGTTTGTTTTCATTTAAAATAACAGTAATGAATTAAAAAAAAATGGCTAAGCTTTGGAATTAGTCTGCTGCCCGCCATCTTGTGTTTTAAATCAAAACATTTGTTTTGTTTCTCATTTCCAAAATAATTTTCATCCATATTTACTTATTACAAACACGTTAATTAATTTTATTGACTAATTTATTTATATTTAATAATAAAAGTTAAAATGTTTTGATTTAAAATATGAGATGGCTGACCGTGGGCGATAAATCACAACATTTGTTTTGTTTCTGACATGATCAAGTTAAATCAAAACATTTTAACTTTTATTATTAAATATAAATAAATTAGTCAATAAAATTAATTAACATGTTTGTAATAAGTAAATATGGATGAAAATTATTTTGGAAATGAGAAACAAAACAAATATGTTTTGATTAAAAAAACAAGATGGTGAACAGCAGGCTAATCCCAAAGCTGTTGCAAAAAAATCTTCTTACAATGTATGTAATTTTTTTTGTGGAAAAATGTCCATTTGTTTTAAAAATTGATGATGTGGCCTGGAACTTATTGCAGAATCAGTTCACAGGACTTGAATGTGAAAAAAAAAAATTCTATTATGGAACATGAAATTCGTGCATTGCCCTGTTAGGAAAGATGTGTTCCACTGATGAAATTTTGAAATATGGTATGATTTGCAAAGTGTTAAAAGCTGTATTGTATTGACTATTCATCACAGCAGTGTTGAATGCAAGCATTTTCAGTTTAATTAAGAAGACTCGGTTCTGGTCATCAATCATGACAAACTCTAGAAAATATTTTATTTGCGAAATCATTTGCTGACAATAAATGTTATAAAGCCCAATTTTCTAATGACTTTTTAAAAAAAGCTAAGAAATCTACTATGAACATGTCAAAATAATTTTTTTCTAGTAATATATAACGAAGTTTTACTAAATTTTCTATTTACATGTTTTGTTATTATTTTTTTATATCATATAATATAATCATATAATCATATAATTTATTGCAAATATTTTAATGGTTCATGTGTTGTCAATTTTGAATAATATAAATATATTTACTCAGTTTTGGTTGTATATGGCGACAAAAAATACCTTTCTGGTTAAATTTTCTAAGTGGTGTTGCATAACACCACCAGTTAATTAGTTTAACACCAATATTCCAAATCACGGAAGTTTTAAGTGTATTTTAATGAAAAGTAAAAAATCTACTATAAATGTTTTTTGTAGCTATTCTTTTTATGTAACGAAATTATTCTTTTCTGTCTGCAATATACATTCTTTAATTGCAAATTAGTGAATATTTCATTTTACTCTTACTTGTCTTTCAAATTTGCTCATTTATTATGATCCTAGCTAGTTTTATTTTATCCATGTTGAAAGTTTTGTAAAATTTTAAAAATCTTCTTATTTCTTCTGATTTTTCATCAAAATCTTCTGATTTCTTCTGATTTTTTGTCCAAAATCTTCTGATTTTCAATGAAATTTAGTTGGCAGGTATGCTATGGCACTTTATTGTAAAGTTTGATAATTTTTGAAATTCAATATTTGAAAAACAGCATAATAATTAGATTTTAGATTTATATCAAGAAAAATACAATTATTTTACCTTTCTAACGCAGTTTGTCTAACAATTTTGTGAGAAATACTTTTTCAGCTATTAATTTTTGGTATTTTAGCTATTTATTTTTTATTTATTTTTTAATACATTTCAAAAATTTCTCTTTCAGATATTTAGCAGGATATAAATTTAGGAATAAATACCGTCAGTGGCGAAGCGTGTAGATCGCTGGAAAAAAAATTCTATTTGACCTAAGTAGGAATTGACTTTAAAAAAAAGTTTTTATATTACTTGTTTCTCTTTCATTTTCTAATGCAATTTCTTTCCTGTTGCCATAAAAAGAAACTGCGTATGGATAATATTTTTATAAACCAATAAAAATTCTGATTCACTCACTATATTTTGAAATTAGAAATTGACATCATTCTAAGATGATAATTTGATTTTTTTCGCATATATAATTAAAAAGATTTCTATAAGTGCATTTAAATGATGTAGTACATTCATTTAAATGTATTTGAAGTTAAAGAATATACTATAACAAAGACATTTCAAATTAAAAAAAAATAATAATTTTTTTTCTTTTCTTAATGTGACATTAAATCAATCTATGACTATCAATCCAATGCTTTTAATATGACGTCAAATGGAAAAAAAAAAAAAGACTTATGTTTTATTTTTTATTTTGTTTTACTTTATAGAACACCGTTCTTTCGACTAAATAATAATATAAAAATAAATAACTTAGCTCCTGAAGATAAATTGTTTCCACTGGTGAAAATGACCTCATGTTTCAATGAAAATATGCACTTTCATTCATAACTGCAGCTATGACGTAGTTCTTGATGAATTTTAATTCCACCCATGCAGAGAGAGATTAAGCCAATGAATTAAAATAAATATTGAAATCGAGTAACAGTCATGCTAATGTGAGTTTTAAATTGTTTTAAATGTAGCTATTTCACCATTTTATGCATTGCATAAATTTCTGTGCCTTTTCATCAGGTAAAACTTTTTTTTTTTCTTATAAAGGAAAGACGATTTTACTAGATTAAGTCAGATTCAGGTAAAACACAATTGTTGAATCGACATATGAGGTGAACATGAACATTAAAAATATTTTAATTGAATGATTGAGATATAAGAAAAAATGTTTATCAGTTATCATCCCAGAATGATTGAAACATCGTTTAAATACTAAACCCATTGGCCAGTTTCTCCGATAATGTTTATTTATTACAGTGGCCTGAAGATAAGAATAGAAAGTCTGAACAGCCTGAAGATAAAAGATTAAAGTAAAAGCAGGTTTCAAAAGTAGGTCGCCGAAAGCCTTTATGAAAGCATATTTAAGACTTTATAAAACTGTATTGTAAAACTCCGGATGAAAGAACGTTTAGTTAAGAAGCCATTACAACTTGATTGATTTTACTGCTTTATTAAAAGGTGTTAAAATATAGTTCTCATGAAAACAACTTGTTCATGGAAAGCAACAAAATAAAAATAAAAATAGCTAAAAGCTTGCTCGGTGAAAAACAAGCCATTAGCTACATGCAGGCTCTTAGATTATCAGAGAAGACTGAGACTGAATGAGCATGTGCTTTATACTAAACACCTGTTACGAAACCGCTCATTACGCAATGCAAGGAGCTGGTAGAAGGAGTGAGATCGTGACGTTAAACACATACGTTACGTAGAGCATAACGACTAAACGACGCCACCTTACGGTGAATGGATGAGTCAGCAGGCGTGCCCAGAGAGGGGTTTGGTGATGCAAAGTGCGTCATACAATTTATTTTTGGGGGGGATTTTTAAATTCTTAATATTTCCTTTTTCTCACTATTAAAAACATTCTTGATTTTTTTTAAATATCATTTTTAACTTTTTTTCAACATTCAATTTTCAGAAATGTTCCTGTTTTTTTTTTTTTTATTCAATTAATTAAAGATGACAACAACCTAAAACGTAAAGTCTATCGTAAACCGATGAGAAGTAACACAATAATCCCATTTAATGCCTCTACAACTTTCACTTATAAGATTGCTGCCTTCAATTCATTCATCAAGCGTGCTTTTCTGGTTTGTTCAAGTGAATTCATCCAAGATGAACTTAATTTTATCAGAGATATCGCCATTGACCATGGTTTCCCCGCTCATCACGTACAGAAAATTATAGAAAAATTCAATGGCCATTTAATTCAGCATCCTGTCCCTAGCAATAATAAACCAAACTATCGGAAATTCCAATATATACCTATTATATTTGAAAGGATTAAAAGGGCCCTCCGTAAATACAATATCCATCTTATTGCTGTCCCTCCCAGAAAATTGGTTGACTTAGTTTCATATAAATTAGATCCTATCCCCCCTGATCAATTCGCAGGTGTTTATGAAATCCCCATTAGCTTAAATAATAATAGTATAATATTTTACATTGGTATGACTAAAAGAAAGTTTTTGGAAAGATTAAAAGAGCATAAAAACGACATAAAATTTGGAAAATTATCCACTGCACTCTCCCGGTTTTACGCTAAAAATAATGATATTGTAATTAATTTCGATAAAGCAAGAATTATCCATAGGTTCAATAACCCATTTAAAGCCGCCATTAGGGAATCATTGGAAATTAAAATTAGAAAAGATTGTATTTGTAATGATAACTTTTCTTTCAGCATACCTGGTTTATGGGATACATTTTTAACCCCTTGTTAATTCATTGTTTTGTTTTTCGCTCTTTGGCAACAAAGAGTGCCCGCTTATTTTATTTAAATTTTTCCATACTGTTGATTTCATTCTTCTCGTGTCGAAAATTAAAAGATCAGTAGTCGTTTGTGTTGTTCCTCTTTCCCGATGATGGCTTTAAGTTTGAAGCCGAAACATGTAGGATTTTAGCTCTTTTATGAGTTTAAAACAATTTTTACACTGATTTTAGCAACTAATAAGCACAATTTGTGCAATTTGTGTTTTTAAAATATTATAACTTAGTTTTGCATTCATGCAACCAAATGTGTGAAAAAAAAAATGCTTTAAATTTTGTCAGATAATTCGAAAGACATCTAATCTAGTTTTCTCTCTCAAAGAGAAGAAAAAAGGTGTGTAATCAAGAGTTTAATAATTTTTTTGAATATATGACAACTTCAGTGGCTTAAAAATTGCATTTTTTAAACTTGTAACTCGCATTTCTGAAAATACTTTTTCCAACATAATAATGTATTTTAGATTGGTGTATTCTTTTACGTAAAATAATGAAAAAATATGGTTTTCATATGGTAAACCGCATTGTCTGCAGAAAGAAAAAAATGATGTTTATTATTATTATATTACTATTTGTTTTCAAATGTTTATCAAATTTGTTTTATAGAATTGTTCTCCTTTTCATTTTTTCCAGAATGTGTTTTCTATATTTGTTAACATACAGTGTTGTTTTTTCCAAACGTCGACTAATGGATAATTTCTTAATCGTTAGTCTTAGGCATATAGTTCCAATTGCAAAAGTATTTAAAATTAGCTAAATAATTATGTTGGATACAATTTGAATTAAAAGAAATGTAATTCTGATGAATAAGTTATAAAAATTAACTTTTTATACAGCCTATGGGTCCTATAAGTTATATTTGGTAAAACAATCCTGAAGCTCTGATATATCAAATGAAATAAAAATTGTACGACCAAAACTCACCGTGTTGTACGTTCGGTTAGATCGAAATTGTACATTATTTCAGGCACTATGTCCCCCCCCCCCCCCCCCCCTCTATATAAATATTTTTACTTTCTTCTATCTTTACAAGAAGAAAGTATTGGATTCATGAAAATTTTCGACTTCCGGTTTTTCGACCAATTTATACGTTTTAGAAGGTCCTGAATACGATTGGACTATTTTTAGAAAATGTCTGTCTGTGAGTCTGTCTGTCTGTATGTGACAAACATTTTGTGGGCACTCTATCTCAAGAAGGAATGCACAAAATTTAATAAAACTTTATATTCAGTTAGTCCCTGATATAAACTGGTGCTGATTAGTTTTTGGTGAAAATCGCCTAACAGATGGCGCTGCTATGCTGCATTTTTCGAAATTTCCACAATAACTATATCTCAAGAACTAATGCACTCATTTTCATCAAACTTCAGATTCAGTTAGACCTTGATATAAATAGATGCTAATTATGTTTTGGTGTAGATATCCCAACAGGTGGCGCTGCTAAACCACTTTTCTCATGATTTTTACAAAAGCTACATCTCAAGAACGGAATTTTATCAAACTTCAGATTCTGTTAGACCATGACATAAATAGATGCTGGTTACATTTTGGTGTAAATAACCCAACAGGTGGCGCTGCTATGCTACTTTTTTCATTATTAACACAATAACTATACCTCAAGAACTAATGCACGGATTTTCATCAAACTTCAGATTCAGTAAGACGTTGGCATAAGTTGTTATTGATTAGGTTTTGATCTAAATCTCCCGAAAATTGGCACTGCTATGCTGTATTTTGCAGAATTTACACAATTTTAACAATAGTCATTTCTCAAGAACTAATGCACGGAATTGAATAAAACTTTTAGATTCAGTTAGACCTTGATATAAATGGGTGCTGATTCTGTTTAGTGTCCTGTGTGAGATAGAAGAAAGTTTTGGGATTGACACATCCGACTAGTTGAAATTGAAACTATTTATCAAAGACTAACGGTTCAGAAATCATCTATTGTGATCTATTGTATTCTGTCAATGCTTAGAAGGGACATATTATATATTTTTTATAATATGTGTAGATTAAAATTTTTGGTAAAAAAAAAATCTTTAATTTTAAGTTGTATTGTTATTAAGTTATTTAAAAATGAACCATTAAGTGTAATATATCGAGCTATCAGACTGATCTCGAGAAACAAGTACTGCCTTGCATGTATCTTTTTGCTTTGCAGTGATCTCATGTCCTACGGAAAGCAAGGCACAAGCAGTGATGTTGGGACGAATTTAAATTTTCATATCCTCCGGCTAACGAGCAAATGAGCAAAATTGTAATGTTATTTTCTCTGTATTTTATTTTAAATTCTAAAAAGAATTGATTTTTCTAACATAAAAAAATTGATTACGTATATGAATGTAATCATTAAGAGTATTAATCATTACTCCAGTCATTAATATTGCATTATATCTTTAGAATTATATTAATTGAAATAATACTTGTATTGCAGTGAAAACTGGAGCTTAGTGAACGCATTAACATGGGCTTGTCAGTCAGGACTTATAAATGTGGAAACAATCAGATTGCTAATAATAAAATATATATCTTCATTTTTTATTACGCTGATAAAACCTATTTCATGTTTGTGTGATAGTACGTAAGAATACTATTATTAAATTATCAGTACAATATATTTTACAATTGATGTTCTGTTTAGGTGGGGGGGGGGGGGGGGGATGGTCAGCACGTGCGTTGAATGAAAGTGCGATTGGATGTAAACAAAAAGCAGACGAATTAAAGATATGCTTGTAAACTAAACTAAAGAAAACTGAATATAATAAAGTTTAAACAATATGTATAAGGAGTAGGGCTATTAAAGGTACTAGGGAATAGAACCCGGGCTTCCCAATTTACAGAACATAGGCAAAAACTATTTTTTTTCTAATTCTAATAGATTTTTCATATTTAATTTATACAGGGTGATTCATAAAAGATGGGCAGAACTTTAAGGGGTTATAGTACACTTAAAGACAAATAATATTAAATAGGAGACTAAGGGTCCCAGACGTATTCCCAAGGAGATAGGGGGCATTAAAGTTTAGGGTCCGAAATTTCAAATGATTATAAAACATGGAAAAATTGGTCGATTCGTTTGCGGTTTTTGCAAAAAATTTTCTTTATGCCAGTATTTTCTTGAAATAAAATTTTAAAGTTCAATTTCAAAAAATGCCGATAGGGGGCGCTTTAGACTTTGGAGTAACAAACAACTATTTTTTAACGTTATTTTTTGTATTTCTTTAAATGATTTCGAAAGCTTAGACTTAAACTTAAATTTTGATCTAAAAATCTGAGTCCTAACGAGTAGTTAAGTAGCGTAAACTGAAATTTGAAATTTGAAACCCTTCTCCCCCCCAGAACAAAAATCAGTTATTCCCGATCTTTGTGTCGTAGATTAGGCTCTAACTACTGCCGCGTTTTGCTAAAATTATTCTTTATGTCAGTATTTTCTTGAAAATAAATTTTAAAGAAAATTTTCAAAAAATTCCGATAGAGGGCGCTTTAGACTTTGGAGTAACGAACAACTATTTTATACCGTTATTTTTTGTGTCTCATTAAATGCTTTCTAAAGCTTAGACTTAAATTTTCAGCCCAAAATCTGAATCGTTAGACGTGGTTAAGTTTCTGGGGAGAGGGGTTTGAAATTTCTACTCCTGAGCACAGTTCAGTTTACCATGTCCACACATTGTGTGCTGTGATACGAGGTAAAAAGACACAAATTAGGATTATGTTACCAAAGCATATTTATTAACATGTAATCACAATAAATGTTCAAAATTGTGACCACCAGAGGTTATGCACGCAGAACAACGGCGACGAATGGAACGGCGAACATTCGCGAAAACATCAGGCTTTTCGAGCACTTCCCCTACAGCGGCGGAAAGTCTGGCGACCAGTTCCTCGGGGGATTCAATGGGTGTCTCATACATAAGAGCCTTCAATCGTCCCCAAAAAAAGAAATCGAGGGGTGAAAGATCTGGCGAGCGAGCAGGCCAAGCAACAGGACCACCTCGACCAATCCATCTGTTCGGAAATGTGATGTCCAGATAGTTGCGGACGTCTCGTACGTAATGGGCTGGCGCTCCATCGTGCTGGAACCACATGACCCGCCGGATGCGTGGAGGAACAACGTTTAACAGGTCTGGCAGCACATGTTGCAGAAATGTGAGGTATGTTTTACCGTTGAGGCGTTCAGGAAGAAGGTACGGTCCGATTAGGTGGTCTCCGAGGATTCCTGCCGAAACATTGATGGAAAAGCGTCTCTGATGAGCATGTGGATACGTAGCATGTGGATTGACATCCGCCCATACATGTGCATTGTGTGTGTTAAATGTACCTTCACGTGTGAAGGTACATTCATCGGTGAAAAGCACAGTTCGTCCAAAATGTGGATTTAGCGCGTTCTGCTGCAGAAACCAGCGAGCGAATTCAATACGATTTGGATAATCCCCTGGAGACAGTTTCTGGACTCGTTGCACATGAAACGGGAGCAAATGTTCATCCTTCAGTACCCTCCAAGTCGTGGACTGTGAGGTATCCACCTGGCTAGCCACTGTTCGTGTACTTGTACTTGGCTGCGCTGCTACTACATCCAGAATGGCTTCTGCAACAACTACTGATTCGTCCTTTTTTGCACGACCTGCATTCGACCGGGAAGCGAGAAATGATCCCGTCTCACACAACTGTCTGTGCAAGCGCTCGAAAGTTTTGCGGTTAGGCAACCGCCTGTTAGGAAATCGCTCTCCGTACATTCGTTGTGCCTCTGCACCATTTCCATCTGCCGCTCCGTAAATTAAATGCATCTCAGCCTTTTCCTTATTCGTGAAGGGCACCATCTTCCGATTCATTACTACAGCGACTTACACTTGACTCACCGTTCAGTGGTTTTTATGCCTGAATCGTGTCGAAATTTTGCATACGTGTTCTTCTTCTTCCCCATTTGACATTTGCATACTTTCTGTTTCCTTCTTCACCCGGTGACTAGCGTCAGGAATGGAGCTTTAACGTTTGCATGAGCGACGTTTCCAACTGTGCCAGTGCCTTTATGAGTGAATTCCGACTATGCAGTCCTTGACGAAAGTTGTATTTTTGCCTCGTATCACAGCACAGAATCGTTGGGCATGGTTAAGTAGTGCAAACTGAACTATGTTCAGAAGTTGAAATTTGAACCCCCTCCCCTCGCTACTGAACCACGCTCAGCGATTCAGATTTTGAGCTGAAAATTTAAGTTTAAGTCTAAGCTTTAGAAAGCATTTAATGAGACACAAAAAATAACGGTATAAAATAGTTGTTCGTTACTCCAAAGTCTAAAGCGCCCTCTATCGGAATTTTTTGAAAATTTTCTTTAAAATTTATTTTCAAGAAAATACTGACATAAAGAATAATTTTAGCAAAACGCGGCAGTAGTTAGAGCCTAATCTACGACACAAAGATCGGGAATAACTGATTTTTGTTCTGGGGGGAGAAGGGTTTCAAATTTCAAATTTCAGTTTACGCTACTTAACTACTCGTTAGGACTCAGATTTTTAGATCAAAATTTAAGTTTAAGTCTAAGCTTTCGAAATCATTTAAAGAAATACAAAAAATAACGTTAAAAAATAGTTGTTTGTTACTCCAAAGTCTAAAGCGCCCCCTATCGGCATTTTTTGAAATTGAACTTTAAAATTTTATTTCAAGAAAATACTGGCATAAAGAAAATTTTTTGCAAAAACCGCAAACGAATCGACCAATTTTTCCATGTTTTATAATCATTTGAAATTTCGGACCCTAAACTTTAATGCCCCCTATCTCCTTGGGAATACGTCTGGGACCCTTAGTCTCCTATTTAATATTATTTGTCTTTAAGTGTACTATAACCCCTTAAAGTTCTGCCCATCTTTTATGAATCACCCTGTATATTTTTAAACTGATTCATTTACAATGTAGAAAATAACTTTTATATCAATAACTTTTAAAAATATCAAAAATATATTCAAATAAAATTTCGAAAGCGATACTTTTGTATTAGCTAGCCGCATGCCAGGAGTTAACGGGCAAAGGAATCGTCCAAGATTTCGTGGCTTACTGCAAATTTTTTATTCTGAAAATATTAACTGCTTAGGTGCGTAGTTCGAGAACATGTCTGTTAAATTTGCATTTTATCTACCTTATATATATAAAATCCTAATGAAACGAATTTGTGAAACGATTTTATGAAACGATTTTATGAAACGACTGATTAAACGACTGATTATGTTTCAGGGCTATTTTTAATAAAATATTAAACGCTTGATGGTGAAATTAATACCAATTGTCCATAAAAATCCGCGGATGTCAAAACTGGTAATAGAATTTTGAAATTGGAATTAGTTTTCGAGATATTAATTTTTTTCTAATTTTAATGACATTTCTGTAATGATGGCAACTAATTGCTGAGTTTTTTTGTGACAAAAAAGGGAAAAAAATAAAAAAGGATCCCGATAGGGATTATTGATTTATTTTTATTCGTCATTTTCAAATTGAAATTGAATTTATCTTTTATTTCAATCGATAATGAAGACAAGATTGTGATTAAATTATGTTTTTCACGAAAATTTGAAAAAAAAAAACATATTTCTATCGTCAGGATTCAATTGTCTGTCAGCATTTAATTTAATTTATAAACTGAAAATATTTTGAATAAATTCGTCCAAATGATGTCATTTATGTAAATACGTCATTTATGTTTATACAATTTATTTAATATAAAGAAGCCATTTATCTATTTTTATGTACAAAAAGAGGTAAATTAAAAGACAATTATAAATAAATTGTATATATACATATAAATACATGTATAAACAAGCATAAAAGTTCGGTGCTTTTTCAGTATATGGGGCCTTGACGAAACAGAGAAAATAGCCTTGGCGGAAAAGGAAATTTGGCAACATACTTTCTGTCAATCTATTTACTTTGTCATTTCGTATACAGAAGCATTTTTTCAATATTTATACAATTTGTTTAGCGTAAAATGTCATTTATCCTATTTTATATATAATCAGAAGTAATTTGTATAGAAAAAACAATAATAATATACATATAATTAAAATACGCATATAAACAAAAAAAATCGTCGAATTTGTTTCCATGGCTGTTTATGTAATTTGGCACCAAATCTCACTTTCTGATGCCCGAATTGCACCAAGCTTTTTAAAAAGCGTCAAGACCCTTATTATAGAAAATCAGCAAAAGTTCATTGGGTTTGTTTTCATAACTTTTGGCAACAAATATATGTATATTAACGAATCTATTCGTTTTTGAAACTCGAATTACGACAAACCTAAAAGCAAAGGATCCTATAATGGAAAAGTACCCGATTTTCTTATGGACAATAGCGAATTTGTTTAAATATCTCATCAATTGATGCCGAATAAATGCAGGCATGCATGCACAAAATATTTAATTAATTTTGTATGATAAATAATTATTAGAAAATTCGTATATACATATTAATTAAAATAAATAATTTACATATTTAAAATAACATGAAAATATGCATGATGGTGCACTAAAATACAGAGAAAATTAAAACCTGTTACTGAAAATGTCTATAACATAGTACTTTTCAATACCGTTGTTCTTAATGTTATTCACAAGCAGATGGAATTTTTCTCATCCTTAAACGCAAAGGAAGAATAGAATACAGATCGTTGTTATAAAAGTGCGAGAGGTAGCCACAATTTAAACCTAACCATTTTATACAAGCTGGTTTTCAAGGTGTAATTGATTTTAATTATCAATCCCTAAAACAGTCGTCAGTTGTCGCAACAGCTGTGTATGAGGCCATGATAATAAAAAATGCCCCATTAAAACGTTAAAAGCATGGCAACCCAATTACAGATTTACCAATATTTTTAAAACTAAGCACGCTGTCATGTTTTTAGAGGCCTCGAAGTCTGAGCGGGGGTTGGCCAGCGTAGCTCGCAGGGGGTAGGCCCCCTAGTTTATATTATATTATTACTTATATTTATATTTTGATGAAGTTTTAATTTCGTTCTGTAATATTAGCCGGGAATAAATGCGGAACTATTTATATTGTTTTAAATGCAAACGGATTAATCTTTTGCAATCGGACTGTACGTGATAGAGATAGATTTAAAATTAATTTATGCTTGGAAATTATTCCAAAAATCATAAAAAAATCAATAAATTCAAATACAGTTTTCAAAGAAATTGCATTTTTTTTCTATTCGACGGTGTAGAAATTGAAATTGTGCAATGTTTAGAAGTTTAAAAATATGCAGTGAAAGTGAAATTTATTAGTCAGTTCATTGCTACCATAAAAATGACTTCAGCAATAATCAGACATGTGTTGGTTTATAATATAGATTTGTCATTAAATCCTATTCTTGATAACATCATTTATGTGTAACTCTCCCTTGTCATGGACCCGATTACATAAGATTAGCATAAAAATTTAATAAAAGAATTTTATTCTATATAGCAAGCTACGCCCGCTACGCTGGTCAATTTCTTATAACGAACTTTTAATCCAACAAAATATTGACATTTCATAATTCACTTTTATATTTTAACAGAATAATAAGGCTACTATAATTTGTGACTCGTGCTATAGCCAATATACACGCCAGGACATGTCGCCCTTATCATTATCTTTTTACGCATGAAGGTTTTGCTATGGTACTCCATTGTGAAATTTAGTAATTTTTCAAATTCAATATTTGAAAAATGGCATAATTATTGAATTTGAAATTTATATCAAGAAAAATACAATTTTTTACCTTTCAAACGCAGTTTGCCTGACAATTTTCTGACAAATACTTTTCGAGCTATTATTTTTTTTCAGTAACTTCAAATGTTTCATTTTCCGAGATTAATCTGTGGCAACCATTAACGAAAAACCCAGTCGTCAGAAACGCATAGTTTTTTATTAAAGAGGCTGTTGGAGCAGGAATTGTCATCACCAATTTGCCAAATTTCATATTTCTAGCTCCTTCAGTATAAAAAAAAAATCTCAATTTTAGAACGTTTATCGCTTCTGCAACCCCCCTGGGCTTAGTGACACTGACATAAAATATAGCCTATGTTGGAGCAGGGGTTGTCACCATCAATTTGCCACCATCACTTTTGAAAACGGTTCGGTAGTTCTAGAGATTCCATAGAAATTGTAATTTAGAATGTTTTTAGAACGTTTTTCGCTCATTTCACACTTTTAAATTTCGAATTTTTTTTTAAATTTTGTTCTTAGAGAGCATTTACATCTTATAAGTAACTACAACGCCAAATTTCAAATCGGTTCGGTAGTTCTAGAGAAATTGTAATTTAGAATGTTTTTAGAATGCTTTTCGCTCATTTCATCCTTTTAAATTTCGAATTTTTTTTTATTTTGTTCTTAGAGAGCATTTACATCTTATTAGTAACTACGACGCCAAATTTCAAATTTCTAGCTGCTTCAGTATACAAAAGAACGCAATTTTAGAACTTTTTCGCTCCTGCACCCCCCTGGGGTAGTGGTACCGACATAAAATATAGCCTATGTTGGAGCAGGGGTTGTCACCATCAATTTGCCACCATCACTTTTGAAATCGGTTTGGTAGTTCCAGAGATTACCCCCTACAAACAAACAAACTTTACTCCTTTATAATATTAGTATAGATGTCTGAATCAAGGCAAAATTTGTCTAAAGTTGCCAGCAAATACAACTACTATTCCAACAAATAGTGAATGATTGTTTTTTTATGTCTATAAACTACACATTCAAATTCTAATTTACTGATCAAGGCTGTTTCATCGCAGACTATTAACTTTGTTTCTCTTATAAATCCAGTAAGGTACTAATGGCACACGTAGATGTTTTGTTCAAATTCAGCGGTATTTTGAATGTGCTATTCTACCTTGATCTAATAACAAAGCTGCGATCCCAGAAGATGCAACAGCTTATATGATCTCA
This sequence comes from Maratus michaelseni, assembly GCA_963931845.1. Taxonomy (NCBI): domain Eukaryota; kingdom Metazoa; phylum Arthropoda; class Arachnida; order Araneae; family Salticidae; genus Maratus; species Maratus michaelseni. The sequence continues at coordinate 479,740,434 of OZ007587.1, forward strand.
TCATTTTTAAAACTGCATTAAGTAAAAATGTTCAATAAAATAAACCTTAGAATTTTCATTTAAAACAATGCAATGAATTATATCGTCTGTTATTTATTACGATAGGATTAATTTCCGTAATAAAATAAGTACATTTTATCTTTCCTTGACATTCACTGAAAATTCGAATGGGGAAACTTAAGTCTAGCTTTGAAAATTTCAGATCTCTATTTAGACTCTTTTTTTTTTTTTTTTTTTTTTCTCCACTTAATATCTGTTTCTCTGGAAACATGATATCAAAAAATCGTCAGCAGATTATAGGATTGCTATCATTAAACAAATTTAATATACAAATTTGGTTTTAAAATTCAGTAATATACGGAAATAATAGGACGTCATCGCCATGGCGACCTAAAATCATGACCTATCATGGGATATCATTTTATTAATTACTTAGGATAGGATTTAATAGAATGAAGAATGTAACTATAACTTGGTCATAGAGGTTATAAAATGTTGGATAACTTAGCGATACGATACATCTCAATTGCTTGATGATTAATCCTCAGAAGTACTGATTTTTAAAAAATTCAAATTACTTAATAAATATTTCTAGTACTATATTTTTAAGTTTTGATTTGATTTTCATAGAAAATTTGAAATGACTCGACAAAATTCTGCAACCATTCTATCTATGTATTAAATTTCAAACCATTTGGTTGGGTAGTTTTTGCCTTGTGGGTAGTTACAAATGTGCCTAAAAAAGAAAAAATAGGGTTGAGTTTGCTTTTCATATCCACAAACACGGATTGAGATTGACATTACTTGCCACTGGTGAGTGGATTTTAGGATGGGGCGAGTGAATTTGAAAAACTGTATTTTTTTTTAGTAATAAGCTGCACGTTGCAACTTTCCAAATGACTGCGATGTAAACATTGTACTTGAGTTCTTGTGCTATCCTATAGTAAACTTTCCTCTGTTGTATATATGTATTTTAATTTTAGAAAAAAAAATATGAAAATGCATTGTAGTAATAGTAATTAACTATTTCTGCAGTTGTGTACATTTTGTCCTAATGATTTTCAACTGTGTGTTTCATCTTGTTGGCTGGTAAAATAAATCTTTGGCTGGTAAGATGTTCTGACAATTCCCCACCCCTGTCTAAACTAATAAAGCATTCTTCTTGTTGTTGTTAGAATCTAGAAGCTGAGAATGTTCCGGAAGAGGACCCTTCCGAATGTTGTGGACCCAGAATCACGAGGAGTGGCAGCCTGCAGAACATTAACGAGATGAACGACGACATCCTGCTGCTCCTGTTCTCTTATCTGGGAATCCGTGACAGAGTGAGACTAGAGCTTGGTATGGTTTTATTTATTTATTTATTGAAGTTCTAAAAATAGGTTGTAATTTTTTACATCATCGGATAGGGAAAAATATGCATTTTTGAATGCAATTTATTTGAAAACTGTTGAGTGATTTTAAAGCAAATATTTGTTTGCTAGGGGCAGAGGACAAACAGATTTACAGTTGCATAAAATATGTAACATGAAATTAATATCAAGTTAAGTTGAATAGCATCCTAATAGAACCAGACTTGTCTTTTAATTTTTACTTTTATTTTCTTAATTACTAATCGCGTTTCTAAAGGATGAGTCCTGCTATATTGAAGATCATGGATTTCGTTACATATTTTAAAAATATTTTGAATGTCTACACTTTTGTTTTTTAATGTTGTTATTGTAGTTCATTGTTTTCTATGAAGAAACATCTGTATTCTGAATTAGCTGTTAGTCTTTTCTTTTTGGATTTTATCATGTTTTCATGAAGATTTTTGACATTTATTTTATTAAAAAGCTCCTGTTTTGAATTTTCTTTTACAGATATATAATTTATTTTATGATTCTCTGTCTATTTCCCTTGAAGATAAACGGCACCTGTTATAAATAATGATTCTCTCTTGTTACAATGACGATGTCGCAAATGTTTTTTTGAGAGCTAAAAATAATTCATGTAACAAGAACTTGGAGGAAATGGTGGGTCCACTCTAAAAATACATTGCAAGAGACTTGGTTACATACAATACTCTGGCTACAACAACAGCTGCCGAATTATAAAAAAAAGGGTCTGTTTTTTATTCGTATTCTTTTTAGAGAAAACATAGTACCTTTTCCTAGTATATCTGCACCATTACTAAAAAATTATGACATATGCAGCATAAAACTTGAAATATTGTTAGAAGCAAACAGCGGGCAAAGTGATATTTTTTGAGCAGAGGAAGAGTGATTGTATGCAATGGAAAAGAATCCCGAAAAATTTTGAATAAAATAACCCTTTAATTCAAGAATGATAATTTTTAATGATTTAATTAATATTTTCATACATAATCTGACAGAGAGAACAAGTGAATAGAGCTTTAACTCGTTTACTGCAAGTACTTAGTTATAGACAGCAAAGACTTGTGTACATACGTAATACTGTTGTGAAAAACTTAATTTGGAAGTTTAACTTCCCCTTATTTATTGTTTTTTCTCTTAGGTCTTGCGCCACTGAGATATAGCATTGCATTCTGGTTTAAGTGCATCTATCACGATTGTACGTTTGTCGATACGTGATCTCTTAATGTAAGCATAGGCACATGTTTTCCTTGCTCCTACATATCTCAGTATGTATGCATTGCGTCATTGCCATATGCCGTTTCCTGATTGGATGCCAGGACTGCGCATGTGTTGAACTGGCTTAAATACCACTGCAAGACTTGTCTGCTTATCGTACAATGTTTCAGTTTATTAATTTTTATATGTCTGTGCAAGACATTTTGTAGATAGTTTTCACAATGTTTAATAAATGTTGTTTGTTTATTTAAGAGTGAGTTTGCTTTTTCTTTACCATTTGAGCCTGGTGGATTAACTACCCAAATTCTTTAAGAAATACATACATAATTGACAGCCCAAAAGATTGGGTAAGTAGGCGCATAATCTAGAACTAAAACAGTCTGGGTGACTGGAACAATGATGTGTATTTGATATTGTGATAACGTAGATGAACGGAAGGTCTCCTTAAAACGCATACTCAGAATATTTTGCTAATGAAGCTGCAGAAATAAGTACAAAAGCTGCAGCCAAAAAAAAAAAAAAAAAAAAAAGCGATTAAGCTAGCAACATTTTTTTCTCACCAAATGCGAACGACTTTGATGCATTTTGAAATTGCTTGTAAAATGATAATTCGAATGCGCAATACTTAATGAATTTAAACTTAAATGATGAAATAGTTAATTATTTTTGCTTTGTTGTTGCAGTTATTTAATTTTACCACTGATAAAATATGTTCTATGTTTTGGAAGTTGCAAATATCTATTTTATATTACTATATATATTATACTTTACACTTTTTACTTATATATTGTACTTTATATTACCTATCGACTCCATGGCGAAGCCGACATTTAAGTTTTGTGTATTATTGCATTATTGAATCTGTTTTTAAGTTGAAAATGTTCATTTTCCCTTTTAGTTAACAATCGAAATTTTAAAAATACACTGCTGGCCATCCAAAATGCTACATCATGAAGGAATGCAAATAACAGAATAATATTTATTGGAGAAATATATTATAATGGGAAGGACAAGTGATTAGATTTTCAGAAAATTTGGAGGTATAGATCCTGTGAAAACACTACCCAAAGCAGCCACCTCTGGCCGCAATAACAGCATTTATCTGTCTACCCATGGAGTCGAACACAGATTGGATGTCATGTACATTAGTCTATGCAGCTTCAACACTATGCCACACTTCATCAACCGTAGTGGCAGGCCAGTCAATCAGAAGCCATTGACAGGACATTTTTAATTGGTGAGAAGAAATCAGGAGAACGTGCCGGCCAGGGCAACAATCGAACATGTTCTGTATCAAAGAAGGTCAGGATAGTATGAGCAACATGCGGTTGTGCATTGTCCTGCTAAATAGTAGAGTTGCGGAGGCATCAAAGATAAGGCAGAACCCTGGGCCATAACATATCAGAAATGTAACGGCTGCTGCTGAAATTGCCGGCAAGGCGAACAAGAGGTTACCGAGACGTGTATCCACTGGCACTTCATACCGTCACTCCAGGTGATATGACAGCATGACCATTCAAATGCAAGCTGGCAATGTGCATTTTCCACGATGCCTCCAAACATGGAAGCTGGCATCATGATGCAGGAATGGCATCTCATGTCGTCTTTGATGAATCCAGGCTTTGTATGCAGCATTATGATGCCAGCTTTTATTAATATCAATTTGCCAGCTGGACTTATGTTTTTGTAATTATAACGTTGGCATGTATCGCAGCTGGAGACATAAGCGCACACTGCTTCCCACATTTTAGAAACTTGACATTTGGAAAAAGGGTAGTGTTTAGGATACAAAGAAAGGAAAAATTACAAAATCCGGGGAAAAAAAAAAAAAAAAAATTTGAAAATTCAACAAATTCCATCAAAATTGAAAATTGAAAATAATACGATCTTGTAGTCTTAGAAACTTAGAATATGGTGTGAAGGTAGTGTTTAGCATCCAGAAAAAGAAAACATCAAAAACACCGAAAAAATCAAAAGCAAAATTGAAAAAATCAAAAAAAACCCGAAAAATTGAAGACAATAATCCGATTTTGTTGCGCTAGAAACTTCAAATTTGGAATAAAGGTAGTATTTAGGATACAGAAAAAGAAAAAAAAGGAATTCGAAAAAAAAATTCAAAAATTCGAAAAATTCTGAAAAAATGAAAATAATTTGATCTTTTAGCCTTAGAAACTTAAAATTCGGCATAAAGGTAGCGTTTGGAATCCAGAATAAGGGAAAATTAAAAACACAATAAAAACCGAAAATAAAATTAAAAAATCGGAAAAATCGAAAAACATTGAAAATAATTTGATTTTGTAGAACTAGAAACTTGAAATCTGGAATATAGGTAGTACTTAGGATAGAAAAAAATTTCAAAAATCCAGAAAATTAAAAGAAAAATTTCGAATATTTGAAAAAATCGGGAAAAAAATTGAAAAAAGATTGATTTGTTGGAATTTTCCTGAATTTGTAACTTTGTATCTGGAGGCACGGCAGTGCCTCCACCAAGTCGAGACAGCACAGCCGTAAGCATCCTCTTCTGGAAGCAATGCAGAGCACTTTTGACCTCCCCATAGCTTTGAGCTGGTGTATCCCAAAAACCAGAAACTTCGTTTATATGGAGCAGAGGTTCCCAAAGTGTGCTCTGCGGAGCCCTTGGTGCTCCGCCTGTACTTCTCAGGGGCTCCGCGGCGTTCCATAAAAATAAACAAAGCCTGAAAGAGACTAGCATATTGCAAGGGACAATTTTTCGAAAGTATGTAGACATTTTAAACGGTTCATTATGTAAACACTTTAGTTTTTGCAGTATATTTACAAAATCACACAAAATTTTGGAATACATGTCATCCTACGAACAGTTTCTATTTTGAAATCACTTTAATAGTTTTTATACTTTTGCAAACGTTGCGAATGTTATATTTTTCCGATTCTCGAAACGTTGAGTTAAAAAACTTATCAAATAAAAAAACTTTTAAGGTGCTCTGTAATTTTCAAAAATAATATTTAATATATTAGTATAAAAATATCTGTGAATTACAATGGTTCTAGAAATTTTTTTTTTTTGATTATTCTCGGTAAAGTATGCTCCATAAACTTATTGTTATAATTGATCGAAAAAAAAAGTGCTTATTTTTCCACATTTTTCTGAAACTGCAGTATTTTAATTAGTTTGTAAACTACTGTAAAATTTTCTAATTTTTTGTTTTTTTGAATGTATATAATAAACGGAAGAGTGATATAAACAAAAGAAAAATAAAACAAACATGTCATAAATAATCTGATGAATACAATGTAAGGAAATTAATATAAAAGTTTCCCCGTTGCTGTGGTAGCGACATGTAGATTGGAATAAGTCACTCAATAAATTGTATAAGTCTGTTTATAGCATCACTATTATTATTATTATTATTATTATTTTTTTTTTTTTTTTTTGCCTCTTTCATCTTTCCTTTATCTTTTCTTTTCTGAATAAAAATGGAATCTGTATAATTGAAATTAAATACCTTACAAAAAGGAGTGATATCTCATCAAAAACAACTCGTTGTAAATGATCCCGCCAAGCCACAAACCTAAAACGTTAGTCATAAAAAGAAGTGCTATCACATAAAAAGAAGCGATATAGAAGTGCATACTCCGAGTCCCGTGTAAAAATCTATCACCACTCATAATGTTTCCAAAGGACTCGGAGTGACGTACAGTATGTGAAAACTGCTTGTCGACCTGCAGGCTTTTATAATATATGCCAATCATTTATCAATTATTTATCAATTATGATTTATCAATTTTGAAAATTGTAAAAAATAAATTTTTAATTTTTGTTATATCATTTTTATAAATATTTTTGTATGCGGAAGAACTGACAGAATGGATTTTTCCCCAGATGTATGCGATTCTGCTTACGCTAGAATTACTGCAATATATCTCAATTTAGTTAACGTTTATTATAAGGTGCATTGTTATTAATATGCATATGATCATTATATATATATATATATATTATAAACTCAAAATCTTTACATGTTTAGTTAAAAAATCCTCTTCGCAAGAGTGGTGTTTCTAGTTTAAACAATGGTAAATAAAATCAACAAATTGATTTTTCAAGCTCGTAAATAAGAAAGGACATGCAAACACAGAAGCTTCAACTTTTTACAATTTTATGGGAGCAAAATAAATAAATAAATAAAATAAAATAAAAATAATATAGTCATATGTAATTGCAGGAAACGCCAACATTATAAAAGCCTGCAGGTCGCCAAGCAGTTTTCACATACTGTACCTCACTCAGAGTCCTTTGGAAACATTATGAGTGGCGATAGATTTTTACACGGGACTCGGAGTATGCACTTTTATATCGCTTCTTTTTATGTGATATCACTTCTTTTTATGACTGATGTTTTAGGTTTGTGGATTGGCGGGATCATTTACAACGAGTTGTTTTTGATGAGATATCAAGTATCTAGGCTGCGAGTAATATCTCAGATGGATAGCACCTTTCCTGGAAGCAGTTGAGAGTACGTTTGACTCCCCCCTCCCATAACTTAGTGCTTGCCTAGTTACCCGAAATTCCTTTAAGGTAACTTTGTTGAAAATCAGTGGATGATCTCCAAAAAGAGCCCAAAATCAAGAAAAGAGGATTACTTACAAAAAGAAATCTCATCAAAAAGTCACCTGTAAAAAATGCAGCCAAGTCTCATAACTCACTTACCGTAAAAAGTACTGAGATTGTATAAAGCCAAGTTTAACTATCTTATTAACTCTGAAATTTTCATTCACAAATCACTCCTAGTCTCTACATCTTTCGTTAATTATTATTTTGTGACTTGGCTGCATTTTTTACAGGTGACTTTTTGATGAGATTTTCCTTTGTTGGAAAGAGAGAGAAAAGAAGAAATGCATTGGAAATTTTTGTAAAATGTATCAAAGAGCGTGTTCAGGGACCGAAACGCGGCTTACTCGTATAATTGGGGAATGACCTCTTGTGAGTTTCTCAGGGTAAAGTCTACCACTGCATTTTTATCATAGCGATCATTGAAGGAATTGTCTTGTCAACCATGGCCACATCATATCACATAAACGTAGACTCAATATACTTGAGTCTACTACGTACATACGAAAACTGAGAATTTACACTGACTCCGCATCAGCGTCCCTTCACTTTCTTATTTTATCTCAAACGTTCGCCTACTTTTTTTTTTCAGTGGGGGGGGGGGGGGGACACACACACAGAAGGATGCATACTTTTGAATCGTATTAATTTTTCTAAAGGATAAGCATGCTAATAAATTAACAAATTTAAAAAATAAATAACTGATTTTTAATACCTTTCAAGAAAGTTTAAATGCGTTTATGACTTCAGATCGTCTGTCTTCTGTATATTTACCTGTTCTTACTTCCATAAGTTTGTTTGAATTGGGACAAAATGGATGAATGTTTTTTGAGGTTCATTTCAGTATTGTCACTATTGAAAATGGTATATATAATCAAAATCATCGTTTGTTTATTCGTTCCCTCACACACACATATCATCATAAAACAACAAAAATTGACTTTGGAGAACTGAAAATGTAAGGAAAATCCAATATATGTTTGTGAAAAAATCGTGCAAAAAAGCAAAAGCGGAAACCTCAAAACGTAAAGCTATGCCAAAATTTCATAGTCTTTTTATTTTTATTTTTTATGATTGAAATACTTTTCTTACACTAAACATGTCCGGAAAGTAAAAATGCAGCAAGTTTCATTGTCATCAGTAGACAACAGGTTTAATATTCCAAGATTATTTCAAAAAGAAAAATTGCAAAGCAAATTTTAACGAAAAGCTCATTGCGTGAATTAGCGTTACTGAATTTATTGACGACTCACACTCACGAAATAATCACGAATGAATGACTCGTGAAATAATTCACGATTGATTCACAACAAAAATACAGAATGAATTTGCGGCTGGAATTTCCTGTAACTTATTTGCAACAGCCACAAATTCAATAAAATGTTCAGGGATTCTGTATTTTTGTCGTGAATCAGTCATGAATGATTCACAAGTCATTCACTCATGTTTCGAGAATGACTCATTGAATATTGATATCTTTAAATTTATATGAAAGGTACCATGAAACTTTGTACAATGTTTTTCCTTGGTTTAGAAATTTTTTATTTCAAGTGAAAAAGTTTAAAATTTGTTCCTCGTAGTAAAAAGTAATCATAAAAATAGACATGTTCTTTTAAAAATTAGTAAATTTTTTTAAATAGAAATTTCTGTAAATTCCTTAGTCAAATCAATATTTATAATATCCATATCAAATGTAAAAAAAGTATGCAAAAAAGATTTTAGAAGACAGAATATATCGCACTTTAAACCAGGCTAAAAAAAAAAAAATCTTTAAACAATTTACATTTAAAAGGGAATACATATAGAAATTTATATTTCAAGAAAAAAAAAAATTGATTACGAATATAAAGTAAAATCATATTTATAAATATTTTGTTTCCCGGCCATCATATTTTTTTTTTTTTTACAAAATATAGCTAAAGAATTTCATCAAAGTTTAACCCCTTCGGCCCTGATTTTTTTTTCAATTTGGGGAAAAAATTACTGTTATGTTAAATTATGCAAAATTAAAAATAGCTATCGGAATCACAGAAGTTAGGGTTTAATGAAAGTTAACGAATGCGTTCTTTACCAAAACCTCACAAATGTAGTTATTTTGCATGTTTTCCATATAACAATAGTCTAAGGAAGAATTTTTGAAGACGTTTGGAAAATGTCGTATTACAACTAAATTAAACGAGCATAAAAATTTAGCAATATTTTTTATCTTTTATCACAAATTACCAATTCAGAAAAGGATTCCCAAATTTTAATTTAAAGAGTGAAACGTATGTTTTAATTAAAAAAAGTGCCAACGGCTTGCTAATAATTATGAAAATTATTATTATTATTACTAAATGCTAAACATAAGTCATAATAGGAAATGTAGAGATTCATACTATCACTATTAGGTGCTGGAGTTAATAAAAATAATGTTTAAGACAAAATAATACTCAATAAAAGATAGTCCTATTAGTAGGACGTCACAGCCGAAGGGGTTAAAAGAAGAATGGGATAAAAGTATTAATCAGAAAACTTTATGATTTTAAAATTGATTTATCTCGTATGTAGATATACAGTGATTCTGCTTTTCCGTCAATGATCGTCGCAATTGAAATTGGAGTGGCGGCGTGGCACTATAATATGGTGGCATGGAAAAATTTGGCGCAGCGGGACTTTAGGCAGAAACCAGGAAAAAACGAAGAAATTTGGCTTAGGAGTGGACAGAGCATTAATTGAATAGGAATAATTATGTTTAATCAATCCCACCAGCAACAAAAAAATTAGCAAAAATAAAAGAGTCTCCTACATTGTGTGCTTATGGATACACATGCGTTTAATTGATTAGTATTTGCTCGCTCAAAATTTACAGCGTAAAAAACAGCCACCAACCAACCAACCTTCAGATAAATTAGAATTTGGTGTGCTACTATTTCTCGTTTTCAAAGGTTGGCAGGTCTGGGTACCCAGAATGAGCTGTATAGTTTTTGGTTACATTTGATTCATTCGTTCGATAAATATAGAACATTTATTTGTAAGTGATAATGCTTTCAAATTTCCTTTTTAACTGAAATGAAAATCGCATATTTGAATAATGGACTTCAACGTAAAATTACTAATGCTAAATTTTTGATATGGAGGTTTTAAATATATCCAATAGCTTTGAAAATTTGCTGGTACATTCATTAGAATTTAGAAATTAAATGTTTAAATTACTGGAAAATTTTTTGCATCTGTTCGGGAAATATAAAACATTTTATTTTCATATTTTTTACAAATTTTAAAATACATTTCTTTTTACTTTGCTCTTTAATTTATTAGTTGCTTAGCAACCCTATTTCAAAGAATATCAAAATAATAAAATTCAAGTAACTCGCACTATTTTTCTGCAATATTTTATTATCAAAATAAATTTCTTTTGTATTCTATTGACATAAATAAAGAATTTATTTTAATAAAAGTTTTTTTTTTATATATAAAAAGTTAGATGAATAAGAAGTTCATATGAATTTCAGAATATCATTGCATAAACCATGTTTAATTGAACGCTTCTCATTTCTGAAACCTTTGAAGTATTTTATATGACTATAAATATGTATGTAATATAAAAAAAAATTAAATTGTGGATTGTAAGATGCTAAATAATACGAAAAGTGAGATTAAAAAACAATGACTTTTAGAACTGACATTGAGGCTCCTGATCTGCAGATTTACTAGTTTATTCAGATCGGTAATTTTCAAATAAAGCAGGGTTGTAGTGGGCAGCTGCCCAGGTACTCACCCAGCTACCCGCACGGGCTGGGTTTTTACAAAAAAACCCGGGTTTTTTTACAACCTTGATGATAATACATATCAAGACGAAAATAGAACTTGTATAGAAAGAAGGATTAAAATTTACTTAATGACTAATACAAGAAACATAAGTACCAGTCTTGCTTATATTTAATTAGAATGGCTACTTAATAAATGAAATCAAATGTATATCACATAGAAATAAGTCCCACTCTATATCTATTATGTAAATTTTCTGGTTTAAATAGTTTTATTTGACTTTATAAATATCAGAAGGTTCTCAGCTATGAAGATATATTATGCTATGTTTAACACAAATATTTCATTCATAACTGTTGCAATAATGAAAATAATGTAGTGATGAAACAGCGTGAACATCATTTTGGAGCAGCAAAAATACTATTTTTGAAGCAGAAAATCACTCTTTTTTGGAGCTTACACTTGTATTACATTTTTTTTCACTTTTCTTGCAAATGACATTTGTCATATTTTGGGTATCATATCAACGATAACATATTATAAAGAAGTTTTTCTTCTTTTTGCCACATTTTTTTCAACATTGTTCGGTTTTATTTTTATCATTTCTATGTTTCGAAGACTGCATCCTGAGCTGGTTGCAGGATACAGGACAGTAAAAATATTTTTTTTAGGAAACATTTTAATACAGTACATTTTTTCCAGTATGCATTTAATCGTAATTTTTTCTATTGTTTTAAACTTCTTTTGTTTTGATTCTGAATGTTGTGTTGTGTCACAGCACCATCCATTCCACCTTTACCTCCTGGTTGTTTTGGAATTCGGGTACACCTTTTCACAGTACACTTGTTCAACTTTTTACACGCTACTCTCCATCCCGTTTTGCGATGACCTGGTGGACACACACTCAGTATATATTGTATTGGTAGGTTCGTTGGCAGTCATCGTCATCTTCTGCAGCCGTTGCTCAGTTGGAGGGGATTGTTCGCAGCACTAACCGTGCGGGACAATTGGCAATCGCATTGGAGTTGATGTTTGGAATCGGTATGGTTGAATCAATCTGATTGAATTTCATTTCACAGTTAATTTTTTAGAATTTCATGCATTATCCCATTCTTTCAATTTTCTTTCTATATTCGTGGGGAAGTAATATATCATGTTGCGATATGTTGTCTCTTCTTCCCATCCCCATTGTAATATCTTCCTATTTTATTTCTCCTTAAAATTCATCCAATTTAGTTATTTAAGTATTCATTATTTTTGTTTATTTTCATCTTGTATGTACATTTAAGTTTTATCTATCGTCCTATCTACGTTACGTTATTTCACATCTGCCGTTGTTCGTTTCTCTTTTGGCCCAAGGCCAACGCACACAGATAGGCATCGTTTTCTCTTCATTTTTGCCGTAACGGATCGGTAGCTCCTTCGACTTCGCAGCCGGTTCTCCCGCGCATGCGCGTAGGGACTCTCTTCCATCTGATGGATTTAAATTAACGTTTAAATGTAAAAACAGATATATTAAAACAAGCAGAGCCATATTAATTTAAGTTTACAGTGGAAAACGTATAATGGCTGAACACCCTTTTACCGATATCGAAAAGTTAAAGTAAAAAGCATTCATTAATTAAACTATGATATTTAACGTTTGAAAGAATGACAAAAATATGTAAAACTAAATTATATTTATTAGAACATTAAACATGAATTAAACATTAAATATAACTGAAAAAGTATTTCAAACAATAACTACTTATTAAGTATAAATTACTGTAACATACGACGAACAAAATAAAAACTGCTTCATAACAATTAATACGGCGATAATAAATGATGATTGAAAGAACACATATTGAGCAACACTTGAATGACATATGGCCCAAAGCATGGTTAGCACTGATTTCACGGTAAACATCTATTGAATATGTTCAAAATATCAGATGGAGGTATGACGATAAGCTTAAACTGATGTAGGATCAAAAGAGAACTTGGCTAATTAAATATATTATGCCTGTTTAGCATTTCCATGATAAACGACAACCGGCGAGTACTTATGGTGAAAAGAAATAGAACTCGGCTTAACCCTTTTCAGAGCATACGTTACTCAAGGTCAGCCATCGTAATGGACTTCCTAAAAAAGCCACGATGTGATGGAAACCATTTCTTGAAAAGACACAGTTCATCCGATGTCGTTTAAAGGATAAATTACTACAGCTTAGTCCTGATTACTGCCTATTATATAAAAACTATTTCAGCATATGAACGGGACTTGTTTAGGAAATATTTCACCATTGTGATATCTTGTTATTTACGTAGACGAATACATGGACGATACAGGACAGTGAACTTAAATATAATGACTATCACATAATGCCGAACTTAAGCAATAACTAAAGTAAACAACGAGACAAGACCAAACGAGACTAAAACAAAACTCAAACGAAACTGAGAATCAAGGGTGAAAACATCGCTTTATATCTAAAACAGCCAGACAATAATAGGACTATTATGCACGATCCCACGCACTGAAATAGGCACACCCGGAAGTACGACATCGCTACGCGAGATGCAGAAGCGATGGGCAGCAAACGATGATCGACGCCATCTAGTGGCGGATATAAGAACTGGTCTATTTACGAAAACGATGTAAGGCTGGGATCGTGACATACGAAAACTGTACAAATGCGATATGTAGACTTTAGATACGGTATGAAAATAAAAACGCGATGTGAAACCAGAATGATAGAACCAGAAGTAAGAAAATGTGTAAGTAGAAATTAACCAGAAGTAAGTCAAAGTGAAAGATATATTTTAAATAAATGATTTAAATAAAGATTATTGTACTAAAAAATATATCCATGTAAAAAGTAAACAAAGTAAATAAACCCAATGAATATTTAATGTACGGTGACAAGAAGTGCAAATATATTTCTTATCACAGTCTTCTCCTTGTCGCGATGTCTAGGCGAGCGCATTTTCTACTTGGCGCGGTTTTTAACTTCCATAATTCCGGCAACCGCGTTTTCTCCAGTCAGTCTATGAATAAGCACCCGAGATGTAGGTAGGGTGCTCTCTTCAAGGTACCGTGTCCGGGTTCTCTGGGCACGGCACGTAACAACATGTGCTATCGGAGCACGTACTCAATTATACAGTTTGTTTTTCGAGAAGTAGCAACGATTAAAGTATCGTGTCAATTGTCTCTCATGTCAAGCAGAGACAGACAATAAGAGGAGTCAGAATGAGCCAGATGCCCAGATGGAATCCCCAAAACACCTCCATGTGATTGAAGAATAAAAAGTATGGTTTCTATACAACAACTGTGTCTTATTTTGTTTTTCTTCGAATTACAGGTATGCGTCTTTTCTATTTCTATGTCATTTCCCAAGACAGACAAAGAACCTGATATTTTATACCACTATTCATATAATAACACGATCACGACCTTTTACTTCTGCCGTAATGCATAAGTACCGGTAGAGAAAGTAGTCTCTCTACACTACGGATCCAAACCACTTCTCACTCACACACATGCCATTTGTCCAGGGTTGGCGAGAAAAATTCTGCGGTAACAAATATAGCCGTAATACGTAAAAATATATACCTAAAAACCGTGAATTTTGCCGATCGGGAGCATATAAATCGCAAATTTTGCTGATCGGGCGCATAAAAATCGTAAATTTCATCAATCACTAGGAGAAAAGTGCGAATATTGTCAGTCGCGCATGGAAAAAAAAATGCAAATTTTGTGCATCCTTGGCAACTGAATTGGGTTATGCTGACTAAGGAGATGGTTGAGTATAGAGGGCTAACCCTCCATTTAAAATTAGCTTTTTTATGAACTTTTAGGCTGATCCTCCCCCAAAACAAAATTTTGTCCACACTACGGGATGTTAGCTCTCGACAATCCAATCATTTTTGTGACTGGCCCATAGGTTGTGCACCCCTCCACATTTTATGAGTGAATATGTTAAGAAGTACAATTTATTGTTTCTCCTCCTCCCCACCTTCATTCATGAAAGAACAATTTTTTAAATAAAATCAAGGTGTATTTTCACTCTTTGAAAATATATCTCTTTTATAAATACAAACATAAACTGTTGATATATCCTTGCCAACAGAACTGAATACGTTGACTGGGAAGGAAGAGACTAAAACTACAATTCTGAAATTGATGTTTTTTACTTTCTTCTATCTATAATAGAAGAAAGTATTGTAATCGAAATTTTTTTCGACTTCCGGTTTTCGGCGGATTGACACGTTTTAGGGGTCAGAGATTCCGAAAAACACATTTTTACAAAATGTCCGTCTGTCCGTCTGTGTGTCTTCATTGTATCATCGAAAAGTGTATGAAGTTATGCTTCAAATTGAATCTAATTTTTTTTCTATGTTTTTGGCTATGACAAGCAGATTCTATCAGAATTTGGGGATATTTTGACGAAAGGGGGCGCTGTGATCGATATTTTTGTTCCATTTTCACTATTGTATCATCGAAAAGTGTATGAAGTTATGCAGATAATTGAACCAATTTTTTTTTCTATGTTTTTGACCATAGCCTGCAGGTCCAGGTTGAATTCGGGGATATTTCAACAAAAGGGGGCGCTGCCATCGCGATTTTTGTTCGATTTTCACTATTGTATCATCGAAAAGTGTATAATGTTATGCAGATAATTAAACCAAAAATTTTTAACATGTTTTTGGCTGTAGCCAGCAGGTCCTACTAGAATGTGGGGATATTCCGCCGGAAGGGGGCGCTGTAATAACCATTTAAAGATTTCAAATTCAAAAAGATGTATAAAAAAATTAGAAATCCTAAAAGTTTTTTCCGTTAAATGTTCGGCCTTGATCCGGAGAATCCGAAGCAGTTTTTGTTTTGCCTCTATATTAAAAAATGGCGGAGATATAGCGGTTGGAAATTTTAGGGTGGTTGACAGTTTCAAACAAGACAGCAGAATTCATCCATAAACAGGTTTAATTTATGAGTTTTAGTTAACAGGGTTTCAGCAAATTTTCTTTCATTGTTGTAACCATTGTTCCTATTCTTAAGTGCTTAACACTATATATTTATATTCGCCAACGTCAAATTCTCGCCAAGCTTGGCGGCAATTGACGAAGTATTGCCAAATTTGGCGACAAAAATAGGTTGCCACAAATGAAGCCAACTTGGCTGTAGAAGACTAATTTGGCGATATTCTCATTCAAATTCAATGTTGACGAGAACTGGGAATGAATCTTCCTTAATTGGGTTCCACGTATTTTAGCTTCGTGTTTTCCAGTAAAATTAGCTAAATTCGTAAAACCAAGGAATAGGGAGGCTATCTGTTCCGATCGGTATAGGGCAAAAGAACTTTTCGTAGTTTAGTATACATCAGTTGATTGCATCCCGGTAACCCGATGATTCGCAAGCAACTGACGTACAACAGAATGACGAAAAATATTGATTTTTTTGCGATGTGAGGACGAAATTAGAAGTATTATCATGATTGAGATAGAAGAAAGTTTTGGGATTGGCACATCCGACTAGTTTCTTAATCTGATTGTAGACTTGGATTCCCCGCCTCCTCGAAACAAAATTCTCTCTGTGCTACTGATATGGTGGCCCTCGACAACCCAGTCATTTTTGTAAGTGGCCCTTCGCTTAAAAAGGTTGTGCACCCCTATGTTAGAATTTAGAAAAATAAAACTCTGCTAGAAATTATTTGCCATGTGCCACAGTAATACGATCTGTGCCACACACGATTGACAAGCTCCGATTCTCGAAACCGAATTCAACTGACATGGTCGTTCGAACATTACCACCACCGAATTCAGCTGACATGGCTGCTCCAACTCAATTGGAAACCAATTTGCTTCCTGCTCCATTGACATCTTCTGCATTGCAAGTGCCGCCTTCCGATTTGGGTACGGCAAAATTGCTGCAAGTAACATTTGATATTATCACATCTATATATAATTTCTGATATTATCACATTATATCAATCTTTTCAAATATTTTAGAAATTGGTGTTCATGTGTTATTTTTACTGTTATTGTACTTTCTAACTTCACAGAAATTTTGACGAATTTTATGAAAGATTTTTCAGACCATGTATGGTTTAAAAATTCTGAGGACAAAGGTAATTTTCTTTTATAAGTACTTTCCTTTTATGTTAATCATAAATAATTGAGTGCATGTAACGTAATGCGAGGGACGTTTGTCCTTAAGTTCTGCAGACTGTTTTTAAAGTTTCTACTTGTGTTGCAGACTGTCTGCTGCTGGGAATATATGTGAGATTGAGATTCAAATACAAATAAGGTTTTTAAGTTAATGGCAATTCTAAAATATATTCATATATAGGCATGACAACTCGCAAATTAAAGGAAAGAATTAAGGAGCATACAGCTGACATGAAAAAAGGTAAATTATCCACTGCTTTATCCAGATTAAATCAAGCTAAAGATATTGATGTATTTTTCAGTAAAGCTAAAATAATTTCACGTGGTTCACAGTATAATAGTTGCATAATCAGAGGGTCCCTAGAGATTTTGAAAAGAGGTGATAATACATGTAATGATGTATTATCTTATCAGATCCCTCGTATATGGTATAATGTATTGGGTATCACTGGGGGTTTTCGGCTTCTGCTTATGCCCCCCCCCCTCCCCTACAGCTTGTAGTGGTATCATCCTGACTTCCGTCACTCCCTTCATTTCATAGTTGTTTGGTTTCACCCATTTCCAGCCTGTCCAAAGCGCGCCATTCAGAGCTGCGTCTTCTCGACTGCTGGTGTTTCATCTCAGGAAGCATGTTTAGCCGAAAGCTCATGGATTTTTAACATCTAATAGTTTTAATGTTTTAAAACTGTGATTTGATTTATTGCACCTCGATAGTAACGTAAATTATCAATGTGTTTACAATGTGTTTTATATATTTCATGTTAAAATTGAATCTGAATTTAATAGTTTAAATTAACTTCTTGGGGTTATTAAAATCAGCGATATATGTTTCTGCTGTAAATTTAATATGCTATTTCTTTTAAATCCCCAGTCAGTACATTTGTGCTGACCAATAGATTTTACCACGCAAATTTGAAACATTTAAGTCCAGCTGGATGTTGTTGTCTAAAAACGAGGACAGAACATTTGATGAGTTGACAGAGCAACTTTGTATGTTTGAAAGAAATTTTATCAAAACTGATAACGGTGACATTGCTGTTCAGGAAGCATTAGCTGTTTCAAGATTAGAAAAACAGAATAAAGATAAAAATTTCAAATTTATCAGGAAATCATATAAAGGAGATACTTGCAACTACTGCAATCGTAAAGGTCACTGGGTAAGAAATTGTAGAAAATGGATTTCTGATGGAAAACCTGCCAAAAAGTTGCCAAGTAATGATACTAAAGATATAAAGAAAACTGCCAATGGGGCACTGATGTCTATTTCTGTCGAAACTTATACTTCGGAAGCAGATAATTCAACAGCTTTTTGGATCGATAATGGAGCAACTCAACATATCACGAACTGCGCAGAGTATTTTACATATTTCACGCAATTTCTTAGTCCTTGTAGCATTAAGGCTGCTGGAAAGGAAAGATTGGCTGCTGTTGGAAAAGGAACTATTCGTTTTAAATCTTTTGCTGGTAGAAAATGTCAAGAAATTCAGCTGAATGATGTCTGGTATGTACCTGAAGTCAACAAAAATTTATTTTCGGTGTTAGCTGCTCAAGACAGGAATCAAAATAGTGAATTTCGATCGACATCTACTGAATGTTGGTTAAAGATAAATGGTCAAGTGGTACTATATGGAGCACGCAGTGTATCTGGATCTTTGTATAAAGCAATTATTGAGCCAATTATGCCAAAGAAAGTTTTAGAAATAAATAATACTCAGCAAGACTATTCTTTATTGCAACTTTATCATGAAAGATGGGGTGGGGTCATCAAGACAAAAGTCATATCAGAGAGAAACTTGAAAAAGAAGTTTCGAGTTCTTTTCGGAAAACTTCGACAAAGAACTCGAAAGTTCGACTAGAAAATAAATTATGTGAACCATGCATTTATGGAAAAGCACATCGCTTACCTTTTGGAAATAGAAACAAAACAACTGAACCAAGTGAGCTTATTTCGGCTGACCTTTGTGATCTGTTTCCTGAATCTTTTCAAAAGAAACGATACTTAGTTGTATTTAAAGATAGTTTTACAAAGTTTCGGTATGGTTATATCATAAAAGAGAAGTCAGAAGTCAGTAATATGTTTAAAAATATGCTTGCTCATGCTAAAACTATGGGATACAGAATCAAAGAATTTTTGAGTGATAATGGTGGAGAATTCGACAATGGAGAAATTAAAGTGATTCTACATGAAGAAGGAACTATGGAAAGATTCACTGCAGAGATAAGAAACCAAAAATCTAACAGCCTTTTCCTATTCAATTTAAACATTTTCGTTATAGCAGGTGCCAACCATTAAAAATCCACAATAAAATTCTTTTTACAATAGGTAATTTTCTATTGAAAGATTTCCACGTGAAAAATCTGACGTCCTATTGGAAGTTTAACGGACTTTTTCAAATGTTTGAGAATAATACAAAGGGAGTATCAATATGAGTAATAGAGAAAGCAAGTAGATAGGACATCAGCAAGTGATTAGAACATCCTATGAGTTTGAGGAACATATTGAATGATGATAAAAACCCGATTATGGAAATATTGGCCTATTTTAACATTTTGTAGGTCTCTATACAACATGTTTAATTTTGAAATTGATTTTCTTTAATAATGCATTGAGTCCACATGACAGATATTATTATAACAGAGTAACACACTTACCCACTTGTTTCTACATCATAACGGTTGCATGACTTTACTTTAGTGATCTTGCACTGTCCATGGAATTTTTCGTTTAATTTTTCCTGATGCCATATTGTGCTTCTTTCAATCGCCACAGTTTGTACCTATTAGGTACAGGGGCCTCCTTCCAGGAGCGCCATTTCAGAACTTTCTTGGGGCGGGGCGAAGTTTTTTTAAGGTAGCGGCATAGCCAAGGAAAGAGTTCGAGGGGGCTAAACCCTACCCCCACAACCTCTCTAACCGAGAAACGTTTACTGAATCATATATACATAGACAGCAATAATTATAATAGTGACCTCTGAAAAATTCCGTTTTAGACAGGTTTTCGTCTTAGCAAGTAGAATTTAAAAATATTATCAAAGTTTTCAGTTATAGACAGGTACCTTTTTTTTCAGGTATTCTTTAAGACTGTTAAAACCTCCTTTCTCTAAAGCACTTCTGAAGAGCATAGGTGTATTACAGTGAAACGTGTCTAAGCGAAACCTGTCTATAACATAATTATTTCTCAAACGGGCAAAAAAAAATCAAGTTTTCTTTTAGACACAGGTGTTGAAATATTGTGCAGGATTGCCCAAATCGTGCACAAAATAGAAATAGGCCCCCCCCCACAATAAAAAATGCTGTGTGAGATTTTGCCTTCTTATCTTAACTTCTTTCACAAATATGGGATTCTTCAGCGAATATATTTTTAATTTTAGTGGTAGTCTGCGAATTTTTCTTCTCTTTTTTATGCAAAAGCAGTTTGTCAAACGATTTCAATAAACATTGCGAATTCTACGAATTGGAATTAGAAAAAATAGTTAATTTGGCAAAACTGGTCGTGGAAAAAATCGTTAATTTTTTCAAATGACCGAGGAAAAATATTGTGAATTTTGCTAAAGATCATTGAAACAAATAGAGATTTTCGTCAATCGGTCGCAGGAAAAAATCGCAAATTTTGTATAACTATTGCGGAAAAATATCGTGAAATTCGTCAAAAGAATGAACAAAAAGAAAAAAAAAACGAATTTAGTCAAATAATCGCGCAAAAAAGGGGAATTAGACATTGATATAAATGGGTGGTGATTGGTTTTTGGTATAACTCGCCCAACATATGGCGCTGCTATGCTACATTTTTCATGATTTTTACGATAGCTATATCTCAAGAACTAATCCACAGAATTTCACCAAACTTCAGATTTGGTTAAACCTTGACAAAAATAGACGTTTATTACGATTTGGTATAAATAGCCCAACAGGTGGCACTGCTATGCTACATTTTGCACGATTTTCACGATAGCTATATCTCCAGAACTAACGCAGATAATTTAATAAAACTTTAGATTCAGTTAGACCTTAATATAAATTGGTGGTGTTTTGTTTTTGGTATATGTGAAATCTGTATGAGATAGGAGAAAGTTTTGGGATTGGCACATCACACTAGTTTTTTTTTTATTGTAATCAAATCTGTGAAATCTGACGTTATTTTAGCTTTTGATCATACTTTGATTTTTTTTTTTTTTTTGGTCTAACCTGTGATAACTGATAAATTTTCTGAAATTTCAAATTCCTTGGGGGGGGAGGGGGGGGCAATCAGCCAATTCCAAAAATATAAATATAACTTTTATGCAGTTTTATTTGAATAACAATAGCCACCTGGCATTATGAAATGTGAGAAATGGTTAGCTTAAATATCTGTTTAAGACAGTCAAAATGCCCTATTACAGTATAAATTAGATTATTATTATTCTGCCCTTTTAAATGTAATGTTTTGTGTTTTGCACATAACATATCCCTTGTAGTAATTTTTTTCTTTTTTAAGCCAAACATGTGTGCTATTTATTTGATGTGATATTCTAATTTTCATTATCTATATTATAAAGGACAAATGTGTCCGTGCATAATACTGATGTCATTTTGCGAATGGCAACAGTTGACGATGGAATTTCGGTTTTGCGATTTTTACTATTGCAATCTTTTAAACATCTCACATTTTTAATTTTTACACTGTTATATAGGAAAAAAATCTACTTTGAAATGCAATTTGTTTGAAAACTGTATCTTAAATAAAAGGGCTGCTTTATTATGGCTTTTAAAATAAAAAAAAATGATATTATTCACTTATTTTCGTGTTTAATGGTTGCCATTGGTAATTTTTTTCCATTTTGGCGAACGCATATTATCGTTGATCAAAGAATTGAAATGACTATTATTAGTTAGAAATTAATACCTACACCTTGGAAAGTAAAAGGAAAAACTTTTACTGATTTTATATAAAATACCAAAAAATAATCATAATAATAAACGTTTTGATGAGTGATAATTTTATAAATCTAAATAATTTAATTAAAAATGATGCATAAAAATATTTTTCAGTGTAAAAATTGTGACTCAAAACAATATTTAGCTATTTATCGTTTGCGCCAGGCTTATCACGTTCAAAAATTAATTTATGATGAAGTTTTGCTTGCTGTTTTAAATGAAAATGCTAAGGTTATTTAAAAAAAAAAAAAAAAAAAAAAAA
This sequence comes from Maratus michaelseni, assembly GCA_963931845.1. Taxonomy (NCBI): domain Eukaryota; kingdom Metazoa; phylum Arthropoda; class Arachnida; order Araneae; family Salticidae; genus Maratus; species Maratus michaelseni. The sequence continues at coordinate 479,762,686 of OZ007587.1, forward strand.
TTATTATATATTGACGCGCGAGGACTGGCAAAATATTTTTACTTAATGCAGTTTTAAAAATGATGAGATCATATAAGCTGTTGCATCTTCTGGGATCACAGCTTTGTTATTAAATCAAGGTAGAATAGCACATTCAAAATTCTAAATACTGCTGAATTTGAACGAAACATCTACGTTGCGTAAGCAATCTGACCTTACTGAATTAATAAGAGAAAAAAATTTAATAGTCTGGGATGAAGCACCCTTGATGAGTAAATTAGTATTTGAATGTGTAGACCGTACGCTTGAAGACATAAAAAACGACTCCTCTCTATTTGTTGGAATAGGAGTTGTATTTTCTGGTGACATTAGACAAATTTTGCCTTGATTCAAACATATAGAATAAATTTCTTTTATTAAATTTTGATGCTAATCTTACATAATCGGGTCCATGTCAAGGGAGAGTTAGACATAAATGATGTTGTCAAGGATAGGGTTTAATAATAATAATAATAATCTATGTTATAACACATGTCTGATTATTGCTGAAGTCATTTTTATGGTAGCAACTAACTGACTAATAAATTTCGCTTTCAGTGAATCTTTTTTAACTTTTAAACATCGCACAATTTCAATTCCTACACCGTCAAATAGGTATTGCCAGAAATTGCCTTCTTTCAAACTCTAATTAATCTTTGATCTTGATAGGATCTGAGACTTATCAGAGTTAATCTGATAATTTGAAATCAGTAACAATGTTACAGCCACATATATTTTACAAATCTCTCCATTGGATGTTGCTTTAATGTCCAACCAGTTATCCAGAAAAACCAGCTATCCGAAATACATCTGGCCCCGACCATTCTGGATAAATGGTTCTATACTGTATACTTTTTCTATTTTAACGTACGAAATGGAGAGAAGTAAGCACACACGTTCGCGAAGTTATACAATCGCTTTTAAATTGAAAGCTTTAACGAAGTTAGATGAACTAAATGGCAATATTAGTACAACTTCTAAATTCTTCTGTATTCCCTGCTATTGTGTTCAAGACTGGAATAAACAAAGGGAATAACAGATGAGTGTTACGAAATGAGATGTGGAAATTTGCAAAAGGCATTATGTTCCATCAGACAGTCCAGTCTGAAATGAGACGTTTATGGAAAGCAGGAATTGACAAAGTCTGGTAAACGTCGATCTGCTTCATATCTTACGATAGCTCTCTGGGTGCAGGTAGCTTGGGAAAAAGTTTCCGAAGACTTAATTAAACAGTCTTTTATAGAATGTGGTTTAACTATGAAAATAAACATAGACTTTTTCCACAATTGTTTGAAAGAATGCTATTCCCGATTCTGATGCCAAAGATGGGACTTCTGATCTAACAGATGAAGAAAGGGAGTAGAGTGATAATGAATGATAAAATAGAGAGCCAATTTTGTATTTCTAATTCTGTCTTATTAGATTTCAGTTAAATTATCATATAAAATTACTTTTTTATAGGTAAGAACACATTTCTCTTTTTATATATTTAGATAATTATTATATTTTTCTTATTTTATACATAGTAAGAATATTTCTGTCCATTTATGACATAATCTATTTCTACATCGGATGGGTACTGTGAAATGGTATGAGACACATGAAATACGTTTTTATTCTCAAAGTGGGTACAACCCCTCCTCCCTGACACCAGTTGCTGCTAATGAACCTTATTCCTTTCCGTTTTCGAAGATCCTCACTTTTTCCGGCATGCTGGGAAAGGCCAGGGACTAATATTCAAAAATAGGGTCTCCCTTGAATTTTGCGGGGGAGTACGGTGCAATTTTATTAAATGGATTCAAGTGAAAATCTTGCAGAATTTTATTTATGTCAACAATATTCTGTGTACAATACTTCCAATAAGAGACTATTCTCAACCACACAATCATTTAATTATCATGGATTCAATAAGTTATATGCAAAAAAAAAAACTAATATTGTTAGGATTGGAAAGTTTTTCTAGTCTGTTTTTTTATTTTGGATATTAAATAGCTTTCTTTTATTTCCATTACTTGTGTGATTAATTTTGATTTTTTTCCCCCCTTCAGTTTGTAAAAAATGGAGAAAGCTTGCATTAGACTTATGGCGGACCCAAGCCTGTATGGAACTGCAAAATGTATTTTGTTTGTGGGAAGGAAGACGTAAGTATTTTGTCTGTTTTAGCATAATTCAACTTCACTTGAAATGTTTTGGATAAAGTTTTAGAATTATGATATAATCTGTCACTCTAAATTCAGAATGCACAAGAAGATAATAGTAAAGAAGAAAGAAAAATCATGAATCAAGCAAAGATTATGAAACACTTCCAGAATAGTGTCGCCCTTTAATAAGATACCTAAAGAGATATTTTTGGATTTCATCTATAACCATACATAGCCTGAAAGGTTCTTTTGGGCAACTGTGTATAGGATCTGTAGATTAGTATGTGTTTTGTGGAGTTTGCTAAAATTAAGTTTAGCACATAACACAGTTGAAATTTCACCTCCAGCGATTTCTACCAACGTTCTTTTCTACAACCCTGTATATTACCTTCACATTTTTATACACACCCTATATTAAGCTAAAATTTAATTCAGCCAAAAATTCACCCTACTCAAATCATACTACCAGGAATTACTGTATCCAGTTTTGTACATAGTATTTCATTGTATATGATTTTATTTATGTTCTACAAATATCTCTTAGTATACTAAATATAAATGAACCTGGAAATACATAACTCAATTTAAAAACACCTTTAAGCAATTCATGCTCATGCTCAGTAAAGCTTGTGTAGATTTGTATGGAATCTGTAGAATTTAGTAAAACTTGAAAACACATATCATAACAAAAAACACACTTCCAGCTCATTATCCCTAATAGACAATACTGCGGATACAGTACTGTATCTGACATCTTTCGTGTGACGCTGTAAATGAACGATAAACGCTTTGCACATCGTATTATCTAACAAGTATCTTCTAGTAAAGCTCAGTAATATGTATCAATTTTGTTATGTTTGAAACAGTGTAGCATACTGAAAATATTCTGCAAACAGTTTTCCATTATGTAACCGAATTTTTTTTTGTGTGGCCCTGTAAATGGTTGATAAATGTTTTACACTCCCTATTCTACTGAAAGTGTGTTTCACTGCCCCCCAGAAATTCATATCAATTTCGTTATGTGTCACAATAGACTTCAAACGACACTATATTCTAAAGTAACATCTCAATAATGCGTATAAATTTCATTATTGTTTTGTAAGACCACCGCAAATGATTTTTCTCTGTACACCCTAATGTAACTGAATACTTTTGAGTGTCCCTGTAAAATGAACTATGAAAGCTACAACACGCTTCAATACCGTTCCATTACGACCTATGGAGAAAAATCATTTGCATTGAATTTGAATGGTGTTCGAAACATAATGAAAATGGATATGCATTATTGAGGTGCACTTAAATATGCTTTTTGTAGAATAGCGAGTGCAATTATCATTCATTGACAGGATCACACAAAAGAATTCTGTTATTATAATGGTCTTTGGGAGAGTATTTTAAATTATCTTGCACCCTTTTAAACATAATGAAATGGATATACATTACTTAGGTTTACTCCAAGATGCTTGCATGACAAAACTCGTTTACCACCGAGGGCCACATTAAGCACTGTGTAAAAAGTTGTGAGCCACATTATTAAAAAAAAAAAAAAAAAAAGCAAATTTATTTTATTACCATCGCACAGAACGGAATTTTTACTTAGAAAATGCATTGTTGTGAAAATAATAATAATAAAATCTGATTTAGAGCTAACATTCAAAATCCGATTTAAGAGAAAAAATCAATTCAAAGCTAATATTGCAAATCCTACTTATCTATTGGCTTTAGATGAATTTAAAACAAAATACCAATTTATAGCTGGTGTGTGGCAATCGGAGGTGAAATTGATTTAACCCTTTCATGCTCATGGGAAATATTTTTCCCTTCTACGAAAATCGTTATCGATTGTTCAATTATTATTGAATCGATATTTTTTAGGTAGCTTTCAATACAAAAAGGTATAAAGCTACCTATTACAGCCGTTCGGAGGAAAGCAGTTCCGGAAAATTTCGATATATTTTCACCGATCATGACCCCCAGACCCCAAAACCACCCTCCGTTCAAATGTTGATTTATATATATAGATATATCCATATATATATATGACCTATGTCATACGATAACGCTCGTATTTATAAATGAATTTTGATGAAACTAATTGTGTGTATTAAGCTAACCAATGTCTCGACCGAGTTCATTGGCCAGCTTGGTCCGCCATTTTGTTTCAAGATGGCGGCCATTTAAAAATTTAAAACTAAAATAAATATACAAAAAAATTAAAAATTAAAATTTATTTTTTAATTACGTGTTAGGTCTTGATACAAGGATTCCAGAGCATTTTTTGGTTTACCTCTATCTTAAAAAATGGCTGAGATAGAGCAGTTTGAAATTCTAGGGTGGCTGACATTTTGAAACAAAACAGCACATTAACGCGATTACTCGCAAATTATTTTCTTTCATTGTTGTAATAATTCTCCCAATCATACGCATAAAACTATATATTCATATCCGTCAGCGCCAAAATTGGCGACATTGGCGACAGAATTGGCAAAATTGGCGACATTTGGCGAAATATCGCAAAATTTGGCGACCAAAATAAGCCTTCATAAATGAAGCCAATTTGGCTATTGCTCAATAATTTGGCGAATTTCTTATTCAAATTCAGTATTAACGAATCTTTTGTAAACGTTTCTTTGCATTTTAACTTGCTGTTTTCGTGTAACATTAGCTAAAATTTTAAAACGAAGATATAGGAAAGCTACATTTTCCTCCCGGTACAGGCCGGAAGGACTTTTTTACTGAATGTCAAAATAAAACTTATGTCCAAGGCGGCAAATGTGTTTCTGAACGAATAAAAAAAAAAGCACTGTCAAACTTTATTGCGCCAAAACCAAAACATTCGCGGGCTGAACTAATAATATCTTGAAAGTGTTTTGGACTTGAGAAAATTAAATACCATAACTAACTATTTATTAGGTAGCTTTCAATACAAAAAAGTATAAAGCTACCTATTGCAGCCGTTCGGAGGAAAGCAGTTCCGGAAAATTTCGATATATTTTCACCGATCATGACCACCAGACCCCAAAACCACCCTCCGTTCAAATGTTGATATATATATATATCTGACCTATGTCATACGATAACGCTCGCATTTATAAATCAATTTTAATGAAATTAATTGTCTGTATTAAGCTCACAAATGTCTCAACCGAGTTCGTTGGCCAGCTTGGTCCGCCATTTTGTTTCAAGATGGCGGCCATTTAAAAATTTAAAACTAAAATAAATATACAAAAAAGTTAAAAATTCAAATTTAATTTTTAATTAAGTGTTAGGCCTTGATACGAGGATTCCAGAGCATTTTTTGGTTTACCTCTATTTTAAAAAATGGCTGAGATAGAGCAGTTTGAAATTCTAGGGTGGCTGACATTTTGAAACAAGAGAGCACATTACAAAAATTTTCATTGTTGTAATAATTTTTCCAATCATACGCATAAAACTATGTATTCATATCCGTTAGCGCCAAATTCTCGCCAAAATTGGCGAGATTTTGCGAAATATCGCCAAATTTGGCGACCAAAATAAGTCTTCATAAATGAAACCAATTTGGCTATTGCTCAATAATTTGGCGAATTTCTTATTCAAATTCAGTATTAACGAATCTTTTGTAAACATTTTCTTTGCATTTTAACTTGCTGTTTTCGTGTAACATTAGCTAAAATTTTTAAACGAAGATATAGGAAAGCTACCTTTTCCTCCCGGTACAGGCCGGAAGGACTTTTTTACTTTTCTGATAATTTTTATTATGTTTTTTGTATTACAAAGCAATAAATAAAATACCGATATAATAAACCTAACTCTTCGTTTATTTACTTTTATGGTCCATAGGGAAAAATATTTCCCATGAAATTATAGGAAACCTATACACCCTGCTATGTTTTTCTGGTGATATTCTCTTACTTTACACCCACAATAGCTGAAATATTGTGTTGTATTGGCATATTTAGTCTTGGACATCTTATGGTCCTGTAAGGGTTAAGCAAATATTGCAAATCTCAACGCTATTCAACAAATCTCTCAAATTGAAGAAGAATCAGACTTAAGAAAGATTATTTAATAAAAAGGCAATTTAAGTAAAAATTGATTAAGCACTTACAATGGTTGAAAGGTGAAAAGAAAAAGTAATCGCATTTCGGTTTATATACTAATGCAATCTTTTAATGAAAAATTAAGTTTTCACATGTTTGGGTATTATTTTAATATATATATATATATATATATATATATATATATATATATATATATATATATTATTTTCTATTATTCCATAATTAATTAAAGTATTTTAAAGTAGAGTTCTGCACTGTTCTGTGTATCCTAATTTTGCCATGGACGGCATGTTTTTTTAATGAAGTGTTTTCCTGAAAATAATTCAGTATTTAGGGTTGAAAAAAAGAGTAAAGTTTTATATTTAAAATCCAAATTCATTAAATTTCATTCTTTTGATGAAAAATTCATTTTTCACATTTTTGGGTAATATTTGAATAGATATTCTTCATTTTCTACTAGCTGGTGTTGCCCGGCCATGATAAAATTAAACAAACCTAAAGTTTGTATGATTTTATAACTTTAACCTCATTTAGTATGAAATTATTTATTTAAAAATGCTGTTCACACAAGGAAAAAACTTTATTTCCACTTTCAGCCAATAAGGGGGTGCATTCTGATAGAAACAAACCTCCGACACCCTATAGTAGGCATGCACACACTGCAAAATCTTTTAGTTCCACCTTCTGCTGCCAGGGTGCCACCCTGTTACAAACGAAACTCTGACACATGTCCTCGCTGCCTTCGGTATCGTATAGCAGACATGCCGTGCATGCCCTGCAAAATCGTTTAGTTCCACTTTCCACTGTCAGGGGGCGTAATTTTTTCTATACGAACATCTGACATGGGTACCCATTGCATCAAGGGAGTTGAATGAACCAATTCCTGTCGAAATTAGGCCCATTGAATTCAAGAAAATGATGCGTCCCCTGGCGGTGAAAGGTGGAACTAAAATGTGTAACACGATCGAAAACAAAGTTGAATCACCCAAACCCGTTGTGATCGGGTCCATAGAACCCGAGATAAGAATCCAAGTGCTCAACAACAAATCATTTACTTTGATTGTTGGTATACATCAAGTAAATACGGGTTGTGTACTTTTATTAGGAACATGAATTTAATTTTTATGAAAATTATTATTTGAAATTTTTGGTATTCTCTATATATAGCATTTATAAAATGCTATAAAAGAAGCTAAAATTGTTAAATTTCGTAAATGGAATTTGTTTTGTGTAAATCCGAGCAAGGCATTAACCCCCGCAATATAACGAATAATTTGTTGAAGAAAACCACCTTCTCCTACATTAACATGATCATTAAAAAAAGAATTATATTTTTCTCATTATTAGAACATAACGAAGCTGCTACGCTAAAATAGTCATCAGATGGCACCCTTTCCTATTCTCAATTTCAAATCTATATCTTAGTTAGTTATCTTAATTTTTGCTCACTAGTAAAATTGTCAATTATTTCCTTTCTTTTTCGCAAACTAAATGGAGTGATAAACCAGAGAAACAGATCTCTTTGTAGTTCAGTTTTTAATGAAAGCAGATCTCTGTCTGAAATTTTCTCGAATTTTTTTTTACTGGCGCCACCCAATTTTTGGGAGCTTTTTGCAAAAAATAAGAAAAATTACTGGCCGAATTTTACAAAAATTGCTTTGTCGGATGCAGAAAATTGTTCTACATAAGCTCAGAAACTTTCAAATCGATATCTTAATTAGTTTTCTTAAAATTCACTAATTAGTAAATTAATTTCAAATTTGTTAATTTCTGTTTGCAAATCGAGAACAGGTGTTCTTTTCTTTAGCCAGTTTGGTAAAAAAGATGGCATTTTGAATGCAATGTTGAATAAGATTCTAATTAATATCTTGGGTAATTATCAAAATATTAAAATTCTGAGTCTCAAGTGCATCAGATCAGGCTTTGGACTACCTAAATATAAATTTTCAGACTTCTTAGTGCGCTAGATTTTGCTGCCTATCACAGATAGACAGACACATACACAGAACGGAACTTTCTTTTATTAGTATAGACACTTGAACATCCCCTCATCAAGGTTATTTTCTCTAACTGTGCCTTATTTCAATAACTCGGCTTTCAATTTTGTAGGGAGCAGGGACCTTGTTTAGAACAGAATGCTCCCCTTGCGGTGGTATGGAGAAATAAAAGTTTTCCCGGAGTGTACGAGCATGCCTGATAATAAAAATAAGTATTCTTAGGCATTTTTTAAAACAATATATTTTTTTTCAACCACCTTTGTTTTATTTATTGGAATCTTCAAAAGGAAATATGCAGCAAATTAACTTGTATGCGTACATTGGACAAATATTTCAGAACGATCAAAAGACGTATTAATAAAATAATTTTTTGCGATAATAAACAGTTCAATAAGAATATTTTCTGCACCAGGGATCTTAATTCGAAAATACTCTTTTTAATGATTTATGAATTTTAGTGAATAACGATTTAGATATTCGGTGCGAGATGCAATCCAGTAATCATTATTAATAAAGAAAATGCTAACTCACATCTATGTTCAACTTTAAGTTGTAAGCAGATTATTTTGATACTGTGTACTCTTCTTATTAATTGGACAAAGTTTACATGTTACAGAATAATTACCACTTTATTGTTGTTCTATAACTTCAAAATATTCATTATATGCCGACCAGGGCAGTTCTATACTACTTTTGTCTGTCCTTCTATTACATTAATCTCAAAAGAAGCATCCCCACATTAAAACACAAGATCTAATAATGAGTAAGAAGACAAAAGGTCAGTGTTGCCAGATAGTCAACAGTGAATTTTCCCAAAATTTTGAAAAATTTCCCCAAATCAGTGACTTTGTCCAAAAAAGTCCCCAGCAGAGTTTTTACTCAAAAATGTAACTTTTCAATTTTCAATTTTTCACTCTAAAAAATATTTAACTAATTTAGACTCAAAATTTCTCTCCAAATCAAACCTTTTTTTAAAAATAATTCCCCATTTACAAAAAATAAGTAAAATCTTTCATCTATGCAGCCTACTGAGTTTCTGAATTTTTAGCAATTCATGATTGAAAACGGAAAGCGGAAAGTCTCCAGTCGTTTTATGTTTATTTGTGTTTACCAGATATCTAAATCTAAATTCTTATCTACTTCCGTTAGAATTTGTTTGGATGAAAATACAAGAAAAAATATTATATTCAAAATGACATTTAGTTTAGGAAAAAAAGGCAACAATACTTTGTGATATTAATTATTCAGAATTTCGCTTACTCAGACAAAACCATATTATAAGATCTCATCGTTTTTAAAACTGCATTAAGTAAACATGTCGTGTCAGTCCTGGCGCATAAATAAAATAAACTTTAGAATTTTCATTTAAAACAGCTAGCGAAATTTCATCATAAATTGATTTTTGAACGTGATAATCCTGGCGCAAACGATAAATAGCCAAATATTGTTTGAGTCACGATTTTTACATTAAAAAATATTTTCATGTATCACAAACATTCCTTTGATTTTTAAATTATTTTGATTTATAAAATTATCATTCATCAAAACATTTATTATTATTATTTTGTATTTTATACTAGCATGCTACGCCCGTGCATGCTACGCAGTGTTTAACTTTCATATTTAAAAAAATAGTGAAACATAAAAAAGTGCATTTTTAAAGCTGAATATAAATAAAATTAAAATGACGCCATTTTCACTGTCTTTCCATTTTTTAGACCAGTAGCATTTGTGTAACCGTTAATCTGAAAAAAACCCCAATGATTAACTCTGGTCGAAGAATAAACCTCTAGTTTGAATCCAATAAAATCTTCCTAATCTTCCATAATCTTGCCGATATCAAAGTTTGATGTCAAACGTTAGAAATGCTTGAAACGACATGGTTACTAATGTACCAGAGTTAGTTACAAAAGTTCTTTACGCGCCAAGCTAAGTTCCATTAAATGTCAAATTTATAATAATATATCAAATCATATCAAATCAATAATAACATATGTCAAATTACTGTTAATTCCATTATAGATCTTTCATTAACAAAATCCCATACCTTAAATAAAACTGAGAATGATAAAGTTAGTTATGCAAAATGTTTAGTAATGTTATTTTTGGTGAATACGTAAACCGAAGATTTTTTTGCATATCTCTAAATAGCATAATAACACGCAGAAATAAATTCATTTCTCACTATGTTTAGCTGCTAGGGATGTGTATAGGTCGAAAAGGCTTTATAATGGTCGAAAAATTATCTAATCAGAATTTCAGGTACTCGTTTTTTCTTATCCAGCCTGAAATGATAAATCGACAAATATTATTTATTCCATTCACCACCATTGACATTACAAAGTTTTTCCGTACATTGAAAGTGCCAAAACAGTGGCTGAGATGTTCTGCTCTCAAAGTTGGCATACGGGAAGTGCTGGGTTCAAACCCCTGTCGCACTCGTTGACCTAACCGTTCAGAGTTTTATGTGGTTTTCTTCGAACCTTGCCATAAATTCGGGTTAGGATCCTTAGAAAGACCCCCACGGAGGGCACTCCCCCCAGGGTCTATATCCCTCGTGTAGATAATCGGCCATCATAAAATCAACTAACCATACATTGGAAGCATTGTTTTTTTGGTGAAACTTTGCTTCATAATGAAAAAACCTCATAAATTTAGCCATCGATAATTTCAAAAGTTGTCTAATCTTCTGTAATCTGAGTCGTCGTCCAGAGTAACCTTCAAACATAAACGAAACATCCAAGAATATCGTAAAAATGCCAACTGGCAAGTGACCGGAATACAGACAATTAATCCAATGTCTTTTAAAAACCTTCCTGAAAGAAGGGAAGATATGCGGGAAAAAACTAAAAAGAGCATCGAAAATTTACTTCAGCAAACAATTTTTATTGCAAAATGTACCCTTTTGCGATAGTAATAACGCATAAATGCACACATCTCCTTAAGAATATTCTTTGGTTCCTAACTTTTGAAACAATGAATATTTTTATAAGTGAATTTGGCAATATATTAAAAAAATAATAAAATAAAAATAAAAGAATAGACAATATTCGGTGATCTGAGTTCGAGGCTATAAAAATAATATGTTTGGTGAAAACAAACCGGCATGTTTACGTAGTAAATTTTTAAATGTCTAAAATTTAATTATTTTACAATATGTGTTTGAGTGGCAGATATTCACTAAAATTTAAATATTTGATCCCGCATTCATAACAAAAAATGCTATTTATATAATTTGCATTTGAATATAAAAATTTACTCCAAAAAGGATCTTGTATACACGAAAAAACACTATTATTGCTAATACTGCTCAAGCTGATGTCACGCTTATGCACTTTTGGCTTAAAATCACATTGCTTGGCGACAAAAGTAAAATCAAAACCGTAAATAAACAAATAACATGTAACTCATAAATGCAGTCATTTTTACAATTACATCTGCTAGTTCCTCCTGTAAGACACATGATAGGGGAGTTATATAAAAAAAATTAACAGAAAGAAAAAAAGTAAAAAAATTACTCATATTTTATTAAATCAAATTATCAGATGCATCTTTGTTAACCTGATGCAAACGATAAATCGCCAAATGTTGACTTAATCTGAATTGCAAATATTTTTAAGCATTACAAACATTTCTTTGGGGTTTAAATTAAATATTATGCCTCATTAATACAGTTTTTCTTTCTTTTTCTTTTTTTTGCGGGAGGGTGGGGAGGTTAAATAAAATTAATAACAGATTTTTTCTTTTATTTTTCTATGTGTTTGCATTATTTTCTGATATAGCCGTTTCAATTCTTTCACCAACGATAATGGTCGCCAAAAAAATGACCTATGGTAACCTTATCGTCCAAAATAACAGAACTTTTCATCATAATTCTATAACTAATATACGTAGAACTATGTGTTATATACTAAAACCTTCCCTGAAAAATTATCTATCCAACAGTGCAAGTTCCATCAAATCCCATTCAGCAGAACTATATATAAGTTATAAAGGAACGGAACGAAATTTCCCTTTGTGTTTTATATATATAGTAGATAAAATCAGTAACTGTTTTTGCTTTTACTTTTCAAGGTGTCTGTATTAATTTCTAACTAATAATAGTCATTTCACTTCTTTAATTAACAATAACTAGGGGGCTCTGCCCCCTGCTCGCTACGCTCACCAACCCCCGTTCTGATTTCACAGCCTCTTAAAACCTGGTAATGTATCCTGTTTTAAAAAGATGATGGTGATATCATGAACGGCGACTTTCTTCTGTAATCAGGTTATAATGCTTTTTCATTTAACTGATTATAATGCTTTTTCATTTAATTCATATTTTTTATTTTTAATATTCATGTGTAAACCCGATTTTTATGACGTAATTTTCTTTTTTTCCTGCTCACTCACCAAATTATACAAATTGACATAATTATTATTTTAAATAATGAAAAAACAAATAAATTAGTATAACATTAATAAAAATCTAAATAAAACGTCAAAATAAAAATAACTTGATGACGTAAATGTTGGAGGATGTACAACCATATTCCTGTTTAACCAACTGTTTTTAATGGACATCTAAAGAGTGTTGAGATGATTGTACCACTGTATGTTGAGATAAGTCAGTTAAGCAGTGAAACCTTCTTTATAACTAACAACACTTTATTAACAGATTAGTAAAAACACATCCTTAAGAACATTATTGTTAAACTTATTAGAAGAACACAGGAAAAAGATTTAAACTTATTGACTGCCTGCAGCCTCATCATAAATAAACTAAAACTCCTTTTGGGCATTGGAGTTAACTGCTGGCCACACAACATCTATCCCATATCCTTTTAAACTAACAGTCACAGGCAATTGAAAAACATTAGCATAATACAAGAAATAAAATAAAAGGTTATGGTTGCAGGTTAACAAATATTCAAAAACAGTTTAAGATGTCATCATTAACTTTAGCACATGACCTACCACTACTGGTAACTGTTGACACGGCAGTATAAGCTGCTGAAATGAAGTTACTTTCTTCACAACTAAAGCATTCAGGATACATCATTTATAAGTAACTATTAAAACAGTTTAAAGAGATAACCATATATCATATATTCTAATACGAGCAAATCTTGTGGGTGGTTATATATATATATATATATGCAAAAATTATCTTAAAAACGGCTCTAACGATTTTGACGAAATTTCGTATCCTACCGTTTTGGGCCACCAGAAAACCATTGGGCTAGGTCACATGCTCGAGAAAATTCGATTAGTGGGTCATTTTGGGTCATGGTCTACCTAATTGTATCTAAAAAAACGGTTCAAACGATTTTGACGAAATTTTGTATCCGACCATTTTCAGGCATGAGAAGTCAATTGGACTGGGTCACATGTTCGAGAACTTTCGATTAGTGGGTCATTTTTGGGTCAACGCGGGTCAAATTAATTTTATCTAAAAAACGGCTCTAACGATTTTGATTAAATTTTGCGTCCTACGAGTTTCGAGCACGATAAAAGCATTGGATTAGGTCGCATGTCCGAGAAAATTCGATTAGTGGGTCATTTCTGGGTCATTGTGGGTCAAGATCTAAAAAGCGGCTCAATTTACACTAAATTTTGCCTCCAATGTTTTTCGGGCACGAGAAGACTGTTGAGCTAGGTCACATGTTCGAGAAAATTTAATTAGTGGGTCATTTTGAGTCATTTTGGGTCATGGTCAAGCTAATTGTATCTAAAAATCGGTTCAAACAATTTTGACGAAATTTTGTAGCCGGCCATTTTCGGACATGAGAAGTCAATTGGGCTGGGTCACATGTTCGAGAACTTTCGATTAGTGGGTCATTTTTGGGTCAACGCGGGTCAAATTAATTTTATCTAAAAAACGGCTCTAACGATTTTGATTAAATTTTGCGTCCTACGAGTTTCGAGCACGATAAAAGCATTAGATTAGGTCGCATGTCCGAGAAAATTTGATTAGTGGGTCATTTCTGGGTCATTGTGGGTCAAGATCTAAAAAGTGGCTCAATTTACACTAAATTTTGCATCCAATGGTTTTCGGGCACGAGAAGACTGTTGGGCTAGGTCACATGTTCGAGAAATTCAATTAGTGGGTCATTTTGGGTCATGGTCAAGCTAATTGTATCTAAAAACGGTTCAAACGATTTTGACGAAATTTTGTATCCGACTATTTTCGGGCACGAAAAGACTTTTGGGCTGGGTCACATGTTCGAGAACTTTCGATTAGGGGGTCATTTTTGGGTCAAAGCGGGTCAAATTAATTTTATCTAAAAAACGGCTCTAACGATTTTGATTAAATTTTGTATCCTACGAGTTTCGGGCACGCGAAAATCATTAGACTAGATCACATGTTCGAGAAAATCTGATTAGTGGGTCATTTCTGGGTCATTGTGGGTCAATATTTAAAAAGCTGCTCAATTTACACTAAATTTTGCATCCTATGGTTTTCCGGCACGAGAAGACTGTTGGGCTAAGTCACATGTTCGAGAAAATTCAATTAGTGGGTCATTTTGGTCATGGGTCATGATATTTGAACTGAATTTCAATTTTGACCGAGCATAGCTCGGTCTTCCCTGCTCGTATGCATTTAAACCACATTAATTTTACTTTATATTTACTTTTAGTTTACTTTATGATAGATGTTTGTTTACATTTAATTTTATTAACTATACTTAACTTTAAACCTTTTTCAAAAGTATTAAAATGAACTTTAAGATAAATAGTATCAATTTTAAATATATGTATTAAAAAGATTTAACAACATAGAGTGGGGGTGAGTGAAAGAGATGGGGGAAAACTTACTGGGAAAATTTAACCAAAGTTAAAACAAAAATTGCAAATTCCAACAGTAAACACGTGTTGTCAAGTGAATGTGACATTTTCGATCAACCATTATTGGCATTTAATCTTACAAGTACCTAGTAGACCAATCCTCGCTCGGTAATTTTTTTCAACAGGTATTTTTTTATTTTATTTTATTTTATTTTTTTGCTAGCTTATTTTAATTACTTTTTTTTTTTATTCATGGACTTTTCCAATCGATTTTTAACACAATTCCTTATACGCAAGAATTATATAAATTATGTTGAAAAGTTTTTGCCGATGACAATACAACATTTTAATATTTTTACAACTTAATTATAAATTAACCAGAGGGCCCGTGCGAGGATTTCACACTGAAATCTAATATTTTTTAGGTACTTCTCTATTATGCTGTCGACCACTTTTCATAACAAAAAACTATCGCCAAATTGTAAGATTAAACGCCAAAAATGCAGTCCCATTTACTTGCTGTCAGAAGCATTATACGTGTTTGTTAAATCATCAAATGGTTTTTAATTCGACATTTGCGTGCATTTTTCATTATGTTTTATTAGTTATTTCATTAATTAAAATAACAATTGTGTCCTTAAATTCTTATATTTTATTTATTTATTTTGATATTCCAATGGCAACATTCTCCCGTGTATTTGGCGATAGTTTTTTGTTATGAAAAGTGGTCGACGGGATAAAAGAGAAGTACCATTTTTTATCAATATGTAATAGTTATTAGATGCAGGTTTAAACTTCTAAAGAAAAATCAAGGATAAATATTTTTATCAGTTATTTTTATCAGTTATTCTGTAAACAACATTTAGTTGTTAGTCAATCCAGAATATCATCTAATTTATTCTATCAAAGTTAGAGTAAAAACTGATCCAAGATTGCTAAAGGCACGCGCGAGAAAAAAAAATTAACAATCGTATTTTAACTGCATTAGAGGATGACGTCATCCGCTTCGGGAAAAACATGGGACATAGAAATATAAATCTAAACATTTCAATTTAAATTTCGCTTTTTAATCATAAATATAAAATAAACCCGTGCGGTGTTTTTTATAATAATTGCTGAGCATCCTGTAATGTGGTATTTTATTTTTTTGGCAACAATGTTTTGAGGAAAACCTTTCATTTCATTTAGGAAAACAATGCCGATTTCTCGGTAGTTTGTATTATAAGTGGATTAGGACAACAGGGTTCGTACGGTCCTTGAAAGTGCTTAAAAGTCCTTAAATTTTTTAAAAAATTTTTTGGTCCTTGAAAGTACTTATTTTTATTCAAAATTTGCAAAAAGTGCTTGAAAGTCCTTAAATTTTTCTTTGATTTTTTTTCCCTTAATTTTTGTCTGAAAAATTTCAATGATAATCATTTTTCTAAATTGTCTGCCTTCTTTTTGTCTTTATTACTATCGGTAATACTTTAACAAACGCCCTAACCTTAACCAGACAAAGCGGCGACGTCCCCCCCCCCCTTTCCCCTTCCTAGTCGGCGCCTATGCCCTCGCGGCCAGGAGCGCTTTTGTATCTCTGGATCTATGGGTCCAATCACGACGGGGTATGGCTCATTCGCCTCGACATCGATATCCTTAAAGATTTCAGTTATGTTCATATAGAAGAGATTGCGCCCCCTAGTGGTAGAAGGTGGAACTAATGGATTTTGGAGCTATCTTGAATTCTATGGGTCCGATCACGATGCGGTTTGGCTCATTCGCCTCTACATCGATAGCCTTAAAGATTTCAGTTATGTTCGTATAGAAGATATTGCGCCCCCTGGTGGTGGAAGGGGGGAACTAATGGATTTTGGAGCTATTTCGGGTTCTATGGGTCCGATCACAACACGGTTTGGCTCATTCGCCTTGACATCGATAGCCTTAAAGATTTCAGTTATGTTTGTATAGAAGAGATTGCGCCCCTGGTGGTGGAAGATGGAACTAATGAATTTTGGAGCTATCTCTGGCTCTATGGGTCCGATCACAATGCGATTTGGCTCGTTCGCCTCGATATCAATAGTCTTAAAAATTTCAGTTATGTTCGTATAGAAGAGATTGTGCCCCCTGTCAGTGGAAGGGGGAAGTAATAGATTTTGCAGCTATATCCGATCACAATATGGTTTGACTCATTCGACTCGATTTCGACAAAACTTAATGATTTTAGTTCAGTGTTTCACCACTCGGGGCAATAGATTTAAGGTTATTACACGGGACTGGGTATCGCCGGGCGGGTCAACTAGTTTTCTATATTTTAAAATAAATTTATTCTAGGTTTTTATTTATACTTCAGACATAAAAATAATTACATCTTAATTGATTGTATGCTTACATGTGTGATGTATTTGTAGATTATTTCTGATGTATTTTTATATTTCTTACACGTGGCAAACATTCTAAAAACCTTGAATCTAAAAAAAAAAAAATGAAAGATTTCTTCTCAAAAACAGCATCTACTTCAAACAATTTAGATGCCAATACATCAGAAAAAATAGATGCTGGTACTTCAAAAAATTCTGAAAAAAATAGAATTGACACATTTGTTTCTAAAAATGATGTACTAGATGCTGAAATATTGTGGGCCTTAAAGTGCATTAAAAGTCATTATTCATATAAACCCTGTGAAGATATTGCACAATTACTTTCCAGAATGTTCTCAGACAGTAGCATCGATAGCAATTTTTCATGTGGAGAAAAAAAATGTGCATATATATGCCATTTTGGTCTTGGCCCTCATTTTCAAACGCTTTTGGTAGATAACTGCAAAAATGCAGAGTTTTTTACTCTGCTCTTTGATGAGACTCTAAATCAAACTAACCAAAAAAAGCAGCTTGATATTCATGTACGATATTGGCACGTAAAATTCTGTTAGTTACAGATGGTTCGAAAATGTCCCAGCAGCCGAAAGGGCCATAGAAATAGGGAATGATATCATAACATATGTAAAAAAGATTGATATGGGTATTTTGCTAAAAATTACATCTAAATCATTTTGTATCATTAAGGAAGCAACTAAAGATAAACATTTTTGATAAAATTGAATTTTTTTCTATCGCTGTCAAAAATACTTTTACCATTTTTGAAGCTATATCAGAGTGATAAACCAATGATTCCATTCATTCTTTGCCACTGACTTGTTGAAACTTGTAAATGATTGTATTCAGCATTTTAAGGATCTGAAACCTGAAAATCAGATACAGAAAGTTGATGCATTATGCAAATTTAATTTTAGTGATCCAAATATGCACAACGATAAGGGTAAAATATATTTAGGTTTTGCTGCAGAGCAACTAATAAAAGAAAAGAAAAGGAAAACAGAAATAACAGAAAATGATATATTTTCACTTAGACAAGATTGTCTAAAGTGTGTTACAACAATGATAAAACATTTAATGCAAAAATGTCCAGTTAATTATTCATTAGTAAGAAATGCAATTAGCATTGACCCACGCATGATATGGCTGGGCATCCCGAGAAAGCAAAAGAAAAAATTAAAAGCATCTTTAGTACTATCTCAAAATAAGCGTGTTTTAGAAAAAAATTGTGATGAGATTCCTATCCAGCCGATTTCCTATCCAATGTTGTCAAGCCGAATTCATTCGATTTTGCTTCATTTGATCCAAACAATCTTTTCTTGGATACATTTTTTCAACCTTACTTTTCTGGAAACAAATGTGAAATCCTATGGAAGATTATTAAAATGATTCTTATACTCTCCCATGGACAAGCATCTGTCGAAAGAGTCTTCTCAGTTAATAAAGCCCTTGAAGTTGAAAATTTGAAAGAGGCATCTTATATTTCTCAACGTGTGATTCATGAATATATCAAGCTGTCTGGGGAAATTCACAATTTGCAAATTACAAAAGAAATCCGAATAGCTGCTTCATCTGCTCGTTCAAAGTACATGCACATGCAGCATTTGGAAAAGAAAAAAAACGAAGCTCAGGCTGAAACAAAACAACTGAAACGGAAAACTTTAGAGGATGAGATCAGCTTCCTAAAGAAAAAAAAAAAGTTTTTTCTTGAAAAGGACATGCAAAGTACAAATGTAGAAGCAGAGTTTCCCCCAGGTATAAAAAAGGGCAGGGTGCTGCTTGTGAGAAAAGGGCCCTTTTTTATTTTTAAGGGTACTTTTTGGATTCTTGAGGGCACTTTTTAGATTCTTAAGGGCAACTTTTTTTTATTGTTAAAGGCATTCGTTTGGTTTTTATTAGCAACTTTTAATATTTAAAAGTCAAGGCACCTGTTTCAAGACAATTATGAGTCAGTTTTTACAATGAAAACAATTTTTTTAATCCAAAAAGGAGAAAGGATACTTTTTTTACTGAGGGGCAAGAAAGGTGCTAATTCTTTTACTGAAGGGCAAGAAGGGTGCTATTTGGTAAACCAAAGGGCAAGCAGGGTGCAGCACCCTTCTGAAACTGTCTGGGGGAAACTCTGGTAGAAGCTAATAATTTGGCTGATAAAGCTGAAACATCTAAGAACATAGACTTGTTTATGCAATATCATGAACTGAGAAAAACTATCAAAGAAAACAAAATTCACATTAATAGCCTTGATCTAAAATTGTTAGAAAAAATTTCAGAATTAAATTTAATTGTTTCTCGTTTCATAATTTGTATTATTAAAATTATTACTGATATTTTCAATTAAATATATTATACGTTTTTTGTAAAGTTCAATTCGTTGTACATCTAATGTACTTATATTTACTTAAAAAGTTCTATGTATTTACAAAAATGAAAATTTCAATTCAAACATGCAGTTTTTTAGGTGCTTAAATTTTTTTGGTTTTGGTCCTTGAAAGTCCTTAAAAGTCCTTGAATTTCATGTAATGAAATGTGTACGAACCCTGGACAACTATACAGAAATAGAAAGCTGCTCACCGGGCCCGAAAGGTAAAAAACAACAACAACAACAACAACAATGCCGATTTAATTTTTAATTATCAGCAATTTTTAATCGAAAACATGTTTTAACGAAATGTTAAGTGTGCTATGTCAGAAGCATTTTCAAAATCCTTTCATATGCTATCTCATTCGTTGTTCTGCGTTTCGTATTTTCAGAAAAAAAGGGATGTTGACAGGAGAAATAATATATATGATACATTCACTTGAAATTGATTGTTCTTTTTCAATTAGGCGGTCACAGGTGATAAATCGCCAAATATCTCTGTAACTCGTGCAATTGTATAGGAGTTGAAAAACAACGGATTTAATTATGTGACAGTAAAATGCTCGCCAAAATAGGCCGAAGCACTGTGAAATGGCAAAAGTCAATATTTTAAAGAGTTAAAAGTAAAAAATAAATTGTTAAAAAAAATGTAACATACAGAATATGCTTTCATCAATTAATAATTAAATATCAATAAATTTACGATTACACGATGACAAATAAATTTAAAAGAGTAAAAAGATAATTTAAATAATGTTTCATTTTTCTTTCTGATTCTCTTTTGTTGATAAATAAACAGAGCAAAAAGTATATATTTCAAATAAATTCATTATTTTGAGCTTCCTGGCAAACTTATAAAAAAGAAGTGAATAGAGGTCTTTGCCCAGGCCAAATTAATGCATTGTAATAGATATTTTACGTAAAAAATATGAATTGCGGTTAAAAAAATTCTGCGGTATTTTCAAGATGACCATTGGTTGCTTATAAAAGAGTGTTTTTAAAAAACTATTTTTGGTATTTCCGCATTATCCCGTCAACCATTTTCCATAAAATAAACTATCACCAAAGTAATCGCCAGACCCAGACTCTAACGCCAAATAAACAAATGGGTGAATGTTGGCATTGGAATTGAAAAAAAAAAAAAAAAAAATCGGAAAAGCTGCATTTACTCAAGTGTCAACTATCAATATTTTATTAAAATAAATTTTAAAATGTATTAAGGAAAACAGAAAAAAAAATAATATTGGATATTTATTTATTTACAATATTTTTCATAATTGTCCCTCTCGACAGGTGAATGTTTGTGACGTCAGTAGAAACTGATCTAATCTATGTAACTATGCATCACTAAATTTTTTCAATTCTTTTACCGCTTTTAAAATTTTGTCGAGGCCGTTTAAAAACACAATTGTTAGTTAAAGAGGATACTACACTCACACAAAAATACTCGCTGGCTTACTTTAGTCCTGTGGGATATATTTGTTTTAATATCTCGTTTGCATTTCAATATTTATGAATGTTTTTTTCCTTTATTTCTTTTTTTGGTACATTTTGGTTCGAAAAGCACCCACTTTTTTTGGCACTGGATAGCTAAAGTCGATCTGGACAAAGAACTTTCTGTACTTTTTCGATTTTGTTTCAAGACTTGTTTTTTATACCACGTCGAGTTTTAAACACAGAAAACGAGTTTTCTCGAATTAGTGACCTAGCTAGATCGATTTCTTGTGCTCGAATTAGTGTAGTCATTAATTTTTGTGAAAATCGTTAGTGCCGTTTTCGATATATAGCAGCATTCTTAGTGCTGAGTTCCTTTTAATAGATCAAAATGACCTTTCCCGAATTCGAAACCTAGCTAGATTGATTTCTCGTGCTCGAATTAGTATAGGCAACAAGTTTCGTGTAAATTGTTTGAGTATTTTTCCATTTATAACAAAAAACATTTTCAGGGCTGAGTTTGTTTTACCCTGTAAAAACGAATTTTCTTGTATTTGGAACCTAGCTAGATCTTTTTTTCGTGCTCGATTTAGTACAGAGGACAATTTTCGTGAAAATCTTCCACGTCGTTTACGATATCATTCATAATCAGGAAAATCTCTTGCTCGTTTAATATATATGAATAATCGGGAAAATCTCTTGCTCGTTTAATATATATGAATTTGGCGACAGTAATTTGGTCGACAGGATAACTAACAAGAACCAATTGTATATATAGTGTTACGAATATTGTAAATAGCTAGTGTTTGTGCTTAAAAATAATGTAAATAGTTCAATTAAGCTCTATTCATAAGCTAATATTAATTTTTGTTGCATTGCAATATCTTAATTTGGTGATTTTTTGTAAGCGAGTAAACGCTATTGGATTTCAATAGGAGTCTATGGAAATTTGGCGAAATATTAGAAATAGCGTCAAGTTGGCGCCACTTTGGCAGCTAATTTTGGCCACCAAATTTGGCAATATATCGCCAAGTTGGCGCTAAAATTGGCGACAGACTCGGGTCTCTTCCTCTTGGTAACCCCTCTAATAGCATCCATCCTATCTAAATTCTCTACTTTCATGTTAATTCCTCCTAAGAAAAGTCAGAAAGCTCTGACCAATCAGATACGTTTCGAGGTATTAGAAGGATTCATGTGTAAACACAATTTTTATGACGTAATTTTCTTTATTTCCTGCTTTCAACACGTGATTATTTAATTATTATTTTAAACTTTCATTATTGTTTTTAATAGTCTCGTGCAAATACATTTTTTATTTGAGATAAAATATAATCATTTGCGCTGTTTTGGCAACAATATAAAAAATGACTTTTTCAATAAAAGATTTTTTACTCGATTTTTAAGGATTTTTTGAGTTTTTATTGTCCGACTGTGATAATTTTTTGAATTTCTGAAAGCTTGTTATATTTCGCGTCTGGTGGTATGATTTTCGAATCCGTAGGATGGCTAGAAAAAAAGTAATCGCTCCTCAAAAAAGTCCCTAATAAAAAAGCGATGAGACTAACCCGGAATATCTACGCAGATTTTCATTGGTCCATTTTTAAGCCAAAACTTTTTTTATATATAGAAGGATATGTGGTTGCCAAGAGGAAAAAAATTAACCAATGGCAACCATTAAGTCTGAAAAAAGTGAAAAATACCATTTTTTTTAAATTTTAAAAGCCATAATAAATCAGCCAATTAAGATAAAGTTTTCAAACAAATTGCTTTTCAAAGTAGATTTTTTTTCCCTATGTAACAGTCTAAAAATTAAAAATGTGAGATGATTAGAAATTAAAAAAATTGCAATATTAAATATTGCAGAACCGAAATTTTATCGTCAACTGATGCCATATTTGCAAAATGACGTCAGCGTTACGCACGGACACGTTTGTCCTTTATAATACAGTGAAACTTCCATTTAACGAAGTCTCATCGTTACACTTAAACACTTCGTTATGAAGAAAATTCGTTAAATAGAAATCAACATAAATTCATGAAATTTTTCCTTCAGATATGACAAACAGGTACTGTATTCAGAAGCATTTGATTCCGTTACAATTATGAAGCCGCCTTTTACAAAACAGTTGTGTACGGTCGATGAAATCACGTCACATTCCCAAGCTTTCATCAGCTCTGATACACAGGTTCTCAAACTAACGTTTTCACTACATTGTCTTTTCTGTCTTTTGTGAACTTCAAGATTTTTTATTATTCCTTAGACTAATGGCTGAAGTTTAGAAGTTGTATTGGCAGGAACACAAATAACTTTGACTGTCTGACTCTAATTGATATTTTTTGCTTCAATGCATCTGACGTCATTGCGTCACTGCATCTTCTATATCATTGAATGTAAAAAGGGGATTTTGACTTCCCCCAACTGTCAGAGCTTGATTCTCGGTGTGGGAGAGTAAATGATAACAAGTGTTTTTCTTAGTGTGAATAAAAATTGTTTTATTTAGCACCAAGCAGAATGGAAATTATTAAAATGTGTTTATTTTCTTACAATCCGCTGAAATAAATTCTCATACCCATCGCAACAGCAACCTCTTAGTTTGAATTCTGTACAAGTACAAAAGTGGAATAAACTTCGTTACATAGAATATATTTTTCGTAATATGGAGATTAATTTGCATGCTAATGGTGTTCAAAGTCAAAGTTCTGCAGAAAATTTCGTTAAGTAGAAAACTTCGTTAAATAGGAACTTCGTTAAAGGGAAGTTCCACTGTATCTACTAGCGGCCCGTCCTGGCTTTGCACAGGTAGACATTGTGTTGACTAAAATGTAGGGTAGAGAAGTGTAGGTACTTTAAAAAAGTTGTTCTAAATTGGATTAAAGTGGGAGTGAGACAAAATTGCAGTACTCAGAAATTTTTAACTTTAATTGAAAGCTTGTAAAAATGTGATAAATAAATTTTTCTGTTTATGTACATATTGAAACAAATAATATACAGCCCATGGAAGGACATAGCAACTATATGTGTTCATGTAGAATGTGTTTTCCTGAATTTCACGCTCCTACCTAAATCTGAGATATGGCAAAATGACCCAAAACTTTTGAACACCTCTTTAACCACCTTCTGCAGGGAATTTCCAAAATTGCCAAAATACGTGTTTAACCAATTTTTTAGTATATTTGTTTTAATTAATTTCTTCCTCCTACATAAAAGCTGAGATATGGCGAAATGATCTAAAAAATTTGACACCCTTCCTTTAACCACCTTCTGGGGGGAATTTCCAAAATTCCTAAAATTCATGTTTTATTAATTTTTTAGTAGATTTGTTTTCCTGATTTTCGCACTCTTAACTAAAACCTTTTTGGGAGTGCTTTGTAACTTTACAGAGTTTTGTGGTATAATCTGATCAAATTTAGATTCAGAATCAGATTTTTCATTATCAATATAACGATTTCCAACTCCTGACAAAACTTTCCCATTCTCAGAATTACAGTCCATGGTGCCCAGGACGTAACCACTGTACATTTCTTTCTCATTGAAATTTACATTTGAAGTTTCCTCGACAACACCCCTTTCAGGATTATAAATTCTGTATCCCTTCGTCTGTCCTGCATAGCCAACCATGATACCTTTAGTTGCCCGCATATCAAATTTTTTTCGTAGTTGCTTGGGGATTCCTATAAATGCAGTGCATTCGAACGGTTTTAAACGACTCACAGAAGGACGTCTCCCACCGTATAATTCAAATGGTGTCTTTAATTGGCCTTGGTGGACAACTCTATTCCAAACATATGTGAAACAAACAGCTGCCTCAGCCCAAAATTTTTCTTCTAAACCACTATCCTTCAACATTGTTCGAATCCCATTATTTATAGTGCTATTAAATCTCTCAGCAACCCCGTTTTGTTCCGCCGTGTACCGGTTCGTCTTCTGATGATCTATTCCCTCTTTTTCAGTAAGTTGTTTAAATTTGTAATTGCAGTATTCTTTTCCATTATCTGATTTTATAGCCTTAATTTTTTCCCAATGAACCTTTCTGCTCTGTTTTTGAATTGAACAAAAGTATCAAAGACCTCATCTTTATGTTTAATTGGGAAAACAGCAGCCCTTTTAGAAAAATAGTCTATAAAAGAGACAAAATACTGTGACCCTCCAATTGAAGGTACTGGCATTGGGCCACACACATCAGTAAAAACAAGTTCAAGAGGCCTACGTGTTCTGTTTCCCGGCAATGGCTTAAAACTTACTCTTCGTGTCTTTGCTAAACGACAAGGTTCACAGTTCAATTCCTGATTTTTCAGTTTAGGTAACCCACGAACTACATTATTTTTACTGGTATCAACTATATAATTTGTGTTGATATGCCCATATTTCTTATGCCAAATCTCAAGATTTGATTCCTTGGACTGAGTTAGATTTACATGTTCTCTGATAATATTGGGGTATTTTGGTCTGAGAAAGTATAAACCATTTTCTCTTTTTGCAAAGAAGTCCAATTTTCCTTTGCTATTATACACGAAAACTTTTCCATTCTTACCAACAAATTTTCTCCCTTTTTTATCTATGGCACATCCTGCAAATAAATTTCTCCTCAATCTAGGCGAATAAAGAACATTGTTCAATGTTATTTTCGTCTGGGTACCCTTTACATTTACCAAAAATTCCACTTTGCCAATTCCCTCAACTGAGCAAGACTCTTCACCGATAGCGACTGATACTGTCGTATCTACTACTGGCCTAAGCTCAACAAACAAATTTTTATTGCGGCAAAAATGAGAAGAAGCAGCAGAATCCACAACCCAAGACAAATCATCAGGACCATTACTACCTTGACTGCCTCTACAATATAACTTGAATTGTCTCGGTTAAAATTTCCCTTTGGTTTAAACTTCTTAACCTGAAATTTACCAGAATTTGGCTTCTTTTCTGGGCAATTAGAAGCAAAATAGCCTAATGTAGAACAATGGAAACACTGAATGTCTTTCTGTTTGATTTAAAATTGCTATTATTCCTATTTCCTTGTTTATTAATTTTAACTTTATAAGCAGATGCATCTACACGTTCAAGGTCACTGTTACTGTCTTAACCTATCCACCTCAACCAACAACTCTTTTTTAATACATTGTCAAAAGTAAATGTTTTGTCATCCCATCTATAAATTGACTGAACAATTCCTGAAAATTTTGATGCCAAAAACCGGATAAGTTTAAAAGACTGGTACATTTCTTCCATTACATGTTTTGCGTCTGCCAATTCATTAACTACCTTTTTAAGGTTAGCTGCATAAATACTAATGTCATCCCCTGTGCCAAACCTTAATGAAAAAATTTGTCCAATAAACTCACAATCCTACTGCGAGACGTTGGCTGGTAACGCTCCTTCAACTTCTTCCATGCATCCCCAACACTTTTAGTATCACTTATTATACTCCGATATGGTTTCTCAATATTTAAATAAATTGAGGTATATGCCCTATCCCTACACAATTCAAAGTCACGAAGTTCCTTTCCAGTTAAATCTTTAGGTGGTTCAAGGTCTGGTTTTTCTACAAATTGCCAGACTCCACGATCCATCATATACACCTGTATTTCCTCTGCCCAAGTAGCATAATTGCTACTGTTCAGTTTTTGGATAGCAAACTCCATCTTATAAATTATGGGGATAATTAAATATGCATATCTCAATACAATATTAATAAACCATTTAACAATTTAAAAAAAAAAAACTACTAATCCTTCAAAAGAACCATTTAACAACAATACATACATTAAATATACAAAATAAATGAAGTACAAAAAAAAATTCATTAATTATTCAAATTTCAGTGCTCCCACTAGGTCCGTTTTTAAGGAATTGGTCCGTTTTTTTGCTTCAAGTCCGTTTTGGTCCGTTTTTTCATCATTAGGTCCCTTAAGTCCGTTTTTCGATACTGTTAAACGACCTTTATTTTTAATTTTATTGATATTCGGTATTTAGCCATGCCTCGCGGAAAAATCGCGTGTTTCGAGGATCGGGAAAATGTCATTAATTTCGTCAAAGAATCGCGAAAAAGCACGAATTTCGTCAAAGGATCGCGAAAAAACCACGAATTTCGTCAAAAGAAAGTAAAAAAACACAAATTTTCTCAAAAGAACACACTAATTTCTTCAAAAGATCGATAAAAAACCGCGAATTTCAGCAAAGGATTCAGAAAATAACACTGATTACGTCAAAAGATCGCGAAAAAACGCAAATTTCGTCAAAGAATCGCGAAAACAATGGGATTTTCGTCAACAACAGATCGCGAAAACCGCAAATTCCGTCAAAAGATAGCGAAAAAATACTAATTTCGTCAAAAGATCGCTAAAAAACCATGAATTTTGTCAAAATATCGCAAAAAACCCCGTGAATTTCGTCAAAAGATCGAGAAAATAACGCGAATTTTGTCAAAGGATTGAGAAAATAACACGGATTTCGTCAAAAGATCACGATAAAAATGCAAATTTCGTCAAAATATCGCGAAAAAACCCGCCAATTTCGTCAAAAGATCGCGAAAATAACGCGAATTACGTCAAAATATCGCGAAAATAACGCGAATTACGTCAAAAGATCGCGAAAATAACTCGAATTACGTCAAAAGATCGCGAAAATAACTCTAATTACGTCAAAAGATCGCGAAAATAACGCGAATTACGTCAAAAGATCGCGAGAATAACGCGAATTACGTCAAAAGATCGCGAGAATAACGCGCATTACGTCAAAAGATCGCAAACATAACGCGAATTACGTCAAAAGATCGCGAAAATAACGCGAATTACGTCAAAAGATCGCGAGAATAACGCGAATTACGTCAAAAGATCGCGAGAATAACGCGAATTACGTCAAAAGATCGCGAAAATAATGCGAATTACGTCAAAAGATCGCGAATCACGTCGAAAGATTGCGAAAATAACGCGAAGTACGTCGAAAATATCACGAATTTCTTCAAAAAATCGCAAAAAAGAACACTAATTTCGTCAAAAGATTGTGAATTTCGTGACAAGATTGTGGAAACATTGTGAATTTCGTCAAAAGATCGTGAAGAAACCGCGAATTTTGTCAAAGGTTCATGAAAGCACCGTGAATTACGTCAAAAGATCGCGAAAACATCACAAATTTCGTCAAAGGATTGCAAAAAAAAATGCAAATTTCGTCAAAGGATTGCAAAAGAAACATGAATTTCTTCAAATGATCATGGGAAAATTCGTGAAATTCAATCAGTCCTGCTAAAATCAGCACACAGACATCATCAGTAGGTTACAAAACTTTCAAATTTTTTGTTCCATCATAAGGATATGAAAATTGCCGTTTTTCATTTTGTGTAAATATGATTTTGGGCTTTCACACAGCAGTTTCAGTTTATCTGATAATCAGTTGTAAACATATCTCGGCAGCTGCAAGTGGCATCCAAATGGGAAATGAATGCAGTGATTCATTTTTTGTGGGCGAAAAGGTGCAACTGCATTGAAATTTATCATCAGTTTCATGAAGTGTATAGTGAAAATGCTGTCACATAAAGTTATCGCGAAGCAGTGCAACACATTTTAGAATGGACGTACAGATATTGACGACGCTGAGCGTAACGGAAGATCATCACCTGCATAAAATTATGAGATCGCTGCTCTCGTGAATGCATCTTTGCAAACAGACGCATAACAATAGACGAAATCTCAAATGAAATTAATATTTCTCATGTAAGTGTGCATAAAATTATTGCTGGATATTGGACAGGATTTCTTTGCAGAAGCCATTAAAAAACTTGTGTCATGTCTCGATAAATGTTTAAATAATGGATGTTGAAAAGTAGATTTTACATGAAACTTTAGGATACAAATAAAGTTATTGTAAAATTTCGATCATGTTTTCTTAAACAGTGCAACTAACTTACTGACTGACCATTGTAATTCAAATAAAGTTGTATTAATAATAGAAGTTTGTAATCTCTGTAATCTCTGATCTTTCAGATAATGAATTTCAGAATTAAGTGAATTTGAATCGGAGCAAATATAACAAATTATACTTTGAACATTTATAAATAAGTAACAAATAAGGGAGAGAGGAGGGTGTTGTGTGTTTATTTTATTTGTGATTTGCCGGAATAGGTCCCTTCTTAACAAATATGTGGTCCTTTTCGGTCCCTTTTTTGAAATAAAAAATGGTCCCTTTTGGTCCCCTTTTTTGAAAAAAATGGTCCCTTTTTTCCATTTTTAACTGCAAAAGTTGAGTGGGAGCCCTGAAATTTAATTAACCATTAATTACTCAAATTTAATAAACCATTAATTACTCAAATTTAATCAACCATTAATTACTCAAATTTAATCAACCATTAATTACTCAAATTTAATCAACCATTAATTACTCAAATTTAATCAACCATTAATCACTCAAATTTAATTAACTATTCACTCTGTTTTATTAAAAATACAATTCTATATTCAAACTATTTCAATATAAAAAGTTTCTTTAATTAAAAACTTTCAATTAACTTTAACAAATCTTTTTTTTTCTCCCTCTTTAAATCTATTTAAAATTTTAAAATTCTAAAAAAAAAACAAATTCTAACAATTAATTCAAAAACAAATAACATATCACAGTATACTATTAACATTAAAAAAACTTTAAATCAATAAATTATTTATTTGATAACAACTACTCAAAAAATAACTTTCTTAAATGAGATGAAAAACATTCATTTAACACTGAAGACTAACAAGCAAAAACACTTCACCAATAAAACAAACAGCAAAAGTTTTATCAATCCATAATAGCTTCACTAAAAAACCCACAAACTTTACTCCATTCAAAGTTAATAACAGCTGTTCAATTGTAAACAACTTTCCCTTGTAACTCCTTATCAGTCATGGGGGAAAGAAAACACTTCAGTTCCACAGTCCTTGCAAGTTTAGTCAGACACCAGGAAAAAAAAGCCTTTAAGTATATTCATGAAGAAGGGTGGAGATAAAAACAATTAGCTGTCTGCCCTTGCTTATCTCACAACATCTGCCACAATTATCCAAATAATTCTGGTCTTGAATCAATACTGTAGCTCTCCAAGAGGGCCCCCTATCTTTGCTATTAAGGATGACCTCATTCACGCCAACACCTCAGAGTCAAAAATTACATTTAAACATTACCAAAAATGGACAAACTCTTTAAATTTAGACTACATTTGGCCCATAACCGGTCTTATAGAATTTGGGTGGTTAATCCACCAGGCTCAAATGGTAAAGTAAAAGTAAACTGACTCAATAAGAGGATGGCTTAAATTAACAAAAAACTTTCATTAAATATACTTTAACATTATAAGAATTAACAATAAACAGTCTGGCAAACTTGCACAGACATAAAATAACTAAACTACGATATGCAGCAACCACATAAGCAAAAAGAGAAGAGAGCAGACAAGTCATGCAGTGGTATTTAAGCCAGTTGTTCAACACATGCGCAGTCATGGCATCCAATCAGGAAACGGCACATGGCGATGACGCAATGCATACGTAGGAGCAAAGTAAACATGTGTTTTTGTTTACACTAAGAGATCGCGTATCGAAGGATTAACTTCCATATATACATTTCATTAGGATTTACAAAAATTGTAAATATTTATTTTTTAATATTTCATTAAGCTGTTCATATGCCAGCGAAGTCTGACGTCACTTAAATGGCTGCTGGACCACAAAGTTTGAACGCCCCATGTTTAAGTTCCCATAGGCTTTCAAAAAAGTGGTATACCAAATATTGATTTACGTATTTAAGACATTTCTTTAACAGCTTTGCAAAATCTGAGGAAATGCTTTCGGCACAGATGTCATATACGCACCACATTGGTGCCATTTTTCCCTCGCTAATTTAGCGAAAACTTTGTTTATTTACTTTTGTTTGTTTACTTGGTTTATTTACTTTTTAAACGTTGTTTACTTTATTTCGTATTTTAATTCTATAAATTATTGTTATTATGTATATCCACATTTATTTATATCAAACTATCATTTATTTATTTGTATTTCCTTTTTTAAAATAATAAAAGCTGTT
Organism: Maratus michaelseni; assembly: GCA_963931845.1. Lineage (NCBI taxonomy): Eukaryota > Metazoa > Arthropoda > Arachnida > Araneae > Salticidae > Maratus > Maratus michaelseni. The sequence goes on from OZ007587.1 coordinate 479,793,839, forward strand.
TCATTTATTATGTTATTTTACTTTTATATAGAAATAAAATATCACGTGCTATTATTGTATGCTATTTGTAACTAATATTCAAAAACAAAATTTTTGCCAAATTGGCGGGGGAAAAATCGTGCCAATGTGGTGAGTATATGACATCTGTGCCATGCTGGCCTATAAATTCCCCAAACATCTGATTCAGTGATTACATTTTTTTATAATTAGTTTTTTTTTTTTTTTTTTTTTTTTTTTTTTAAATCAGTATAGGGGTTTTGGCAACCTAGAGAAATAACCTTGGCGAGATAAGAAAATTTGGCAAAATATTTTCTGGCAATCTATTCGCACAAGCAATCATTATATATATTTCATTTGTCAACATCCTTTTTTCTATGCACATACAAACCATACAACGATGAATGAAGTATTAGAAAAGTTTTTGAACAAGTTTCTGAGAAAGTACAACTGCATTTCGTTAAAACGCAGTGATTAAATTAAAAAAAATCAGTTAATTAAAAATTAGCACTAAAACGTACCAGGAAATAATCTCAAAGATTGCAGTGCGAAAGCTTCGCACGGGTCCTTCTGGTGACATCATAAAGTCGGCAACTCCCACTGTTGCGAGGCATAATTTATTCTCTAAACTCTGTGGTTCGCCAATCTTTTGACATTAGCTAATATCAACTAGGTAATATTTTAACATTGTAATATAAAATCTTACAAAAACTTACTTAAAATTAGCTAAAATATAATCATAATAAAATATCTAAACATAAACATATCAATATAAGTAACAAATCTCACGTAAAATGTTGCAATTTTAATGATTCCTATTGAAACAAGATTTGGAGAGTTATCCCTGACGCCCAGCTAACATAAAAGTACCTATTTTATTTTATTTATTTGCACACTTATTCAATTTTATTATAAAACACCAGGTTGCCATATAAAGCAAAAATTGTCATTTAGGTGCCAAAAATTAACCCCAGTGCATCTGCGATGTACCGATTTAATCAAAATTGTTTTGGTTGCACCGCATATTGCAAAATTAAATAAATCCATGATTATTGTTTCTTTCTCAGATTAAAAATAAGAAAATGTAATGCTTAACGAAATTCAATTATTTGATTGATCGCAAATTTTGGTACTTTTCCGTTATACGCACGCCATGCCATACATGCAAATGTATGTATTAAATGTATGTAAATGTATGCTTGGCGACAATGGTGTCCGTATAACGGAAAAGTACCCAAATTTTTCTTAGTTCAGGCTATACCAAAAACAAACATTTTACAGGTAACAGAAAAATCGCCAAAAATGACTGCTTCATCAGCAGTTATGACAGCAAAGTTGGATAAAATCTAATAACCTGAAGTTTACAACTTTTATGCGAAACATCCCAGAGAACACACGCTATTTTTATATAAGTAGGGGATATTTAAAAGAATAAGAGAACTATCAACCTTCAATAATGTAATGCATGAAAAACTAAACAAATAAGTGATTCAGCAAATCTTAAAAATATGTATTTCTTAATATAACTATAAAATGCAGAAAAATATTCTGGTACTTATTCATTATCCCATCGAAATTCCGTTCATTATCCCGTCGTCCCAAAATGAAAAAAAAACTATATCCAAATTAGGTACTTTTCGGTTAGCCGGCGCCAGTAAAAAAAAATATATATATAATATATATATATACATAATATATATGTGTATATATGTATGTATATATATACAGTCGAACCCTGCTATAGCGAACTCAGTATATAACGAACACACGGATATAACGAACGAAATTTTTGGTCCCATCGTTTTCCTATTGCATTTAATACTAATTTAATTTTTTATAGCTAATCTCCGAAATCTTAAGAATCGTCTATAACGAACATTTTTTTCAATTGACCATGATTTTTACTTTTCTGCAGTTGTGAAAACAGGACTTTGACTCCAATTTCCTAAGAAAATGTATGCTGGCTAGTGAAACATGGTGCAAGTCAACGATAAGTCTTTTTATTAAAGGGTAGGAACAGCTGCATTCTTTATCTTTTACGATAGCCACTCTGCAGGTGTGAACTCGTCATTTTCCCTTATTCCTGATATCAGATGTGTGTAAGACTGCAGACAGAGCCGAAAATGAGGGGGGGGGGGGAAAGAAGAAAAACAGCCAACCTGTTGGAAGGGGAGGGGATGTTGGAGCAGAACAAGTAAAAGCATGAACAGTAAACACATACACACCTGTGCTAGGTGAGAGAAGAGGGAGAAGTAAAAATCAGATCACGAGAACAAGGCAAAAGGTCAACTCAGAGTCGCACCAGAAGAAGTAGTATTCCAGTCGTTTCATCTCGTTCACTTATTTTAATGCTTCTCTCTAGAGAATCTGTGTGACATAATCTCTGGTTCCAGACTTCAAAGTGAAAAATTCGCTTTTAAGAAATCAGTAGGTCCATCATGTCGAGCAAGTGTAAAGCATTCTGCATTGAAGAAAAAGTAAGCACCATAAGAGAAATACAAAATTGAGGTAGCCAAGCTGACATTTGTTGTAAAAAAGATTTATCGAAATCTACAGTTGGAAAAAAAGAGAAAACATACTTTCTGCTTTCGAGAAAAAATTTAACTCTAAATAAATTGACAAAAGCTGAGCATAAAGAAGTGGAACAGGCTTTATTCAAATGGTTTAGCGTTCAAAGAAGTCGAAATGTACCAGTTTCTGGGCAAATGCATCAGTCAAAAGCTGATGAATTTGCCAGTAAATTTGGAATTCAATTTTCCTGTTCTAATGGATGGTTAGACAGATTTAAAAAGCGGAAAAAGATATCTTCCGGAAAAATTGTCGGAGAATCGGGAGGTGTTTCAATATTCGACATCGATACGTCGAAAGAAAAAGTTTGGAATGAAATCTCTCGTGAATATGACGAGAATGACGTATATAATGCTGATGAAGCTGCACTATTTTGCAAGATTGACACCAAACCAGACATTAAACTTTAATGGAGAGAAATGTAATAGCGGAAAAATGTCAAAAGAGCAGAATCACATTTCTTGTGTGTGCCAATATGAGTGGTACTGATTGTCGTAAGCTTCTAGTGATAGGAAAATCTAAGCACCCCATATTCTTTAAAAATATCAAATGGCTTTCTGTTGCTTATGAAGCAAGGCGTGGATGACTAAGGAACTGTTTGAAAAAGAGCTTTGAATGTGGAATCGTGAACTGTCAGCTAGAAAGCGGAATATTCTACTTCTGCTTGACAATTGTAGTGCACAATCGATTAGAATGGTACTCATTCCTCTGAATGCAACATCTGTAGTACAGCCTATGGACCAGGGTGTTATCAGAAGTCTTAAAGGCCATTACAGGAAGCAGCCCATTTTACGAATTTTAGAGGGATATGATAAAAATGTGAAATGTGATGTTTCTCTTCTTGATGCACTTATAATGCTCGAAAAATCTTTGCGGTTTGTTACGGATTCTACAATTAGAAAATGTTTTCGACATGGAGGCCTAGGAAAGAGTATTGAAGATACAACGAATGTTGAAGAAGCAAAGAATGTTGAGGAAGAGGATGATGAAAATTTACCTATCGTGATGATGATAGAAAAGCACAAAATTTAATCATTCTCAATTTGTGACATGCAATTGTTTGAAATATGTGATGACGAAGTCATAACATGTGAAGATCCGACTGAGGTTGGTGAGAAAAGGTTGTGGAAAAAATTAAAATGAATCATTCTGAAATCGAAGATTCTGCATCTGATGCTGATGCAGAAGAACACATAAATGACGAAATTCCCACAATCTCAGTCTAGCAGCGATGCCTGTAATTAATAAGTTTTTGTCTACACAAACAGTGGAAGAAAGAGCGTTGGAGTCATTTGATGTACTAGACAAAGAAATTCATAACATGTTTTTGAAATCTGCATATCACGTCAGCAGATGATTACCGATTATTTCTGTATCAAAACAGTTAAAGGTAAAATTAATTGATTTCTGTTTGACTTCATTATTAGTTAATTTAATTAGCATTGTGTCAGTTTAATGTATATGATTTTAGTCAATTTAATTCTTTAATGATCATATTTAATATTTACCTTTTTTTAATACATCATTATTGAATATGCACGTAGCAACTACATTATATATTAACTCTAATATTTTTCTTAACGGTTCGGATATAGCGAACAAAACCTCCGGTCCCTTGAAGTTTGTTATAACAGGGTTCGACTGTATATGTATAAATGTACTATATATAGATATATATATATAGTTAGTTCATTGGTGCCCAGCTAACCGAAAAGTACCCCAAAATATTCGCCAAACTGTACAATAAACAAACGGAAGAATGTTGTCATTAAATCTAAAAAATAATAATAATAATAATAAAATAATTAAGAAAAGCCCCATTTACTAAAGTATCATTTTTCAGTAGCATTAAACAATAAAATTTACAATATATTAATAAAAACAGAATAAAAAATAATCTTGGATATTTATTTATTTACATTATTTCTCTTAATTATTCCTTTGGACTGTTGAATAAATGTTTGTGACGTTAGTTGAGTTTTATCGATTGTACGAAACTACGCATCACAACATTTTTTCAATGTCTTTTCTCTTTTAATATCATGGCACCGCCGTTTAAGGACACAATTATTATTTTAATTAATGAAATAACTAATAAAATCAGTAAAACATAATGAAAAATACAGGCAAATGTCGAATTAAAAACCACTTGATAACATAGCAAATACGTGCCAACCAGCACAGAATATGAAACTCTTCCCATACTATGTTAGTTTAAAATATGCACTTTTATGTATATCAATAGTAAAAATTGATTTTCAATACTGTTTGTAAGAGGAAATTTGGTACTTTTCTGCTATACGGACACCATTGTCGCCAAGCATGCATTTAGATACATTATGCATTAGCATACATTTTGGCATGGTGTCCGTATAACGGAAAAGTACCAGAAATTTTTTGAAAAACAATGTTTGTCTAAAACTTTTCAATGCATATAGCCGCTGAAATGTTAATAAAGGGTTAGAGTTCACTACACCTCTTGGGTGTATCGCAAGTGATAATAATTTTTATTTTCACACTTTATGAATTAGATTTTTTGCATATAGCTGCAGAAATCCTGCAGTGAGAAAATTTTTAGAAATCATCACTGATTTTAAACATATCTAAGGTTTTTGACACATGCCCAAGCAATATTCATATAAAAAGTGTAATTTGTATCAAATTGTTTGCCGTCAAGTTTTGGTAGTTTTAAAGATTTTAAATATTGTTTGGATTTTTGGAGCAAAGAGGTGAGAAATTATCTATTTATTTTTACTAGGGCAAAAGATTAGGTTATGTATAGTTAATAGCGAGCAACAGATTATTTTTAATAAATAGTTAACAAAAATATACTGACAAAGAAATAGTAATTATAATTGTTGATTATTTATTGTCACTAGACAGCAACTAATAGAGCATATATTTTTTAATAAAGAGTTTTAAACTTTTTAAAATATTTTTGTAGGGGGGATGGGGGAGGGCTTATATTTGGAAATGGAAAAGAAAATCAAAATCTCTTAAAAGTGGGACGGGGGCTTACTTTCGGCATTTTATGGTATTTCAATAGAATGCTGTGTCTTTAAAAATATTAATTAATGAATTTGCTGAAATATTATATTTGTTGGAACAATTGTTATATTTAACAGAGTTACACATTAAGAATTACAAAGTATAGTGCATTTCTTAGAATTTAACATGGGGTAACAGTAGTCGGTCAATAAAAGAAGCACAGAGTAACAGCACCTGCTGTTGAGTATTAAAATTTAAAATTAGATTAACACATACATTTACTATTGTATTTGTTTAATTTTCCCAAACCTAATGGGCCTAAGTGGGGCCCATTAAAAAGGCCTAAATGAAAATTCTTGCACAGGAATGGCTAGTTACGTCACTGATGATGTGCATAGCATTTCGAGGGGGACACAAAAGATATCCTATACAATACTGTATTTGAAATATTGTCTATTAGAGATAATTGCTGGAAATGAGTTTTTAAGTTTAATTAAATTGCATGTATAAATTCTATAAATCATATACAGGATTAGACAAAAGACATCATCGCCACTCCCATTTCCTCTGGCTTAGACGTCGGTGTGTCACAAAGTAGCTCCACCAAGTGTCTATATTTTGATTTTGTTGTTATATCTCACAGAAATGTCACATATGACAAAGGTTATATTACTCCAAAGTCACACAATAACAACAAAGAATACTTGTGTTAGGTGGTTCTCGCTTCAGCACACAAAGTATCCGGATTTCAGGACAACAATGCAGGAGCAGGTCTCAATGATGAGAACAAGCAAGGTGTTGGATCTTTGGCTAATGGTTGTTAGGTGGCGCTGCTGTTAGCTTTCCTGCTAGCGTGGACAGGACATGAGATTAAAGAAAAGTGAAAACAAGACCCTGTGTCACAAAGTTTGAATGTTATGCATACGTACGTTACACATACTTATGCAAATACTCTGTTAATAAAACAGTTTGAAAAATATCCTACTATTAAATTTTATCAAATTTATTTGCTTCTTATTAGAGAAGAGTACATCTCTACATTTGCAGGAGAAGAAAGAATGGGAATGTAGTAGTATAAAACTGTACATGTACAAGTTGACAGGTACCCAGTTATGGAAATGTAATAAATGTATTTGTTAATTGATGCAGAAAGCAATACAGAAAGCATCTATATGAATTTGTCAAGGTATTTATTTTAGATTCCATACAATAGATTCAATCTTGTGAAAAAGGTTTTTTACATCATGTGTTAATTTCGTCCTTTTTTTTTGTTATTTTCTGAGTCGCATCCCTGAAAAAATAAAACAGTGCCATCTCAGCTGCAGTGTTTAGCAACACATTGTGCATTGACACTTTCTGCTAAAATCAAGTGGTGATCCACCGAAAAAGATAAATAAAACTACATGAATCAACAGTAATTTCATGTCTTGGTGCAATAACTGTAAGAATAGTCAATAAAATTTATGCATCATTAAGTAGATTATTACAACTAGGTACAGTTGGCCAAGGAAAAACATTTTTAATCGCCCAGTTGTCCCAGAAAAATACAGAAATGGCCATTTGACTGACTGCAAATTAAGTCTTCTTTCTTTCAATTTGTGTTTTAACTGTGAGGGTAGTCTTCTTTCACACTGGAAATTATATTCAACTCTGACTCCCACCCTATTTGGCTTTTTTTCCCATATGTTTTAGAGATAATAGTTTGGAAAATGTATATCAAAAATATATATTTTCCCAAATGAATGTTCAAAAATATAAATTGTAGCCTATGATTTTCCATTTCTAGACGGCTGCTTCAAACCGGCAAATCCAAAATCGACAACTCATTCCGTCCAGTAGTTTTTTGAGGAGTTCCAAACTGCAGACATTCCTAATTCCTAAACTACTGGCTTAGGTGAAATTCTCTGAATTTGAAAATTTCATTATGAAGGAGACCCTCTAAGCTCATTTCCTTTTACCTAAACTGAGAAAAGACATCATTTTTAGTTGAATTATCATTATTTTTTTAAAAATCTGTGACAGTTTGGAGATTAAAATGTCTGGGGTGTTTGTTATCTGACTGTACAGCAGCCTTTCGTTATATCGCTTGTTCAGATATAAAGTTCTGCTTTTGTGTCTCCCAAACAAAATAAATAGAGTGTAGTCACTAAGAAAATTGTGCAGACACACCTTTCCGTTTTTGTGCTATTTTAAGGAGAAACCCTCATTTTCAAATAGCTCTTAGTTCTAGTTTATTCTGAAATTATATTTAAATTTAAATAAAACACAAAGATTTTATTTATTACACACATTTAATTTTGGGTACTTCTTCATTATCCCGTCGACCAGTTTACATTAAAAAAAAAATTATCGCCAAACTGTAACGCCAAATAAGCAAATAGAAGAATGTTGCCATTAAAATCTCAAAAAGTAGTTTTTGTTATGAAAAGTGGTTGACGGGATAATGGAGAAGCACCTAATTTTGTTTAAAAAACATTTTTATTTAACACACAAATTATTTTTATTTTACACAATTCTTATTCATTAATTATTCTTATATTTTATTTTATTTACACACACATTTAATTTAACAGACCTGTTTTGTTATAAAACATCCAGTTGTCATAGGAAGCAAAAATCGCTGGATTACCACACGAGGCAAAAAATTGTCATTTTGGCACCCAAAAGAAACCTTGGTTTGTCTGCGACATCTGTACCAACAGTTGTAATATGTGTATAAACTAACATCATGGAGTCTTAACACAAAACATTTTCTTGTGGCACGTTATTATCTTTCTGGCTTTTTTGATGCTCTCACTTGTATTGCATTTATTGTATTGTATCCCTACAGACACACTGTTAAAGGAGGGTATTGTACTCAATTCTGAGTATATGTATAGATGACTGCTTTTGACAAGTAGTTTGTTAGTCGCTATTTTTAAAACGAGTAGTTGTTGTTAACTGCCTTTTCCATTAAATACTTGTAGTTCAATACAAAAAAAAATAGTTTTTTTTTCCAACTTCTAGTTCTTCTTAGACTGGAGACAGTGAGTTAGATGAGAAGGGAAGTGTTTATAAAAATCCAGTTTCCTATCTTGAAAAACCGGTACTTACATATTATCCGTGCCAGGAGATTGATCGCCAAAAATGGTTGCCAAGTACCAGTCTTGTTCATCGTTGCCAATCATGTTTTCAAACGCGGTAATTTAACATTATCAAATAACATTGTTAAAAATGGTAATTAATATAAAATAAATAAAATGTAATATATGTTTGTTAAAAATAGTAAATAACATTATTTTAGTAAAATTAATAAATGGTAAATAGCATAGTAAATAAGAAAGAATAATATTATAGATTATTCCCAGGCATGTACCATGTAGCAAGAAAAAAATATATAAGGGTTACTATAATTAGTAATATTGGCTCCATGCCTGGCGCAGTTGGCTTAAAACTGGCACAGATAATACGCAAGTACCGAAAAACCTACATTTTGTAATTGAACTCTACTTCCACTTTTTAAAGTTCTGTTCATTTTACTTGTGAGGGCAAATAAGTCTCCGGATTGTTTTAATCCAGCAATGCCAAGTAAAATCAAAATGTTTTATAAAAATGTGTCTATCTTGCTTGTACTATTTTTACAGGATTCATTTTTTTTCTCTCTTTCAGCACTCACCAATAGCATTCTGCTGTCCCTTCTGAAGAAATGTGCCGGAAATTTGAGGAAGTTGGATCTGTCCACTGCTTCCCATACTCTCGACTATAAAGCTGTAGAAATTATAGGTACGTAAAAAAGAAAAAAATCTATACTCTTTAATACTGTTTCTGTCCTTTTATAAAAATAGTATCCCAGATCCTTTGCGAATGCATTGAGGACATCCAATAAGTATGTCAGAGATCGTGATTGAAAATTCACTTAAAAATTTAACTTGAATAAGTGAGCTGATATTTTCAGAAAGAAGCCTGTTCATTTCAATCCTAAAATGTAGAGAAAATAATAAAAATGATCTTTCCTCATTTAAATTTTCACTTCTTAAATTTAAAAATAAATCTTTCAACTACTTTGCTTTTTTTATATTGAACCTCTATTCCACTTTACTTTACAGAATAGTATTAAATGGCCTTTTATATTAATCAGCTCTTGCCTTTAATCACACATGACTTAAAACATTACCAATTTATCTTTCTTATTTATTTTTTAAGATTTAACACCAGATATTGTATTTGTCTAAAAAAAAAAAAAAAAAAAAAAAATTGTCTTAATTGAGCCCTAAAGTTTAGTCAGAAATCCTTTTTACTCAATAATATAAAAATTTTATTTCTAAATAAACATTTGCTTGTGATGAAACTTGAATTCTCGACTTTAAATATCTTCTTTTCACTGGCTTCGTTATTCCTGAATCGAAATATATGCAAAATAATATTAATAAATAAAAAACATTATTAATTTATTTAACGAAAAAAAAAAAAAAAAAAAAAAAAAAAAAACCTGAAATGATCTTCCATGCCATCTGCTGGCATATTCTGGATAAACTGAAGACGCTTTTTTGAATAGAAAATGGATGGGTCTTTGTAAGATCCCATGTGGATGTAGGGGAAAAATTTACAATTGTAAAAGACAGGCTTGACCAACCCATGAGTGATTGTGGAAAGAGTTTTGATGGCCGAAAATCATTTTGCATGGTTTTATATAAAATGAAAAAAAGTTTGGGAGAGAAAATAAATGACTCTTATAAAACAGCCAGTGTAACAACAACAAGGGGGTGAGAAATGCTTATTATTCTTTCTAAATTTGACTTGTTCTAATATATTAAAAAAGTTTCAATTCCCATGCAGACCTATTAATACCCCATTTCTGTCCATCGTTCATCTTTATTTTCTTTCTTCCGTCAAATTGTCATTGCGATCGATCTATCCACATAGTTGGATAATCGAACAAGAACAAGAGAAAGAAGCCCATTTCCATGTCTCTTTTTCATCTAACTATAATTCCTATTTACCTATAATACCAAGTTTGTGCCTCTATGCATAAACTTGAATACTATTGGATTAAGCCTTATTCTGGAGAGTCTTTTTGGCACTTCTTCTTGGAACCTTAAACAATATCTCCAATGTTTCATATTTACGATCCATTTTTAAAACTTCCTATATTTCTTATTTTTTCCTATAATTTTTGAAAGATATAAATTAAGACGTTTAAAGGATTGAGATACTGGAATTTCAACTAGGAGAGTCATTTTGAAATTGGAAAGAACACACATAAGAGTAAAACTAGAAGCAGCCCGACTTTGGAAAAACTCTGCCTTGAGTCCTGCATTGGGTTCGGTAACCTGATTTTACCAGACTCCAATCTGACCCAGCTGATTTTTGCTTTGATATATATATATATAAATATATATTTTTTACTTCAGGTCAAGTTGACAATTTTTTAGGATTTCGTTCATCTCACGAAACTCTATTTGTTGTCAGTTCTTAGAAACTGTATAAGTTAGAGACTTTAAATTTTGTGTACTTACTGCTGAATACCTACTGTCACGCTGAAAATCATAAAATTTTGAAAATGTCTTCATTAATTCAATATTAAAAATATTCAACTAAGTGCAGAAATTATTTCAATTGTTGCCAATTTGTAAAATAGCACACATAATAATATTCAATTAAAAAATGTATTGACACGTGACTATCAAAAACAGAAGTAAAACAAAATATAATTAAATGATTATGTGTTAAAAGCAGTAGAAAATTACGTAATAAAAAATATACTTGCACGTGAATATTAAAAAGAGAAATAATTAAATTATTACACGTTTAAAGCATTAAATAGGGAAACTTACGTCCTATTTAAAATGCTCTAATAACAATATTTCCAAACAGTTTCAATATAAAAATATATTTACACCAGGGTTGGGTTTTTGACGTCAAAAACTGGTTTTTGACATGACAGTGGTAAAAACCGTGTTTTTACCGGTTTATTCCGTCAAAAACCTATCATTTTTTATTGTCCTCCAATTTATGGTGTAAGTGTAGCAGCATACAATACATTTCTAGATTGATTTTACCTTGTTGTTCTTGTTATTATTACTATTTACAATTACATTTGTTAAATTTATTTAAAAGAAGATCATTTCCTAATATGGGAAAGATTTAAAAATACAAGAGTAAAAGAAAAAAACAATATTTGTCAAAATCTTCACTTATATAGATTCTACTAACTGCAATTAACATTAATATTAAATGATAATAAAAGGTCATTGTAATTATTAAATAACATTCAATATACATTTTTAATAAAGTGCATTAAAATTATTTTAGAGATGCAAAAATGTTGTTACATTGTATGACAATAGATGTTAAGCTTAGAGTGGCAGTGAATAAATTTGAATATTCTTAGATAATATTTTTTAATGCATATGTTATGTATTTCATAAATGCAATTATGGTGATTTTATTCTAATGCAATTCTTTTTTGTTTTTCTTGGATGGATAAATATACTTTAGAGTCTTTCTGATACTGAATATTTCATGTAAAACAACTTAATATTAAAGATAGAATGAAAAAAAAATGTTAAAAGAAACTATTAAAAAATGGGTTTTTGACATGACGGTAAAAACCATGGTTAAAACCGGTAAAAACCGTCATGCGTCAAAAACTTGCCAACCCTGATTTACACGAGATGTTAATTTATTTCGATAAAATATTTTACCTATTATTGCAAATTTTAAAACAGCATAAATAATAATATTTCCCTTCAATTAAATATTTTAAAGTTTAATAATAAGAAGAAAACTTTGAAATTACGTCATATTGGAAACCATACATTTAAAATGTCTTACTGAAAACAATTTTTGGTACTTCTCCATTATACCATTGACAAATTTAAACTCGCCAAATTATTCACCAAACTCTAATGCCCCAAAAAACAGTGGAAGAATGTTGTCATTGGAATCTAAAGTGTCAACTATCTGTAACTTTAAACAGTAAAATTTATAATACATTAATGAAAAGTGAAAAAAAAAGTAATCTAAAATATTTATTTATTTACAATATTTTTCTTAATTATCCCCCTCGGCTGATGGATAAGCAAAATTTTTTCAACGCTTTTTCTCTTTTAATATCATGGCACGCCGTTTAAAGTCATTATTTTTTAAATAAATGAAATAATTAATAAATGAGTAAAATATCATTAAAAATAGATAAATGTCAAATAAAAATCTCTCAATGACATAACAAACACATGTAATGCATCTGATGTCAATTGAATGTGGCGCCATGGTAACACACTTTTTTTCCTACCTTATATTTTGCCAACAGTTTTTTTTTAATAGTGGTTGATGGGATAATGGATAAATACCCAATTTTTTATAACATCATTATAAAATTTGCTGCTGCAGCGACATTTTTTACTTAGCCATTTTACACAAGTTGATTTTAAAATGTTTAATGGATGTTATTTAATCAATCACGAAAATAGTTGTTAGCTCTTTCGACAGCAGTTGATTCGGCCTTAAAATACCTCAGTGAAAGGAAAATGAATGGAAACCGATTGCAGCCGATCGCCACTGGTTGCTTAATTATAATGCAATCTTCCGTAATCATTTTAGAGTTAATCAAATTAGCATGTTTTTAGAGTTTGCAGTGTCAGAATGGGGGTTGGCTCGTGTCGCTCGCCCCCTTGTAGAAAAAAGAAATAAAATGCGAATAGGGATTGTTAATAAAGAAGGGGGGAAACTGCTTTCTTTCAATATTGTATGAAGTCAGCAGGACAGATATTCGAAAAAAAAAAAAAAAAAGAGATAAATAGACCGGGCAATTTTTACTTTATAAAAAAACATGATTTTTTTTTTTTTAAATGAAATTATTTGGATTTATGTGAGAAAGGATAAAAATGTGTTTTGAAGGGAATATTAAAGGAAACCCTTTGTGCACTGGTCAGGTTCCGATCTACAGTAGACTCCCTAAAATCATTTCAGATGTAAACAATGAAGATGTAGCTGTTATCCTACTATATACGTTTGAATTTGTCAATTTATTTCTGAAAAAGTTGAAAATACATTTTTTGTTAGATGTGATTTAGGAGTTAGAAGGCCTATTGAGTTATTGAAATGATTTTATCATTTTTTAAATTATGACATTGAAATGAGTGTTCAAAAAATGGAAAGAAAACAGTGACCAGAAATGGGCAGATTGAAAGGAGTATTGGGAAATCTTCTGTTGATACTTTTAGAGGATACACCTTCAATCCGCATAGCGTTGCATGAACACTTATCACAATGTTTCTTTTGGCTCAATTTTTGGTTAATTTTGGCCTATTACAGCAAATGAATGACTCAATAAAATGACGTTACCTTTTTATTTCTATCCATAATGAAAATTCACCCTATTGTAGGTGTATCCTGCACCAAACTGTTTGTTTACTCTTCTTGCGTTTCAGTATCTGGGTAATAGGACTGAACTGAAGCTCTCTCACGAATTTATTTCCCAAAAAATTCATATCAGTGGCGATCGTGAATCAAGCTTTTCTCTTTATTATATCTACATGAACTTGGAATAAAATTTCGTTGTTTTACACTATTCTGATTTAAATTATTTTCGTATTGGAGATAAAAATACGGCCCAACACAACACCTGCTGTAACTGTTGAGGCCGTATTCCTTATGCTTTCGATTCCATAAAAGGAGGTCTCCCTCAAATATTCTAGAGTTTTGTGAATTTCTAGTCACTCTTTTGTTTACATTTTATTAAACAGACATTTGAAACTGTAAATTATAATGAATGCTTACAATAAAGTAAAATAAGAAAATTTAAAACAGGATTAACATTTTAAAGGTCAATAATGCATAACTAAATAGGCAGACGACTTTTTCAATGAAACTTGCCTCATAAAGGTACACACTCATAACTGACATAAAATAAAAAAAGTTTTATTTCAGGCTTAGCCAAACTTAATATCTAAAAATGCTTGATGAATGCAAAAATGTATTTGAAAAAAAGATCCCAATCACACCACTGAGATCAAAACGTATACATGTCCAAGCTATCCAAGAGGTCTCTGCAAAGGTCACGTCAATGAAGGTCGTACACCACATAGCAGAAGGAGGGGGAACTACTAGAAGTTCAATAATTGTTGTAATATCTATGAAATAACTGCGCATGGGAGTCATTCCATGTCAACTGGCCTAGAAGTTCCCACTCGACCCCTTTCAAATTTTATATAATTGATACAGGACATACATATAGATATAAGGTGGACATCTGCAAACTGTCAGTGTCAGAAATAGTATAGTTGGGGCACTAGGGGTCCTTTTGTAAAACTCACTATTTCATGGTCGCAGGAAAAACGAGGAAATCACTAAGTTTGCCATCTTATTGCTCATGATACAAGAAACCTTACTTATTGAAAATAGGTGACCTAGTACAACTTTTTGTGCTAAAAACATAATTACAGTATTAAAAATCACAAATTAATACCTCTGTCATTACTTGACCTCAAAGTGGGCCATACGGCCTGTTGCGATGAATTTTACCCGTACTTTAACATGCTGTAACTACTGAAAAAAATTATTTTAAAAGTTTGTCACTTTAACAATTAATTACCAATGAAGATGTTATAGAGCTGCTGGAGTTGTTTCCTTCCTGCTTTAAATATTCATTAATTTATTCAGCTGTGAAATCTTCTAAAAAATTAAAATCATCAATTCTACCCAATTTTCAGAAGCGTATATCTCAAAAGGGACACTCCTGATATGATTACAGCTAGCACCACTGAATAGAGCACATCTTAATCTATAAGAAAAACTTTATTTCATTTTGGGTCTCTTACATATAGGTGAAAAATAATAAAATTCAAAAGACCTATTTTACGTGATATTTCGTCTTCAAAAATCTTGTCTTTCAACACATTTAACACAAATATTTTTATTTACAATGATATATGTATAGATTAGATAGATATATGATATGTATAGATCTATATATATAGATATGTATAGATATATGTATCTCTTGTTGTGGTCCATGGTTGCTTCTGCTCTACCATTCTAAATGATTGGTAACCACGTCACCAAGGGGTCATGCCCGATAGCCATGAAAGACTAGCTCCTGGTTGAGTTTCTTTGCTACATGCTCAAAAGCTTAAATGTGAGTATCTAACAGATTCCCAAGTCTATTATAGAAATTTCTGCGATGATTCTAAGCTTCAATTGGGTTGCTTCAGGGTTTCCAAGTCATAAAGAACATCTAGTTTGTTGGTTCAGTTTATCAAATTTCTTATTGATTGAGATTATAAGAGTTTTAGGTAAACTGTATTGCTCACTCATTGTTGTTGCTGTTGGAACTGGAACCGTAGCTATTATATACTCTTCTGGAATTCAACAAAGATCTTGTCTAGTTGGCTAATAAAACATTGTAGCAGCTCCATGAGGGTGCATAAAATTTATTAAGACATCACGCTCTTCAATTGATATTTCACTTACATTTCCAATCCACCAATTTCTGTCATAGATACAGGCAATATACTGTCTAGGCTGTATATCGGAAACGAATGCATAGTTGAAATGTAGTCTTAGCACTCTTATCAACATGTGTTAGAAAGAATGGTGCATCATTTATTATTCTACTGACTCGAACTTGTTTTTTATTTACGGGTACAAAATGATGATGATGATGAGGTTCTATTTTGCCAGAAACTGTGCATTCACTTTTAAAACGCTCTTCTTGGTTATAGATCCGTCAGAGTTAAAATTTGGTCTTTAATTGGTCTTTGAGGGCTTGCTCTTGCAACCAGCCGCTTTACAATTCCTCCTATTCTGTCACAGGGTGATTTTTCATGGCTTGTACCAAACAAATTCCACTCTGCAGAGATTCCAAAGTCACTCTGTTGATAACAAAGATTCAAAATATTTTTTTAATTCTTGCAGCAAATTCGTCATTAAAATAATGTATATGCAAAGAAACAAACTCCATTCATAAAAATAAATTAAGCTTCATTCAGATAAACATATTTGCACAGTTCAAAAATCTTATGTAAGGAATTTTTGGGATGGACTTTGTTCGGTACTTTTCGGTTAGCCAGGCGCCTGTGATATATGTACATATATAAATACATATGTATATACATACACATATATACATACAAATATGTATATATATGTGTGTATGTATATATATACAATGTATATATGTGTGCATGTATATATATACAATGTATATATATCACTGGCACCTGGCTAACCAAAAAGTACCCTTTGTTCAATAGTCAAATTCTTTGAAAAAGAGAAATCTCGGAAAAACAGTGTAAAATAGTGTTAATTATTTTTCCACTATATGCAAGAGACCCAAAATGAGATTAAAATGTGCTCTTTTCAGTGGTACTAACCGTAATCAAATCAAAAATGTTCATTTTCAGATATTCGTTTCTGAAAATGGGGTAGAATTGATGATTTTACAGCTGGATAAATGAATGAATAGTTAAACATGAAAGAAACAACTTCAGCAGCTCTATGACATCTTCATAAGTAATATATTGCTAAAGTGACTAATGTTTAAATTCATTTATTCAGTAGATACAGCTTGTTAAAGAAAGGGTAACATTCATCGCGACAAGCCATATGTCCTACTTTGAGCTCAAGTAATGGCGAAGATAATGATTTGCGATTTTTAATACTCCAATGATGTTTTTTAGCACGCGAAGTTTTACTAGATCACCTATTTTTAATAAGTAAGATTTATTTTATCTTGAGAAATAAGGGGTAAAATTAGTGATTTTATCATTTTTTCTGCGACCATGAAATATCTGGAGGCACGGGAGTGCCTCCGCCAAGTCGAGAGAGCACAGCCGTAAGCATACTTTTCTGGAAGCAACTCAGGGCACTTTTGACCCCTCCATATCTCTGCGCTGGAGTATCCCAAAAATTTTAAACTTCGTTTTTCTAGAGTATTTGGCACACAGGACCAAAATTTAAAATTAAAACTTTCTGTCTTTTCTAGTTCAGACGATATATGAACTCAAACATTCGATTTTTTGTCACTCACTCACTCACTCGTTCACACGTCATCAAAAAGATTAGGTAGATCCCGTAGCCCTAGAAACTTGACATCTGGAAAAAAGGTAGTGTTTAGGATACAAAGAAAGAAAAAATTATAAAATCCCGAAAATTCGACAAATTCCATCAAAATTGAAAATTGAAAATAATACGATCTTGTAGTCTTAGAAACTTAAGATTCGGTGTAAAGGTAGTGTTTAGTATCCAGAAAAAGAAAACATCAAAAACACCAAAAAAATCGAAAGCAAAATTAAAAAAATCGAAAAAATAAAAAAAAATCGAAAAATTTCAAATAATCCGATTTTGTT
The DNA here is from genome assembly GCA_963931845.1 of Maratus michaelseni. Classification (NCBI taxonomy): domain Eukaryota; kingdom Metazoa; phylum Arthropoda; class Arachnida; order Araneae; family Salticidae; genus Maratus; species Maratus michaelseni. Next base: position 479,811,721 of record OZ007587.1, read on the forward strand.
GCGCTAGAAACTTGGAATTCGGAATGAAGGTAGTATTTAGGATGCAAAATAAGAAAAAATTAAAAAATCCAGAAAATTCGAAAAAAAAATCAAAAATTCGAAAAATTTGAAAAAAATTGAAATAATTTGATCTTTTGGCCTTAGAAACTTAAAATTCACGGTAAAGATAGTGTTTAGGATTCAGAATAAGTTAAAATAAAAATGCAATAAAATTCGAAAATAAAATAAAAAATTGAAAGAAATCGAAAAATAAGGAAAATTTGAAAATAATTTGATTTCATAGAGCTAGAAACTTGAAATTTTGAATAAAGGTAATATTTAATATACTAAATAAGGAAACATTAAAAAATATGGATAATTCGAAAAAAAAAAAATCAAAAATTAAAAAGTGAGAAATTGAAAATAATATGATCTCGTAGTCTTAGAAACTGAAAATTTGATGTAAAGGGAGTGTTTAGGATTCAGAAAAAGAAAAAATTAAAAACACAACGAAAATTGAAAATAAAATTTAAAAAAATCGAAAAAAAAAAACGAAAATTTGAAAATAATTCCATTTTGTAAAGCTAGAAGCTTAAAATTTCGAATAAAGGTAGTATTTAGGATACAAAAAAAGAAATAAAGAAAAAATCTGTAAAATTCGAAAAAAAAAAAATTCGAAAAATTGAAAAAAATTCAATTTTGTAGCTTTAGAACTTAAAATTCGGCATAAACTTATTGTTTAGGATACAGAAAAAGGAAAAATTAAAACACAATAAATTCGAAAATAGAATAAAAAACTCGAAAAAGATTGGAAATTTCAAAATAATTCGATTTTGTAGCGCTAGAAACTTGAAATTTGTAATAAAGGATACAAAAAAAGAAAAAATTAAAAAATTTCCAGAAAATTATAAAAAAATTCGAAAAAAACAAAAATTGAAAATAATTTTATCTTGTAGTCTAAGAAACTTTAAACTTGGTGCAAAGGTAGTATTTACTATTCAATAAAAGGAACAATTAAAAAATTCGTTAAATTTGAAAATAGAATCGAAAAAACGAAATATTTTTAAAAAATCGAAAATTCGAAAACAATTTGATTTTGTACTGCTAGAAACATTAGTTTTAAGATAATTGTCCTATTAGCTAGTACAACAATCCTAATTGTTTTATGTTATTTCCCCCGGATTATGGTTTTCTTTTCTTTCGTTTACGAATTTCGTTATGGAAAAGTTCCGCTATAGACTGCCTACGTTATAGGCGATTTCTTTATAGACAGGTTTGTTTTCTTTCACAGGTTGTACTCTATTTACTTCACATATGAAATATGGATTGTTAAATGATGTTAGCCCCACAAAAATTTTCACAACTCCCCCTACCCTCCTGACATTACTGGCTGGTTATGGCTTGATAGTCCTTTCTAAATAAAATCATGGTGACTCTAAGATTCACTTGATTTATGTCTAAATTAAACCTAAATGATCCTAAGAAGACGGATCAAAGAATTACTATATTGGCATGACAATCAGGTAACTTAGAATTAAAATCGAAAAATCAATAAATTTATAAAAAGTCGAAAATTTAAAGAAGAAACTATCTTATTAACTCTGAAATTTTCATTCACAAATCACTCCTAGTCTCTACCAGGGCCGTAGCTAGGGGGGCTCAGCACCCCCTGAAAATTTTTGAGCCCCCCCTGAGAAAGTTTCCAAGGCCACCAAATGAAATTCTGTTTCAAGAATCCAAATGAAACTCTCTTCAAAGATTGAACTTAGTTTTGGGGGCTTTTTACAGTTTTTCATAAATACTAAATTGTAGTATTTGTTTAAAAACTGCAAATAAGTGCTTCAATAGGCGCGCATCCTATCTGCACATACTCAGATTTAGCAACCTTTTGCTGATGCAAACATTGACTTTTGCATTAGTTATATACTGAAATTTTTCATTTTGCAGAGTTTTCCATTATTAGCAAAAAACAAAGTTATTTTAATGAGTTATAGCCATTTTAAATACAAATGGTTTTAGCTTTTGACTAGACACAAAAATAATTTAAAAATGCAAAATACACCCTAGATTTTTCTAATGTTTTTTATCATATAAAAACATAACTTTAGAATCCTTAAAGACAGGGAATATTCAGAAAAAATTAAAGGTTGCAACTCTTTTGAAACAGGTTAAAGTTATTATAAACAATTTAATAAGAAACATAGTGCCTACAATATGAATATGCACTAATTTACCTTTCTATACAGTGGTGTACCCAGGATTTTATTTCGGGGAGGGGGTGACTTAAATTTCCAAAATGTTCTGAATGTTACGCAACACGTTGAATTGAGATGCCCCTCTCTCAACTGGTGGAATGAAGAACTGCGCAAACAACGCAACTTAACAATGGCACTAAGAAGGAAGTCAAAGCTAGACCCCTTTTCACAAGCCATTTATGAAAAATTTAAAATAGAACGTGCAAAATACAGAAAACAAATACAGAAGGCGAAAAATGATAGTTGGAATCATTTCTGCAAAAACATGACCAATCCTTTCGGTAAATTACAGAAAGCGGCATTTCAGAAACACTACAGCCAAGAGTCTTACTCGCTCACCTCATCAGAAGCAATCACACATACGAAAAAGCAATTATTTGAAGATCTTACAACAAACATTTTTGGAATTTCTCAATCATCAACAACAGAAATAACACATCCAGTTAAAACAGCACCCCCATTTACGCAATCAGAACTGAGAGATGCAATATACTCATTTAACGTTAACAAAGCTCCGGGAAAAGATGACATAGATCACAACATAATAAGAAACATCTACAAATCTCAAAGCAAATTTTTACTTACAATATATAATAAGCTGTTAAGCCTAAATTATTTCCCCGATGCCTGGAAAATAGGAGAATTAGTTTACTTCCTAAAATCTGGTAAACCTCCAACGGAAACTGAATCCTACCGACCAATAACATTACTTCTGATCTTTGGAAAAATCTACGAAAAATTACTTTTACGTCGCATATACCACAATCTTAACAAGAATGGAGAAAACTTTCCTGGTCAACATGGCTTCACTGAGGGCAGATCTACAGAATTCGCAATACAGGACTTATTCTCGCAACTTGAAATAATAAAACAAAAAGAGTCTTACATCTCCCTACTCTCCTTAGATTTTAAGAACACCTTTGACAGTCTGCCATGGCGGGAAAGTATAGAAGCAATGGAAAATCTAAGCGTCGATCTACCATATGTCAACACAACAGGTTCATTCCTATCAAGAAGAGGTGCATACCCAAACTGGCTAGTTCAAGAAATCCACTGGTTTAATAGAGGCTGCCCACAGGGATCTTGTCTGGGCCCCTTCTAATGGAAGGTCTTCATGCAGAATTTGCTAGACCTTCTTAGGGAAATAGGAATTAGGGCTATTGCATATGCTGACGATTTGCTCTTAATCATAGAAGCAGGAACGAGAGCAAAACTAGAAGATCAAGGAAAAACAGCACTTCAGCTAATCAGCAAATGGGCAGAAAAATATAAGCTAAAAATCTCATACAATAAATGCAAATCTCTTAATCTTAGAAGACCAAAATACCTAAAGCGCCCACCAATATTTAAAACAGATAATTATTCACTAAAAGCAGAAAACTCAATTCCATGCTTAGGCATACTATTGGATAGCACACTCTCTTTCTTACCACATCTTAGATCGAAAAGAGAAGAAATTCAACGAATAACTCAAAATCTACTTAAATTTGCATCAACATCAAGTGGAATTTCAAAGAGTATTTTAAAAATATGGTACAGTGCGATCTTGGAAAAGAAGGTAACATATGCTGCAGCAACCTGGTTTACCAGGCTAGCCAAGTCGCATGGTTATCGCTTAATTTCAGCTATTCAAGCACAATGTCTGTTAATGATCTCAGGAGCATATCGCAAAACATCAACGGCAGCCCTCAACGTACTTACGGGAATCCCACCCCTTCGTTTACGACTGGAACAGGTATCAGAATTCGGAAGAATTATACGCCTTGGAATCTCATCTCCTCCATATTTTGCAGACATGTTCCAGTCAAAATCGCAGAAAAATCATATAGATACCTCAAGTGATCACCTAAAAATACTAGAAACCAATTCAGATTCAGAAATTGAAGTCTATACGGACGGTTCAAAAACGGAAACAGGGACAGGCTATGCCTTTTGTGCATATAGAGAAACCATAGAAATATACAAACATCAATAACGAATACAAGAAGAAAATTCTGTATATCAAGCAGAACTTCTAGCCATCCTTGACTCCATAATCTGGTCATCCCACTCATCTTATAACTCCTTTACAATCTTCTCTGACAGTCGATCTAGCATTCAAGCACTGGAAGATATTTCAACCAAAAATTCAATAGTAAAACAAATAATACAATATCTTCAACAAACAACCAAACAAATTAACATCAAATGGGTAAAAGCACATGCAGGTCTCTTAGGTAATGAGAGGGCGGATCAATTGGCCAAGGAAGCAACCTTCCCATCATCAGAAATTCCACAAAAATTTATCCCATTTCCACCTTCCTATCTTAAGAGGAAACTGAAACAGCATCTTCTAAACTCATGACAACAGGAATGGAACTTATCGCTAACTGGCCGTTACACCTTCGCATTAAAACCATCAGTATCAGAGGACTTTCTTCTGAATCACAGATATCTATATATATATTTGCAACGAATCATGGTCCATTTCCAACATACTTAGTAAAATTCAACAAAACATCATCCTCACGATGCACCTGTGGAGAAAGAGGAGATTCTCTCCACTACATGCTTAATTGCATGCTGACAGCAACTCTACATCTAAGAGAAGCGAACTCAGTGCCACTCCACAACTGGTTCACTCTGATAATTAAAAATCCTGTATTACAACAACGAATAATCAACTGCATGTCTCTGATAGAAAATAATCAGACATTGTTCCAACTACCACCTCTGGACGCTATGTCAGATGATGATGATGATGATGATGACAATTATACTGATGAGGACTAATCTTGTAAAAACAAAATAAAATGAACTTCAATTTGAAAAACTTAAAAGCTTTGGACTTAAAACAATTTAAAATTACAGAACATTAAAGTAGTCCTACCCAACATAAAACTTTTTAATTCAGGTCTAAAGAACTAGAATTGATTTGTAAATATTTTTATTATTTTTATTTTCCGTATTTACTCAAGTAATTATAGATATGTACATAATTGTTCTATTACTCAAGTCCACAAATCTAAAAATTTAAACTTTTGGATTTATTGTAAAAATACCTTACTCAAATGAGAGTAAATATGTCAAATTGTATTGTATATATAATTCTTATTCATTGTTCAATTTAGTACTATGTAAAAGCCTAATGGCCTCACTTGTAATATTTTTTTTTTTTTTAAATATTTTTTAAAAATAAACTTGCTAAGCAGGGCTTGTAAAGCTTAAGCTAATGGTAGGCCTCCCTGCTTGGTTGAATCTGAATCTGTAAACAACAATAATTTTTTACAATAAGGACGTAGCCAGAGGGTGAAAGGGTGGTGGTGGAGGAGGGAAAGGGGTGATTCTGTTCCAAATTTTCTGAAAATTTAAAAAAATCGGTCATCAGTCCGAAAATTTGGACTTAAAAATATATTGCTATTTTTGACATAATTATTAATATATCGCTACTTTTGAAATATTCGCTATTTAGGCCGCCGGAAAAAAATGAATTTCGTCAATCGTTCGCAGAAAAAAAATTCCCAATTTCGTTAAAGGATCATGGAAAAACCCAAATTTTGTCAAAAAGCCGCGGATAAAATGCGAATTTCGCAAAGGGCCGCAAATAAAACTCTAATTTTGTCAAAGGGCCACGGAAAAACGGGAAGTTTGTCAAAGGATCATGGAAAAAAGATCAAATTTCCTCAAATGCCTTTTCACGGAGAAAACACAAATTTCGTTAAATAATCACGGAGAAAACCTAAATTTCGTCAAATGACCACGGAGGAAACGCTAATTTCAAATGATCAAATAGGAAACGCTAATTTCGTCGAAGGGCTGCAGAAAAAGCGCAACATCGAAGGGCCGCGGAAAAAATGCGAATTTCAAGAAAGGATCACGAAAAAAACACTTATTTCGTCAAAAGGCCATGGAAAAAACGCGAATTTCGTCAAAAAGACATGAGAAAACGCATGTTTTGACAAAGGATATCAAAACAACGCGAATTTCACGAAAAAGTCGCGAAAAAAAAAACGCAAATTTCAACAAAAGATCGCGGAAAAAATGCGAATTTCGTCAAAAAGCGGCGGAAAAAATGCAAATTTCAACAAAGGATCACGGGGGGGGGAAAAAAGTGCGTTATCCGTCAAATGGTCGCGGGAAAACGTTAATTTCGTCAAAGGATATCAAAAAAGGTGAATTTTGTCAAAGAGCCGCAGAAGAACGCAAATTTCGTCAAAGGGCCGCGAAAAAAAAAAATGCAAATTTCGACAAAGAACTGGAAAAAAAAAAACACGTATTCTATAAAAGGGCCATGGAAAAAAAGGAATTTCGCCAAAGCATCGCAAGAAAATGCGAATTTCGCCAAAAGAGCCGTGGAAAAAAGCGAATTTCGTCAAAAGGCGCGGGAAAACGCGAATTTTTTCTAAGGGCCACGGGAAAAAAACGAATTTCGTCAAAGGATCGCAGAAAAATGCGAAATTTGTCAAAGGGCCGTGATAAAAACCAGAATTCCATCAAAGGGTCGTGGAAAAAAATACTGCGGTCTATTTAAAAAAGAGCGCATATACACCTCTGTTTATAGGTATAGTTTTTAAACTGAAATAATATACTGAACTAACTTTTTAAAAATCTGGTTTAAAGGCCTTTCCAAAACCGAAAATCAATAATGAATGGCAAATCTTACTTGACATTGCCGTTCACAAAAAAAATCCCAGTACGTGCATTTGCTGATTGGTGAAATTGTTTTAAAATGATTAATTTAACAATAAGTGTTGCACACACAGAGCAATATACATAGAGCTAAAATTTAAAAAATGTGTGGTAGATTCTTAAACTAGATCCTGTTTGAAAAAGAGAATATCTTTTTTTAAAAGGCAAGGAAACTATCATTTAGCCATTATCCCATTGGGTATAATCTGGTATCACTGTGCACTAATATGGAACTAAAGCGAAAGGAGCGGCTAGTCTGTAAAATGATGGGGGGAAAAAATCAAATTTATCTCAAACAAAGAAAAAAACGGCACTATTCTTTCATTTCACTTTTCACTATTTCGAGAGCAGGGGCTGTAATTCCATAAGCCCCGTGAACTAATATGGGGTTAACGAGAATGGCTATTTTGCTGTATGACAGAAGAAAAAAATTACAGATTTGACTAAAAAAATCAAGGAGAAATTTTCGTTTAATTTCCGACTATTTCAGAAGGAGGGGGCTCTAAACCCATCAGCCCCTCTTTTCTTTGGTGTCAATGCGGACTAATGTGGGACTAATGAGAATGGCTAGTCCGTTGTATGATAGAAAAAAATTAATTTTTTCCAAAAAAAATCAGCACTTTTTTCATATCACTTTCGAAAATTTTCTGTGAATTTTCTCCGAAAATTACGTTAATCACTTTCGAAAATTTCAGGGGGGGGGGGGCTGTAGCCTCATCACCCCCCCCCCCCCCCCCTTGCATACGCCCATGTTTCTATATAATACTTTGATCATATATAACTGTGTTTGTGTGTGTACGTGTCAGAGAGAGATAAATAGTATGAGCACCCCCTACATTTTTTGAGCACCCCCTATTGTTTACTTCTAGCTACAGCCCTGGTCTCTACATCTTTAGTTAATTATTATTTTGTGACTTGGCAGTTACGCAGCACAGGGAAGTTATTACACCTTACTATGTTATGGGATGGAATGGGATAATTTAATTAAGGCAAATTATATATGCACAGGGAAGTTATTACACTTTAATATGTTATAGTATTATTTGATTAAGATTTGGTGATTTTAATTTTTTTTAAGATTTCACAGCTGAATAAATTAATGAATATTTAAGCAGGAAGGAAACAACTCCAGCAGCTCTATGACATCTTCATAGGTAATTGATTGTTAAAGTGACAAACTTTTAAAATAATTTTTTTCAGTAGTTACAGCGTGTTAAAGTACAGGTAACATTCATTGCAACAGGCCGTATGGCCTACTTTGAGGCCAAGTAATGACAAAGGTAATTATTTGTGATTTTTAATACTCTAATTACGTTTTTTAGCACAAAAAGTTGTACTGAGTCACCTATTTTCAATTAGTAAGGTTTCTTGTATCATGAGCAATAAGATGGCAAACTTGTTGATTTCCTCATTTTTTTTCTGCGACCATGAAATAATGAGTTTTACAAAAGGACCCCTAGCGCCCCAATTATACTATTTCTGACATTGACAGTTTGCAGATGTCCATCTTATACCTATATGTATGTCCTGTATCAATTATATAAAAATTGAAGGGGGTCAAGCAGGAATCATGCCAAAATTTAGGCCACTTGACATGGAATGACCCATGGGCAAACCGAAAAGCATCATTTCTAAACTGAAACAGATGCACCTAAAAAATGAATAACTCATTTATTTCTTTTTTTTTAAATTAATTTCTTTAATTTTTTTTTAGACTGGCTTTTCTTCATTTTGCAGTAGATTTTTAAATGGCTTATTTATGTATAGAGTGCAGTGTAATAAATTGATTCTCAGAGTATCAGCATTGAAGCCATCACTTGTGTGTTTGATACAACATAGATAGTTATTTCATATAGATATAACAATCTGCTGACGTTTTATAAATGTCAATAAAAGTTACCAGAAAGTTCTTTCGAAAATTTTGCTTTTCTTGCCATTTTTTCTATTGTGCCAGGCTCCTGTAACAAAGAAGTACAAAAAATAAAATAAAATAAAATTGTATATATATATATATATATATACACACAGTTGAACTCCACGCATACTTTACCTGAGTTGTACATTTCAACTCAGCAATCCTACTTGCCATTAAAAATTAGCTGGGTTATATGTTTTGAGTTACACATTTAGCTCAGTTATACAGCATGTTTTTGCATCCCCGGATGAAATTTTCTCTCATTTACACATTTTGTAACTGGAAGCACTGACGACGCATTGAATGAGTCCGATTATAAAGATTCAACTCAAACTTCGGAGCTGCTCTGAGGACTTTTGGTGTAGTATAGTGGTTCGTCAATAACGATAAGGTGGCTGCATAGTGCATTATTAACAGAAATGCAAAGTTTGCTGTTCAGTGTTGACTCTACCGAAAAGAAACAATTGAAGATTAGTGATTATTTCAACAAGATTCAACAAACTACTGAAATGTCTTTTGATAAATGATTTACAAGCCAAGGCAATTTCAATGATTTCTTTTAAGTTATTCTATATCCATTAAAAATATTTTTAATAACACTTATATGATAAAATAACTTCATGTATATTTTTCTACTGTTCCATTCCGAAAATGTATGTCATGGGTGCAGTAATACCTAGGAAACTTCTGTTTTCGATATTAAAGGTAACAAGTTCCAAAGTTTTTACAATATATTTAAAAATGGTTCTTGTAGACATTTAATTGACTTGTACGTTTTACGGAGTTATACGTTTTGTTGTCTAGTACCAAGCAAAACGTATAACTGGAGTTCCATTGTATCTATAAATTGCTAAAGTTTTTACTCTTTTTAAATAATTGAGTTTGTGTAATGACCTATTCAAAATGTGTTGAAAGAATTTTTATTTTTGTTCTGCAGCTCAATGCTGTCCAAACTTGGAACACATTAACTTGTCCAGCGTGAAAGTCACTAATGTCTCTCTCCAGCAGTTAGCTATCAAATGCCCAAAGTTAAAGGTAAGTGGTTTTTTACAAAAAAATGTTTTCATTTAAAATGGAGCTTCATAATGAACGTTGGAACGTATGTCTCAGTCACACCGAGGTTGGCATGATTTTTGTCTTTCTGTCATTTTGGGGAGAAAACCCTGTTTTTAAATACATCTTAGATCCAGACATTTTCCTGTGGCTCCAGGGCAGAAATGACTCTTTTTGATTATTGAAAAACATAAAATGTCAAAGATTCTGAGGGGAGGGCATTTCATTGCTTTGAGGAAATATTGAATCCCTTTTGAATTCAACACTGGAGACCTAGTCTGCGAAAGCAGCATCTTAGTTTTATTTTATTACAAAAGCACACACATTTATTTTATTATAAAGGACACACATTTTTTTTATTAAAAAACATACAATTTCGTTAAAAACACACAACTTATTTTATTATAAAACTCATACAGTGTTTAATTTATTATAAAACACAGACATTTTTAGCTGACTCAGCTACGAATACCAGAGGACTTTGAATACTCACTCTTGGTTTACCAGCCAAAATGACATGCAAAAATTGATCTTTTTGACAGCTAAGATAAACCCTGGTGTGTGTGCGACATCTGTAGCTAAATGCCCTCTAGAGTGTAGAAGTAGATAAATTTCTAAGCTCTATGAATACAAAGCATAACAAGATTCATCTATGTTTTCATTTCCCGAGCAGTTAAAATTACAACTCCATTTACTTTGTAAAGAGATGTTTTTATAGGGGATCTGTTGAGAGTGAAATTTTAAGAATGACTCTTTCACCCAACTGATAGTCTCGGAAAAAAGAACCTTTCAGAAAAGCCCAAAACGTCCAGCAAGTGGATTCTTTGTGAAAAAGTATATCCTATAGGATAGTATGTCTATTATTATGTACTACCCAATCATCACAATGTAACACAAGCCTTGTTTGTTTCCTTCTGTCTCCAACCGTTTGGAGTCATGTGGCATTTTATACAAAATCTGATCACATAATCAATCCATCCCATTGTGATATAGACCCCACAACATCCCTCAGTCAAAGAGACAAACAGTTACAGAAGGATATTTTTTTGTGATTTTGGGAAATCTTCTGTAATCTACATTTCCCTTGGACTTTTATGGCCCCTATCCAATCCCTCTCATAACAGCTCTTTTCTTGGTAGATTAAGTAAGACATATTTGAAATTCAAATCGTACTAGCATCTGTCAGGCTGAAAAGTCGACAAAATGATTTGTGAACTTTTATGATTTATTCTTGCGTTTGTTGTATCTCATTAAAATGAAAATAATCATCTATATATTTAAAATGCTAAGCGATTTCTTTCGTCAATCCGTTAGAACAAACTACTGCATCAAATTACACCATTCTTTTTTGAAATGAAAGATATTAGGGCACAGATTTGTTATCGTGCATTCGTTTGTTCGAAAATTTAATTAATTAGCTGTAATTTTCAATTAAACATTTACTTCTGCTTATGACGTCATAAAGTTGACAACTCCCACTTTTGAGGGCATAGAGTTTTTCCCCTGAACCCTGTGATTCGCCAATCTTTTGACATTAACTAATATCAACTAGGTAATATTTTAACATTGTAGTATAAAATCTTAAAAAAAAAAACAACTTAATTAGCTAGAATATAATCATAATAAAATATCTAAACGTAAACATATCAGTATGAATAACAAATCTCACGTAAAATGTTGCAATTTAAATGATTCCAATTGAAACAAGATTTGGAGAGTTATCCTTGACGCCCAGCTAACATAAAAGTACCTATTTTATTTTATTTATTTACACACATATTCAAATTTATTATAAAACACCAGGTTGCCATACAAAGCAAAAATCGTCATTTAGGTGCCAAAAAATAACCCAGGTGCGTCTGCGATATCTGTATTGATTTAATCAAAATTATTTTGGTTGCACTGCATATTGCAAAATTAATTAAATCCATGATTATTGTTTCTTTCTCAGATTAAAAATAAGAAAATTGGTACTTCTCTATTATCCCGTCGACCACTTTTCATAACAAAAAACTATCGCCAAACTGTAACGCCAAATAAACGAGAGAACGTTGCCATTGGAATATCAAAATAAATAAATAAATAAAATACATGAATTTAACTATAAAAAAACTATATGCAAATTAGGTACTTTTCGGTTAGCCGGCGCCAATAAAGTATATATATATATACACATAATAACAAACTCCAATGGAAAATTACTTGCAGAATCATTATCATAAAAGCCAACCAAAATCTATAAACCACATAAATTCAATACTAGAAAAACAAAACTATATACATTATATATATTTGTATATATGTATGTGTATATATATATATATATACACATAATAACAAACTCCAATGGAAAATTACTTGCAGAATCATTATCATAAAAGCCAACCAAAATCTATAAACCACATAAATTCAATACTAGAAAAACAAAACTATATACATTATATATATTTGTATCTTTTTAACGTCTAATTTCGACGGTGCGTTTGGGGAGAAGCAATGCACATGCGCATAGGAGCTAATTCGGTTGCATTATCACAGGGGGCGGGGGGGGGGGAATGTGTGCCTTATTTAATATGTTCTTTTATTGACTGAATATGAGATGAACTTAGGGATATGCTATTTGTATGATACTTCATAGGTTCAGGAAATTTTCTTTCTTGCCGTGGGGAATAGGGCGGTAATGTCAAACTGATTTCCATTTTGTTTACGGATTGTTTGTTTGGAGTTTGCATCCAAAATAATAACGTAATTCACTGGGGGAAATTTTTTTTTAATAAAATATTTGGAAGATTGTTTCATAAGCACCCCTACTTTTGTAATAAAGAAGCTTATTTTACTAATATTGCTATTGTAATTTTTTCCGTCAAGTTTTGACGGGTACCATCTAGTAAGGTTTTATGTTTGTTTATTTATTGAATAATAGAAAATTAGTTTAGCTTTCTTTCATAATTAAGTTAATAAAAACAAAAAAATCAAAGGGTTTTTCTTTTACCTGCTAAAAGGTTTACACCTTTTAGCAGGTAAAAGAAAAACCCTTTGATTTTTTTGTTTTACAACATAATACAAATTAAAATAACTTTTATTAGTTGTTTTACATGTTTTGACTCTTTCCGAGTCATTTTCAAAAACAAATGAGAATATTCCATAATGGCACGGGCTTTGAAGTTATTATTTTCATGTACTTTAAAAAAAAATTATGCACATTATCTTTTATTTTTTACTGGGTTGTTTATTTTCATATCTGTGACCATGGAGTCGCTCGAGCCACAGTTTCGGTAAATTAAAAGATGCCGCATTGTTACCTATTGTATTTTTGCATGTTAGTATCTCTATGGTTTCTCTTATTATGGATGGATAGTATAGACTGGAGGGAAATGTTATTTTACTTTCATTGAAATTTATTTGGATGGTTTCTTCATGCCAGGGTAATGTTTTGCTTCATTATTATATTTGGAGATGAATAATTAAGAATAGGGATTTAAAATATTGAAATACAGATGTGGATTCGGGAAATTCAAAACAAAACACGATACAGGGCTATAGTTTTTCTATTCTACTTAATATCAGCTATAGGCTTTTTTTTTCTGCAATTAAATTTCCTGCTGGTCATGCCTATGTAGTAATTCTTGGATCCGTCTTCTTTAATAAAAGGTATTTCATAGACTCCTGAATAATTCTCAAAATTAATTGGGTCCATTTTACTGCAAATGATATTCTTTAATTTCTGAGGGGGTATTGAAATGTTTAAGGCTGTGTTTTAATTTTTCAAAAAAGCTTGGATACTATTGCAGAGTATAAAGTTTGTATTTTTGAGAATCAACTTTCTTTTCTGGTTTTTTTTAATTGGTGATATCCATGATTAATTTATTAATATGGTGTACTTTAAAACCGTTATTGCAAGCTGACAATGCTGAAAGAGAATATTTAAGGTATGCTTTGACATTGCCATCAAAGTAAAACTGAAAGCTTATAAATGCCAAGATTCCAGAATTGACATATGTTAGAGAGATATATTTAATAAGTTTAGTGATTGTGAAAGTATAAATATGGTCATGAAAATAGTCATAATATTATCTCATGGAACAATGGCCAATGAACAAAGAAGTTTTTCAATTAATTCAGAATGTCTCATTGACAATCTTAAAGAGGATACACTGATTGCACAAAGAGGTGTCTACTACAAAATGAAGTCATCCGTCAGCAATGTTAATATTCATGAGATTCCAAAGAACTCATTCAAAGTTATAAAATTGCATGTTCAGCTCTTTTCTTTTTACAGCTGATGCTGTAAAAGTCCTTCCGGCCTGTACCGGGAGGAAAAGGTAGCTTTCCTATATCTTCGTTTTAAAATTTTAGCTAATGTTACACGAAAACAGCAAGTTAAAATGCAAAGAAACGTTTACAAAAGATTCGGTAATACTGAATTTGAATAAGAAATTCGCCAAATTATTGAGCAATAGCTAAATTGGCTTCATTTATGAAGACTTATTTTGGTCGCCAAATGTCACCAATTTTGGCGCTAACGGATATGAATATATAGTTTTATGCGTATGATTGGGAAAATTATTACAACAATGAAAGAAAATAATTAGCGAGTAATCACGTGCTGTTTTTTGTTTCAAAATGTCAGCTACCCTAGAATTTCAAACTGCTCTATCTCAGCCATTTTTTAAGATAGAGGTAAACCAAAAAATGCTCTGGAATCCTTGTATCAAGGCCTAAAACGTAATTAAAAAATAAATTTCAATTATTATTTTTTTGTATATTTATTTTAGTTTTAAATTTTTAAATGGCTGCCATCTTGAAACAAAATGGCGGACCAAGCTGGCCAACGAACTCAGTCGATACATTGGTTAGCTTAATACACACAATTAGTTTCATCAAAATTTATTTATAAATACGAGCGTTATCGTATGACATAGGTCAGATATATATATATATATATATATATATATATATATGGATATATATATATCTATAAATCAACATTTGAACAGAGGGTGGTTTTGGGGTCTGGGGGTCATGATCGGTGAAAATAGATCGAAATTTTCCGGAACTGCTTTCCGAACGGCTGCAATAGGTAGCTTTATACTTTTTTGTATTGAAAGCTACCTAAAAGATTTCTTAAACAAGAACGAAAAATCATGCGTCAAGCATAGATTATATAGCACTTTCCAACGCTTCCAAAATAATTTTACAAATCATACCGTTTAATAAGCTAAAAGCTAACATCTAAGTAAACAATTTAGAAAACGCATAACATATTTAAAAACATAATTTCAGGAATTTCCAACATATACAATATTCGGAAAAATATCCGAATACTTTTATTCAGCCCTGTACAGGATCTATAGATTTGTATATATACTACATAGGATGATAATTTTAGTTCAGTTAGGAAACGCGTAGCACAGTTTAAAATTTTCCGTCTGGAGTTTGTCAATAAACAGAAATGTGTTCGCGAACTTTTGTGCTGCCCTGTATAGGATCTACAGAATTTATACACACCACGTAATAGACAAAAAGCAAGTTAAAATTAAAATCGCGTTCAATAACTTAAAACGCACTTCCAGGAATTATTGTTAACAGACAGTAGATAATTCTTTTGCGTGTCCCTGTAAATGAACGATGACTGCTATACACACAATATTCCGTAGTAAGTCTCTTGTAATGCACCTTAGTGATCTATATAAATTTCAATGCGTTTAAAATAGTGAAACATTATTTAAATAAACCGCAGACGATTTTTCTCCATAGACGTAATGTAACGGAATTATTTTTACTGTCCCTGTAAAGTAACTATAAGTGCTATGCACACCCTGTTCCATATTAAGCTTCTTCTAATGCACCTTAGTAATATATATAAATTACAATGCGTTTAAAATAGTGAAACATTATTTAAATAAACCGCAAATGATTTTTCCCCATAGACCGCAATGTAACGGAATTCTTTTGAGTGTCCCTGTAAAAAAACTATAAGTGCTACACACTTCCGTTGAAATAGGGAACATGCTATAGATAACGACAATAACATATAAAAATTGCAGAGCAATCCGAGCATATTTACGGGAGTTAGAGCACGGACAGACGGCAGACGGCAGACGGCCAGACGGCCAGACGGCCAGACGGCCAGACGGCAGACGGCCAGACAAACCGAAGTCATAAGCACTTTTCAACTAGGTTGGAAAGTGCTAAAAAGGATGCTGCTGAAGCTAAAAAGAAAAGAATAAAGTTGGCAACTGCAGAAATGAATAACAAAATTGAAAGCATAAAGTTGAATGTAAATAAAGAAATTGAAATACTAATAGAGGAGATAAAAGAGTAAATATTTTTAAAAAACTTTCAGTTTTGAACTGTTTGGACAGTTGCTTTTTTGTTTTTTATAAAATATTAAAATTAAACTTATTAAAGGCTTGTAATGTGGACTCATTCAGTTACATGTGTATGCTTTTTTGTATGTGTTATGTTATTTATATAAATAGAAAGTAAGTGCTCCATATGCACAATAGTAATATGTTTTTATTGGTTATAATAAAAGCACCTTAACTTTGAATAAATTCACCATTTCTTGAAAAAAAATGCAAATAAATAAATAACTACTGTTTAAATATCTTGTGGGATTTAAAAAAAAATAATGACAGTATATATCAGACTAAAGGAAATAACCTATGAAAAATTCATTATTTTAACGCTAACCTGGAAATATCATGGAAAAATCATGGAATGTTAACATAAGATATTTGTGACCACCCTGAATATGCAAATAGAGTAAAACTTCTGAATAGGGTCGGGTTGTTTCTATTTTTCTTTTTTCAAGTCAGATGACTCCAAGTTTCCTTCTGTAGGTCAGGTTCACACTAGAATAATTCTTGTGGGTTAGATTTAGGTTGTTGGGATTTTCACAAAAACAGTTTCAGAAGAACTAATGTTTCCGATGAAAATAAATACAGATTTGAATATGATTTTCAATATATATTCAATTTACTGCATGAAAAATAAAATCCTATATTATAATACGAGCAAATCTTGTGTGTGTGTGGTTATGCAAATTTTATCTTAAAAACGGCTCTAACGATTTTGACAAAATTTTGTATCCAGAACTAGGTCAGACGTTGGAGATAATTCGATGAGTGGGTTAATGCATTTCAATGGGACTGAAGGTTGAAATAGTTATTAAGTTGTTGAACAGTTGGCAGTAAAAGAAGTCACAAAGTTGGTAACATTTCGCCAAATTTGGTGATATTGGATGAAATGTTGCAAAAATGTTGGCTTTTAAAATCTGAAGGAATTTTATAAAAATTCTCAATAGGAGCCGAGATACTTGATTCAATCAAAGTCCAGTGTAACATTCGTGAAAACAGAATTGAACCAATGAGGGTACATTTTCTCAACACATGCTTGGCGCTAAATAAAAGAATGCTGCCAAACTTGGCAATATTTGGTGAAAAAATTGGCCTTCTGATTTTGAAGGAATTTTCTTTAAATTCCCAACAGAAGCCGCGATACATCATTCAACCAATCAGAGTCTATAGAAACGTTCTCGTTGTAAATATGCAATGTATGTAATGTAAAATTTAGAAATATGTACATATTTTTAATATTGATTTTTTTTCTGTAAATAATACTCTTAAAAAAATAAAACTCTGTAGTAATAACACAGTGAGAATTTATTGTTATATCCAGTTGAACGCAAAGCTAATTTTTACCGATCATAACTTGGTCCTCCCCGTCGGTGTATATGAGAATTGTGATCATGGATTATTCTTTCTTTACGGTACAGTTAAGAACAATTTTTTCTTCTCTCGGAATATGAAATATATTATCAACATTGTGTTTTTGATACACACACAAACACATGTATTGTATTTCTGACAGTTTATGGCACACATATGCATGTTACATATGTGGAAAGTGTCCACTATTCAGATGCAAAAGTGTACATATATATATATGCAGGGTTCTCACTGACTTTTGACTAGAGATGGGAATGCTCGGAAAAAAACTGGAAATATTAAAGTGCAAAAGGTGAGTAAAAACGATATATTTATAAAAGTAAGATATATTTATGAGATGTGTCTAGCGGCCCGTCCCGGCTTTGCACAGGTAGACAATGTAATTTTTTTATTACATTCGTTTTCCTGAATTTCGTGCTCCAACCTAAAACTGTTGCTGAAATATGGCGAAATGACCTAAAACTTTCGAATCCCCCTTTAACCACCTTTGAGGGGGGGGGGGGGGATTTCTAAATTCACTGAAATACGTGTTTAATCATTTGTTTAGTAGATTTGTTTTCCTGAATTTCGCGCACCTATATAAAACAGTTGCTGAGATATGGCGAAATGTCCTAAAATTTTCAAAACCATCCCCTCTAAAACCCTTCGGGGGCAATTTCTAAAATCACTGAAATGCGTGTTTATCCATTTTTTAGTAGATGTGTTTTCCTGAATTTCACACTCCTACCTAAATCCGCTGCTGAGATATGGCGAAATGACCCGAAACTTGGTTCCAAAATCGCCGAAATAAGTGTTTAACCAATTTTTTAGTAGATTTGTTTTAATTAATTTAGCCTTCCTACATAAAAGCTGAGATATGGCGAAATGACCTAAAAAATTCGACCCCCCCCCCCCATTTAACCACCTTCTGGGGGGATTTCCAAAATTGCTGAAATATGTGTTTTATTCGTTTTTTAATAGATTTGTTTTCCTGATTTTCACGCTCTATCTAAAACTGCTGCAGAGATATGACGAAATTATCTAAAACATTCGACCCTCCCCTTTTAACCCCCTTTGGGAGGAAATTTCTAAATTCGCTGAAATACGTGTTTAACCAATTTTTTAGTAGATTTGTTTTCCTTAATTTTGTGCTGCTACATTAAACTGCTGCTGAGATATGGCGAAATGACCTAAAACATTTGACCTAAAACAATCTTTAACCACCTTCAGGGGGGAATTTCTAAAATCGTTGAAATACGTGTTTAATCATTTTTTTAGTAGATTTAATTTCATGATTTTCGCGCTCCTACCTATAACTGCTGCCGAGATATGGCGAAATGGCGCAAAACATTCGACCATCACCCTCTAACCCCCACCGGGAGGGGAAATTCTAAAATCCCCGAAATACATGTTTAATCATGTTTTTAATAGATTTGTTTTCCTGATTTTTGTGCTCTTAATTAAAATTGCTGCTGAGATACGGCAAAATGACCTAAAACATTCGACGACCCCCCCATTTAACCCCATCCGGGAGGAGAATTTCTAAAATTGCTGAAATACATGTTTAATCATTTTTTAGTAGATTGTTTTCCTGATTTTCGTGCTCCTACATATAACTGCTGTTGAGATATGACGAAATGACCTAAAACATTTGACCACCCTCCTTTAACCCCTTCCGGGGGGGGGATTTCTAAAATCGCTGAAGTACATGTGTAATCATTTTTTTAGTAGATATGTTTTCCTGATTTTCGCGCTTCTACCCATAACTGCTGCTGAGATATGGCGAAATGACTTAAAACATTCAACCACCCCCCTGTTTAACCCCTCGGGTGCCGAATTTCTAAAATTGTTGAAATAAATGTTTAAAATATTTTTAGTAGATTTATTTTCCTGATTTTCGCACTCCTACCTATAACTGCAGCTGAGATATGGCGAAATGACCTAAAACATTCGACTACCCCCTTTAACCCCCTTCTGGGGGGAATTTCTAAAATCGCTGAAATAGGTGTTTAATCATTTTTTTAGTAGATTTGTTTTCTGGAATTTCAAGCTCCTACCTATAACTGCTGCTGAGATATGGCAAAATGACCTAAAACATTCGAACCCCCCTTTAACCCCTTTCGGGGGGGAATTTTCAAAAATCCCTTCTTATTGCTTGCCTAGGCCATAACAGCAATCTACAGTTCAAATTGCGTGACCCTGACTTCAGTAGTTTCGGCTGGGCGTTGATGAGTCACCCAGTCAGTCAGTCAGTCACTGTTTCCTCTTTATATAATAGTATAGATAAAGATGGTACTTTAATGTTTATTGTCAAATGTGAGGAATGCTAAGAGTGCATGAATGTTAATGAATGACAGTATTATGAAATACTTTATGAAAAGTATTTAATTTAATGAGTTGCTTGAGTCAATAAGACTACACTAGATTAATTTTAACGCAATTATTCAAATTGGTAAAGAAATCATACAAGTTGTAACAACTTGTACAATAAGACTAACAAGCATTATGGAGGCATGTGATTTTCCTAACATACCCCCCCCCCCTTACAAGGACACACAAAAGCAAAATTTGTCATCACGATAATGTCCGAAATATTGAACCAATTCACACATAATTGGGCAGTGTATTAATGTTGCAAGTATCTTGGATGAATTCGTTAATCAAATATTATTCTAGCGCCCCTAGGCGGTCACTTAATAATGTAATCGCGTGCTGTTCAAAACAACGAGTATAAAATTAAAAAATACATCTTTATTTTGGGTCGTCCGATTCCATGACATTTTTGCCTAAATCTCGTTATTTGTTTTTTGTACCGAAGGATGAACCAAATCTTCATTTGGCGCCTCCTTCTACTCTTGTGCCCAGGACATATCCCCCCCCTCTGGCCTTGCATCAATAACACATTTTAAAATGCGCCCAAATAAGTTTAAAGTCAAAACATTTTTTGATATGAAATTAGGTCTATGTAACTATTTTTTCCTGGTCCGTACTTTCTTTAAATTTTTTTTTTCTCAGGAAATAAAGCAGATAAATTTAGTTCATTTTAGAAAAAAAAAACATTTTTTTAGTTCAAATTTTAGAAAAAATAGACAACGTTGATGGAAACTTATTCTTAAAGAGTGATGTTATTAACACTGAAGGAAACAATGTATTAGAAAAATTTGTGAGGTCAGTTCATCTTATTAGTTTTAATATTTATATTTTTTTAAAGAAACATACCAATGATTTAAAATTGCTGTTTTCAATCTATTCTGAACTTTCAAAGCTTTTTTCGATGAAAGAGAAAAGGTTTGTTTTAAAACTCGTTGTGTAAGGCCAAAATCCAAACTGGCTGCTTTCTGACACATTTTTTAAATTTATTTTTTATTTCAAATGTGTCAAATTGGCAGGTACTTTTATTAAAAACTAATGTAATCGAACCGTTTTTCGGTAAAGGCAAAAGACTTTTGAAAGTTGGCATTTTGAACCGAATTTCCGGACACGACAGTGCGGGAAAGTAAAAAACTGCTGCCCTGAGACAAAAATCGCTTATAATTCAAGATTCAATTCTTTTAACGGAAAATGAAAAAAAATAAAAATAAAACTGTTTCATTAATATATTCATAAATATTTTTTTTCAAGTCTTTTTGTATTTAAATTGATATATTTTAATTTATATAAGAGATAAAACCATGAAACTTTGTACATTGTTTTTCAGCTATAGTTTTGTGTTGCTGAATGGGGAAATATTTTTTTATCAAGACTGTTCATATTTAAATTTATATGAAAGATTAAATAAACCATGAAACTTTTTACAATATTTTTCAGCTATATAATCTTTAAACTGGTTTCGGAATTTTTTATTTCAAGTGAAAATTTTTAAAATTTGTTCCTCTTAGTTAAAAAGTACTTGTAAAGACATATGTTCTTTTAAAAATTTGTAATTTTTTTAAAATAAATATTTCTGTAAATCCCTTAGTCAAATCAATATTTATAATTTCCATATCAAATGTGAAAAAGTATGCAAGAACAAATTTAGAAGATAGAATATTTTAGAAGATATATCAAATTTTAAACAAGGCCAAAAATTAAAGATTAAAAAAAAATAATTTTCTTTAAAGAATTTAAATTTTAAAAGAGAACACACATTTATATTTAAAGAAAATAAAATAATAATTAAAAAGATTATGAATATAAAGTAAAATCATATTTATAAATATTTTGTTTTCCGGCCATCATATATATATACATATATATATATTGTATTTTGAAATTCAAATATATTACAATTATATATATATATATATGTGGTGATTTTTAAGGCCGAGTTGCTTGAGTAGTACCATTTTTTAATAAATGTTTTTTTTTGAAAATAAGATGGGCTCTTTTCACATAATCAACCGAAGAGGAAGTTCCAGCACTCCACATTAGATGGCGTGTGTACGTAATCATAATTAAGCATCTCATTCAAGAACACAGAAGTTTTTATTCTGAAGCTTAAATTGACATCAGGGAAGAATCTGCTTTCACTCGAGTCCTCTTTTCGTTTCAATCACAGCTCCCACTACAGCAGAGCACGATGGCCATTTATTTAAAATAAACATTCCGCAGGCATATAAGAAAAAACATACTGGACTCCACGCCACTACCAGGCAGAGATTCCATCATTAACCTAACAAATCAAACTTCGAACTAGCGTCTCTCTATTCGAATGTTCTTATACGAATACGTCTAGCTTTCATCAGTGCATCACATCTTCGGATCTCCGAATAGAATGCTCTCCGAAACGGAAAAGGCGACGATATATTCTTTCAGTAAGAGTAGGAATACATGGTCACGTGCGCCAATCGTGAGCTGGGATCTAACCAGGATTCTTTGCGCTGGCTCCAGAATATGGTAATAAAATGGTTTCCGCTAATTTTTGGCGCGAAAGAAAATTCTCGAAAGTTCCATGATGTTCGATGATTTAGCTATGACCCAGAGTGTTTTAGATTAATTGATTATCGTTAGTTAATTGGTTCTAGAATATGGAATGATTTTGACTTTTAGGGAAAGAAAAAAAAAAGAAAAAGAGATATCGAATTTGGAACATAGCCAGAATGGGATTAGAATAAATGCTTTTACATTTTAATATAAGAAAAAGATTTTATGATCTGGCGAATTATTTTTAATATCGGAACTGATTAAAATAAATACAGTCTTTTTAGGAATTTAGAAAATTAAAAGGGAATTATGCGGGTTTTTTAAAGTATGAATATTAGGGAGTTTTATAATTTAAAGATAAAGACGCGATTTATTGAACTAATTAGCAGCCATTGAAATATTGAATTTAGATATGAGGAAACGGAGGAAATAAATATTATAGAGTAAGTTAGACTAGGATGGAATAAAAATACTTTGGTTTATCGCGATAAATTTTAAATTTTGTTATATTATCCCCCCCCCCCCCCCCCCTTAAAAACTCTTGACTGAACAAGCTGTTTTATAAACGGCGGTTTCAGACGAGAAAAAAAAAATTAAATTTTAAAGTTGTTTAGAGTGAGCCTGCACTGGCATTGGTGAAAGAGAAGAACTTAATAAGAACGAAGTATAATAATTTTGGAAGTTAACAATTTTGAAGAAGGACGTGAAAGAAGATCTCCCTGAAATACAAAAATGTTACAATCTCACTTACCATTTGTAAGTGCACAAGAAAAATACAATAAGAATAAATAATAAATATTAATAAACAAGAAAAACAGGATAATAATAGTAACAAAATTTTGCTTTTACCAAGTTCACAAGCTTTAGAATAAGTAGTCACTAGCAAAGTGTTAAAACAAAGTTTTTAAAAAAAAATTCGACTTCATTCAAATTTGAGTTCATTAGATCCAACTTTTTATTTCAGTCTCTTTCTTGGATCGTGATAAGTCCTCATTTTGTTTAAAAAAAAAAAGATGATTACTGCAGTCCCTTTCTTAAAAATACATTTTTATGTAAAGGCTGAAAATAGACATTTTTCCATCAAATTTTAAAACTATAGTCATTTTTACCAATACTTTATAATGACTGTATAATGCTAGCACTTGTCACAACATCTTCTCTTAAGCATCACATTAATTTTTCTACATAATAAGCATGTCTTTTGGTAATATGAAACTACCTTTAAAGGTTTGTTTATCAAATTATTTTCTTGGTCATTTATTTCATACCTGGAATATGTTATCTTTGTTATATTCCTGTGGGATTTGTTATATTTCTGTTGGGATCCCAACATCTTTAACTAATTTTTGTCAAACATTTTTTCACTAATAAGTAATATAACTCTTCAATAATATAAATAAATGCTATAATAAAATTCAATTCATAAACATAACAATAATAACTTTCAATATAACTAATACTTCTCAACATATGTAGTAATTCATAATATAATTCAATAGTAGAAATAATAATATTATAATAACATTTGTATAATTTAAGAAAATATCACAGTTTGTTTATTTATTGTTAGGGAAAATATTGGTTGAGGAATAAAATAATTACATAGCAAATAAATAAATTTCCTATTTTTTAATCATATAAGAAAGTATTTTTGCCTGTCGAAAGTATACAAAAAAAATATATAATAATAATTTCAAAATCCAAATAAATTTAAATCTAAATATTTAGAAATTGAACTCTCAACCAGTAGTTCCTTACAATAATTTTTTCCTCTGATACCCTTTTACAAAATTATACTGTTAAGTTATAAGTATTCATATCCTAAATGCAAAGAGTTGTTTTTTTGGCAAACTTAGAATAAATAAAGACAATACATAACAATAAAAGATGTTAATTTTAGCTGAGAAATGGAATACAAAGGCAATTAGTTTAGATACTTAATTTTCTATTGTCACACCAAAACATTCACTGTAAAATCACATCATCACTATCCAATCATTTATATAATTATAGAAATACTTATAAACGGTTACTATATATTAAATTTTTGAAACAATTGGTTTAAGAAAAAGTAAATAAAGTAAAAATAGTTTATTTTGATATAGAATTAAAACATTTAATTTCATTTTTCAACATCAATTTGACAATTTCTAAAATCAAAATACATATCTTATGCCTGCATAAGGTGTCTACTCAACCTCAAAAACTCTCAAAAACAAGTAAATATTTTAGTTGATCAGGCTAAAATATAACCACAATGTTGAAATAAAAGTTGTGACATTTATTTTAAATTTTAAAATATTAAACTTTCAAAAATGGGTAATATCTCTGTTGTACATCAAAGACATACCTGATAATGTTGAAACTAGAGTAATAAGAGATATTTAAAGAATTAGAATTTATTCTATTGTTTTTACTTTAGTTTGATTTTGTGATGGTGATTGTGATGTCTGTGGTGATTTTGATTGTTGTTTGGGTTGCTCATGAAATAGTCGGAAATTATCTGGTGAAAAATAGGGTCGTAATTTAGACACATGTACAATAACTGAATTTAATTTAGTCTCATAATTAAATTTGTCTATTTCATAGGTCACATCAGAAAGTTTATTATTTTGTATGGTCCAGAGAAAGTAGGTTCTAATTTTCTAGTGTTAGGATATTTAAATTCTTCACAAATTACATAATCTTGTATTTCTAGTGGAGATTCGACAAATTTTTTATCATAGAGTCTTTTACTTTTAAGGTGGAATTCACAAGTTCGCGCTTTTGCAATTTTGAGTGCTTTATTAACAGGAGGGTAATAATTTTGTTTTAAAGGAGATTCATAAGGTAATTGACCATAAAATAAATAGGCAGGTGGGAATTTGGTTACGGAATGTGGTGTGTTATTGTATTCTTGGATGACTTAGTCTAATAATCTAGTCCAAGGTATTTTAGAAGAAATGGAATTAACTTTACATTTAAGTCTAGTAACTATAGTTTGGTTCACTCGTTCTACCTTCCCATTGGTTTGGGGGTGATGTGATGATGTAAAACGTTGTTAAACATGATATTTTCTGAGGAATTTTTTGAATCTTGGAGACCTAAAAGATTTATGTCTATCGCTAAGTATTGTTTTAGGTGCTTGAATATTGAAAATTTGTTTTAAACAGTTAGTATATGTTTCGGTAGTAACACTTTTGGATGGAAAAGCCCAAACAAACCTAGTTGCATGATCTATTATTATGTGTAAGAATTTTTTTGTTGAATTGTAATAATTAAATCCACCCACAGTATCAATAGAAAGACATTCAAAAGGTTGATCTGTGGCTGGCATAGCTTGTAACAAGCCAAATCTTTTTTGTTTTGGTTTTTTATTTCTCTGGCATGTATCACAATGTTTAACAAATTGTGTAATATCTATTGTCATGTTGGGCCAATAATAGTTTGTAGATATTAAGTTAAGCATTTTTTGTATTCCTAAGTGTCCAAAATTATCTGGAGCAATATGTAATAATTTTCTCCTGAGTGACATTGGTACTACTATTTTTTTTAATCCTTTTCTCTGAATAATTATAATCCCATTCTCTTTTTTGTATTTTCTGTCACAAACATTATCTTTATCTTGCATCGCTATAATTTCTTTTTTGTCCAATAATAAACTTACATGTTGATTAAGATAAGCAACAGGATTTCGTGACAACATGTCCGCTTCGACATTTGTAGAACCTTTTTGATACTTGATCTCATAATCGAACATGCTAAGTTTTAAAGACCATCGAAAAAGTCTACCTCTTAGATTTTTAACATTCTTTAACCATACCAGAGATGCATGCTCGGTATGGATTGTGAATTTAGTACCATGAAAATAGTGATAAAACTTATCAAGAGTATCTATGATAGCAAGGCATTCCAATTCAGTTATAAAGTAATTTTGTTCATAACTCTTCAAAATTCTAGAATGGTAAGCAATAGGATGCAAAAAATTATCTTTCCCTGGTTGTTTTAGAACTGCACCTACTGCTACCTGAGAGGCATCTACAAACATGTGGAGGGGTAATTTTGGGTCATAAATTTTTAGAATTGGTTTTGCAATTAGAGTATTTTTTAATTTCTCAAAAGAGTTTTGACATTCTGAGTTCCATTCCCATATTGTGTTTTTCCTAAGTAATTTATTGAGGGGGTATCTAATTTCAGCATATTTATCTATGAATTTGTGATAAACATTAATGGAACCTAAAAATCGTTGTAGTTCTTTAACATTAGAGGGAGGTTTCAATTTTTTAATTGTCTCAATATTGGTATTAGCTGGAGTTAAAGTCCCATTGATGATCTCATAGCCTAAGAAATTAATTTTATTTTGATTTAGTTTACATTTAGAAAGTTTAAGTTTAAGGTTTTCTAGTTTACAGATTTCAAAGATTTTTGCTAAGTGATTTAAATGTTCTTCTAGAGAGGAGGAGAAAATTATGATATCGTCGAAATAATGGCAAGCAAAATCAATTTTATACTTATTGAGGATTCTTCTAATGGTACTATTAAATATCGGGGGCCCTGTCTTTATACCAAAGGCGAGCACCAGCCATTCGAAGAGGCCAAAATTGGTGGCAAAAGCTAATTTTTCTGTATCGGATGGATGTATTGGTATGTGCCAGTAGCCAGAGGCTAAGTCCAAAGTGGAAAAATACTGGGCACTACTCAATTTGTCTAAAATTTCATCGATACGAGGTAAAGGTTCTGCATCATTTTTAACTATTGCGTTTAATTTCCTATAATCTATACATAGTCGGGTCTTTTTGCCTTCTTCTCTTTTCATAGCCAAGGTGACAGGGGCAGAATAAGGGCTATTGCTTTCTTTTATGAGACCAGCTGCTAATAAAGATTGAACTTGATTTTTTATTTCTTTTTCTTCTAAGGGGGAAGTTCTGTAAGGCCTCAAAGATATAGGTAGGTCAGATTTTAGTAAAACGTGTTGTGGCTCAATATTTATCTTACCCACATCATATTTATGTTTTGCAAAAATATCCCTATAATTTTGAACTATTTCCCTTAAATCCCCATTTTCAATTAAATTTATTTCCCCAATTAAATCTGAATCATAATCATTAATATCGCGAAAATTTTGAGGAGTCATTGAACTTCTGTAATCAGGCTGCACGTTACAATCATTGTAATTAGCTGCAAAAAAGTGCTGAGTATTCACAAGATTTTCATTAGTATATGGTGATACTTTGTCATCATTATATCCATTTAAACTCTCATTACTATCACCATTTGTTAATAACTCATCTTTACATGAAATAATATCTTCATTATAAGTTGTTATCAAGTTACCATCATTAAATAAATTCAAACTGTCACAATCAGAAGTTATCAAGTTATCGTTACCTTGTTGTAGTTTTTTTACAGTTACAGTGTTAAAATGAAGTGATCTCTCATCATGTATGGATATACTCCTATTTATAATCTTCCTTCCCTGTTTTACTGTACAATTCTTACAATTTATATTTAAATTAAATTTAGAACATTCTTTTAACCCCAAGATGCAGTAATCCAAATCTGTATCACATACTAAAAAGTTAACATATTTTTGGATTTTACCCACTTTAAGAAGAATACTACACTTTTGATTAATTTGTAAAAATCCCTTTGCCTGACCAATAGTAACTGGAGGAACAATTTCAATTTTTTAACAAACTTTAATGGTAAAATTGCGATAGTTGAACCGGTATCGACGACACATGGTAAATTATAATTATTCGTATATCCGTACACAATTAATTGTCAAACATTAGGAGTACCAATTGGAAGAGTATCAGAGGGTGTTGAGTTGTTATTAAAAATACACTCTTTTTCCCAGTGAAAAGCATTCATTACACCCTTGTTTACACAAATTCTACATGGCCTAGATGGGTACTGGTTCTGTAAATAATTGTTTTGTACTCCGTTTTGGAAATTTCTAGGTCTTTGAAAATTATAGTTTGATCGAGGAACCCAGTTTCGAGGAGAATTAAATTGATTATTGGGCCGATTTGACTGAATCCAATGCCTAGGAGTATTAATTTGTTGAAAATTTGGTCTATTAGGCTGCACACTATATCGAGGAATGTCAAAATTAGTTGCATTAGGTTTACTTGGTAATGATGGACTTGTAACAGCAGGGGTGGAAACTTCCACAAATTGCTTAACAATTCTATACCATTCTGTCGTACTCTCAGGAGGTTTAACAATTAGATAATTTTGATATTCTGGTTTTAAACCATCGGTTAATCCTTGTAGTAATATAGTTTCACATAAATGCAATTTCCTACCAATTTCAATTTTCTTTCTAAAATAAGTTTCTAAGTTACTTAAACTATCCAATTTCAAAGCAGAAAATTCAGAAAATTTCGGGATATTTATCCTAATAAAATTCTCAGTTAAGATATCAGCTATCTGTTCGTATTTAGTGCAATTAAGGCAATCATTAATGTAAATCTTAAGAGCTTCTCCCTTTAAATTTTGAGAAATATTTTTAAACTTCCAATCATCATCCTTCTTTTCTTTTTCACAAGCATCATCAAAGTATTTTAACCACGCTTGTATCTCAACTCCTAAATCTGGATCAAATGCTATAAATTTTGGTTCTGCCATAATATTTAATCTAACAAAAGAGTTAACTCGATCTTCTTTTAAATATCCGGATCTTAAAAACATTAAATGTTAAACTTATAACACTATATACCATACAAATAACGAAATAGATAAAATAGTAAATAAATATGTAATTTACAATCTCAGTAACATTTTAAAAATAATAGAATTTTTTTTTTTTTAAGAATTTTTCTTAAAACATGAAAATATAAAATTTATACCGCTGTCTTTAACATTACGATGACGTATCATACTAAATCATCCAATAAATTAATTAATTAACCTTAACAACACTTAAATATTTGTATACAACTATATTTGCAACAGAAATAATTTTTAAAACAGTAATCTAATCAACACATAATAGCATTTAAACCCTGTAATTTTCAGAGTAGATTAAAACTTAGTTTGCTATTAAATAAACAATGAAGAACAAGAAAAATAAAATATTTTAAAAATAACAAGTAGTAAATATCAACATATAAAAATATCAATAAATAAAAATACCAACTTAGTCATTCTGGACATATTTCACAAGAAGATTTCGTAAATCAAAAAAAACTTTAATTTCCTAACAATACCAAGTCGTACACTTTCCTAATCCCTTAGGATCAACTTTACGAAATCTTTTTATCACTGAAACTTTCGTGCATTGGCTTACTGTAAAAAGACGTCTCCTGTCAGAACAAAAGTATGAAAATGTTCCATCACTCGATAATTCCTTCAAAAATTAAACTCGAAATCCATTGAAACACAGATAAAAAAAATCCTGTCCGACTAAAATAATTCTGTGGTGATTTTTAAGGCCGAGTTGCTTGAGTAGTACCATTTTTTAATAAATGTTTTATTTGAAAATAAGATGGGCTCTTTTCACATAATCAACCGAAGAGGAAGTTCCAGCACTCCACATTAGATGGCGTGTGTACGTAATCATAATTAAGCATCTCATTCAAGAACACAGAAGTTTTTATTCTGAAGCTTAAATTGACATCAGGAAAGAATCTGCTTTCATTCGAGTCCTCTTTTCGTTTCAATCACGGCTCCCACTACAGCAGAGCACGATGGCCATTTATTTAAAATAAACATTCCGCAGGCATATAAGAAAAAACATACTGGACTCCACGCCACTACCAGGCAGAGATTCCATCATTAACCTAACAAATCAAACTTCGAACTAGCGTCTCTCTATTCGAATGTTCTTATACGAATATGTCTAGCTTTCATCAGTGCATCACATCTTCGGATCTCCGAATAGAATGCTCTCCGAAACGGAAAAGGCGACGATATATTCTTTCAGTAAGAGTAGGAATACATGGTCACATGCGCCAATCGTGAGCTGGGATCTAACCGGGATTCTTTGCGCTGGCTCCAGAATATGATAATAAAATGGTTTCCGCTAATTTTTGGCGCGAAAGAAAATTCTCGAAAGTTCCATGATGTTTGATGATTTAGCTATGACCCAGAGTATTTTAGATTAATTGATTATCGTTAGTTAATTGGTTCGAGAATATGGAATGATTTTAACTTTTAGGGAAAGAAAAAAAAAGAAAAAGAGAAATGGTTTATCGAATTTGGAACATAGCCAGAATGGGATTAGAATAAATGCTTTTACATTTTAATATAAGAAAAAGATTTTATGATCTGGCGAATTATTTTTAATATCGGAACTGATTAAAATAAATACAGTCTTTTTAGGAATTTAGAAAATTAAAAGGGAATTATGCGGGTTTTTTAAAGTATGAATATTAGGGAGTTTTATAATTTAAAGATAAAGACACGATTTATTGAACTAATTAGCAGCCATTGAAATATTGAATTTAGATATGAGGTTTTTTCGGAATACATAGTTAAAATATTTTAATAAACGGAGGAAATAAATATTATAGAGTAAGTTAGACTAGGATGGAATAAAAATACTTTGGTTTATCGCGATAAATTTTAAATTTTGTTATATATATATATATATATATATATATATATATATATATATATATATATGTATGTATGTATATACATATATATATGTATGTATGTATATACATATTTTTTTACAAAGTAATATAGAATAAGAATATATAATAGCTAAAGAATTTTGTCAAAGTTTAAAAGTAAAATGAGATTAAAGTATTAATCAAAAAACTTTTTTATGATTTTAAAAATGATTTTTCTCGAATGTAGAGATATACAGGGCAGTGATGCCACTTTTCCATCAATGATCATCGCAACTGAAGTCGGAGCTGCGGCGTGACACTATAATATGGTTATGGAAAAATTTGATACAGCTGGACTTCAGATGAGAATAATTTTAGGCCACCCTAATTAAATTTGGGTTCAATGGTGAACTGTCTCGAGCCATGGGATTAAAATTTAAATTAAAAAAAAATCCTGTCATGAAAGTCCTGTCATTTGCGGGGGCCACCATTCTTTATAAAAGTCCCCCGATAGAAAAAAATTGGAGCCTCTAAATTATATTAAAAAATAAAGTGGTATTTTAGTGTTTTAGAGGGGCCCCTAAACGCGTGAGAAAAATGTGGGATCCAAGGTTCAAAACTTTAATGCTCCAATTTTTTTATTCAAAAGTTTATGCTTTTTAATTTCGTTTGAGACCCTAATAAGCGGGGGCCCGTGTGATTGTGCTTGCGGCCTATCCCCTTATGTTCAATCTGTTGTTCTTTTTTACTAGGTTTCTTTTATCTCTATAAATTACTAATCTAATTATATAAATTATATTTTGTAATTATTTAATCTACTAGTAGAGCTTCGCTGGCTAGTTTTTCCTAAACGAACCTGGGTTTGGGGACCACTGCTTCCGAAAGTGTAGACCCGTGCAGGCTATCCCCGCTCCGATCTTGAATAAACAAACCTTGAATTATTGCGATTTATCTTTTGATCCAGATTAAAAACAAGATTTTCAGCATCGTTGTTCACGTTGTTATAGGATTCAAATTCTTCCTATGACGAGTGTGCCTTCCTGTGTCAAGTTGTTATTCTTCCAACTTCAGTTTAATCATGGAAGTATAGCTAAATCTACAGAAGAATTCTTAAGTTTCCGAAAATAATGTGAAAAAATCGCTGCAAAATGCGAGAAAAGGTAAAAATTACACAACAAATTCAAAAATAGTAGAGAGCAAAATTTACTATATTGGGCAAAAAAATTTGAAACTGGATTTTTTTATGAATGTCAAAAAACAGCCACAAAACGCTAAAAATTGCATAAAAAATTTGCAAAATATTCAAAAATCACAGAGGACAAATTTTTTTATATTAAAAAAAAGCTAAACGATTGAACCCAAATTCCATCTACAGATGCCAAAAAATCGCCGCAAAATGCGAAAGAAATCAGAAAAATTCACGAAAAACTCAAAAATTGTAGAGGACAAAATTTACTATATTCAGTTAAAAGAATGTTCCTTTAACGAATGTGGAAAAATCAGCACGGAATGCAAAAAATCGCATAACAAATTCGTAAAAAATTAAAAATTGGAGAGAACAAAATTTACTATATTGGGCTAAAGATTGAAATCGAATTGCATTTATGAATGTCAAAAAATCTCCGCGAAAGGTGTAAAAAACTAAAAATCGCACAACAAATTCGCAAAAAATTCACAAACCGCAGAGTTCAAAACATATTATACTGGGCAAAAAGATTAAAACCAGATTCCTTTTACAAATGTAAAAAAAAAAAAAAAATCTCGATAGATTTGACTCGAGAAAAAGCTAAAATCACAAAAAATTCGGGATAAATTCAAAATTTGCCGAGGACAAAATTCATTAACTTGGGCTAAAGGATTGACAGTGTTGTTTATTATGGCCGATTATCTATGCGAGGGAAATGCCGAGGAGGATGTGGCCCCCATGGGGGTATTTATAATGGGAATTAACCTGTATTTACACATGGTTACCCAAAGTCCGAAGAAAACCACGGAAAACTCCGAACCCTGCACATCCACGTCTACAAGCTTTGAGAGCAGCACCTCTCAAGTGCTGATGGGTGGCCAAAAGATTGAAACCTCTATATCTATAGTTATGCCCATCGAAGCTCGATTTTGGATTTTTTTAAATTTGATTTTTTTAAATTTAACTTTTTATGCGACTTTCATCCTTTTTTTCGCATTTTGCTGGGAATTTTTGACATTGATAAAAGGAATTCGGTTTCAAACCTTCAGCCTATATAGTACATTTTGTCCACCTCAATAATTGAATTTTTAGCGATGTTTAATTTGATTTTTAGCATTTTTTCGTGTTTTGTGGCGATGTTTGACATTCGTAATTGGAATTCTATTTCAAACTTTTAGCGGATATTCGCACGGGCGCCAAAATACCGTTGGGCTGGCCCTGATAGCAATCATAAAAAATAGTGATACAAGTCCTCCAATACATACCAAAATATGGCATACTTTTTAGCACTTTCCAACCTAGTTGAAAAGTGCTTATGACTTCGGTTTGTCTGGCCGTCTGCCGTCTGTCCGTGTTCTAACTCCCGTAAATAGGCTCGGATTGCTCTGCAATTTTTATATGTTACTGTCGTTATCTATAGCATGTTCCCTATTTCAACGGAAGTGTGTAGCACTTATAGTTTTTTTACAGGGACACTCAAAAGAATTCCGTTACATTGCGGTCTATGGGGAAAAATCATTTGCGGTTTATTTAAATAATGTTTCACTATTTTAAACGCATTGAAATTTATATATATCACTAAGGTGCATTAGAAGAAGCTTAATATGGAACACAGTGTGCATAGCACTTATAGTTACTTTACAGGGACAGTAAAAATAATTCCGTTACATTACGTCTATGGAGAAAAATCGTCTGCGGTTTATTTAAATAATGTTTCCCTATTTTAAACGCATTGAAATTTATATAGATCACTAAGGTGCATTACAAGAAACTTACTACGGAATATTGTGTGTATAGCAGTCATCGTTCATTTACAGGGACACGCAAAAGAATTATCTACTGTCTGTTAACAATAATTCCTGGAAGTGCGTTTTAAGTTACTGAATGCGATTTTAATTTTAACATGCTTTTTGTCTATTACGTGGTGTGTATAAATTCTGTAGATCCTATACAGGGCAGCACAAAAGTTCGCGAACACATTTCTGTTTATTGACAAACTCCAGACGGAGAATTTTAAACTGTGCTACGCGTTTCCTAACTGAACTAAAATTTAGCATCCTATGTAGTATATATACAATTCTATAGATCCCATACAGGGCTGAATAAAAGTATTCGGATATTTTTCAGAATATTGTATATGTTGGAAATTCCTGAAATTATGTTTTTAAATATGTTATTCGTTTTCCAAATTGTTTACTTAGAAGTTATCTTTTAGCTTATTAAACGGTATGATTTGTAAAATTATTTTGGAAGCGTTGGAAAGTGCTACATAATCTATGCTTGACGCATGATTTTTCGTTCTTGTTTAAAAATCCTAGCCTAGCTTTGATTGACACATCACCAAATAAAATGCAATCTGTCTGGACGCTCCAAACATTCATATGCATTGGTTACATTCAAGAAAAATAAAAATAATTTTCATCAACCTAACCAGGTTTTACAGTCTTTTTCTGATTATTTGGCTATAACGTTTCATAAAATAATTATAATTGATCAAACTGTATTGCATGATATTCTTGAGTAAATTATATTTCCAGTGGTATATATCTTTTTTTCAATTTTTTTTTAATTATCTCTACTGGTAATTGCACAAATGCAATTGAAAAATCATTTCAACAGAGACATGGTATATTAGAAACAATGGTGTTAAAATAAGCAAGAAAAGCCAACTGTGAAAATTTTGAGACTGAAAGGCTAACTTTTAAAAGCTGACTTTTTTAAAATTTTTTGTAATATATTCATGTAAAGTGAAAAACAATATTTTCTTTAGTATGCAGAAATTAAAAAAAATGTTTATTATTTTATATCTTTTAAGAAAATGTAACTTATTTTTGTGAAACATTTGTAAGAAATCAATTTTTCCAAAATTTCCAATTTTTCCTGAAAAAAACTGGGTTTTCTCCGTCACTTCAAAATTTCCGGAAATTTTACATCTCTACTTTTAACCAATGCTAGCAATTTGGCTGATCAGAAATAAAAAACGTTAGCCAAATGAAAATTTTTTTAGCAAAATAGATTTGTCATGAAACACTGAAAAATCGATCTTTAACCCCTTAATATACCATTCTTTTTTTTTTTTTTTTTCAGTATGTTCTAAAATAACCCAAGTTTTTGTAACTACTTATAGATCAGTTATCCATCTAAATTCAACTATCTGTTACAAAATTTATTAAACATATGTACTTTTAAATGCCTTGAGCAATCAAGAAAAAATTTCAAACCCAATTTAACTCCTTAAAATGTTATGACATAAAACTTCCAACCTATGATAACTAAGGATTTTAAGATATATTTAATGAATTCTGAAAATTGAAAATATAAACAACAAAATATATGTCACATTAAAAAAAAAAACTTTATTTTTTTAGAATTCTTTCACTTTTTTTTAAGTCCATACTTCAAAGGCAGTTTCAAAATTGTATTGTTGACTATTAGGCCCGTTAACACATACTGAAATGACATTATTCACATTTTTTATATTAATTCGATTTCTCAATTTAGTTTTTGTTGCGTTCATCACACTGAAAACTCCTCTTTCACAGTCCACTGAATGTAGTGGCAAGATTGCAGAAAAATACAGCATATTACCTGTTAAGGGATAAAGCTGCTGCAGATCGTTTTTTTTTTTCGAATGAAATCTGTGGAATCTCCTAAATTTCATGGTTCTGCAACGAGAACTCAAGAAACTTTTAAATAATTTCCATTCTGACAATACCTCAGATAAGGAACTGCGTGTATCATCCAAATGCATAAGCTTAAAAATTGATTCAATTTCTTTTCTACCATAGTTTTGAAAAGTGTCCTTTTAGTAACACGAATAAGAGTATCACCTGTACTGGTGCACGCGCTCACACAAAAAAAAAAAAAAAAAAAAATGAACACTCGCAATTAGGTGAGTTCAATCGTTCGTTTACTCGCCAAATGAAGCATTTTGTTACGATTTGGCGCAATGGCGAGCGTCAGCGAGAACCCTGTATATATATGTATGTTACAAATTAAAAAGTATTTGCTAAATAGAGTCTGTTATTAAGGTCTCATTGTATATAGATTTTTAATCTGAAAAAAATATTTTGGACCTTCTTTTTAAAAATTGGGTCAATCCGAAACAATGAAAGCCAACCCGACCTGCAGCAAAAAATACAGTGTCCAAACCATGGAGTCAGGTCAGGTCAGGTGCAGGAAGAAGTGGTTAATCCGACCCAATGCAGGACTCTAGGCTGAATACCGAATACATTCAGAATATTTTTTGGTTAATATTTGGTCTCAAGGAAGGTTGATCTTTTCTTGGGTAATTTTTATGATGATTCCCTTTCCCCTACTTTCAATTATGTTAATTTTTTAGGTACTATTCTATTATCCCATTGACCACTTTTCATAACAAAAAATTATCGCCAATCTGTAACGCCAAATAAACGGGAGAACATTGCCAATCGAATATCAAAATAAATAAATAAATAAAATATAAGAATTTAAGGACACAATTGTTATTTTAATTTATGAAATAACTAATAAATCAGTAAAACAGAATGAAAAATACACGCAAATGTCGAATTAAAAACCACTTGATGACATAACAAACATATATAATGCTTCTGACATTAGGTAAATGGGACTGCATTTTTGGCGTTGAATCTTACAATTTGGCGATAGTTTTTTGTTTGAAAAGTGGTCGACGGGATAATAGAGTAGTACCATTTTTTATTTCTGTATTTTTGGATTGAACTGTTTAAATTCTCTGATGCATTTTCTTAAAATGATTTAAAAGCAATAAAAAAATTTAAACAATAAATGTTTGTTTGTGTTGTGTTTTGAATGGATGAAAAATAAATGTATATTTTAGTGTTGACCATCATTCAATTCTTCTTTTTTTTCCCCCCCAGCAAGTTGTTTTAGAACGGTGTTTTGAAGTTGGAGAGAAAGGGTGTGTATTTGTTTGTTTTTCTTTAATCTGATTACTATTCTTTTTCTTTGTCTGATTTCCCTTAAATCTTTCAGGATTTGGTGGCTGCTGCATCTCTGTAAGAAGTTAGAATTCATTGACCTGACGGGAATAACTCGCATAACTGGACAGGTAGTTTCCATTTCTAATATGTATATACTTTAGTAAATAATTTCTAATAATAATTTAATTTGATGCTGAAAGTTTTTGGTGCAGTATTTAAGTGTCAGTAAAGAAGTCACAACATAGGATACCTATTCCCTTCCTTTTATGAATGAAAAATTCAATGCCTGATGACTGCAGAAGCTGTTTTTGAACAGTATTTGTTGCCTTATTTACAACCAAACTTTATATCACAAAAGTTACTATATTGGTGAAAGTATTTCTAAATTAGTTAATAAACACTAGTCAATTCCATTTAAATTATTTCATCATTTTTCTGTTGCAGAAATCATGATTCAATAAAACATCTAGTTCAATATCTATAATACTTCAAATAGTATTAAATGAAATTCAAAGTAAAATTTCTCTCTGTTCTAATAAAAGTTACCAATGCTGCCATTATTTTTTTTAACCTTTTCAACTTTCTCAGCTTATGCCGTCTTTCAACAAGAAAGTGAGAGGAAATATAAGAACTGTGATTCATTTTTTTGTCTTTTTTTTTTTTTTTATTATTGAAGTAGACTTTATTAGCTACTGTGCAATTACCTAATATTTTCGTCCAATCACCTCCATTACTGATTATGATTCCTTTTTCTCATACTCTTGATGAATTTTTTTTTCCATATTCATTTGGCAAAGATCGCCCCGATTTCAAATACAAGCTGCTTCACTGGCTTTCTTTTAAGACATTTTCAATCGGATTTGCATCTGGAGATTTTTTTCAGCTTACACGTGTTATTTTGTCGTTTCCAGTTTCCACTCGCTACACAGTTTGATCCGATTTTCAAAAACTTTTCAGCAGACTTCAGGAAGTATTTCTTGTAGGGTTTTCTCAGCAATCACCTTTGTTGTTGTTGTCCTCCACATTCTCAAACTCCCAAACCCAGCCACTTTTTATATGTCCTTTTTCGGGATTCACTAAAAACATTGCCTCAAATCGCTTCAGGAATTTTGCACTCATTTGTAATAATTATGAATTAAATACCATCTCTACAGTACAATTTCCTGGCAAAGTAAACACCATGAAATAATGATTAAAACATGTTTAGACAGATGGAGTAGCAGTGGTGGTTCCTTCTTCCTTTGTTGGCACGTACATGACTGAATTGTGGTATGCAGCATCCAATCAGTTTTTTAATATGATTTTTTATTCAAAATTTCATTGCGATATTTATAGAGAATTATTTCATATTTTTCAAATAGAATAATTGTTAGAGTAAGAAGATAGAGTATAAGAGAATAATAGAATAATTCTCTTTTTTCGTATTTTTTTAATAACCGCTGCAAAAATTAAAAAAGCCAATCAAACAATGTATTTCAAACAATGTATTTACATGAAATGAAAGAAAAGTTTAAAGTATTACTTGTAAAAAGCATTGACTGGTGAAAATTACCTCCTACTTAAAGCAACTTCTGCATTTTAAAGAATTAAAGTATTTTTTAATAATCATCATTAATAACAGATTTTTTTAAAATTATTATTACCATCTAATTTTGGTTTTTAAGACTGTTTGAACATTTATTTTAACACTAGCAGGTTTGCCCAGCGATGCCCGGTCCTACCAAAAAATAATACGAAACATGAAATCATTCTAAAAATCGCTGCACGAAACCCTTCCTCTTGTCACTCTTTGTCTTTCGGAAATTAAATAGAGAGATTTAACTGAAGCAGAAGTAAATTTAATACCACCTCCTCAAATGTCTGGATCATTTGATTCAAAACGGATCAGTTTTTGGTCAACATTTTTAAAAAGTTACCGTCAGGTAGTCACAAAATTTGCATTTTTGGAATCAGAGACATAAACTGTGAGTTTCGATTCAAATAATCCAATACTTTTCTTAATACTCAAGGATGAGTGAAAATGAAACTTTTTCGTTTTCTGGGACTATCAAATCGGTAACTTCCTTTTGCAGTTTCAATAAAAATAATCATTTTTGGCGCACACACAGTTTAGTTCTACCGCCAGGAGATGCAATTTTGTTCTAAATAAATTATCCCAGCTGCTTACGATACCGTGTATAGCAGATGTGCTAGGCACACGCCACAAAATCTTTTACTTCCAGTTTCTACCACCATAAACATATTTCTGAACGAAACTCCGGCAGTCATTCCTGCTGCTTACGGCACGCATGAAAAATCTGTTAGTTTCACTCTCCACCACCATGAAGTACCAAATCTGTGACTTAAAATAATTAGCTATATCTTAATTAGTTCATGTTAAGTTGAATGAACCAATTCTCGTTGAACCTTAGAAAATAAGTCACCTTCTGGATATTAATATTCATAAATAATGCTAACCAAAGACTGAAAAAATGATACCGAAGTTTAATTAGTACCTGGGAGACCTCAGAAGAATGTCAGAAAAGATTTCATTTGAATCGGACTAAGATTAAATGCCAAATCTTTTAGTTACATTGTCCACCGCCAGGGAGTACACTCTGTTCTAAACAAACTTCTTTCCGAACAAAACTCCGGCACATGTCCCAGCTAGAGATCTGCACAGGCCGGGCTTGGGCCTATTTTCCTTCTCGGCACTCGGGCCGGGCCTTGCTTTTTTCCTGAAGGATCAGGCCGTGCCTTAAATTATTATTTCGGTACAGATTTGGGACTGGTTTCATTCTTCCTAGTCTTCATTCTTCCTAGTCAAAATTTTCAGTCCTCGTTTTGACCCGTATGAAAATTATTGTTTCGGTGTGTCCTGGTCCATTCGAAGGTCAGTAAAATAAGACCTGGCACAAATATCTTTGCAAAACATGCATACATTTTTAAATCGCCATTATTCTACAATTAAACATTAAAATTTATTATTTTTAAATAATAGTAGATTTATACGCTTATTAAAATATGGCTAAGTTAAAATATAGTGAAACGTGTGAAAAAGAACCTGCTTATGACGGAATCCTGTCGTAAGCTGAAAAAGTGTTGATCCATGGAAAATGAATATATTAACACTTAAGAATAGAATATATAATACATTTGTCTACACCTGCCAAGAAGGCAAATTGTCGATAACTCATTTTTTTTTCTTCTTCCCTATGCAATTCCATCTTAGAAGATTTTACTGTATAGCATTTTTCTGATTTTTAACACTTCAATACATGAAATATGGATTAACAATATTAATGATAACTTAAACACATACATACAACAAATAGAGATTTATTAAAAAAATAAATATTGCAGGCTGCGGCATGTCTATAAGAAGATTATAAACATGAAAAAAAAAAGAAGCTAAGATAGGAATTTTTGGTTAGATCAAATTTTTAACCAAATTGACGTATAAATCAATGTTTTGTAGAAATTCACTTGGGTCGAGATTTTAACTTTTTTCCGAGCTGGGCCGAACTTTTAGCTTTTATACCGGGCCGGGCTCAGGTCAAACTTTTAATTTTTAAATCGGACCAGGTGAATATTTTTTTTTGTTCGGGCCAGGCCGGGCTTGGGCCGAACTTTTAATTTTTGTATCGGGCCAGGTCGGGCCGAATTTTTTTTTTTGTATGCGTCGGGCTAGGTCTGGAAATTTCAGCCCGTGCAGACCTGTGGTCCCTGCTGCTTATGACAACGTATAGAAGGCGTTCTGTGCATGCACAGAAATTCTTTTAATTCTGCTTTCCACCGCCAGGGAGCACCAAATCTATGTCTTAATTAGTTATCTATATCCTAATTAGTTCATGTTAAGTTGAATGAATCAATTGTCGTTGAAATCTGGCCCTTTGTTTGAATTGGACAAATGCAAAATTGTTAAATGCAAAATTGTTTAGTTTCATTTCTCACCGCTAGGAGTGCACTCAGTTCTAAATAAAACTCTTTCCGTTCGAAACTCTGGCATGTGTCCCTGCTGCCTATGACACTGTATAGTAGGCATGCTGCGTACGCACTGCAAAATCTTTTAGTTTTATTTTCTATCACCAGATGGCACTAAATCTGTATCTTAGTTAGTTATCTATACCTTAATTAGTTTGCGTTAACTTGAATGAACTAATTCTCATTGAAATTGGGCTCATAGAACCCGAGAAAATACCCCTCCCTGGTCATTAATGTTCAGAAATAGTGGTAACCAAGGACTGAAAAAAGGATACCAAAGTTTATCTTGTATCTGGGGACCTGAGAAAAGGTTTAGTTTGAATCAGATTAATAATTAAATGGTTCTGATTTTGGAGGCAGGGGGGAGTTTCGATCAGAGCATTAACGCGATATTTAAACTACAACCTAATACTCGAATTTAACAAACGACATTAAAAAATTAGGAATTATCATTAACTTTCTAAACAGAAACACAATGACTTTTTTTTTTTTTACATACAAAAACAGTAAGTTGTCGTTGTTAATTTCTGAAATCAAATAGATAAATGACATATACATGAGAAAGGGGGGAGTTTTGATCAGAGCATTAACGCGATATTTAAACTACAACCTAATACTTACTCCCACCCGCACTGAATTTAACAAACGACATTCAAAAATTAGGAATTATCATTAACTTTCTAAACAGACACAACATGACTTTTTTTACATACAAAAACAGTAAGTTGTCGTTGTTAATTTCTGAAGTCAAATACATAAATGACGTATACATGAAAA
Source organism: Maratus michaelseni (assembly GCA_963931845.1). Lineage (NCBI taxonomy): Eukaryota > Metazoa > Arthropoda > Arachnida > Araneae > Salticidae > Maratus > Maratus michaelseni. The sequence goes on from OZ007587.1 coordinate 479,853,617, forward strand.
CTTTAAAAATCACATAAAACAAGTCGCAAAAATTCACAACTCGCTGTTCAAATTGAATCAGCTGACGACTTTTTCATCTGTCAATCACAACTGCCCGGTTGACTTTGAACTGTGCCTACAATTCTATCAGCTACCAATCACAAGACTTGTAGTTGGCGATTTGTGACGTCATTTGAAACAAAAAACACTGTAAAACACGAAAAAAATGTTAAAAAACTCATAAAAAATTAAATTAAAAAAAAAAATCGGGACAGTAAATAATCTGCCCTTCCCTTTTTAAAATTATGATTTTTATCTGTAAAGAATTATCAACTTTCTCCAAGCTAAAAACTTTTCTTAAAAATGACGATTCTGAGTGTATCTGAGGTATGAATTTAGCATAAACATCATTGAAAAGAGGATAAAATTTACTATAAGATTGGAACCGGATTCCTGTTATTAATGTGGAAAAATCACAGCATAACGTGAAAAAACACCAAAAATTAAATTAAAAAAATCTATTCAAAAATTCCAAAATCTGGCTTTGAGGCTGAGATCTGCCCGGGCCAGAATTTCCCGGTCCGGACCTGGCCCGATCCGTACAAAAAAATGATTTGCCCGGCCTGGTGTAAAAGCTAAAATTTAGGCCCGAGCCAGGCCTGGCCCATACAAAAAAAGTGATTGGTCAGGCGCAGTATAAAAGTTAAAACTTTGGCCTGGCCCATGTAAAACAAGTGATTGGCTCGACCCGGCCTGGTATAAAATCTGAAAATTCGGCCCAACCAGCCTGACAAAAAAAAATGCTGGCCAGGTCCGGTCCGTAAAAATCCAAATACTGGCCCAGATCAATATACGAGTAAAGCTAAAATCTCGGACCGAACCCTGACCGATATAAAAGGTAAAAAGTATAAATTACCTGAGTAAACTATCTCCTGGTATTAACTATCTCCTGGGCCCCTAGGCTTGGCTATTTTATGCTATGCTGCCTTTGCTCAAAATTATATATACTATCATTTTTCATTTAAATTATGCCCTCATTTTTATAGATATTTAACACAATTCTGAGAAAGTATATAATTCTTTTGCATCAAATTTCCTTAAGAAAAGCAAAAACAGTAATTTTGAATAGATATCTGTAACACCCATACAAAAAAAAGTTTTTTTTCTTTAAATATTTAATAATCAATTTTACCACAATAATTTTTCTATTACACAATAACTGCAATTTTGATTTAATATTGCACATTACCGTGTTAAAAAAAAAAAAAAAAACATTTTTATTGGAAAAACCATTAATAATTAAATGTATATCCATTGAATGTAGTACATACTATTTTTTTTGCATTATTGCTAGACCATTCAATTTTGAGTTACTTCCTTTTGAGCATACATATATTTTGATTATTTTTCCATCCGAAAAAAAAAAAAAAATCCCTGACGGCTCGGCCTACAGGCACAGGTAGATTTCGAAGACGCAGACCGTGGGGCGCCTGTTTGTCGGGAATTGCAGAAGAAATGACCTTTTTACGATGATGCTGCAGTTGGAACCGCCTACTTCGAAACCAAACTTGTTTCCAGGCGGAGCCAGCAAGGATTTTTTCTTTTTTTTTTTTGGCTATAAGAGTTGGTCCTATAAAAAACATGTCAATATAAAGGTTTTAGATAATATTAAGAGGATTTATAATAAATTTAAGCGGATTTGAAATCTTGGGAATTGACGAAGTTATGGATTTTTTTCTTCTAAAACCCCCCTTCCACCCCCTCTTAAGGCAATTTTTAATTATATCAAAAAACTGTCATACATAAATTTTCGGCCCTTCTCCTAGAAATAACAATAACTTCAAACGGATTCGATACGTATCATAATTAAGAAATTATGTGTTTTTTTCTGTTTTCACAAAAAGCCCCCCCCCCCCCCCCCCCCCCCTGGTTCGATTTTGCCCATTAACGAACTTGACCGAGATTTTATGCCCCTTGATTTTATGTATCAGTTTCGAAAAGATGCGGGAGTTGGAACCGCCTACTTCGAAAAATAACTTGTTTGCAGGCGGAGCCGGCAGGGATTTTTTTTTTTGTTTTTAATTTTTTTTTTTTGCTATAACGGTTGGTCCTATAAAAAACTTGTCAATATAAAAGTTTTAGATAATACTAAGAGGATTAATAATAAATTTACGCGGATTTGATATCTTGTGAATTGACGAAGCTATGATTTTTTTTCTTCTAAAACCCCCTTTTTTCACCCCCTTTGGGGTTATTTTTAATTATATCAAAAATCTGTCATACATAAATTTTCGGCCCTTTTCCTAGAAGTAATAATAACTTTAAACGGATTCGATACGTATAATAATAAAGAAATTATGAGGGTTTTTCTGTTTTCATAAAAAGCCCCCCCCCGTTTCCCCCCCTTGGTTCGATTTTGCCCATTAATGAACTTGACCGAGATTTTATGACCCTTGATTTTATGTATCAGTTTGGAAGAGATTTATGCAGAATTTTTCTAGTTATTGTAGTCAGAAAAAAGTGACATAGATAGATAGATAGATAGATAGATAGATAGATAGATATAAAGTTTTGAACTGGGGGTGTTTTTGGGTTCTGGAAGTCATGATCGGCGTAGATCTGCAAAAATTTTTCAAAATTTCCAACTTAGGTGAGAATGTAATAGGTAGTATTTCTTACGAAATCTACCTAAAAGGTTTCTGTGCAATTAATAATAATTAATGATAAATAAATTTTAAAACATGTAAGTGTTACAAAAGGCTTCTCAACTTAATCAAAAGAATTTCTCAGCACCCTTTTCCTCCAGTGCCATAGGCTTCAGCCTACTCAGCCTATTTGGTAATCTGCCTCTGATAAAAGCTACAATTATAAAAGCCTGGTATTAAAGCTAAAAGCCCAAGCCCATCGCAATATGGAAGCTAAAAGTTCGGCCCGAGTCCATTCTGATATGGAAGCTAAAAGTTCGGCCCAAGCCCGGCTGGTACAAAAACTTAATTACTCCTGCCCAACCTGACTGATTTTTTTTTTAAATGTCGATATTTTCGAAGCAACATTATTCTACTATTACAATTACTATACATAGATTTTAATTTTAGGTTATATTCGAGATACAAAATAACAACAATGACTTAAAAATTTTCGGTGAAATCTCCATAAAATAGTTGCTTTAATCTGAATTTCAGGCCGCAGTAGCCAATTGTTCTGTAATTGCCAAGTCTTGAAAATTGGCTTTAAATGCTCATTTTCTGGATGATTCTTTTCCTTTATAAGGAAATGGGAAATTCTTCCATTTCTTGGTATCTGAATTAAATGTATAAATTTTATAGTTTTACAAATATTAATACAATATTTTTGTACATACGAATGAAAATGACTTTCTAAAAGTTTCGGGAAAGTAGCCATTTTTTGGATATGGCAACAGCCTTTAATATGAAAGTTGCTTAGTAAAAGATGTGACCCCCCCCCCCCCTCCCCCAAAAAAAGGAGCCATGTCTCCCCCTCTAAATGGAGAGCTGGATCATCTTGATTGTTGCATCGGGACACATATATTTGTCTCTCTCTTTTTTAGAGATTGTACTTTTATTCCGGATGATTTTATAATCCGTGTTAATTAAGCCAACTTTCTTTTAACATAAAGTGCAGAATAAATAAAGTGGGATTGTGATAGGGGGCCTCCACGAATTAGGTACCTTTGGAAAGTTTTTCTTTCTGACAGATGTTATAGGGGTCATGATAAATGGTTTCTGGTTATCCGTGTGAAGTACCTGTTATTGTTATGGCTGGTAGCATCTGTTTCTCAGTAGACTAGCCCTATTTTGTATATTTACGGTGGATTTGCTTTTAGATATTCAGGTGGTTTACCGTCTGGAATATTTTTATCAAGCATGTAATAAACTTTGATCTGTTCTGGAGATGTAATATTTTTAGTTTAAATTTGAATTTAATTTCCTTTTCATTTATTGAATTTATTTAAAGTTAATGAATATATTTTACCTGCTTAAACTGACTTATTTCCAGAATTCTTAAAGGTAAATTAAATGTATTTTTATGTTAATTTATTATGTCAACATTTGACTAAAAGTAATTTGGTGTATTTCATTTAAAGTTGAGATCTTGATTCATTTAAATATAAAGCATAATCTTTTGAAGTTAACAGTTTTTCAGATCCAAATTCTTTTGGTGCTCCAGTTTATCTTATTGAACTATGAGATGTTGATATGAGGGTTTATTATAATTAGTGTTAGATTATAGCCTTCTGTTTTAACTGATCATGATTATTGGAGATGTCTTCATTTTTAAACTGTTTTTAATCTTTGGTTAAGTTTAATCTATTTGTCTGTTATTCTTTCATCAAACAATATACTAGATTATTTTCAGTTACAGCTATTTTGAATTGCCTTTTAACATTTACTTTAAACGTCAGCATGCTCTGCTATTTCCATTTAATAATAAATTACCTTAGTGTGATTGGTCTGTCTATAACAGCATGAAAACTACCCAACCGAATGGTTTGAAATTTAATATACAGAATTGTTGCAGAATGTTCTCAGGTCATTTCAAATTTTATGAAAATCGAATCAAAACTTAAAAGTTTTCTTCATTCCATTAACTCCTATTGTACGTAATTACTAATTCAATGCTACCTCATGATAGGTCATGGTTCTAGATTGCCATGGTGATTTTGTCCTATTCAAGATAGTCTTATTATTTCCGTATGGCTGAATTTAAAAACCGAATTTGTATATTAAACTTGTTTAATTATAGTAATCCTAACTTGTATAATCTACCGACAGTTTTTTTTTAATAGATGTTTCCGCAGAAATAGATATTAAATGGAAAAAAAGTCAAAGTATGGATTTCAAGTTCTGAAATTTTCAAAGCTAGACTTAAGTTTCCCATTGGAATTTTGAGTCAAAAGATAAAATGTTGCCAACTTAAAATGTACTTATTTTATTATGGAAATGAATCGTATCGTAATAACAGATGATATAATTGAATCATTCAATTTTTTTTTTCAAATATGCTTCCTTAAAGGTAGATCCTTCCATTTCATTTATCTTCATAAAAAAACTTTCAACCCCTGTGCAGGGTTGGCAAGTTTCTTCCAAAATGGAAGAAACTTTTTCTTTAGGAATTTACCATATAAGTAGCAATTTTGTATGATACAATAAAAATAAATGTTTTTCTAATCGATAACTTTAAGTAAATTTAATTAGACTTATGAAAAATTATTTATATAGGATAAATTGATAAATTACATCAGTTTTTTAGCTAAGATCATACACCTGTCTAAAACTTTCCAATCATTGCGTACCTGAATAAAATAAATGGTACTTTTCCATTATACTAACACCATGCCAAAATGTATGCTAATGTGCCATTTATTTCAACGCTGAATGTGTAAAGAGTTTTTTATTACAAACCATGCCAAACATTGGGATTTGCTATACGTTGAAGTGAATCTTTTTAATTATTATTATTACTTAATGGTAACATCAAAACATCTTAATTTATTTTTGAAATAGAAAATACTTAATATTAAACTGTAACTTATATTTATTGTTGACATGGATATGGATTTTACAATTTGGCAATTACCAAATGATGAGGAAGATGCAATAAAATTGTTGCAGGCCTTTGGTTACATAAAGAAAGCTTTTATTAAAAAAAACTATGAACGTCTTCTTTCAAAAAGTGAAATGCTTACTGCAATGCTAAGAGACATTTACAATTAGTTTAAATAAAGTTTTATTTTATTATTTTATCGTATAATATTTATTTGTTCTTTTATTTTAAGTCTATATTTGTAATATTGATTATATTGATTTAATAAAACAGTTTGTGAAAGTCTGTAATTTTCAAATGTTATATTTTTAATTGCTCAATTTTGTTCTTTTTGTGTCAATTATTACACTTGGCGACAACAATGGTGTTGGTATAACGGAAATATACCAAATAAATTTATCCAAAATACCGTAATTTCCTGCCTATAATCCGCGGATTATACCTTAAAAAACTTCATTTTTCTTGTAATGCAGATTATACGCTGCTGTGGATTATCTGCGATTTTTTTTCCTACTCGATATCTTTGCAAATGTCAATAAACATAATTTTTTTGAGCAAATTTACAAATATCTCTCTTAAAAATCAATAGATGGTGCTACCGCACAACTTATTAAATCTTGTTAAGAAAAGTCATGCCTTCATTTCATATATAGGTCTTACTGCCTCAAATACACTCTTTAAACACAAGCATTCATTACCATTTACTCATATGTCATCTTTATTTACAGTTATTTAATCTCAGTATAAAGTTCATAAACAGTACATATCAACATAATAACTTTATTATAAAAACGTAATTATTATTGTTAAAGTACTTTTAACTTACCAATAATCTTTTGATTTCTGTTTCATATTAATAATTCATTCCTTAAATCCATTTATTTCATGCTTTACAATAGTTTTTAACTAATATTTAATTTACAAACATAGCACTCTATGTTTCATCCATTACAGCTATTCATTCTCTACATGCGGCGATATTCGATTCAAATGATAATCGAATGGCGTAGTAAGCTTTTACTTCGACAGATGACGCCAGACAAATCTTTGTCTGATTTGCTGATCTCGTAATATTAAATTAAAAATAAGACACCCCCCCCCCCAAATAAAAAAAACTAGTACAAGGATTTTATATTTAATTTAAACAAATATTTAAGTAATTAACTTACTTAATTATAATTTTATACTAAGTATTTTCTGAATTTATTCTTACCTATGTGTAATAGAATTGCAAATATCTTTGTACTGATTTATCAATTTTTTATTTCAGATTTATTTAATTATCAAGTGTTATATTAAATACAAAAGTTAAAAATTAAAATATTTTACAATAGATTCAATATTTTTTCTCTTATGGCTGAAGGTTAGTCCTGTAGATCTTGTGAAATTTTTTTTTAAGTGAAAATTTCACCTGCGGATTATACGATGATTTTTTTCCCATTAATATCATGAAATTGACACCTGCGGATTATATGCCGACGCGGATTATAGGCAGGAAATTAGGATACACAAAATCAGTTAAACGTAATTCAATTTAAAACAGGCATTTTTTAAAAATTATTATTTAAACTTCTGTAACCAGTAGTAAATAGTATGTGGATCATTTACCAACTCCTTTAAATAAAAGAGTGCTTTAAATTTTTGCATCCATTTTATTGAGGGAACTGATTACAATAATTAGCGGATTGAAAGATTTCATTAAAATCTCCATTTTCCTTACTACAGTGCAACATGATATAACAAATCAAAAGTATTTTAGCAGTAGGATGCTGCAATCAATTTTTCAACTTAGAATGGATGAATGCAAAAGATGAAAAAATTCTTTCAAGTCTTGTAGAACTTGGAGTGTTTAAAAGAATTTTGGCATACCTGTAGAGTTTATTTTTAGAACATTTATCTTTTAAAATCAGCATTGAGATATATGCATGCTAATACTACTATACATAATTATAAATTTGTTTATTTTAAGTGTTGCACAATAGTTTTACTTGCCCATCATACGTAGTATAGGGTAAATCTTGTAATCGTTTTGAAAATCGGGAAAAAATTTTTGACGGATTTACACGTGTCAGACGTTGGAGATTCTGAAAAACATATTTTTAGAAAAAAAATTTTGCCGTGTGTCTGTAAACGCTCTATCTCCCGAAAAAATTGAGATAGAGACTTGCAATTTGGTATGTACAGTCGCTTAATTGCATACAGTTGGTTCCACTGAGTTATATGCAATTAAGCGGGGTATGCATTTAAGCGAGGACAGCAATTAATGTAATCAGTATACTTTATTATTTGATTATATACCACAGATATGATAAATATAATGGACAATAACAATTTACATAATAATTTAAAAATTAATTATTGTATTAATAATTTTAATCAATATTTTATACACTATTTATAGTAGTATATACACTAAAGTATAATGTATTATAACACTATTTACGTTACATTGTTCAATTTTTCATTATAATTTATCTGATTGATGGGAAAATTAAAATGAAAATAAAATAACAAAGAAATAATTTTTAAATCATACCTTTGAAAATAAATAAATTTCGGTGTAAATTCATTTTATTTTTCATTATTTGCCAACAAATCCTTTATTTGTTGCTTATAAAATAATCCTTTATAGAAGTTTGTTTTTTAATAGTTCAGAAGCTGCATTTCTCTACTTCGTTTTCTAAAGAATAAATCAAATTGTAATCACCACCATGTGCTTCAAAATATCTTCGAACAACACACAGAGATTTGTTAACATCAGAGAGAGATGGAGGAGGCTCTATACTTTCATTGTCACAATCATCGTCTGTGTTCATGCAGTTTTGAGAGGTTGCCACGATTTCTTCATCACTAGGTTCATTTTCTGTTTGCTCATTTTCTTCACATTTTACATATTCTGCAAAATCGGAAGGAGTAAGTTGCAGCAAACCACTATGATCATTAAATTCACTATCACTGTTAAAATCATAAATCACAGTTTCATTATCTGAGTCACAATCATCACAATTTTCTTCAGATTAAAAAAATTTTGCTTTTTTGAAGCAATTTTCAATTGTTGTTAAAGAAGTGTTGTCCCACGCTTGCTTAGTGAAATGCATTGCATTAAGCAAAGATATATTTTTGTAAATTGAAGAAAAACGTAGCAGTGATTGCTCTTCATCTAAGAGACTCACAACATATTTAAGGATTAGATGCCTGTAATTACTTTTAAACGATTTTATGATGCCTTGATCTAGAGGCTGAATTTTGCATGTAGCATTAGCAGGAAGAAATTGTATGCTCACGTTTGAAAGGCGAACGTTAACTTTGTGGCTGGATACATTATCCATGAATAAAACAATCTTCCTGTTTTGTTTCACCATGTCAGAGTCGACTTTTGGAATCCAGCTTCTGAAAACATTTCCTGTCATCCAGGCATTTTGGGAAGATGAATAATTGACGGGATAGTTTTTGGCATTTTTTAAGCATCGCGGTTTTCTGTTGTTTCCAATCATCAAAGGAGTCAATTTTGTTGTTCCTGTTTGGTTAACACAAAAAAGTAGAGTGATTCGATCTTTTGCTTTTTTAAACCCACAAATTTTTTCTTTCAAAAGAAAGAAAAAATTTCTGCAATTGTACCTCCTGGCATTGCACGATAGTACAATGCGGTTTCATCGCAATTAAAGATATCATCCGATTTATAATTCTCCAAAATCGGAATTAATGTGTTGTCATACCACTCGTCAATGGCCAAATCATCAGTTGAGGCAGATTCTCCATGGGAATTTTTAAATTTTAGATTATTTCTTTGTTGCTATCTGTAAAGCCAGCCTTTTGAAGCATTGAAGTTTTCATCTTTTTCGCATTTTTTGGATAACTCATCCGCTTTTTCCATAATTACTGCTCCATTAATTAATGCACCTTTGGATCTTTTTTCCTGAAACCATTGCAATACTGCTCGATCCACATTTTCATAGTTCGAATTATGTTTTCGCTTTCGGTTTAAATTGCCATTATTTCTCCATTCCTGAAGAATATTTTCAGAGTTTTTACTTATTCGAGAAACTTGAGATTGTGAAATTCCAAATTCTTTCGCTATTTCCGTTTGGGATGTTTTTAATTTGATTTTATCCAAAACTTTAATTTTATCAGAGATAGATAAATCTTTTCATTTTACTTCCATTGCACCAACATAAATTAGAGAAATTTCTGAACTGGCGTAGTCAACGACAGTGCAAAGTGATTTTAAAGCTTGCTGACCACAATGGGAAACACAGTTATCGTATACAATGAGGAGTGAGACCAGAGGCGGATTAACCACCTACCGGGCCCCTAGGCTTAACACATTGGGGGCCCCCTCCTGTTCTATATGTATATACATTGATATACAACACACATATATATATATACGTACATACGTGCACACACACACATATACATACATATACATACATATTTTTTTAGGACAAAAATAAAGGTTACAAACTTAGTGCCGGGCCCTTAGTTTGTTGGGCCCCTAGGCTTCAGCCTACTCAGCCTATTTGGTAATCCGCCTCTGAGTGAGACACTGGCGTTCTATTGTTATTTTAATTTCTCGACCGTCCCCATTGTATTTTCACCCACTCCAATTTTCCAAGAAGTAAACCACCCCCCGTCATCTTCAGTCGCTAACAAAACATTTTCACAAAAGAAAATATTTCCGTTCGTCCTACCTTCTAAATTCATCGTTATCACAGGAATTCTTAAAATCCGGATTACTAACACTCTAAGAATTTTGTATGCATTTTTCCATTTCCCCAAAACAACTTACAGCTGTTCTCAAATGAAAACAGGCCACTTTCTGACACATTTTTAAATTCATTTTTGTTCCGAAACGCATGAAATTGGCAGGTTTACTTACTCAGGAACTAGGGTCTGCCAATTTTAAGCTTTTGCGTTTAAAAATGAGTTAGAAAATGTGTCAGAGAATTTCGTAGGAAAAGTTCGCAGAAAATTGTTGAGCAGGTCATTTAAGAACCACCTTAAATCGGCTGTAGGCAAAATATTTTTTATAGAACTGTATTTTAAGATATATGTATGATAAAGAGATGTAAAAGTGTATTTTAGAAACAAACCACGAAAAAAAACCATTAGTTTTATGAATATTTTTGTGAAAATGCAGAAAACCCTCAGAAGCTCAGAGCCTAGATTGGAGATATTTTATGCAATTAACCGGGGATTGTTATGCGATTAAACGAGTATATTTAACATTATCCTTACGGGGACCATTTCCGTTCCACGGCATTCTATGCATATAAGCGGGGTATGCAATTATCCGTTACCCGATTAAGTGGGGCCGACTGTACTTAGTATGTAACAGTGGGAAGAAGCCTATTTCCTTTCAATAACCTCGATTAACCGGAACAATTTTTTTCGGACTCTCGAAATATTCGTTCTGATAAAAGGTATATAAAAATTTTCGAAATTGGTTATTTTAAGAAATGAATATAAAAGACAATAAAAAAACATAAATTTTGCATAAAGCATGAAGTTGATCGGATAATGAGTTGCCGAGATATTTGGAATCCTATTTTCCACACTCTTCGATTTTTCATGACCCTGTATTTCATCCAAATTTCACTTCAAAGATATATTTTAATTGGAAATTTGACGCTTAATCAGATGCAATAAACCGCTAGTTAATAGGATTATTATTTTTGGAGTTATAAGGATGTTTCTTTCAAGCCATTCAGTAATCGAGCCTTTAAAGTTTGTGACGTCATCAAGCCACGATTTTATTTGAATTGCAATGCATTTTATAAGTAGTTTACACATTTTTATTTTAATATTTTGCATTATGCATATACATGATGGGTAAGTATTATGGTGGTCCCCAACGACTAGTTTTAAATATTGCATTTTTATATAATCTCTCTATATTAAAAAAAAGTAACCACCGCCGCGGCCGCCGCTGTCAATTAAGATTTTGTGCCTTGAAGTCTTTCTGGACTAATATCCAGAGAACTATTACATATAAAAATTTAAAAATTGGTAGTTTTATAAAGAAATGTTCGATAAACACGCTGAAGCAAACAGTTTTTAAATCTAAGAATTATTTTAAGAGATATTTAAAATCAAAGTTGGTCAAAACAGTTTTCTGAAAAAAGTTTTATAGAAACGAAAACTATGCACAGGAATTTAACCATACTTTGTAAAGATATAGTTGACAAGTTTGCGATGTGCAGACTGCATTTAATTTTTTAATTTGAGCAATTTTTTGAGGTTATATTTCAATTTTTTATTCAAAATTTTCATTATTTTTCTGAAGATTTATTTCATATTTCATAAAATCCATTATTGGAATTGTTGCCAATTTGTAAAATAGTGGATATAATAATATTTCCTTTCAATTAAGAAATGTATTTACACGTGACTATTAAAAACAGAAATAAAACTTTAAAATAATAATTAAATGATCACGTGATAAAAGCTGTAAATGTAGAAAATTACGAAATAAAAATATACTTGCGCAGGAATATTAAAACGAGAAATAATTAAATTATTAGGAGTTTTCAAAGCATTAAGTTGGGAAACATACGTCATATTTAAAATGCTCAAATAGCAATATTTCCAAACAATTTCAATTAAAAATTATATTTACACGAGTAATTTGTTTCAACAAATCTTTTACCTGTTATTGCAAATTTTAAAACAGCATAAATAATGATATTTCCTCTCAATTAAAAACTATATTTTGACGTTTAATAATTAGCTTTAATAATTATAATTAGTAATAGTTTAAAAATTAGCGATTTTTTTAAAATGAAAATTGATCGACGGGGATAGTGGAGAAGTATCAAACAGACAAATAAACCTTGAATTAAAAATCCCTCGATGAAATAACTAATAAGTGTAAAGGATCTGATGCCAACTGAATGCAACGCGACGCCACGATCATGCACGTTTGGAGTTAAATGATATATTCTGGCGACAGTTCTTTTCTTTTTATAGAAAGTAGTTGGCGGAATGATGGAGAAGTTGTTGGAGGATGTACAGCCATATTTCTGTTAGCCAACTGTTGAAAAATGGAGCTTAAGAGTGTTGAGATGATTGTATCACTGTTATGTTGAGATAAACCAGTTAAGCAGTAAAACCTTCTTTATAACTAACAAAACTTTATTAACAGATTAGTAAAAATATATCCTTAAGAACATTATTGTTAAACTTATTAGAAGAACATCAAAAAAAAAAAAAAAAAAAAAAAAAAAAAATTAAACTCATTGACTGCCTGCAGCCTCAACACAAACAAACTTAATACTCCTTTTGGGCATTGGAGTTAACTGCTGGCCAAGCAAGTACACACCACACAACATCTATACCATATCCTTTTAAACTAACAAGTGAGGTTACAGTTGCAGGCAATTGAAAAACATTAGAAACAAAATAAAAAAAATCCCTGACGGCTCGGCCTACAGGCACAGGTAGATTTCGAAGACTCAGAACGTGGGGTGCCTGTTTGTCGGGAATTGCGGAAGAAATGACCTTTTTGTGATGATGCTGCAGTTGGAACCGCCTACTTCGAAACGAAACTTGTTTGCAGGCGGAGCCAGCAAGGATTTTTTTTTTTTTTTTTTTTGCGCTATAAGAGTTGGTCCTATAAAAAACATGTCAATATAAAAGTTTTAGATAATATTAAGAGGATTTATAATAAATTTAAGCGGATTCGAAATCTTGGGAATTGACGAAGTTATGAATTTTTTTCTTCTAAAACCCCCCTTCCCCCCCCTCTTCTTAAGGCAATTTTTAATTATATCAAAAATCTGTCATACATAAATTTTCGGCCCTTCTCCTAGAAGTAATAATAACTTCAAACGGATTCGATACGTATCATAATTAAGAAATTATGGTTTTTTTTCTGTTTTCACAAAAAGTCCCCCCCAATTCCCCCCCCCTGGTTCGATTTTGCCCATTAACGAACTTGACCAAGATTTTACGCCACTTGATTTTATGTGTCAGTTTCGAAAAGATGCGGGAGTTGGAACCGCCTACTTTGAAAAATAACTTGTTTGCAGGCGGAGCCGGCAGGGATTTTTTTGTTTTAATTTTTTTTTTGCTATAACGGTTGGTCCTATAAAAAACTTGTCAATATAAAAGTTTTAGATAATACTAAGAGGATTAATAATAAATTTACGCGGATTTGATATCTTGTGAATTGACGAAGCTATGATTTTTTTTCTTCTAAAACCCCCCTTTTTTCCCCCCCTTGGGGGCATTTTTAATTATATCAAAAATCTGTCATACATACATTTTTGGCCCTTTTCCTAGAAGTAATAATAACTTTAAACGGATTCGATACGTATAATAATAAAGAAATTATGAGGATTTTTCTGTTTTCACAAAAAGCCCCCCCATTCCCCCCCCCCCTTTGGTTCGATTTTGCCCATTAACGAACTTGACCGAGATTTTATGACCCTTGATTTTATGTATCAGTTTGGAAGAGATTTATGCAGAATTTTTCCAGTTATCGTGGTCAGAAAAAAGTGACATATATATATATATATATATATATATATATATATATATAAACTTTTGAACTGGGGGTGGTTTTGGGTTCTGGGAGTCATGATCGGCGTAGATCTGCAAAACTTTTTCGAAATTTCCAACTTAGGTGAGAATGTAATAGGTAGTATTTCTTACGAAATCTACCTAAAAGGTTATGGTTGCAGGTTAACAAGTATTCAAAAGTTCAAGATCAGTTTAAGATGTCATCAATTAACTTTAGCACATGACACCAATCAACCTACCACTACTGGTAACTGTTGACATGGCAGTTTAAGCTGCTGAAATGAAGTTACTTTCTTCACAACTAAAGCATTCAGGATACATCATTTATAAGTAACTATTAAAACAGTTTAAAGAGATAACCATATATATGCATTTAAACCACATTAATTTTACTTTATATTTACTTTTAGTTTACTTTATGATAGATGTTTGTTTACATTTAATTTTATTAACTATACTTAACTTTAAACCTTTTTCAAAAGTAAAAGTGAACTTTAAGATAAATAGTATCTGTTGGAGAGATTTAAAATTTAAATTATAAAACTTGCCGGGTGTTACTCGAACCCATACTAATTAGCTCCTCCTGTCAGAAACACACCAATTATTTTAGCGGCAATTTGAAGGCAAATTGTGATCGTGCAACCTGGGATAGATTTTGTATTAAATTAAGAAGTCGTACCGCGTTGTGTCATTTCCAAGAATCTTATCCTTATGGATGACCCTCAAGTCCACTGTAAAATCTTATTTAAAGTAGTAATTTAAACCAACATATATATTAATTTAAATAAACATCACACTGGAAACCATAATAAATGTTAGAGTCTTAATTAAGAGGAAATAAAAGGCTTTTATTTACAAAATACACAGATTGATAAAACATAAAATAGAGAGTAAAATAATTGTAAAAAGTATATGCCTTGTACATTATATTTCCTGGTTTTGGTTAAGTTATTATGTTATTAATTTAATTATTTAAGTTAAAATAATTTATCACGAATAAATAAATTTAATCGTGATACCACATTTGATAATATTCTAATTTAATAAATTATGGTAACAATTAAATTTTTAAGCATCCATGATCCTGGGATGGCAGGAGAAATATTATCTCCTCAATATTCATTAATTAATTAAAAAAGTTTTTACAGTAGCTGGGTAAACAATATGTACCTGGATTTCTCAAGAGAACAGCAGTCATTGGTAGAGTTCACAAGTGGGTTCTTGCATCCTGGGCACATATTTAATAAAAAAGTGTGATTAATTTAGTTATAACTATAGGCTGTTGACATAATGCAAATGCAGCCTATGGAGAAAAAGTCAACGTTCATTTTTAGCAGCAAGTTGCTGAAAGAGGATGTCTTCCTCTTAAGTTTGTTGATAGAAGAAGTGATTTTTTTCAGTTCTAACGAAATTTTTGTTCTCCCCCCCCCCCCCCCCCCCCCAGAGGGGTGTAAAAACTTTACCTCCTCCTTTTTGGCTCTATATCCAATGCTGATGTTAGGGGCCAACTTCCATGCCCTCTCGAAGTACTTTCACTTGTCGCCGTGTCCATCTGATTACAGCAACGCTTCCCATTTGCTCCTGCCATATTTTGCATGTCCGACACTCATACGTGACTGCCCCTCTCCTTGTTACCAGGGATCGTCAGTTCGATGTTTATCGTTGTAAATTTTATGACCCTCGAGATTGTCCGTCATAAATCCCTGTTTGTCCACAGCATTGCTGAACTGTCAAGTTCGGTGCCTGTCTGCGTTCTGCCATCGTAAACACGGCCACCCATATAGTTGCCGTTGTTTTGATTACTATGTTATGCGGGATATACCACTAATTTAGGTTCTATCCAGCAGTATCAATTTTAAATATATGTATTAAAAAGGATTTAACAAAATATAGTGGGGGTGAGTGAAAGAGATAGGGGAAAACTTACTGAGGAAAATTTAACCAAAGTTAAAACAATAATGGCAAATTCCAACAGAAGTAACCAATTTTCTATAGCATCGTTATAAAATTCTCCGATGCAGCGACATTGTTTACTTAACCATTTCATACATGTTGATTTTTAAATTTTTAATTCATTTTATTTAATTAATCAGGAATATAGTTATTAGCTGTTTCGAAAGCAGTTGATTCGACCTTAAAATCCCTCAGTCAAAGGAAAATGAATGCAAACTCTGTTACAGCAGATCGCTACTGGTCGTTTAATTATAATACAATCTTCCGTAATCGTTTTAGAGTTGATCCAATCAGAGTGTTTTTAAATCATGCGGTGTCAGAACGGGGGTTGGCGAGCGTAGCTCGTAGGGGCAGAGACCCCTAGTAAATAAAAAATTAGTAGGTAGCTTTTTTTTTTTACAGAAATGACAATGAAAAAATATCACCTACATCTAAAGTTGTAAAAAATATAACCTGTAAATAAATACCTGCTGAACCTGAACCTAATTTATCTGTTTCCAATTTAAACTTCCTATAATTAGGTTTTGAATTTAATTTAATTTTGAGCATCTGTTTTGTTTTCTTCCAGTTTCTTAAGCCCACACATTGAACTAATTGTGAAAAATGAGTCGGTTTAAAGCCAGTTCAGGAAGAGCATTGAAACAATATGTAGATCCAACTAGGATTACGCAGCATAAAACATATAGAAGTGATGACATAAGATATTAATTTTTATTACAAGTCTTACCTACCTACCTAACCACACAACAAGATAATTAAAATACTTAGACTTTCACTTAAATTAAATAATTTACTCCTTCAAGAGAATTCTACCATTTTACTACTTACTCTTAAATTAATCTTATTTACACAAATGCTGAATTTACTTACTTTATATTAGAAATATCGACTATTTACATTTAATAAAATAATTTATATTGGCTCACAATTACAAAATTAAGTTAATCACTAATTAAAATTATAAGCGAGTTCTGGCTTCCTAAATTAGGTTATATTAAACCCACCGAGAGTGAATCAAGTCTTAATAATCTCTCTTACTTGAGATTGTTGCCCTTCCTCACTTCTGTCATTTAAAATTACTGAGACAATTTTAGTTCAAAATATGAAACTAATTAGAAATATTAATCTAAAAATGTAATTTAATTTCCTACAAACTTCAATGGTCAAAATTAAATCTTCTATATTGTTCATGAAACAAAAATTTATATCTGAAAAATAAAATGTGTCCTTCTGAAACATAATGCAATGAAAAATGTATATCAAAAGGTAAATCGCCATTTTCTTACAATCTCAACATATCAAAAATATCTCATAATCTTCATCATTAACCAAAAATCGAATTTACCTCAACACCATTTAAATCCCCATATCAACCAGTTCCAACGGTTATTCTCCACATTCTGATGGAATGAATGCAGACAACTTCTTAACTGAACAATTAAAATTAGACTGCACTCAATTTACATCCCTACTAGTAAAATTGACTACTCCATAAGTTGTCTGCATTCTCTCAAATGTTAAAATAATTTCTTCTAATGCTGAAATAAAAAGGTTGCACTGCAATGGGAATGATTTATTGCACAAATTATTCTTTTAATATTCATTATCTCTAATAATTTACATCATCGATGACAGTAATGTACAACCTTTACTTATCCGTAAAGTTACTTCCATAATTAAATTCAATATTCTATTATTCCAACAATAAATATAGTTATGCAATTCCTGCAACACCTTATTAATAGGATATTTTGGAGCTATACAAAAGGGATTAATTATTGGAGTCATTAAAAAAACTTACGTTAAAGTGAATCTTAATTCACGATCCAGAATTAAATAAATAAAATATAAATAAATAAATACCGGTAAAGTTAGTTCATGCATGAGGAAATTTAATTAAGAGAAGGAAACACTTAACATTGTGACAGCTCCGGAGCTGAGTTACTTTACTTAGATCTTCACATTTTGACTTCTCATCTCCAACTGAACTTTTTTGGTTTTCCCACGCGAAAACCTTGATTACCTTCAACTTCCTGTCTCCTACGCGCCGACAAATAGTGCCCCACAAAATGACACTATGTAGAATGAAGGATGTAAAAATGTGCCATATTGTTTCATTAAACTGCTGAACTGTGCCTTGATAATTCTTCACATATCCAGTTGCAGAGATTTTAAAAATGTATCACTTAATTGAATTTAAAAAGTGTGAATCAATGCGCATTCATCCGGTCACATGGGCACTGTGGCATGGTCAGATGGTGACGCTATTCATTGCGCTGGAGTTGCTGAGGTTACGATCTTGCTGCCATTTTAAAGAACAGAAACTTTGGGAAAACAGATAAGAATAGGAAAACATATTACAACAGAATTGTTAATAAAAATATTAAGACTCCAAAAACGTTAAAAAAGCTTTAAATAAAACTCGGTAGCTCCATAAATGTTATTCAACCACAAATAACTCCAGTAACTCCTAAATTCCAAAATTATTGCATGGCAATTATATCTTTTGGAAATAAAACCATAAATTAATTAGAGAAACATAATACCTGAAAAATTCACAATTGAGAAGAAGAAATTGCACACTTTTCATCCTCCCAAGAGCCAATTAAAAAATATCCATTTCACCAGCACAATTCTTTGGTTACTAAACCCAAATGATAAATATATAATTAATTCAACATAGATTTTGGTGGACAGTGTGAGAATTATAAATAAAAATTCTGTGGCGGAAGAATATAATTTAAAATCAAATAACTTTAGCTTTTAAATCAACCTGCAAACCGTAACTGCAACTTTAACTATGTAAAACAACAATTCATACTAAAATAAACAAAACATCCCATAATTACACAACATTTTAAAAGTTAATAATTAGAATTAAAATAATTTAATTAACATTTAAATTTAAGTTGTGTTAGCGACACAACACAAGTATGAGTAATAGGACTGTTTTGTTCAAATTAAATAACACCAAACCTTCTTTCTTGCTAAAACAACATAAGTCAGGAACAGTTTTTCTCTTATTCTTCATAAATTATAAAAATTAATCCATATTTACAAACTTTTCCATAAAAAGTGGTTTACTTGTGAATAATACAGTTTTTCTCCGAAAAGTTCTTATTCTTCAAAATGACTGATTCAGTTCATTTCACTGAAACTAGCTTTGGCATCTTATTTGCCATGCAATTTCCAGCTTGTTTTTTTTGTTCAGAACAGTAAATGTAGTTCTAGTTGACAGGAGAAAATGAGCGCAAAATAATAAAATATCTTGGGTTCTAAGTGTCGTATAATCTTAATTTTTTCAGAGAGGATTTGAACAGTGTTAATCTTAAAATTGTAGCTTAATTAGAACTGTTAATTTGTGTCCCCTAAAATATCCCTTAGTACCTTGTTTCTGTGTGGATTCATTATAGCAGACACTTGATGTGAGAGATAACATCTGCTGTGTCTGGCTCGTGAAAAAACATGTTAAAATAAATTATTTTTTTGCAATGAAATTAATATAAAATAATAAAATATCTTGGGTTCTAAGTGTTGTTTAATCTTAATTTTTACAAACTTGAAATGTGGAAACACAGAGGATTCGAACAGTGTTCATCTTAAAATTGTAGCTTAATTAGAACTGTTAATTTGTGTCACCTAAAATATTTCCTAGTACCCTGTTTCTGTGTGGATTCATTATCGCAGACATCTGACGCTCTCAAATTTTTACCAAACATGTGTGTTCTTTGCAAAGTTAAATCGCTCGAAAAATTAAAAACTTCTAATTACTAATATTTCTGAAAGTTGTGGGTGCAATATTTTGAATTTGCGATTTTTTGTTTATCTAGATCTGCAAATTTTTGTGTTGAAAGATTTAAATGTTTTTGTTATTTCGACATGTTGCGAAAAGGTGTAGTTAAGTCATTCTAGTAACCGGATCTTTTTCATGTAAACCTAAAATCTTTCTTTCCTCTCCCGACACAGACCTGATTTTTGTATTTCTTTCGCACCATTTTCAGAAAAATATGGCATTTTGTAATCGATGGTTACTGAATTTTAATTAAAATTTGGGTCATTTTCAAAATATTAAAATTTTTATTCTCAGGTGCACCAGGCCAGGTTTTGGACTATCCTTACCTAAATTTTCAGACTTCTAGGTGCGTTTGATTTTCCTAGTCTTCGCAGATAGACACACATACAGAGAGCAAAACTTTTTTTTACTACTATAGATAGATAGACTGATTTTTTAATGACTCTTTGACTAATTTTCAAGCATGCCTTTTTTTTTTTTGTTAATAACCCTGACCCGAAATAGTTACTTTAAAAATGTAAATTAATTAAGGAGAAAGTTTTCAATATGCAAAATAATTTATATATTTTTTCATTTGATTAATCTTCCCTAATGTAATGGGGTTCACTTCCAAGCACCCATTACAAAATCCACTTCTGTTCCAAATCCCATTTATTGAAATGGGAACCCCAATCACCTGTCAACAAAAACAGAGATTTTATTGAATATCAAATTAACTTGGATTGGAATATTAAAAAAAATTTGTTCCTTAGAAGTTTCATGCTCATAAACTCTATTCATCTCTGAGTGAATAAATAAATGGAAGAGAGAGTCTTCACAAACAAATTCTCTATTATTTACACTGTTTTACGATTCATTTTTAAGACAGCTCTGAAAATTATTTTACAAATCAGTCAGTGGAGTTTAAGTATTTGAAAGTAGTGTAAAATGGAAAGGGATTGAAATAGATTGCTTGTGTTTTGATGCATTCTCCCCATTTTCTCTTTCAGTGTTTCCATATGGCTGGGTCTAGTCTCCAAACTTGCATTCTGAGGAAGTGTTCTAGGGTAAGTTCATTCCTTTCATTCAATGAAAATGCTGCGTTATCTCAAGGTGGGAAGGGAATTATCATTTTTTTTAAGCCAAAAAATGACCAAAGTATCCATTTAGACATTCCTGGTGTAGAAATGTCAAGATCTGGCCCTTTTAAAGGTGGAAATGGGGATTAGAAAAGGCTTTGGACTGCATCTCACTTGCATTTTACTCACTCTGTGTTTCTGCTAAAAATTCAACACACCTTAATTCTCAAGTGGCATTTTTTAATGCACATTGCTGAGAGTGTGTTTTATGAAATGATGTATTAAATTTGCAATCCTATAAATAGTTTTTAAATAAAGTAGTCATTTCGTTCTATTAACCCCCTCTTAAACGAATTAACTCTTTATTAATAATCTCATCTTTACACTTCTAGGTCCTTACATCGCCAAAACCAGTAGTACTCAAAAGAGAAAAAAAAAAAAAAAAAAAAGGGCTTCATAATATTTATATTTGTAGAGAAAGAAGGGTTTTAAAATTTGCTTTAAGTTTATTTTTAAAATCCTTTTTAATCCCCCACTCCATTTTCCACCTGTTCTTCAGGTCATGATGAAGGAAAACAAGTGCTTGCTCGGTATTTGAAGGTCCATCTGTTGTTGCTATTTAACTCCAAAAGTTAAATGACAAAGGTTGTTTGAAGGGTAAACTAGGAGATACTAAGTTGAAATGGGGTGGAGGAGGACATGATCTGCTAATCTCTTTTTCTGAGTTGCCCTATGGTGGGTGTTATTTATATGTTTGCTCCTATTGTGTATATATCCCATAAGGAGATAATACAGTGAAAGAAAGACTCTCTTAAATCCGGATAGCTCGAAACAAAAGATTTTAGAATATTCTGGTAATAAGAAAAATCTTTATCTATCTGTGGGAGCAGAGCAGTTTGCACAGGCCGTTTACTTAATTGAACCCTCATAACTTAGTTTCAGAGAGAGAGAGAGCTACAGAGTTTTTCTTTTTAACAATGTTTGTGAAAAGTTGCCTCTACTCCATGGGGCAAGAACTTTTTAGAAAGGAGAGACTCAGAGAGTGTGTTTGAAAGAATGGAAATGGAGTTAACTATTATTTTATGTCTTGAATGTCCTGTTCGTCGTATCCTATCCTAATCTATACTAATATTATAAAGGAGTAAAGATTGTTTGTTTGTTTGTTTGTAGGGGGTAATCTCTGGAACTACCGAACCGATTTCAAAAGTGATGGTGGCAAATTGATGGTGACAACCCCTGCTCCAACATAGGCTATATTTTATGTCGGTGCCACTAACCCCAGGGGGTGCAGGAGCAAAAAACGTTCTAAAATTGCGATTTTTTTAGCTATCAAGCCTTGAGAGCTTGCCAGCCGGTTCTGTATGTATGTATGTACGTACATAATGCGATAACTCTTCATAGAAATATCCGTTTTCCTTCAAATTTTGTTTATAGGTTCACTGTGTTAAGGCGCTTCCCTGATTAGTTTTCGGGATTGATTAGTTAAGTATGAAGGGGGGGGGGGGATCGGGGGCTAATCCTCCCTTAATTTATATAAATGGGTTTTTCATGCAGAATTATTCCGTTTTCCTTCAAATTTTGTTTATAGGTTCACTGTGTTAAGGTGCTTCCCTGATTAGTTTTCGGGATTGATTGGTTAAGTATAAAGGGGGGGAACGGGGGATAATCCCCCCCCCCCTTAATTTATATAAATGGGTTTTTCATACAGAATTATTCTATTTGCTTCAAAATTTGTTTATAGGTTCATTGGGTTAAGACGCTTCCCTGATTAGTTTTCGGGATAGATTGATTAAGTATAAAGGGGGGTAACGGGGGGCTAATACCCCCCTTAATTTATATAAATGGGTTTTTCATGCAGAATTATCCCATTTCCTTCAAAATTTATTTATAGGTTCACTGTGTTAAGGCGCATCCCTGATTAGTTTTCGGGATTGATTGGTTAAGTATAAAGGGGGGAACGGAGGGCTAATACCCCCTTATTTTATATAAATGGGTTTTTCAAGCAGAATTATTCCGTTTTCCTTCAAATTTTGTTTATAGGTTCACTGTGTTAAGGCACTTCCCTGCTTAGTTTTCGGGATTGATTGGCAAAGTATAAAGGGGGGGAACGGGGGGGGGGGGGAGGGGGCTAATCCCGCCTTAATTTATATAAATGGGTTTTTCATGCAGAATTATTCGATTTTCTTCAAATTTTGTATATATATTCATTGTAATTAGAGATTTACCTGATTAGTTTAAGGGGTTCATTAGTTAACTATGTGGGGGGTAACGGGGGGATGACCCCCCCCCCCTTAATATATTGTTTATTTCTTTATTTTTCGATGGGCTTATTTCAAATTCTTTGAAATAAGAGTATAATATACAATTAGTGTGAATAGCCTGTGATCTCAATGCCCTCAGTTTAACTGGGCAGTTTTATTTTTTATACTGAAGGAGCTAGAAATTTGAAATTTGTCATTGTAGTTACTTATAAGATGTAGATGCTCTCTAAGAACAAAATAAAAAATAAATTGAAATTTAAAAGGGTGAAATGAGCAAAAAGCGTTCTAAAAACAGTCTAAATTACAATTTCTATGAAATCTCTGGGACTACAGAACCGATTTCAAAAGTAATGGTGGCAAATTGATGGGGACAATCCCTACTCCAACATAGGCTATATTTTATGTCGGTGCCACTAACATCAATGGTGTGCAGGATTGAAAAATGTTCGAAAATTGCGACTTTTTTATACTGAAGGGGCAAGAAATTTGAAATTTAGCATTGTAGTTACTTATAAGATGTAAATGCTCTCTAAGAATAAATTTTTAAAAAAATCGAAATTTAAATGGGTGAAATGAGTGAAAAGCGTTCTGAAGTCATTCTAAATTACAATTTCTATGGAATCTCTGGAACCACGGAGCCGATTTCAAAAGTGATGGTGGCAAATTGGGGGTGACAATCCCTGCTCCAACAGCCTCTTTAATAAAAAACTATGCGTTGCTGACGACTGGGTTTTTCGCTAATTGTTGCACCAGATTAATCTCGGAAAATGAAACATTTGAAGTTACTGAAAAAAATGATAGCTCAAAAAGTATTTGTCAGAAAATTGTTAGACAAACTGCGTTTGAAAGGTAAAAAATTGTATTTTTCTTGATATAAATTTCAAATCTAATGATTATGCCGTTTTTCAAATATTGAATTTCAAAAATTACCAAATTTTCCAATGGAGTACCATAGCGAAACCTTCGTGCGTAAAAAGATAATGATAAGGGCGACGTTTCCTGACATGTATATTGGCTATAGCACGAGTCACAAATTATAGTAGCCTTATTATTCTGTTAAAATATAAAAGTTATTTATGAAATGTCAATATTTTGTTGGATTAAAGGTTCGTTAAAAGAAATTGACCAGCGTAGCGGGCGTAGCTTGCTAGTAATATTATAAATCTGATTGTGTGTGTAAATGTTTGGCTGAAGTAAACATCCAAACGGGAGAATTTATGGCCCTGTATCTTTGCATAGAAGAAATGAATATAGGTTAGAATTTATTTAGTTTTTTCAAATACTTTTCTTAATAATTTCATTATTTTCATAGAGGCTCAATGAATATTTTCCCTGTAAAATTTAACTAACCATTTTACATGGCTAAGCATTATCGTTGCCAATAAACACAAAACCTGGAATAATAATTTTTCCTCAACAATTATTTTTCAGTTGAATGATTTTCCCACAAAAAATGAAAATTAAAAAGAATTCAAAAGTTGAAGAATTGTCATGATATTTTAAAGAAAATATGGAGTACATTGTTATTATACATGAAGTATGAATATCGGTTACATTGAGAAGACATTTTCTGTCAAAGACTACGTTATAAGACGGAAAAATGAACAATAATCCCTAATATTAAGAGCGGTAAACGTCTGTGTGTGTTTCTGTCTGTCTGTGCACTCCACCTTTGTACCCGCAAAGGCTCCGGGACCAGGCGACGCACGGACGGCGGACGCGGACCGAAAAATTCGCAAAAAAGGCGCGACGCTCAAGTTTCGATCGGGTCGGGATTCCGACCCGGACCCGGGGAGTTATTAATGAGCGAAAGTGTTTTAATTACCGACCGAAACCGAAGTTGGAAGAGAAGTCAAAACAGCGAAAAGTTCGCCTTCCGTTTTGATAATCGCAGACATCCAAATCGTCGCTTTTTAACGCATCATCGAATAAAAAAAAATGTACCGGAGGTATTGATCCAAAAATCGGGGTACACACGCGGCCGATTTTTGTCGTTGCAAAACGTCAAATTTTTTGAAATTCGGACCGTAACTTTTCTTTATTTCGGCCAAAAACTGACCAGACATCCAACATCAACCCCAGACGTAAAAAGAGGTTGCCGTAAAGAATGCAGGTCGACAGATCCGAGATCGAATCGCCCCAGTCCTTTTTGAAACAAGTGGAAATAATGACTCTACATTCGCGAAAATTTGCTAACACGTGTATAAAAAAATCGCGAATTCAACAAAAAAAAATTCGTAAAAATCGACCAGTAATTTTTGAAGATATCAATTAAAACTCATTAATGGCACGGCAAATGAATTTATTTCTATTCCGAAGAGACAGCTTCTTTTTTATTTCAACATTCAACGGAGACAAATCGTCTGTGGATAAGTCATTTCTGAAAGAGATAAAATAGTCAACTGCATTTTTTCAGAGGGGGGGGGGCATTTCCGAATCTAAGGGGCGCATTAATTTCAAACTTTGACAGGGCGACTCAAAATGGATTCTGCTTTCAGAATATCTAAAAATTATTCTCATATCTTCATTAGGAGCCGATATATTATTTTATTGTATAATTAATCATCGTTATTTGTATAATTAAAGCAAAAGAAAGATTTCTATTACAGTGCCGGCTAGATATTACGATTTTAAGAAGTAGGCCGCGTCTAAAAACTGCCATAACGAGTATCTTAAGTTTTTGTTTTAGAGTGGCAACCAGATATTATGATAGGAAAAAGCGGGCTTCGCCCGTTATCGATTTTTTTTTTTTTTTTTTTTTTAGTTTTAAGTTTTTCTACAGCTCACTGTCTTTGAACTAGAACACAGGTAGTCTACATAAGTTGTTTGAGGAAAAGCAGTGTCATCGCCAAACCCCCCCCCCTTTTTTTTTTCTTTTAACTGTGGTCTGTTTCTATAACTAAGAAACTATGTTACGGATGTCCACCAAACTGATTCCAAACATCATAATTAAAGTAATAAGGACCCCCTATCCAGATATTATGATAGGGAAAAGCGGGCTTCGCCCGTTATCGATTTTTTTTTTTTTTTAAGTTTTAAGTTTTTCTACAGGTCCCTGTCTTTGAACTAGAACTCAGGTAGTCTAAATAAATTCGACTCGACATCGATAGAGCTTACCGATTTTATTTCGTTTTTTCACCACTAGGGGGCGCTTTCCTATCTTCGGTTCTACGGGCATGAAAACGACGGGGTATGGCTCATTCGACTCGACATCGAAAGTCTTAACGATTTCATTTATGATCATATAAACAGATTGCGCCACCTGGTGGTGGAAGGTGGAACTAACGTATACTGCAGCAAGTGCGCAGCACGACTGCTATACGCTGCCGCAGGCAGCGGGGACCCGAGCCGCAGGTTTTCGTTCAGTTAGAGGTTTATACTATTCCATGTGCAATTTAAGGGATTATCCGGTGCATGCGTAGCACGACCGTCATACAGTGCCGAAGGCAGCGGGGACCAGGGTCGGAACGACTGCTATACGGTGCCGCAGGCAGCGGGGACCCGAGCCGGAGGTTCGTTCAGTTAGAGGTTTATACTATTCTATGTGCAATTTAAGGGATTATCCGGTGCGTGCGCAGCACGACCGGTATACGGTGCTGAAGGCAGCGGGGACCAGGGTCGGAGGTTCGTTCGGTTAGAGGTTTGTACAATTCAATGTGCTAATTAAGGGATTACCCGGTGCGTGCGTAGCACGACCGGTATACAGTGCCGAAGGCAGCGGGGACCCGGGTCGGCGGTTAGTCCGGTTTGAGGTTTTACAAGATTCGAGATTTTCTACAATTCGAGGCACCGATGTAAATTAGGGGCCCGCTGGCGGGCGAAGCCAGCTAGTTATATTATTAAAGAAAGATTTCGCTTGGACAATGGAATTATGAAAAGGATCCTCCTTGGCTTGGACAAATAGGACATCATAAGTAAAACATGTATTTTCATATATTCGTAATAATAGAAGGAGCATGAATATCAATATATTATGAAAGTAGATAGATTATGGATGTCCTATTTAAGATGAAAAAGTCAAATATTTTTTATCGATACTGATTGAATATCAGTTACATACAGATGTGAGTTTTGTGCTAAAATTTCCGTCATGATTGCCAGGAAAAGAAAATAAACAAGAATTATATCAATACAAAGGATGTGAATTATCACTTCCTTGTGAATAGCATACAACCTCGAATTTAAGAATTAAAAAGAGATTTCTCTGGGGGAAAAGTAAAATGGGAATTTTCAAATCCATAAATTAATAATACAAGGATCAGAAAAATATTTATAACAAAACATATTTAAAATGAAAAATTTAATTTTTTTTTAAATCTATACTGGTTATTAAGCATGAGTATCAGTTATATACAAATGGAGTTTTCTGCTAAAAATCACATCATAATTTTAGAAAAGAAAAATGAACACAAATCTATTATATTAAAATCTGACCTTTTGTTTGTATTTCGCAACTACTTCTCTTAGACTATCAAACATCGAACACAACGCGATGTACTTAACAACGGTTATCATTGATCCTAGAATATAAACTCTCAGAATTAAAAAATTTGAATTAGATTCCGAGATATTATTATTATTATGTAAATTTTAACCAAGATTCTCTAAAAACGGCAAGTAAATTACTCTGTATTTTTGTATAAAAAGGAGAAATAAAACAGATCAATAATATTTTCTCATTAAAACTGAAAACAGAATTTAATTTCAATTTGAATAGATGGTGAAAACAAGGTCTAGGTCAAGGATAGGTGAAAACAAAATCTTTATTTCAGTAAATTATTAAAAAAAAATAATAATTAAAAACCTATTTTTACATATTCAAACTTCATGAATCATTTTTTTTCTGCACAACAAAAATCGTCTGCCAACATATTGTCATTTAAAAAACAAGATTTGTTTCAACTATATATTAAGCCAAGGAGGCAGAATTGGATTTAAAGAAAAATTATATACTATTTCCAATTAATTATTTTTGAAGAATGCCTGTTAAAACGTTTCACATAGACGTTAAAAGTAAAATGTCATTAGGTAAAATTGAAATTTTTTTTACCCAATTCGTCAATTTCCACAACTTTATTTGGCCCTCCTTTTTGCATTGGTTGCATTTTCATTCTCGTGATTATATGGTACAAAATTTCACTTTTTAAAGACTGAGTTATGTCAAGGTCCCTTTAACAAAGAAATACCGTATTGTCTCCTATGAAATGTGATAAAAAGTTAGTTAATTATTTATGTTTTTAATTATAGTGAGTGAAATATTTTGCTTAATTAATGCATTTATTCTTTTAATGTTGTGTGAATGAAGTCACGAGTAACAGCTAGTAATATTATAAATCCGATTGGGTGTATGAATGTTTGGCTGAAGCCAGCATCAAAATGGAGCATTTAATGGCCCTGTATCTTTGCATATAGATGGATTATAACCCAGAAATGAACATAGGCTCTATTTTGTTAATTTTATTTAAATATGTTTCTTAATACTTCAAAATTTCATTATTTTCATAGCAAATAAATGGACATTTTTTCGTATAAAATTTTAAAATGGTTAAATTTATTTTATCGTTGCTAACACTTTATTGTTGCC
This sequence comes from Maratus michaelseni, assembly GCA_963931845.1. NCBI lineage: Eukaryota > Metazoa > Arthropoda > Arachnida > Araneae > Salticidae > Maratus > Maratus michaelseni. Next base: position 479,882,333 of record OZ007587.1, read on the forward strand.
AATACTAAATCGAAACCCGGAGTAATAATTTTTACTCAACAGTTTATTTTCAATTGAAAAATTTCCACGTAAAGAAAGAAAATGAAATAAAAAAATTTAAGAATTAAAAACAAGATGAAATAACATTATTAAAAATAAAACGTATATTTTCATAGAGAATAAATGGACATTTTTTTCGTATAAAATTTTAAAATGGTTAAATTTATTTTATTGTTGACAATACTAAATTCAAAACTCGTAATAATAATTTTTACTCAACAGTTTATTTTGAAGAGAAAAGTTTCCACGTGAAAAATGAAAATGAAATTTAAAAAAATTAAGAATAAGAAAATGAAATAACATTATTTGAAGACACATTTTCAAGCATTTGATAATAATACAAGATGCATAAATGAATATGAGTATAAGTACAGAAAGGAGGCGATTATGACGTCATAAATATAAAAAATAAAACGGATATGCTTTGATGTGGAAATAAAATGATCTTGGGTTATAAAATTACTTCTTATTATTTTTCTTTTCCTTTATTTTGTCTTTTATTTTTCAATTGAAATGAGTATATTTGAAATGTATATATTATATGTATTTTAAATGTATGTTAAATGTATGTGTTTTAAATTAAATGAATACAATAAGAATGAGGGCGAGGTTTATTGTCTGTGTGCAGCTAATATAAATATACTGTATTTTTAATTGAAAAAAGTGTAAAAAAATGGATAGCAAATGTCAATAATATGCACGCTTGATTGCGTGAAATAAACAGTATTTGATAAGCGTTGCTTCTTAAGCCGTTCATTTCAGGAAATCTGAATAAAAATGACTTTAAAAAGAAAGTGGCATTTTCATTCATAAAAACCTAAAGATTTAATATTAGTGCATTAAAGTAACATCATTTTCCCTCTACAGTATTAAAATTAAGACTCGAGGACTTGAAGTACAGTGGTATACACATTTGTAGATCGTGGTTTGGCAACCGGATTTTAATTCCACGTTTCTTTCAACTTTAAAGGAGGGTCATTCCATGTCAGTTCAACCACAAAAATGGGATTTGGGTACTTCTCTATTATCCCGTCGACCACTTTTCATAACAAAAAACTATCGCCCAACTGTAACACCAAATAAACGGGAGAACATTGCCATTGGAATATCACAATAAATAAATAAAATATAAGAATTTAAGGACACAATTGTTATTTTAATGAATGAAATAACTAATAAATCAGTAAAACATAATGAAAAATACATGCAAATGTCAAATTAAAAACCAGTTGATGACATAACAAACACGTATAATGCTTCTGACATCAAGTAAATGGGACAGCATTTTTGGTGTTTGATCTTACAGTTGGGCGATAATTTTTTGTTATGAAAAGTGGTCAACGGGATAATAGAGAAGTACCGGGATTTGTTCATTGTCTCCGATTTTGATGAAACTTGGTATATTCAATAAACATATGGTATTAAATAACCCCCTAATTTCTTTTATCGCTGACTTCAATACTTTTACTTACCCATCATACATAGTATAGGGTAAGTCTTGTAATCGTTTTGAAAATCGAAAAATTTTTTTTTGACGGATTTACACGTTTCAGACACTGGAGATTCCGAAAAACATATTTTTAGAAAAAATTTTTTGCCGTCCGTCTGTGTGTCTGTGTGTGTGTCTGTGTGTCTGTAAACGCTCTATCTCCCGAAAAAATTGAGATAGAGACTTGCAATTTGGTATGTACTTAGTATGTAATAATGGGAAGAAGCCTATTTCATTTCAATAACCTCGATTAACCGGAACTATTTTTTTCGGACTCTCGAAATATTCGTTCTGATAAAAGGTATATAAAATTTTTCGAAATTGTTTATTTTAAGAAATGAATATAAAAGACAATAAAAAAACATAAATTTTGCATAAAGCATGAAGTCGATCGGATAATGAGTTGCCGAGATATTTGGAATCCTATTTTCCACACTCTTCGATTTTTCATGACCCTGTATTTCATCCAAATTTCACTTTAAAGATATATTTTAATTGAAAATTTGATGCTTAATCAGATGCAATAAACCGCTAGTTAATAGGATTATTATTTTTGGAGTTATAAGGAAAAACCTCTTTCAAGCAATTCAGCATTCGAGCCTTTAAAGTTTATGACGTCATCAAGCCACGATTTTATTTGAATTGCAATGCATTTTATAAGTAGTTTACACATTTTTATTTTAATATTTTACATTATGCATATCCATGATGGGTAAGTATTACGGTGGTCCCCAACGACTAGTTTTATTTACAGCTATTCAAAATTTCTTCAAATTCACCTTTTTGCATATATCTGAGAAGCACTAAACAAGCTGCACTTGGTTGTAAAAAAAATTCTATTTGGTTCCCAAACCTTTCAATTGTTTTCAAAATTTATTTACTTACCAACAAAAATATGATAAACACAGAAAAAAAAAATACTAGAGAGCTGTAAATATTTATTTTGGCCCCTAATTTTATACCCCTAAAAAATAATTAATTTTTATTAATTTTTATTTTTGTTAGAAAAAACATGATTTCCTAAAAATGCAATATCAGGGAGAGGGACAGGTATAATCTTGGAACATTTTTTAAATTTTTTTAATGAGCCTAAATATATGTTCTGTCTTACTTTGGAATAAAATTGGTGGTTTTTTAATTCCTTCTGAAGAAAAAAAAAAGAAAATCACCCAATGCCATCAATAAAATGGCAACATCATGAATATAATTTTAATTTCACATAACTGTAATATAATTTTGGAATGTAGTTTAATAATTAAACATCTATTTAAATTAAATATTCATTTTTCTTAGTAATTTATTTTATAAATATATTCGTATTTATTCATAGAACTTAAAATGACAGGTTCTCGGTAGTTGTATCATATATTCTAATACGAGCAAATCTTGTGTGTGGTTATATATATATATATATATATATATATATATATATATATATATATATATATGTGCAAAATTTATCTTAAAAACGGCTCTAACGATTTTGATTTTGATGAAATTTTGTGTCCTACCGTTTTGGGGCACCAGAAAAGCATTGGGCTAGATCACGTGTTCGAGAAAATTTGATTAGTGGGTCATTTTGGGTCATGGTCTAGCTAATTGTATCTAAAAAACGGTTCAAATGATTTTGACGAAATTTTGTATCCGACCGTTTTCGGGCACGAGAAGACTTCTGGGCTGGGTCACATGTTCGAGAACTTTCGATTAGTGGGTCATTTTTGGGTCAACGCGTGTCAAATTAATTTTATCTAAAAAACGGCTCTAATGATTTTGATTAAATTTTGTGTCCTACGAGATTCGAGCACGATAACATCATTGGGCTAGGTCACATGTCCGAGAAAATTCGATTAGTGGGTCATTTCTGGGTCATTGTGGGTCAAGATCTAAAAAGCGGCGCAATTTAGACTAAATTTTGCATCCAATCGTTTTCGGGCACGAGAAGACTGCTGGGCTAGGTCACATGTTCGAGAAAATTCAATCAGTGGGTCATTTCTGGGTTATTGTGGGTCAAGATCTAAAAAGCAGCTCAATTTACACTAAATTTTGCATCCAATGGTTTTCGAGCACGAGAAAACTATTAGGCTAGGTCACATGTTTGAGAAATTTCGATTAGTGGGTCATTTTGGTCATGGGTCATTATAAGTCAAGCTATTTTATCTTAAAAACGGCTCAAACTATTTACACTAAATTTCGCATCATATGGTTTTCGGGCACGAGAAGACTGTTGGGCTAAGTCACATGTTCGAGAAAATTCAATTAGTGGGTCATGATATTTGAACTCAAATTTAATTTTGACCGAGCATAGCTCGGTCGTCCCTGCTCGTTTTTCTTAATTGTCATGTATTGTGTGTGTTAGAAAGACTTTGCTAATGATTAATATTATTCTTCCTTGCAATCAATACAGTTTAAATGTTATTATAGAATAATTCAACATTGAGAAAGTTAAACATTTTACTTTCAATTAAATCTGAATATAAAAAAATCCCTGACGGCTCGGCCTACAGGCACAGGTATGTTTCAAAGACGCAGACTGTATTGCTGAAGAAAGACCTATTTGCCATGATGTGGCAGTTGGGACCACCCACTTTAAAATATACCTCTGCCTGTAGGCAGAGCCAGCAAGGAACCGTAAGAGTATCCTACAAAAAAGTTGTAGATAATATTAAGAAGACAGAGGTGCCAACTTTCAACCAAAGTCATCAGTAATCAGCCTACTTGCCCATGACCCGTCCCAGACCCTTACCACTATGTTAACATACAAAGTAACATAATCAAAATTGAAACAATGCAATAAGAGATAATTATTAGCCCAATAATTAACAATAATAATTTCAAACCATAATATAAGCAATTAATAATTTAAACATATTTGAAATTTAAGAAACAATAATTGAGACTGAGAAAAACTCTTGCCATTTACCTTTAATCAATATTCTTTAACATATAAAAATTTCTTAACTTACCACAAAAATACTCATTTGCAAATAAATGCTTTTTATTTAAAAAAAAAAAAAAAAAAAAAAAAAAAAAAAAATATATATATATATATATATATATATATATATATACTAGTATATAACCCCGTCAAAAATGACAGATTGTTGATCTGCATTTCTTTTTCATAAGACTTCATACAAACAAACAGCATGAAGACTTTATTATTGAAAGGTTTGTACTGTAAAAAAGTACATTTCAAAAATGACAAATGATTTCTACAAATAAAAATGATATATATATATATATATATATATATATATATATACTAGTATATAACCCCGTCAAAAATGACAGATTGTTGATCTGAGTTTCTTTTTCATAAGACTTCATACAAACAAACAGCATGAAGACTTTATTATTGAAAGGTTTGTACTGTAAAAAAGTACATTTCAAAAATGACAAATGATTTCTACAAATAAAAATGATAAGGATATATATATATTACTCAGTATTAAATTTCGGAAGTAGTTCAACGATTGGACAAAACATTCAAATTAAATATTAACAAATAATCCATGTGCAAAAGTTTTTTTTAAAAGTGTTATCAATGAGTTTCTAAGCCGATTGACTCACCACAAAACTCATTGTTTGGTTACATAAGCAAAATTAAATGCAAATTATGTTGTACTATGTATTCCTTATATTTTAATTACGTTTGATAAGAAGGAATCATTTTACAGTATATGACCCCTTATCCGGAAAACCCCGAAGTCAGCAGAAAATTTTCGAAAATTTACTTAATTTGTATATTTTTACAAAAATTTTAGAATTTGTGAAATTTTTCGAAAATTTTACAGATTTTTAATTTTTTTTCAGTCTATTGTGTTTCAGTGTGTAATCACTAAAATATTGTTCCCCCCCCCCCCCCTTCTTCCCGAAATTAGAAACAAATCATTTTTCTCTCAAATTTTAGTTTAAAATTAATTTATATTACGATTGGTTTGAAAACAAAAAATAGTTATATATTTATTTCATCAAGGGCTGTTCCGAATTTTCCTAAAAATTTAAGGCATTCGTTTTCGAAAATTTTAGTCTTCAGTCCAAAGATTCGAACGTAACAAAATCTCGAATTTTGAGCGATCGTTGCCGAAAAAAACAATTATGTCTATTCGAAGAAAAAGTAGACAATTTCTTCAAAGGATTGCGAAAACAACTGGAATTTTGTCAAAGGATTGACAAAAAACGCAAATTTTGTTGCAGAATTGTGAAAAAACGCTAATTTTGTTAACAAATCGCAGTAAATATGCGATTTCCGACAAAGGCTTGCGAAGAAAACGCAAATTTCTTCCAAGGACTCCGAAAAAATGTAAAATTTCTTCAAGGGATCACACAAAAAAAAACACAAATTTGGTTAAAAAATCGGAAAAAAAAAATACACGAATTTCGTCAAATAATCGCAGAAAAACATGAATTTCTCCAAAGGATCGCGAAAAAAAACCCGCAAATTTCTTCAAAGCACTGCAAAAAAATTTCTAATTTCGTTAAGGGATCGCAAAAAAAGTGGAATTTCGTCAAAGGATCGAAGGGAAAAAAAACACAAATTTTGTCAAAAGATCACAGGAAAAATGCAAATTCCGTCAAAGGATCGCGAAAAAAAAAAAAAAAAAACCCCGCTAATTTCGTCAAAGAATCTCAGAAAAAAACTCTTAATTTTGTCAAATGATTGTAAATAAAAGGTAAGTTTAAGAATAGCAAAAAACGCAAATTTCCTCAAACAATCGCAGAAAAATGCAAATTTCTTCAAAGGATCGCAAAAAGAAAACGCAAATTTCTCCAAAGGACCACGAAAAAATTATATTTCGTGGATTATACAGAGCTGCCAACTGCTACGAAAAAATCGTAGTTGCTACGATTTTCAGCCACAAACTACGATGCTACGAAAATCTGTCTAAAACTGCGATTTTCTGGGGGGAAAAAAAACGCGAATTTTGTCACAGGATCACTCGAAAAATCACTAATTTCGTCACAGGATCGAGCTAAAAAATGCGAATTTCGCTATAGGATCGCTGAAAAAACGTGAATTTCGTCAAAAAATTGGCTGGAAAAAGCAAATTTCGCCAAAGTATCGCCGCAAAAAATGTGAATTTCATTCAACTGATTGCTGAAAAAATGCGAATTTCGTCAAAAGATTGTTCAGGGGTGATTCTGGTCCGAATTTTCTAAAAAATTAAAGCAATAATTTCCGGGGAAAAAAAAAAAAAAAAAACTGTCATAAATCCGAAAATTCAAACAATAAATGTATCGGTATTTCGGCAAATGATTGCCGAAAAAAATCAATCTTGTCTTTCGTTCGAAGAAAAGGTGCCAATTTTGTCAAAGGATTGCGGGAAAAACGTGATTTTCGTCAGAGAATCGTGAAAAAATGGCAAATTTCGTCAAAAACATTGCGAAAAGCGGCAAATTTTGTTAAAAGATCGCGAAAAAAGAGCAAATTTTGTCAAAAACATTGCGAAAAACGACACATTTCGTCAAAAGATCGCGAAAAAACGACAAATTTCGTCATAAACATTGTGAAAAACGACACATTTTGTCAAAAGATTGCGAAAAACGGCAAATTTTGTCATAAACATTGCGAAAAACGGCAAATTTCGTCAAAAGATCACGAAAAAACGACAAATTTTGTCAATAGATCGCAGGAAAAACGTGACTTTCGTCAGAAAATCACGAAAAAACGACAAATTTCATCAAAAACATTGCGAAAAATGGCAAATTTCGTCAAAAGATTGCGAAAAAACGGCAAATTTCGTCAAAAGATTGCAAAAAAACGGCAAATTTCATCAAAAACATTGCAAAAAACGGCAAATTTCGTCCAAAGATCGCGAAAAAATGAGGAATTTCGTGAAAAACATTGCGAAAAATAGCAAATTTCGTCTGACAGAAAAAAATATATACAGAAATGTTGATATACGTGCTTTATATGAAATAGTTTTTGAAGGTTTTAAACAAAATTAAAATATTTAAAAGCTCCAATATGCTTTTACAAATATTTTAACAGCAGAATCGGATGAAGCATAGCTTTTTCATTAAGCCTAACATGGCGTATAACTATGGTCGATTCGCAGATCAGAGTGGTCGAGCCCGGAGCCGTTACAGACACTTTGTTGTGTGTTGGGTTAGGTTGATTATTGACGGCCAATTATCACACTTGGGATATAGGCCCGGGGGGAGTGCCCTTCGTGGGGGTCTTTCTAAGGGAACCTAACCCGTATTTACGCATGGATAAATCCACAGCTCGAAGAAAACTCCGAACGATTAGGCCGACAGGCGCGATTGGGATCGAACCAACACTTTCTTGCCTTTGGATTTTATGATAAGATATATATACATATGTATAAAAATGAAAGATTTTTTTTTCCAAAATACTTTTATTAACTGATTAACTTTCCCCACCCATAAGGTCTAACTTAGTAGCTTTTTTAGCAGATACAAGTCGTTTGTCTGTGAAAGTTTTTTTATAACACACTTCCTTGCAAGACAATTTTATTTTTTCAATTAACAAAGCATTTAGGGTGCTAATACCCAAACTGGGCCGAAACTCAGTTTTGTTTTTTCGGACAATGCTAAATACTCTTTCGGTCACAGCATTGCTATGTGGTATGATTAATATAGCCAATATTAATTTTGGCAATGCAACATACTTTTGTTGCCCAGATATGTTCTTTATCTGAGAAATTTGATGCCAGCCAGAATCCATCCTGTCATAAGAGATTTCATCAAAATTTTCAAACTGATATGATGCAAATTCTGACTGACATCGGTCTAATTCGTCATTGTTTAGCAAAAAAAATCAACAGACTCATAAGGAACTGTAAAATGTTGGCCACTTCTGCATGTTTTAAAACATCTTTCTTCAGAGGAAACTTTTTGAGAACATAATCGCATGCACTGCAAAAAAAGTTTCTGACATCGGTATAAAATTCTGCTAACTGTCCTTCAGGCAATTTTTCCTTCACAATATATGCTTGGGCGTTTGCCCCAATAACTAGTTCTTCATCATTTTTTTGATATTTTCTCTTTCGATAATTAATATCCAAAATAGAACCTGAATCCGCTGCCAAAGCAGTAGGTTTCACAAACCTAACCACCAGATTTGTAAAAAAATTCACCAATTTTCTCTGTAAAAGGTGTATCAAAGGTGCTTCTTGTTGTAGCGATACATTTACCGAGTTAAAAATCGGTAAAATACTGCTTAAGAAAAAGCAATAGAGTTTGAAGATAGGATTTTATAATACTGTTATTATCATTATTTTCCTCACAAAAAAATGGTAAAGGGCATCCCATTGTTCAAGCACACGATTGATGGAATCCAACAATGAAAGCCACCTTGTGCTAACATATTTCAGTATCTTGTGTGGCTTCAAACCACATACTTCTTGACACAATTTAAAATTACTTTTTCGTTTGGAACTTTTGTCCAAATAATAATACAGGTGTATCAAGAAATCTTCAACATTCACTGATTTTAGTTCAGCAGAGGCTTTTTTTGCAGCTAGGTACAGAAGATGACATGGGCAGCCAATACTGATAATAGAAGGCTGCACTTAGAAGGAAGGCAACAACACCTTTGAAATGGCCTGTCATCACATTTCCATTATCTGATGAGAACAATACACAATTACTCCATGGAATTTCTTTTTTAGTTAGTTCCTCATTTAAAATATCAAAAATGCCTTCTCCTGTGTTATTACTTGTTTGGCACAAAGACAATAATACAGTATTACGAGCCGATTCGTTAAAATACGTTACTACGATAGGATATAGTTTATTGTCATCATTGTCATTACTACCATCGGTAGCAATGGAAAAGGGTTGATTTTTTAAATTGTTCACAATTTCAGATTGCGTCGATTTTGCCATATCCTGAATGATAGCAGATGTTTTAGTCCGTGCGCAGCCGTACGGGGGGGGGGGGGGGGGGGGAGAACGCCATTGTTCGAAAAAGGCTCTCTTCTTGCCGGCTGCTCGTCTTATGAAAGCAAATTGCTACAATCAAGAACTTAATTTTTTATTTCCATAATTTTTGTAGTGACGTCCCGTAATCTACAACTAAAATGCGGAGTAATTCCGCATAATCTGTAATGGTTGGCAGCTCTGAGAATATTTATAATAAATAAATTTAAGCGGATTTGATATCTTGGGAATTGACGAAGTTATGAATTTTCTTCTTCTGAAACCCCTATTCCCACCCCCCCCTCTTTGGGGGCATTTTTTATGATATCAAAAATCTGTCATACATAAATTTTTGGCCCTTTTCCTAGAAGTAATAACAACTTGAAATGGATTCGATATGTATAAAAATTATGAGTTATGAGTTTTTTTTTGTTTTCACGTCTGTTTGTAGATGGGACCAGCAGGGATGATTTTGTTTTTAATTTTTTCATTCCGTAAGAGTTGTCCTATAAAAAACATGTCAATATAAAAGTTGTAGATAATTCTAAGGAGATTTACAATAAATTTAAGTGGCTTTCTGCTTATCTTTTTTATCTGTTTTTTTTCTGCTTATCTTTTCTGCTTATCTGCTTTATCTTGGGAATTGACGAAGTTATGAATTTTTTCTTCTAAACCCCCCCTTTTTTCCCCCCCTTGGGGCCATTTATAATCATATCAAAAATCTGTCATACATAAATTTCCGGCCCTTTTCCTAAAAGTAATAATAACTTTAAACGGATTCGATACGTATCATAATTAAGAAATTACTAGATGGAACCCGTCAAAATTTGACGGCAAACAACTTGATAGTACCATAAAATTAAATTTTATAGTTGCTTTAACTTGACAAATTTCATAGTGGGGAGCATAATATGATTAAGCGATCACAGACCTTTCCATCGATATATCACATGAGGTTGTGTGCAAAATTTAGAAAGTACCTCTTGGGAGGAGGGGCAAAGTGGGGAGATGGGCATTGGAGATGCATAATATGATTAAATGGTCACAGATCTTTCCATCGATATATCACATGAGGGTTGAGTCCAAAATTTAGAAAAGTGCCCCCCTTAAGTGGGGGGAGTGGCGGGATGGACCCCGAAGATGCATATGATTAAGCTGTCACAGACCTTTCCAACAATATGACATGAGGGGTGTCAACAAAATTTAGAAAAGTACCCCTTGTGGGGGGGGGGGGGAAGTGGGGAGATGGACATCAGAGATGCATAATATGATTAAGCAGTAACAGACCTTTCAAACAATATGTGACATGAGGGGTGTCAACAAAATTTAGAAAGTATCCCTTGAGGGGGGGGGGGGCAAAGTGGGCAGATTGACATTGGAGATGCATAATATGATTAAGTGGTCACAGACCTTTCAAATGATATATAACATGAGGGTTGTGTGTAAAATTTAGAAAGTACGTTGGGGGGGGGCAAAGTGGGGAGATGAACATCGGAGATGCATAGTATGATTAAGCATTCACGGACCTTTCCAACAATATATGACATGAGGGGTGTCAACAAAATTTAGAAAGTATCCCTTGGGGGGGGGGGGGGGGGGCAAAAACTGGGGAGATGGACATCGGAGATGCATAATATGATTAAGCAGTAACAGACCTTTCCAACAATATGTGACATGAGGGGTGTCAACAAAATTTAGAAAGTATGCCTTGGGGGGGGGGGGGGCAAAGTGGGCAGATTGACATTGGAGATGCATAATATGATTAAGTGGTCACAGACCTTTCAAATGATATATAACATGAGGGTTGTGTGTAAAATTTAGAAAGTACGTTGGGGGGGGGGCAAAGTGGGGAGATGAACATCGGAGATGCATAGTATGATTAAGCATTCACGGACCTTTCCAACAATATATGACATGAGGGGTGTCAACAAAATTTAGAAAGTATCCCTTGGGGGGGGGGGGCAAAAACTGGGGAGATGGACATCGGAGATGCATAATATGATTAAGCAGTAACAGACCTTTCCAACAATATGTGACATGAGGGGTGTCAACAAAATTTAGAAAGTATGCCTTGGGGGGGGGGGGCAAAGTGGGCAGATTGACATTGGAGATGCATAATATGATTAAGTGGTCACAGACCTTTCAAATGATATATAACATGAGGGTTGTGTGCAAAATTTAGAAAGTACGTTGGGGGGGGGGGGCAAAGTGGGGAGATGAACAGAACATCGGAGATGCATAATATGATTAAGCAGTCACGGACCTTTCCAACAATATACGACATGAGGGGTGTCAACAAAATTCAGAAAGTATTCCTTGGGGGGGGGGCAAAGTGGGGAGATGGACATCGGGGATGCATAATATGATTAAGTGGTCACAGACCTTTCCAATGATATATAACATGAGGGTTGTGAGCAAAATTTAGAAAGTACCCCTTGGGAGGGGGGGGGGGGGCAAGTGGGAAGATGGACATCGAAGATGCATAATATGATTAAGTGGTCACAGACCTTTCCAATGATATATAACATGAGGGTTGTGAGCAAAATTTAAAAAATACCCCTTGGGAGGGGGGGGGGGCAAGTGGGAAGATGGACATCGAAGATGCATAATATGATTAAGTGGTCACAGACCTTACCAATGATATATAACATGAGGGTTGTGTGCAAAATTTAGAAAGTACGTTGGGGGGGAGATGCACATCGGAGATGCATAATATGATTAAGCAGTCACGGACCTTTCCAACAATATACGACATGAGGGGTGTCAACAAAATTCAGAAAGTATCCCTTGGGGGGGGGGGCAAAGTGGGGAGATGGACATCGAAGATGCATAATATGATTAAGTGGTCACAGACCTTTCCAATGATATATAACATGAGGGTTGTGAGCAAAATTTAGAAAGTACCCCTTGGGGGTGGGGGGGGGCAAGTAGGAAGATGGACATCGGAGATGCATAATATGATTAAGTGGTCACGGACCTTTCCAACAATATGACATGAGGGGTGTCAACAAAATTTAGAAAAGTGCCCCCCTTAGGGGGGGGGGAGTGGCGGTATGGACCCCGGAGATGCATAACATGAATAAGCGGTCAAAGACTTTTCCAGCGATGTATCACATGAGGGGTGTGTGCAAAATTTAGAAAAGTGTCCCACTTGGGGGGAGTGGGGGGATGGACTCCCAGAAATGCATAACATGAAAAAGAGGTCACAGGCGTTTCAACTTGCAACTTTTTTCTCGAAGGCATTTGACAATAGTAAATTTTTTTTACCCAAGACAATTTAACGATATTCTTAATTTTTTTGCGTAATTCGTCAAACGTTCATGGAAAAAATCATGAAATTCGCTAATCAATAGTTGATAAATTATAAAATTCAACAATCAATAGCAGCAAAATTGGTCAATTGATAACGGAAAAATCACGAAATTCATCAAATGGTCTACCTAAAAAAACTGTCCTGCACACTGATGTGATGATCAAAAGCGTTTTGAAGTATAGGACAAAATTAGCACTTGCCAAACAGCGAGTAATACTGAAAATTTTGCAATGGACTTTATTGCCACCACTGGTCAAACATAATAGTCACACTCACCAATTGCAATGACTGAATGGAAAAAGATTTTTTTCTCTGCTGTCGCTCGACAAATTTTAAAACAGTTGATGAATTTTCCGTCGATTAATGAATTTTGTGATTTTTCCTCTATCGATTGACAAATTTCGCAATTTATCGATTAACGAATTTCACAATTTTTTCCATAAACGAACAAATTGCGCACTTTATTTCCGCTAATGTCTGACACCATTTCGCCCTTTACAATTCAGCCAATAAATTGAACGTTGTTTCTTTCTAGAAATGTCAGGAATGAAACAATGATTCTTTAGGATGAATTTCCTTCGTTCGATGCCCCATGGAAGAATGTGTGCGATGTAGCAACGGGCGTCAGACTTTTTAGGGCACCTGCAGACTAAAAACATCTAACCAATCTTCGCGTTTTGAAAAAATCACAGATTTCGTCAAATGATTGAGAAAAAAACACTAATTTCATCAAAGGATCATGGGGAAAACATGACTTTCATTAAAAGACCACAGAAAAAGCGTGAATTATGCAAAAGGATCATGAAAGATAAGCAAATTTTGTCAAAGAATAGCAAAAAAGGAAATTTCACCAAAAGATCACGCTTTTTTACTAAATTTCGTCTAAAAATTGCAGAATAAAATGTATTTTATCAAAGAATCGCTGGAAAATGCGAATTTCGTTAAGGATTGCGAGAAAAATGCGAAATTCTTCAAAGGATCGCTGACAAAACACGAATTTCGTCAAAGAATTGCTGAAAAAACATGAATCTCGCCCAATAACAGAAAAATCATGGTTCATAATCATTATATCTAGTTGTATCCAGTACTGGCTAAACTTAATAGTCACACTCGCCAATTGTGATGATTGAATGTAAAATGAAATTTTTTTTCCCGCTGTCACGCAAAGAATTTTGAAACCATTTGGTGAAGTTTTTCCCGAAACCATTTTGTGAATTTACCGATTTTTTCTTCAAAATCATTTTTCAACAATATTCGACCCAATACGCATGCGTAAAAAAAAACACCGGCCATTAAAATGAGGGTCTATTACTGTCTCTAGAAACGTGTTTGGGATCATCTCCTGTTTTTTTTTTTTTTTTGCACGTTGCATTAAACCTAGGAAGATATTTATATAGAACTCACTGTGGAGTGTTCAGAAGGTATTTATTTTATTTATTATAATTTGTATGAATACTTAGGTGTCCATTTCGGATTTACTGTTTAAAAATGAATATAGGCTCATTTAACATTCGCGAAATCAATCCCGATGGAAATTGTGGTTTTAGATCTCTATCATTTTGTTTATATAGTACAGAAAATAATTATTCAAATGTACGTAAAAATATCGTAGAACACGTAATACAAAATTGGACCACTTATAGTCCGTTTTTTATCGGGGATGAATCTTATGGTGTTCCGATTGCTAATGAAAACGATTATGTAAATATATGGTTCTTCATAGAAGTATGTGCTTCTTCACACTTCAATAGAAGCATTGTTTAAATTAATATAATTCTACAAATATGATGCAGTTTTAAAATATTGAGTAATGATTAATACTGTCAAGGAATCTACTCATATACGTAATTAAGTTTTGGTACTTCTCTATTATCTCAACGACCACTTTTCATCACAAAAAAACTATCGCCAAACTGTAACGCAAAATAAACGGGAGAACGTTGTCATTAATATGCGCAAATGTTGAATTAAAAACCACTTGATGACATAACAAACACGTATAATGCTTCCGACATCAAGTAAATGGGACTGCATTTTTGGCATTTAATCATACAGTTTGGCGATAGTATTTTGTTATGAAAAGTGGACGATGGGATAATAGAGAAGTACCTAAGTTTTTTATACCAAGTTTGAAAATTTATCTTTTTTTGACATTTAAAAAAAATAACAGAAAAAACATTACAAATTTGCCCATTTGCTCAGCGGTCAAAGGATTAAGTAAATAAGTAAATATTAATGATGAACTGGTTCTAGCTATGAAGTAATATTATTTTGCTCAAAAACCCCCAACAAAAAAATAATTACAAAGAATAAGTAATCGTCTTTAAATATACAAAAAACAATGTGATTAATGGCCAGGATTTTTTTACATATAACATTTTTTATATACAAAAGAAAAACCGAAATAACCTCATTCATTTCACCCGATGTTAAAAAGTTTTTTTTTTCCACATTCTTGGGCAAAGCACTAAATCAATAAAATCACCAATTTGTGACAAATTATGAGTTTCATATGAATCGCCCATGAACGGACATGCAAACTGGTAAAAAATGAATGTAATAAATTAAAACATTCAAGATTTGTA
The DNA here is from genome assembly GCA_963931845.1 of Maratus michaelseni. Classification (NCBI taxonomy): domain Eukaryota; kingdom Metazoa; phylum Arthropoda; class Arachnida; order Araneae; family Salticidae; genus Maratus; species Maratus michaelseni. The sequence continues at coordinate 479,897,646 of OZ007587.1, forward strand.
TACATACAAACAATACAATGTAAATATTAATATTGTTACATGATACATTGTTTGTATACATACTTCTTTGTATACATATATTGTTTGTATACATACAAACAAATATAATGTAAACATTATTCAAATATTAAGAGATTCTAAAGATTTGTATACATACAAACAATATAATGCATACATACTCTTTACAAATAAAATAGCACACTTATATAATGACAAAACTTTTAAATCGAATAGAGATAGTATATTTCTGTTAAAAAATAATGCTAAAGTTCAGACTTATATATATTATACATTCACATAAAGCTAGTCACATTCCTGCATATTTATTAAATATTTAGTTGCTAAATACAGAAATAATATTTTATAATTTATATTCAGACGCTCAGATTCGCTTTTTTCGAACAAATAATAATAAAAATATTACTGCCGAGCGTACTGTCTTTTGACATTATATTTACATAATCGTTTTCATTAGCAATCGGAACACCATAAGATTCATATCCGATCATAAACGGAATATAAGTGGTCCAATTTTGTATTACATGTTCTACTATATTTTTATTTACGATTGAAGAATTATTTTCTGTACTATATAAACAAAATGATTTGATTTCGCGAACGTTAAATGAACCTAAATTCATGTTACACAGTAAATCCGAAATGGATACCTAAGTATTCATTCAAATTACAATAAATACAACAATAAATAAAATAAATACCTTCTAAACACTCCACAGTTTTTTATATAAATATCTTCCTAGGTTTAACGCAACGCGGAAAAACCCATCAAAACAACAGGAGTTGATCTTGATCCCAAATACGTTTGGAGACAGGAATAGACCCTCGGCCTCATTGGCCGGTCCTTTTTTGACGCATGCGTATACGGTCGAAATTCGATGGAATTATTTGACATTTTTAGCAAACAGCTTTAAATATATGGACTAGATGGAACCCATCAAAATTTGACGGCAAACAACTTGATAGTACCATAAAATTAAATTTTATAGTTGCTTTAACTTGACAAATTTCATAGTGGGGAGCATAATATGATTAAGCGATCACAGACCTTTCCATCGATATATCACATGAGGTTGTGTGCAAAATTTAGAAAATACCTCTTGGGGGGAGGGGCAAAGTGGGGAGATGGGCATTGGAGATGCATAATATGATTAAGTGGTCACAGATTTTTCCATCGATATATCACATGAGGGTTGTGTCCAAAATTTAGAAAAGTGCCCCCCTTAAGGGGGGGGAGTGGCGGGATGGACCCGAAGATGCATATGATTAAGCAGTCACAGACCTTTCCAACAATATGACATGAGGGGTGTCAACAAAATTCAGAAAAGTACCCCTTGTGGGGGGGGCAAAGTGGGGAGATGGACATCGAGATGCATAATATGATTAAGCAGTAACAGACCTTTCCAACCATATGTGACATGAGGGGTGTCAACAAAATTTAGAAAGTATCCCTTGGGGGGGGGGGGCAAAGTGGGCAGATTGACATTGGAGATGCATAATATGATTAAGTGGTCACAGACCTTTCCAATGGTATATAACATGAGGGTTGTGTGCAAAATTTAGAAAGTACATTGGGGGGGGGGTGGGCAAAGTGGGGAGATGAACATCTGAGATGCATAATATGATTAAGCAGTCACGGACCTTTCCAACAATATACGACATGAGGGGTGTCAACAAAATTCAGAAAGTATCCCTTGGGGGGAGGGGGGCAAAGTGGGGAGATGGACATCGGAGATCCATAATGTGATTAAGTGGTCACAGACCTTTCCAATGATATATAACATGAGGGTTGTGAGCAAAATTTAGAAAGTACCCCTTAAAGGGGGGGGGGCAAAGTGGGGAGATGGACATCAGAGATGCATAATATGATTAAGCAGTCCCAGACCTTTCCAACAAAATTTAGAAAAGTGCCCCCCTTAGGGGGGGGGAGTGGCGGGATGGACTGGTCAAACATAATAGTCACACTCACCAATTGCAATGACTGAATGGAAAAAGATTTTTTTCTCTGCTGTCGCTCGACAAATTTCAAAACAGTTGATGAATTTTCCGTCGATTAATGAATTTTGTGATTTTTCTTCTATCGATTGACAAATTTCGCAATTTATCGATTAACGAATTTCACAATTCTTTCCATAAACGAACAAATTGCGCACTTTATTTCCGCACCATTGATTGCACCGTCTGACACCATTTCGCCCTTTACAATTCAGCTAATAAATTGAACGTTGTTTCTTTCTAGAAATGTCAGGAATGAAACAATGATTCTTTAGGATGAATTTCCTTCGTTCGATGCCCCATGTAAGAATGTGTGCGATGCAGCAACGGGCGTCAGACTTTTTAGGGCACCTGCAGACTAAAAACATCTAACCAATCTTCGCGTTTTGAAAAAATCACAGATTTCGTCAAATGATTGAGAAAAAAACACTAATTTCATCAAAGGATCATGGGAAAACATGACTTTCATTAAAAGACCACAGAAAAAACGTGAATTATGCAAAAGGATCGTGAATGATAAGCAAATTTTGTCAAAGAATCGCAAAAAAGGAAATTTCACCAAAAGATCGCGCTTTTTTACTAAATTTCGTCTAAAAATTGCGGAATAAAATGTATTTTATCAAAGAATCGCTGGAAAATGCGAATTTCGTTAAGGATCGCGAGAAAAATGCGAAATTCTTCAAAGGATCGCTGAAAAAAACACGAATTTTGTCAAAGAATTGCTGAAAAAACATGAATCTCGCCCAATAACAGAAAAATCATGGTTCATAATCATTATATCTAGTAGTATCCAGTACTGGCTAAACTTAATAGTCACACTCGCCAATTGCGATGATTGAATGTAAAATGAAATTTTTTTCCCGCTGTCACTCAAAGAATTTTGAAACCATTTGGTGAAGTTTTTCCCGAAACCATTTTGTGAATTTACCGATTTTTCTTCAAAACCATTTTTCAACAATATTCGACCCAATACGCATGCGTAAAAAAAACCACCGGCCATTAAAATGAGGGTCTATTACTGTCTCTAGAAACGTGTTTGGGATCATCTCCTGTTTTTTTTTTCTTGCACGTTGCATTAAACCTAGGAAGATATTTATATAGAACTCACTGTGGAGTGTTCAGAAGGTATTTATTTTATTTATTATAATTTGTATGAATACTTAGGAGTCCATTTCGGATTTACTGTTTAAAAATGAATTTAGGCTCATTTAACATTCGCGAAATCAATCCCGATGGAAATTGTGGTTTTAGATCTCTATCATTTTGTTTATATAGTACAGAAAATAATTATTCAAATGTACGTAAAAATATCGTAGAACACGTAATACAAAATTGGACCACTTATAGTCCGTTTTTTATCGGGGATGAATCTTATGGTGTTCCGATTGCTAATGAAAACGATTATGTTAATATATGGTTCTTCATAGAAGTATGTGCTTCTTCACACTTCAATAGAAGCATTGTTTAAATTAATATAATTCTACAAATATGATGCAGTTTTAAAATATTGAGTAATGATTAATACTGTCAAGGAATCTACTCATATACGTAATTAAGTTTTGGTACTTCTCTATTATCTCAACGACCACTTTTCATCACAAAAAACTATCGCCAAACTGTAACGCCAAATAAACGGGAGAACGTTGTCATTAATACGCGCAAATGTTGAATTAAAAACCACTTGATGATGACATAACAAACACGTATAATGCTTCCGACATCAAGTAAATGGGACTGCATTTTTGGCATTTAATCATACAGTTTGGCGATAGTATTTTGTTATGAAAAGTGGACGATGGGATAATAGAGAAGTACCTAAGTTTTTTATACCAAGTTTGAAAATTTATCTTTTTTTGACATTTAAAAAAAATAACAGAAAAAACATTACAAATTTGCCCATTTGCTCAGCGGTCAAAGGATTAAGTAAATAAGTAAATATTAATGATGAACTGGTTCTAGCTATGAAGTAATATTATTTTGCTCAAAAACCCCCAACAAAAAAATAATTACAAAGAATAAGTAATCGTCTTTAAATATACAAAAAACAATGTGATTAATGGCCAGGATTTTTTTACATATAACATTTTTTATATACAAAAGAAAAACCGAAATAACCTCATTCATTTCACCCGATGTCAAAAAGTTTTTTTTTCCACATTCTTGGGCAAAGCACTAAATCAATAAAATCACCAATTTGTGACAAATTATGAGTTTCATATGAATCGCCCATGAACGGACATGCAAACTGGTAAAAAATGAATGTAATAAATTAAAACATTCAAGATTTGTATACATACAAACAATACAATGTAAATATTAATATTGTTACATGATACATTGTTTGTATACATACTTCTTTGTATACATATATTGTTTGTATACATACAAACAAATATAATGTAAACATTATTCAAATATTAAGAGATTCTAAAGATTTGTATACATACAAACAATATAATGCATACATACTCTTTACAAATAAAATAGCACACTTATATAATGACAAAACTTTTAAATCGAATAGAGATAGTATATTTCTGTTAAAAAATAATGCTAAAGTTCAGACTTATATATATTATACATTCACATAAAGCTAGTCACATTCCTGCATATTTATTAAATATTTAGTTGCTAAATACAGAAATAATATTTTATAATTTATATTCAGATGCTCAGATTCGCTTTTTTCGAACAAATAATAATAAAAATATTACTGCCGAGCGTACTGTCTTTTGACATTATATTTACATAATCGTTTTCATTAGCAATCGGAACACCATAAGATTCATATCCGATCATAAACGGAATATAAGTGGTCCAATTTTGTATTACATGTTCTACTATATTTTTATTTACGATTGAAGAATTATTTTCTGTACTATATAAACAAAATGATTTGATTTCGCGAACGTTAAATGAACCTAAATTCATGTTACACAGTAAATCCGAAATGGATACCTAAGTATTCATTCAAATTACAATAAATACAACAATAAATAAAATAAATACCTTCTAAACACTCCACAGTTTTTTATATAAATATCTTCCTAGGTTTAACGCAACGCGGAAAAACCCATCAAAACAACAGGAGTTGATCTTGATCCCAAATACGTTTGGAGACAGGAATAGACCCTCGGCCTCATTGGCCTGTCCTTTTTTGACGCATGCGTATACGGTCGAAATTCGATGGAATTATTTGACATTTTTAGCAAACAGCTTTAAATATATGGATGGGGGTTTTTCTGTTTTCACAAAAAGCCCCCCCATTCCCCCCCTCCCCCTTGGTTCGATTTTGCCCATTAACGAACTTGACCGAGATTTTTATACCCCTTGATTTTATATATCCGTTTGGAAGAGATTTGTGCAGAATTATTGCAGTTATCGTGTCCATAAAAAAGTGACATAGATAGATAGATAGATATATAAAGTTTTGAACTGGGGGTGGTTTTGGGTTCTGGGAGTCATGATCGGCGTAGATCTGCAAAAAATTTTCAAAAATTCCAACTTAGGGGAGAATGTAATAGGTAGTATTTCTTACGAAATCTACCTAACACAGGCTTACATACTCCATACACAAGCAAGAATAGACCATTTTGGGTAGAGGCTACAAAATTTTGAGAAACCCACCTTAGTGTTTGGAAACTCTTGCTTAAAATTCATATACAATTCACCAGGGTGGTCACAGACCTGGAAATATCATGGCAATATCAGGGAAATTCAAACTAAACCTGGAAATTCATAGAAACAAATGATAATTTCCATTATGATTGCGGTAATCTGGAAGGGAAAAAAAAATCTCAGCTCTCTCGCTCAGTCCATGCCTGAAACCAGCTTGTACTCTACTTTTATACCAGTCTTTGGGCTCAGCCTCATGGTGAAAATTTTATTTAAACAAAAATGGAAAAATAGAAAAAAAAAAAAAAAAAAAAACTCTCGTTACTTAAGAAACAGAAATGTGGCTTTTACAATCCTTTAAAAACTGAAAGTAATCTGAATTGATATTAATGTAACATAAAGAGAAACATTCTTTCTGATTTTGAAGCTTTTGCACAGTCACTGTTAGTAACATGAAGAAGCCCTGAGATATCTCTCTTCTGTTTGAAGTACTTTGTTTATTGAAAAACAGAACTAATGTCTTTCTGCCATAGTTGTACAATGATATTTTAGCAGAATGAAAACAGTGACTTTTACACATTTTTGCCAGTGGTTAGAAACAAAAAACAAATTGGCATTTTAAAGGATTTTCAGGAACATGAAAATTGAGACTTTTAAATGAAAATATTAATCTTGAAAGAATTTTAAAATGTTATAATGTTGTTAACAAATTTCTGCTGTGTACTTTCAACATCCATCTCAGACAAAAAAAAACAAAACTTTGATGAAAATGAATGATTGTATTTTCCTTGTACAAATCTTTAATTGGTGAAACTTGATATGCAAGTCACTCTCAGATAATGGGGAATTTTATGTTCTTCTGTAAAAAATATGAATTAATCAAGTCAACTATGAATGTTTGGAGCATTTGTGTTTAAACACTCACTACATTATGTACTTTAAATATGAAAAAAAAAAAAAATCAATATCTAAAAAAATTGTAAATGTCATTCCCAAAGCTTGTCCCAAACTTCAAATTTACTAATTGAAACCCTTATTTTTAAGATTTGGAAAGCTTTAGAACAAATGCAATGATTATGTGAGCATATTTTCTGTCTCTATTTTTTACACATTTGACACTTTAGGGAAAACAGAAAACAGTTCAATTATCTGGTTCGAACACTTTCTGTAAAAGAGTGCCAAAATATGTCAGATAAACAAATTTAAGAATGTTGCCATTCCAAACTTTTATACGTAACAATATTAAGGAAATTAGAGTTTAAAACATCACTGAAGAATAAAGTGCTTTAGAAATTTCAAAGAGATTTTAGACATTGCATAGCAAAAATTTAGCATCATAATGTAACGTAAATTATTCTAAATATTCTTCTGTCCAAAATCGCCTGAATGAATGAAATTGTATGTCTGGTATGTCCATATACCAAACATATGAATATATCGACATACCAGATATAAAATTTCATTCGTTCAGACGATTTTGGACAGAAGAATATTTAGAATAATTGCCGTTACATTATGAATGCTAAATTTTTGCTATTCAATGTCGTAAGTTAATCAAATCTGTTTGAAATTTTTTCAATAATTTCCTTGGCCTTTCACGATTTTCTATATTATTTTATGGAATTTTGTGCATATGCTCAAAAAATATTAAGATTATATAAATAAGATTATATATGTAAGATTTTTCTTTATCATTTTTACAATTTTGAAATAATATGTATGTCTTTTTAATCCCCCCCCCCCTTTTTAAATTTAACAGTTGTCTAGTTACTGAATTTTTTAGCATATCAGAAAGGGAAATTAAATAAAATCAGGCTAATTTGATATTCTTAAAAATTAAATTTTCTGACCTTTTAAGAAAACTTATATGCTTAGAAATTTACAAATAATCTAACATTATTAACTGTGGATTTCAAGGTGCCATATATTATGTGAAATGAGATGAAATGTTTTGAAAAACTGACGTTGTGGCCTCTGATCTGAAGATTTACTAGTTTTATAATTTAAATGTAGAATTATTAAATTAAACAAAAATTATTATTTTTTTAGCTATTGCATTTGTGGATGAAACCTAAATATTTTACATATTTAAATGATACATGTAAAAATGTTAATATAAGAAACTATCTTTTAATGCACATTTCATTTGTATTGAAAGAAATTTTAATGATCATTTCACTAAGGCATATTCGGTATGGAAAAGCTTTTTAATCCTTTGTGGGGTATTTTAATGGCGTTACGCAATTTCAAACCTATTGAAATGGAGGTGATTACAAGAGGCTTATTATGGAATAGCATTCATCGTTCATTGACAGGGACACACATGGGTTAAAATACTGCTAGTTAATAATAATTGCTGGAAGTGCTTTTTCAGTTGAACACGTTTTTGTCTATCACTTGGTGTGTATAAATTGTATAGATCAATAGGGCAGCACAAAAGTTCTCATTTCCAGAAGAGAAATTTTTTAAACTATGGTACGCGTTTCCTAACTGAACTAAAATTCTATGTAGTGTATATACAAATCTATCTGCTCAAATACTGTTGGTAATTCCTGAAATTGGATTTTAAATATGTTATATGTTTGTTTTTAAATTGTTTTACTTTCACCTTATGGTAAATATTAGCAAAATTGTTTTGTAAGTGTTGGAAAGTGTTACAAAATCTGTGCTTGTTTAAAATTGTGTGCAATTTTATTTCTTGTAGTTCAGCCCTATTGGATTCACTAAAGTTGCCACTAGGTGTCGCCAATTGACTGCATTGTATTTAGACGACTGTTTTCTCCTTTCCGACCGAGCTCTTGAATTGCTTTGTCAGGTAACTTTTGTTTTTTAAACTTTTCAAAATATTTTAACCCTTTATGTTAGTAGATTTCTGAAATCATTAAATAAATTTTAGAAAAATTTCATTCATTAACATGTAATTAAGTAAATCGACATTTGAACTATTTACAAGTCTACCCAAATCGTTTCTTCAGGATATTGTTTTTTTAAGCATTTTATAGAATCCGGAAATGTTTGTACATCATGTAGTATCATCGGAACTGATACTTTCCACTCCTTTGAACATTAGAAAAAAGCTGAGCAGTTACACAAGTGGAAAAAGAAAATATCCATTAAAAAATATTTTTGCTTTGTACAGCGAATAGTGCTTTTGGAAAGATGATATATCATGCTAACTTGCATTACTGACAATAGATGTATTAAATGATTTTTGTAACAAGTTTCTTTTAATGGTACTTTAAAGTACCATCGGTGCATAAAGGATTAAGCTATTCGATATCAAAGCCTGTTTTACCACTTCCTACAGGGCAAGTGGCTACACCTCCCTAGATGAACTAAGTAAAATTGAAATACATATGTTTACTATAATTGACAATTCTTTTATGGCACAAATAACAGATGTCATCCACATATCCCTGTCTAAGAAATAATAATTTCAGTTGAAAATTTTTCTTATACCCCTCTCCACATTGTTTTATTTTTGGAAATGATGCTCAAAATATTATTTTGTTTTCAAATAAGAAAAGTAGGAGTCCTCATGCCATCCGAATTAGACTCTGAAAATGAAGAATGTCACTTTAAGAGTCATTGCATGAGCCAATCAGGCAAAAAAAGCCATCACCATCTCAGAATTTCTTTTTTTTTTTTTTCCTGTGTTGCTGTGCCCAAGGAAAAAACAAATCTCAAACATTTTTGTTATATCGCTTTTAGTTTTGGAAGTTAGGGTAGGTCAAAGTTTCCTAGACCAGGGGCGTAGAAATAATGTTGTGTCACTTTATTCTCTCAACTGTAACTGGCTCTGATGTGCTTCAGAGATATTTTGTTCTCTAACTGATACTATACCTTGAACATTAACATCTCAAATTGAAAATTCATTTGAAGATGGTCAGAGCCCCCATACAGTCCCCCCCCCCCCCAAAATACCCCTAATTTCATAAAAAATCAGTTTTTAAGAATGCTTTAAATCTTGGCTCTGGTTTGATACAGAGAAAATTTTTGCACAATGTACTTAGACATTTCCATACAAAATGAATTTAAGCTTAATATTTTTTGGAGGTCCCCGGAGCCATTTGGTATAGGGGCCCAAACATGGACCTGAACGCTAATTTATGTAACTTCAAAGCATTGGTGTAGCAGGCTCTGACCTCCTACATGAAAGCTTTTTGCATGGAGTTGTAGCATAGTAGTTTCATATTATGGAAAAATATATTTTGAAGGTACCACCATTTTCAAGAAAAATCCAATAAAGTACCTACCTACTTGGGATATTCCCCTGACATCCCTGGGACATTTTGTACAATGTAATACACATAAATAGGTTGGGTCAGGTGGAGAAAAATTGTTATAATGTATACACATATTTCATTTACAACTAATTTTCTGAAAGTTTTAATGCTCTTCAGAAAAGAAATTTCAAAGGATTAGTAATTTTTTCTTATAACATTTCAACTACAATTTCAGTGAAAAAAAATGTAAAGGCACTTTTCGGTTAGCCGGGTTCCAGTGATGTATATACATATACAGGGGGTGGACAAAGTAATACGAACACTCATGAAAAATGCTGAAAAGAGCAATATCTAGAAAAATACATGAGGAATTAACCTGAAACTGCAGGTGTGTAAGCAGTATAGTATAAGTTATATATTTCCGTGAAGATGTTTTCCCGAAAGCCCATAGGGGACTGTCAACAAATTGAAAAAGGACGAATATCTTTTGGATAACCCTGTAAAAACTAATGTAGCAAAAGCGTTCAAACTCGAGATTATTAATAAGTTGCTTTTTTTAATATACTGTGTTCATTTTTATGAGGATAGCATGTATATTCGTAAAGAAATTAAGGTTTTTATAAAAACAGTCCCAAATTTAGATTAGTTTTTTGCTTATAATTTGCAAAGTTTTTAATATAAAAAAAAGTTCTTTTTAAAAAATATGACAAACAACATTGTACTTAATACTCTGCAATCAGAATTAAAAAATAATAAAAATTGGATGAAATATGAGCAGGTTTACTAAAAGATGTTTCACTGTGCATGCGCGAATGCAATCAAAATATAATATGCATAATGTATTAGCTAAGTATATAGAGCAACTTTTGTGAAAGTCTCAAAATCATAGCTTGAAAATTCTGTAAATTATCGTCGATAGAATAAGCTCGAAATCCGTTGTTCCCAAAAAGAAGCAAAAAGATGAGGGGTTGTATCAAATATCTGTTGATTAGTGCCAAGATAGCGTACACAGTATTGCACGTACTACTATATTTGGATAGACCTGCGCTGATCGGGTTGTCTCAAACTTAACCTGAAAATTCCATTGTAACCAAACCGAACCCCGAAAAAAAAAATCTTCATCCTCCCAAAACCGAAATGAATGAAAATTAATCTATATTTTAATAGAAGTATAAAATGTAGTATACAGTATGGAACCATTTATCCGGCATCCAGTTAACCGGAAAACCAGTTATCCAGAATGATATTTCCAACTGACTGATTTCAGAATCTTTCCAGAAAAAAGTGCCATGCAATGCCAGTTTGACATTGCATTGCTTGATATATTACCACATGCATTGTACAACTTGACCAATATCTAGTATTTGAAATGAAAGGCTATTTAGTCAGACATTGAGCATTTTGATTCTTATGCAGTATTATTGTTTAAAAGGTATTGCCAGATATTGCCTTCTTTTAAACTCTGATTAATCTTTGATCTTGATAGGATCTGGGCCTTAATCAGAATAATCAAATAATTTACAATCAGTAACAATGTTACATTCACATTTATTCTACAATTCTCATCAAATGGATGTTATTTTAATGTCCAACCAGTTATCCAGAAAAACCAGTTATCCGGAATACATCTGACCCCGACCATTCCGGATAAATGGTTCTATACTGTATATGCAATTATATCTCTAATTTCAATTTTCTTTTATATAGAAATATAAACATATAGTATATATATACTCATTAATATTCAAATACTGTAAAACATTTAAATAACGGACACCGAGGTGCCGTCGAATTTATCTCTTACTCGGAGGAGTGCGCAAAAATATGAAATATTTGTATTGGGGACTGTCTCCGCTCTTCAGGAGTGACCGTACGGAGGTCTTATTGTACATGCTATTACTTCTGAATTTGCGGATAAACTCGACGGCTCCAAGGTGTCCGTAATTCGGAGGTTTTACTAAATAAAAGATTTTAAAAGTATTTTCTACTTAAAGCTTTCTGCTATTTGAGACTGTCCTTTATGAAAGTTTTACTGCATATAGATTTTATCGGGAAAAAATATTTTAGACATTCTTTTAAAAAATTGTGTCAACCCGAGCATGACACCGCAAGCAGGGCCGTAGCTAGAGGGGTGCCAGGGGAGGCTCAGCACCCCCTGAAAAATTTTGAGCCCCCCCCCCCCTGGGGAAGTTGCCAAGGTCGCCAAATGAAATTCTGTTTCAAAAATCCAAAAGAAACTCTGTTCAAAAATTGAACTTAGTTTTGGCTTTTTTTTTTTTTACAGTTTTGCATAAATTAAATTGTAGTATTTGTTTAAAAACTGCAAATAAGTGCTTCAATATGCGCGCATCCTATCTGCACATACTCAGAATTAGCAAACTTTTGCTGATGCAAACATTGACTTTTGTGTTAGTTATATGCTGAATTTTTTCATTTTGCAGCGTTTTCCATTATTAGCATAAAACAAAGTTATTCTAATAAGTTTGATAGTAAATATGAAGCTTATGATAAACATTGTTTCCTATTTGAGTCATCCTAGTTTAAATATATATAAGATTTTTAATTTATAAATGATACTAATGAAAAAAACTAATAGCCAATTTAAATACAAGTGGTTTTAGCATTTGAATAATTTTAAAATGCAAAATACATCCTTCATTTTTCTAATGTTTTTTATCATATAAAAACATAACTTTAGAATCTTTAATGGCAGGGAATATTCAGAAAAAAATTAAAGGTTGCAATTCTTTTGAACTGTGCGCTTTTTATTTAATTACTGACATTATCACTTATTATTTCACTAGTATAATTTTACACTGAAAATTTTCCTTCTGCAGCCAGTGATGTAGTTGTAAAAAAATACAGAGGGCATCCGCTGCAGGCAGAGGGAGTATATGCTAAAGAGCTTATGCCCTAAATAGTTTATGCTATAGTATATGCTATAGTGTATTGTTTTTGAGAAGTGGGTATACGGTATTCCTTAAAATAATCCAGAAAATATACGGCGTATCCACTGTATATCCTCCATTAAATTCCTGTCTGCAGCTTTTACTTTTCTTAGAATGAAATAAGGTTATTATAAACAGTTTAATATGAAACGCAGTGCCTACAATATGAAAAAATCCCAGACAGTTCAGCCTACAGGCGCAGGTTAGATTTCGAAGACGCAGACCATGGGGCTCCTGTTTATTGGGAATTGCAGAAAAAATTACCTTTTTGCCATGATTCGGGAGTTGGGACCACCCACTTCGAAAACTACCTGTGTCTGTAGGCGGAGCCGACAGAGATTGCTTTGTTTTTAATTTTATTTTGCTGTAAGGGTTGGTCCTATAAAAAATTTGTAGATAATATTAAGAGGATTTATAATAAATTTAAGCGGATTTAATAACTTGTGAATTGACAAAGTTGGAAATTTTTTTCTTCTTAAACCCCTATCCTCCCCCCCCCCCCTTCGAGGCCATTTTTAATGATATCAAAATCTGTCATACATAAATTTTCGGCCCTTTACCTAGAAGTAATAATAACTTTAAACGGATTCGATGATACTTATCATAATTAAGAAGTTATGGGGTTTTCTGTTTTCACAAAAAGCCCCCCCCCCCCCTAGCCAGTGGTTCGATTTTGCCCATTAATGAACTTGACCGAGATTTTATACACCTTGATTTTATGTATTAGTTTGGAAGAGATTTGTGCAGAATTATTGAAGTTATCGTGTCCATAAAAAAGTGATATAGATAGATAGATAGATAAAAGTTTTGAACTGGGGGGTGGTTTTCGGTTCTGGGAGTCATGATCGGCATAGATCTGCAAAATTTTCCAGAAATTCCAACATAGGGGAGAATGTAATAGGTAGTATTTCTTACAAAATCTACCTAATATGCACTGATTTACTTTTATATATGTACTTTGATCCTATATATCTGTGTTTGTGCGTGCATGTGTCAGAGAGAGAGAAATAGTATGAGCCCCCCCCCTGCTACATTCTCTTGAGCACCCCCTATTGTTTGCTTCTAGCTACAGCCCTGCACGCAAGAGTAAAAAAACCCAACCCGATAATGTGAGTGAATGCGACCCGCAGCAAAAAAAAGTAAAAATTAACCCAACCGGAACCCATCTCGTACCAAAAACAAGTTAACCTGACCCAAACCCCACCTACAGTAAACAAGTAGGAGTCAACCTGCCCCAAACCCGACCCGTAGCAAAAAAGTAGAAGTAAACCTGACCCGCAATTTAAAAAAATTAGGCCCGACACGACCAAGATTGCAGGTCGGATATTAACTTCCAAATTTCTGATATCGCCCTAGATCCGCCCTTGGTAGATAAGTACGTTTCTTCATGAGTTTCGTGACTTTATAAAATCAATCCTTAACAATGAAGTTGATTTTACAAAGTGAACTATATGCAAAGTGAATTTACATGCTTCAATAATTTGCTGCTGTATATTATGTGAAGTGACTTTGAAGTTCCAGATGGCCAACATATAAGTTTTTATCACGTCATTGTTTTTTAAGTAATTATTAAATATATGTTAAGTAATGTGTTTGTTATACGTTTGATTATGTTTAATTTAAGTTTTAATTGTTTTTGTAATTGTTTAATTGAATGTTAAAATAAAATCCTTGGTTTTTTTAATATGTTATCTTTACTGTTTTTAAACCACTACATATTTATTTAACTTAATTGATTTAATCTTTTTATTTATCTGGGGTAATAAAATCAGCTTTTACATTTCCACTAAATGTGTGTTATCTTTGCTAACTTTTTCTCTTAAACCCCATAACTATTATTTTTTATAACAGTTATCATTGGTTATGGGCGTGTAAATTAAATTTTATATATTTTAAGTTATAATAGATACTATTTATTTTGTTTAACAAATTATTTTTTTTAAAATCTTATTTTTCATTTTTTTACTTTAACCCTGACAGGTTTAATGTAGTGGTTTTTGAAGGTCCCTTACCGATCTTTGAGGGGGGGGGGGGGGGGGCGAAGTTTTTTTTTTACATTTAAGTTTAAATATTGTTTAGTTTTAGTTTAAGTTTAAATATGGTTTAAAAGTGGGTTATAGTTTTATTAAATTTTGTTTTAAATGTTTTTAATAATAAATGTTATGATTTAAAAATTTCTTAAAAGTAATATTTAATTTTTTTTTCAAATGACATATGGCGTGATTTGTTTGGCTAAAGTAGACTTGTGATTTGGCAGCTGAAGTGCATTGAAGCATCTTTATACATAAATTTTTTTTGAAGAAACTAACTTTTCCTGCTGATTCATTTGTGAAAGAGGAAAGATGTGTTTGTACTGCGAATTAATTTAATGCTTTGTCCGAGGCGAAATATTGGATTATGGACATCGTTTGCAAGTGATTGAAGATATTTTGAATATTTTTGCCATCGATGTCACAGATAATGAGTTTCCAGTGGAAAGCGAAGTGCATGTTGTTTCTCGACGGCCATATCGAAGTAGTTATTTCTCTCCGTTCGGGGAGGAATCAGACTCTGATCTTTCATCAACGTTCTCGTTGACTCCAAATGAGTATGAGAGTGCTGACCTGTCACCATTCTGGTTTTCAGACTGAATGTTTTTGGAGGAGGAATGTGATTCTACAAGCTCATTGTGTTTTTGTTTCGACATGTCTCTAGCCAGTGGAGCATGCTGGAGCCCCATGGTTGTGATAAAGGACTTAAGTAGTTCTGGTTTTTTTTTTTTTTGCCAATGAACATTGAATTCTTAATTTAAAAGGGTAAGATTCAAGAACTTTTTGGGGTTTCTTCTTTCTCTTCCAAGTTTACACTGCTGTATTAGGACGTTAATTTTCAAATTTCTTTGCTGAGATAGTATGAATTGTGTTGTAACGAGTGTTCAGGAGAGATTTGTGTTAGATGATGGAAGCCCACCGTCTGTAAAAAGATACCCTGTGTTTTATTTAAATTTTTTTTAGTATGTTTTTGAATAAATAAAAGTTTTTATGACATCTTCTCATATGGATATTGGCTCAAGTTGGGAAAGTAAGTTTAAAGATAATTGAAGTTTAGAGTTATCGTCGGGTCCGGTATAAATTATTTTATGTTTGAATTTTTTTTTATTAGTTATTTTTAAGTTTAAATGGTTCAAATTTATGAAAGTTTATCTTCATTAGTAAGAATTTAATACCAATATGACCCTGTTATGTAAATTTTTATCAGTTTAATTTTCAATAAATATTTGTAGTTACTTTTTATTTTTTTGACGTTAATGGAATTTTTTTTGTGATAGTAATAACTGCAGTTTCTTAAATGTTAGTTTTATTTAGTTTTTTTCTGAAAGTATTTAAATTGTAAGATGTAATAGTTTTTAAACAGTTTAAAGTTAGACAATAGTAATTTTAAAGTTAAAGTTTTAAAGGCATTTTTTAGATAAAAACAGTAATATTGTTAAAACTTTTGTCTATTTACACAGGGTTCGTATGGTCCTTGAAAGTGCTTAAAAGTCCTTAAATTTTTTAAAAGATTTTTTGGTCCTTGAAAGTATTTTTATGCAAAATTTGCAAAAAGTGCTTGAAAGTCCTTAAATTTTTCTTTGACTTTTTCCCCCTTAATTTTTGTCTGAAAAATTTCAATGATAATCATTTTTTTAAATTGTCTGCCTTCTTTTTGTCTTTATTACTATCGGTAATACTATAATAAACGCCCTAACCTTAACCAGACAATGCGGCAACGTCCCCCTTCCCCCTTCCTAGTCGGCGCCTATTCCCTCGTGGCGCACGGCAATTACACAGAAGGATTAACCCATCAATGACGTTTAGTTCTTTGTTGTTCTAAAGTGTAATTTTAATAGAATTTTAAAAGAACATCGTTTAGAGAGTCCAGTATCATATTAGATATCAGATTATAGATTCTTTAGATATTATTAGATAATTTTAGCACTCATGATCATCAGTTATTTTCCTAAAAAATAATGCCTGGAAAATGTATATTTAATCAACTTTGGCTGGAACATGACAATTATAAAGATTGGATTTCAGCATTTCACGACCCACATCGTTTTTTGTGTACAGCATGTATGAAAGATTATGACCTGACAAGCATGGGAGAGTCAGCACTCAAGTCCCATATGAAATGTAAGTATTAATTATTTTATTTTATTTTTGTATGGATTCTGATAGTCTGAATTTACTTAGAAAAAATTAGAATTTAGTTAGGAACTGAAAAATAAATTAACATTTAAATTTCGGGTTCATGCGCGTACGAAAGCCGTTTAAAAAAAATGTTAATATTAATTATATTAAAATAGTAAATATAATAAAAAAAATTCGTTTGCACAACAGACTCTGGCGGCTTTCATTTTCTATGCGTCCTTTAAAATTCTGCATTCAGTTTGGAAATAAAAATATGAAAAAACAAATCTTACCCACTTAATAAGCGTATATTTAGCTTTAAAACAACGTTTTCGGTATTAAAAAATGCTAATATTAACATTTTCAAAAATATTCTTTACTGGAAATCACTTTGCGACTCTGGACTTACTTCTCCGGATATTTTTTTTTCCATACGAAAAGAAAGGAAGTATCGATATTTTAACCCGAATTGTTAAAGAGTCTTCAGACTGGTAATTTGTATCAATTTTTTTTAAAACATTCAGACAATTCTAAGTACTTTAAAATGTTTAAAATCTGCTCAATCTTTATCTTTCGCGACTTCCTTTCCCCCACTCACACATGCCTTTTTTTCAATTTAAACAGCAATGTTTTTTCAATTAAATATCAATATTTTAGCCCGAAAATTATACATTTAATTTAATTATCACGTTCCCGGGCTGCGCCGTTCGTTCTTTTAAAAATATAAAAACAAAACAGACCAGAATGTGTGTAGAATGCCCGGTATACGTTGCCGAAGGCAGTGAGGCCCCCAACTCTAGTTTTGATTGGATAGATTTTCATTTAGAAATATAAAATTATACAAATTTGAGTGTGTTCCTCCCGAAGGTAGCGAGGCCCCCAGCATTAAGTTCGTTTGGAAAGATTTTTGTTCAAATATTTAAAATCATTCAACACTAATTTATGTATAATTGTATAATTGAGGCTATCACGATACCAAATATTTTCACCAAATTTTTGGAAGTTAATCAGAACTATTATTAATTTGAAAAGTTATCGGAAATAATAAATTTTTGTAACATATTCGATCGGGTCTCCACTCTCCATTTGAGAGACTCGTGGTACAAGTTTTCCTTTCTCTTTTCATTTTTTATATTCTCTCAGCCGTTTGCTGTTTGTTTCTTTCTTTTATCGTCCGTTAAGGAAATTTGATTTTTTCCATTCATTCAATTATGAAAGCCGTAGCAAAGATAACGATGCTTGTGATGTCCCGGCACCAGGTGCCATAACATAAAGACGTTATTTATTATTTAACGTTATTTGTTATTTTTATAAGAACGAAAGTTATTATTATTATTATTATTTTATTTTTATATTTATATATATATTTTTTTGCGGGTCGGGTTGACTTTAAATGTTTTATGTTCGGATCGGTTTTGGGTTGAAGTCCCAGTGGCAGAACTATCTTCAAGTGTCTGCAACGCTAATAATGTTTTCAAAAATAGTCTGCAATACGCAATATATTATATAAATCTATTCTTGCTGCTGTTGTTCTTGTAGTTCTAATTAATTAAGGCATCAGCATTTATCAGCCTTTCTGTATAAAAAAAATTCTGAAATTCACAGCAAATATTCTAAAAGGTTACAGCAGACAGAGGGAAGAAAATCTCCTCTCAGCAATAATTATTCTTGTTGCAGGTCGGATTAACTATGCTTTTGATTCGAGTCTATTTCAGGCTGAGTGTAGATTCTTGCAAATTGGGTTCGAGTTAACCCGATTTTTCAAAAGTTAGTTCAGTATATTGTTTCAGATTAAGAACTATGCCTATATCAATAAGCATAGAACTTTGTGTGTCTGCTGTTTTTTAAAGGAATACTGCATCTTTTCCGAGACTATTTCACAAAATGCACGTTTTTTTTTTTTTTTTTTTTTTTTCCGTGAACCTTTGATCACTTTTTTTTTTTTTTCTTTCGGTGTCCCTTTGACGAAATTAGGCAGTTTTTTCCACTATTCGTTGACAAAATTGCCATTTTTTTCTGCGGCCATTTGACGAAATTTGCGTTTTCTCTGTGGCACTTTGATAAAATGCGCATTTTTTTCATGATCCTTCAACGAAACTCCTGTTTTACAGTCTTTTGACAAAAATCAAGTTTTTTCGCGGCCCTTTGACGAAATTTGTGTTTTTATCGCAATCTGTCAACGAAATTAGCCATTTTTCCCGATCCTTTGATGAATTTAGTGTTTTTTCTTTGGACAAAATTCGCATTTTTTCCGCCATCCTCTGACGAAATTTGCCGTTTTTTTAGTTCATTCGACGAAATTTACCATTTTTTTCGAGATCCTTCGACGAAATTTACCGTTTTTTGGCGTTCCTTCGACGAAATTTGCCATTTTTTCGCGATCTGTCGGCAGAATTCTGTTTTTTCGCGATCCGACAACAAAATTTACCGTTTCTTCGACGAAATTGACCGTTTTTTCGTGATCCTTCGACGAAATTAACAGTTTTTTCCACGATCCTTTGATGAAGTTGGCGCTTTCACCGTAGCCCTTCGGCCAAATATGCCGCGATCTTTCAACGAAACTCATGTTTTTTTGACGGCCTTTTGACGAAATTTACGTTTTTTCACGGTCTTTTGACTAAATTAGCGTTTTTTTCACGATCTGTCAACAAAATTAGCCGTTTTTCGCGATTTTTAATTAATTTCGTGTTTTTCCGTGATCTTTCGATGAAATTCGCCGTTTTTTTTCGTGATACATCGACGAAGTTTGCCGTTTTTTCGCTTAATTTATGTGCTATAACGCGTCTGCGGCATCACTTTATGTTTTTAGTCTGCAGGTGCCCTAAAAAGTCTGTGACGCCCGTCGCAGCGTCGCGTACATTCTGCCACGGGGCGTTAAGTTTTGACTCTTTCAGGTCGGGTTCAAGTTGACTCGATTATTCAAACGAAAGCACCATATTAAAATTAAAAATACATTGTCTTTAAACTTTAATAATGTGATTCGGACGTAATGTATTTAATTATTTGGAAAAGTTTTATATACTTTTAAAGTTAAAAAAAAAAAAAACTATATTTGAAGAATGAGTGAAGAATCATAGTAAACGCGGTAGCGTTTGCTATAATATGTTTAAGAAATAGAAAATGCAAACGTTTTTCTGAAATATCTGGCGAACCAGTTAACATACGACAGTAATTTTTTTTTTAAAAGATAGAACTCGACGAGACGAATAAAATGATAGGATTGAAAAAATTACTGTTGCTTACTGTAGTTTTTTATTTAACTTCGAACGACAAAATGAAGACGCAAAGTTCAACAAAGTCTAGCTAACGTTTACCTGGAAGGATTAACTTCGTTTTTGTTTTATTTTCTTCCTCTTGGTAAAACTTAGAATAGGTTTTTTTTTTTTTTGTATGTTTGAGGGTCGCTGAGGAAATTGAATTTATGTTGTAAAGCTCCGGTTGAACATTGGTTTTTCTTTTCTTTCTTTATCATAGCTAACGCGTGCGTTTGCACGAAAATTTAAATAAATATTATTATTATGTGTGCAACAGAATTCATTCGAATTAAATAAATCACGTGTCAAACATGCTTATTTGTTTTTATTTTCTTACTAGCGTAAATGCCTGCTATAGGACGGTGGATAGAAAGATCTATGATAAGGGAGTCTTGGTTTAAATAAATATTATTATTATTATGTAACAGAATTCATTCAATTTAAATAAATCACGTGACAAACATGCTTATTTGTTTTTATTTTCATACTAGCATAAATGCCCGTTATAGAACAGTAATCGTAGGTAGAAATCATGGTTTTCACATTAAATTTGAAATAATACTCATATAATATTCATCGACAATGAGGAAATATGTATATTGGAAAATTATATCGCCTGACAGGCTCCTGTTATTTACGTTCAAACTCACTAAGCATTTTATATGCTTATGTAAAAGAATTGTTTCATAATTTCATGTAATTCACGTAAAATATGCGGCAAACAATTTTCGGTACTATTATCCCGCCGACCACTTTTCATAACAAAAATCTATCGCCAAACTGTAACGCCAAATAAAAGTGAGAACGTTGCCATTGTAATATCAAAATAAATAAATAAATAAAATATAAGAATTTACGGACACAATTGTTATTTTAATTAATGAAATAACTAATAAGTCAGTAAATCATAATGAATAATACACGCAAATGTCGAATTAAAAACCACTTGATGATGACATAACAAACACGTATAATGATTCTGACATCAAGTAATGCATTTTTGGCGTTCAATCTTTGAGTTGGCGATAGTATTTTGTTAAGAAAAGTGGTCGACGGGATGATAGAGAAGAACCCAATTTTCAATGTCGTCGTTATTAAGTCGTTCCTGTACAGCTTGTGCTGTATCTTTTATTTTGGTACTTTTCCGTTATACCAACACCATGCCAAAATGTTTGCTAATGCGCCAATTATTTCAAAACTGACCGAGCAGATGTTGTCTACAAATCATGTTGTCATGCAAACCGTGCCAAACATTGTGATTTGTTATTTATTGAATGTAAAATATTTTTCGGTACTTTTCCGTTATACAAAAACCATTGTCGCCAAGCGTAATAGTAAGCGCAAAATAAAATTCCCGTGAATCAAAACACTTGAAAAAAAACAACAATGTTGAAACGAAAGTGAGCATTTGAAAAATATAACATTTGAAAATTACAGACTTACAGACTTTTAAGCACTATTTTATTAAAATTAAAGCACAAATATATACTTAAAATAATAAAACAAATAATTGTTATACAATAAAGGGAAAAATCCTGTGCCGGTAGATTTAGTGGGCTCTTATTGGTGATAAATGTTTGATGTGGTTGTTGCGATCTTGTGAAAATTCTTCAATCATATCCACATTTACACTGTATCCATATTGTTGCTATAATATCTTTTGGTACTTTTCGGTTAACCAGCTGCCAGTGAAGTATATATATACACACACACATATATATACATACATACATATATATTTCACTGACTCCCAGCTAGCTGAAAAGTACCTAATTTTTTTGTTTCTCGCTAACATTGTCTGTAGACTCGATTACGGAATATTAGAATTATCTTCATCTAAACGGTCATGAATAATGTGCCATAATCAGGCTGCATATTATTACACATAATTTTCATGTATGGTTTGGTGAAACATTGAACTTTAAGTTCTGTTAAAGACTGCATTTTATCTCGACACCATGTTACAAAGTTATGTGGTTTGAAACGATCAGAAAAACAAACTTGAATCAATGATTATAATCCCGCGATTTTGTTCATGTGAGCCGCCAATATTGACATCCAGCTTGGTGTTAAATCGTTACATTACGCGTTATATAACCAAAGCGGAAAAAAAATCGTAAGGAAGAGATTTGGAAGACCATTGACGAAAACAAAAGTCTCGGTGCCAGATTACGCGCTTCTGCCAGATAAAACTTGATTAGTCGAAAAACTGGAAGTTACGAAGCCGTAGACAAAATTCTTGGCCATAAATGTTTCTATTTATGGGATGCTGTGCAATACTTAAATACCAGCATGAAAAAAGACCGACGAAGAAAACTGAAAGTCACTATGATTTGGTTTTATTGGCAAAAGAGGATGAACGATCTACTGAAATTTACTGTCGTAATTTTATTGATGATTATTACCCGAACAAATTGGAAAACATGTGTTTATCCAAATTGGCCACTAGGTACTAATACGAACGAAATAAACCAAAGTCTGTAGAATATTACGAATTAAAAAAGAACCTCAGTTGGTTCGGAAAACTTTTGAAACCAGTTGTTTTGAAAACGCCCTAACATAACACGAAAACAGACACTGGAATTGAGTTGTACTATCATCATTCTTTGCTGATGTTGTTCAAGCCTTGGCAAAACGAAGAAGACCTATTAGGAGAATTTAAACTCTACCGTTAATCCTTTGAGCACAATGTGAAAAAAATTTCAGAGATGGAAGAATGTCACAAAACAACGATTACAAGCTGCAATCGAAATTGGCTGAAAAGTTGCAACAAGAAAGTGATTTGCACAACCAGCTTTAAAATATCGAAGAACCAAATGAAGACGTTGATATGATAGCCGCAGATTCTGATAGCACTGAAACTCACCAGGAAATTGTTATTAATGAAGATAAATTGAACAAAAAAATTAATGCTGACCAAAGGAAAATATTCTAATCAATTATAAAGCACATAGAAGAACAAAAGAAAGACCCGTCTATTCCACCCATAAATCTGATTGTACGCGTAGTTGCTGGTAGAGCAAAAATCTTTCTAATTTAATTACTCAGTCAAAAAGTTCGTTTAATGACTAATCACATTAATGATGCTGCTGCAGTACTAGCACCAACGAGAATTGCTGCCTTCAGCATTGGAAGAATTACAATTCACACGTTTTTCAAATTGCCCGTCCAACATACGAATGAAGCAGAATAATTTAAGCTTAATTCTGACGATTTGAAATTATTTAACAACAATGGAAATCATTGGATTTAGTAATTATCGATGAGTGCAGTATGGTTTCGAATGTACTTTAGCGATGATCAGCTAACGATATGGCGAATGTTGTAAACACAAGCGAGATTACTGTTTTGGTGGCAAAAAACATTATTTTGTTTAGGGATTTATTGCAGCTAGCACCCGTAAAGGCCCAATTTTGATTTCAGGAACAGCCTTTAAACAAAGTGAAACAATTGTTTGGTGGTGTTGGTACATTAAACTTTTGGTACGAATTTGAATACAGTGAGCTAACAATGAATTATATACATTGTGTTATATACATAAAAAAATATATATCGCGGCATAACTTTCTAAAATAAGTCTCATGCACCAAATAACGATGCAAAATCAAAACTCAATTTTTTTAGTATCATCACTGAAGTGATCGTTACTATAATTATCAGAACCTAATATTCGGCCCCATTCAACGATTTTAAGAAAGGCTAAGAAGAGTAGTAAGGAAAGATACCACTGAAAGAACAACTCAGCCTATAGCAGGCGACTTCAGTGCAGCAGAAACAGTCCATGGATACGACCGAGACAATTATAGAATCCAGTTTCTTTATGAGCTATGGAAAACCACCATTTAATTATTGATGTGACGGTCCCCTGACATTTGAGAGATCAGGTAGACATGAAAAAATGCTACTTTGGCGATGAACAGTCAACGATTTGGCGAGTGTTGTGAAAACAATGTAACAATAAAATTTTGACAATAGCAAAATTTTTTGCTTTTCAAGATATTAAAAAAACTTCAGTTTTTGTCAAAAAATTTAAATGACTAGTATTAAAAAATGCTCTGAAGAGCACCAAAAATGGTTAATATGTTTAAGTATGAAAAAGGGTTGGACAAGTGCTTCTAATTGAGCATAAGAAAGGAAAGGGGTTCCTTCTTGGCTGCAGCTCACTGTCAATACCAACTTTTGAAAAAATCATATTCGCGCTTTTTACATATAAATGAAATCACTCACAGTTACGATAAAATTGTATAGTTTAAAGACGTAGCCAGTAAAGACGCAGCTTGATTAGACGTGAATGTAAGGCGACATAGTACCAAAAACCTTAGTTCCTGCAGCGTATCACACTCATGCAGTGCTACCAAGCATGCCTGCAGTGTAGAACTGCGCAGAAAATTGATTTGTATTGCAGTGCAGAGTGTTGCAGCATTCTGAACAGGAACAATTTCACATATGCACGCATTACAGTACAATGCATTCATTGATTGAAATTATATGCAAGTGGCTGTGGCTCCACAATGCAGTATGCAGTACCGCAATGCATATGTAAGTTATAAACGAACATTAGGCGCATATACCTTTAATACGGCAGTACAAAAGAACAGTGCGGACGTGCACTGAGGCTCAAAAGTATAATGGAAGTGTATAGTGTAGTATAATCTGTAGAGCAATAATGGTACACAGTGCACTGTACAAAGTTGCATTGCAGACGCACGCCCAGTACAACAGTAGAACAGTGCAGTTGACATATAAAGCAAGTTGGAAAGTTTTACTACAGTACCGCAAATTTCTTTTATATGAAAAAGCGCGATTATGATTTTTCAGAAGTTGGCATTGACAGTGACTGCAGCCAAGAAGGAACCCCTTTCCTTTCTCATGCTCAATTAGAAGCACTTGTCCAACCCTTTTTCATACTTAAACATATTAACCTTTTTTGGTGCTCTTCAGAGCATTTTTTAATACTAGTAATGATATATGTTCATTTTTATACTGAAAAGATAAAATTGATATTTAGAGATATAATTGTAGACTACTTTTCCATAATTGTATTAAAATATAGATCAATTTTCTTTCTCTTAAAGTTAAAATATTTCAGGTTGACTTTTTTTTTTTTTTTGTCGCGTATTGTAGGTCGGTTTTAGTATGCCATATGTTAAAAGAAAAAAAGATTCAGAAATCTTTTGAATGCTTAAGTGCATTGCAAGTGGAGTCCTCTCGACCCAACCCGAAAATGATGCTTAAAATCAACACGAAACGAACCCCGAACTCGAAGTGAAAGAAAAAAAATCCATATTTTAATACAATTGTGGAAAAGTAGTGTACATATAAATATCAGTTTTATCTTTTTTGTAGAAAAATTAACACATATACACTCATTAATATTTAAATATAGAGATTTTTTTCATTTGAAAAATATTCAGGACTTTTTCTGAAAAATCGGATCAGCCCGAACTAGACTCCTGCACCCAAAAATTCCATTTGAAATCAACTCTTAACCCGACCCGAACCCGGAAAAAAATTTCGTTGATTATACGATGATTATATTTTCGTTAATCCATGCCTAAAATGAGCTGAGAAGTAAGATTTTTTAAAAAATTTTGATTTTAGCAAAATTCCGATTTTTGTATAGAAAAAGAAATAAAAAGCTAAGGATTTTTCTATTTCGTTTCAAAGTATCTCGGGTTCTATGGGTTCAATAGGGACGCGGTTTAGCTCTTTCGACTTGATATCGATAGAACTTACAGATTTTAGTTCCGAGATTCACCACCAGGAGCGCTTTCATATCTATGGGTCCGATCACGACGGGGTATGGCTCATTTGCCTCGATATCGATAGCCTTAAAGATTTCAGTTATGTTCGTACAGAAGAGATTGTGCCCCTGGTGGTAGAAGGTGGAACTAATGGATTTTGGAGCTATCTCGGGTTCTATGTGTCCGATCACAACGCGGTTTGGCTCATTCGCCTCAACATCGATAGCCTTAAAGATTTCAGTTATGTTCGTACAGAAGAGATTGTGCCCCCTGGTGGTAGAAGGTGTAACTAATGGATTTTGGAGCTATCTCGGGTTCTATGTGTCCGATCACAACGCGGTTTGGCTCATTCGCCTCGACATCAATAGCCTTAAAGATTTCAGTTATGTTCGTATAGAAGAGATTGTGCCCCCTGTCGGTGGAAGGTGGAAGTAATAGATTTTGCAGCTATATTCGATCCCAATGCGGTTTGGCTCATTCGACTCAATTTCGACAAAACTTAATGATTTTAGTTCCGTGTTTCACCACCAGGGGCAATAGATTTAAGGTTATTACACAGGACCGGGTATCGCCGGGCGGGTCAGCTAATTTTCTATACTTTAAAATAAATTTATTCTAGGTTTTTATTTATACTTCAGACATAAAAATAATTACATCTTAATTGATTGTATGCTTACATGTGTGACGTATTTGTAGATTATTTCTGATGTATTTTTATATTTCTTACAGGTGGCAAACATTCTAAAAACCTTGAATCTAAAAAAATGAAAAAGAAAATGAAAGATTTCTTCTCAAAAACAGCATCTACTTCAAACAATTTAGATGCCATTACATCAGAAAAATTAGAAGCTAGTACTTCAAAAAATTCTGAAAAAAATAGAATTGACACATTTGTTTCTAAAAATGATGTACTAGATGCTGAAATATTGTGGGCCTTAAAGTGCATTAAAAGTCATTATTCATATAAATCCTGCGAAGATATTGCACAGCTACTTTCCAGAATGTTCCCCGACAGTAGCATCGCTAGCAATTTTTCATGTGGAGAAAAAAAATGTGCATATATATGACATTTTGGTCTTGGCCCTCATTTTCAAACGCTTTTGGTAGACAACTGCAAAAATGCAGAGTTTTTTACTCTGCTCTTTGATGAGACTCTAAATCAAACTAACCAAAAAAAGCAGCTTGATATTCATGTATGATATTGGCACCAGGAGGAATGTAGAGTCAGGACACAATATTTAACATCAGCATTTATTGGGCATTCAACAAGTGAAGACATTCTCTCAGCTTTTTATGAATGTGTTGTAAAATTGGATTTATCAAAACTTCTACAAATATCTATGGATGGGCCTTATGTTAATTGGAAATTCTACAACAGTTTACAGGAAGACTTATCCAAGGAATATGGCATACAATCTTTGAATTTAGGTTCATGTGGCCTCCATATCCTAAACAATTCCTTCAAACATGGAATTTCATCCATCGGGTGGGACATAACTTCAGTTCTGTCAAGTTTGTATTGGATTTTTAAAGATTCTCCAGCAAGACGTGATGATTTTATAAATATCTCATCAATGAAAAAATTCCCTGTAAAATTCTGTAGTTACAGGTGGTTGGAAAATGTCCCAGCAGCCGAAAGAGCCATAGAAATATGGAATGATATCATAACATATGTAAAGAAGATTGATATGGGTATTTTGCCAAAAATTGCATCTAAATCATTTTGTATCATTAAGGAAGCAACTAAAGATAAAACATTTTTGATAAAATTGAATTTTTTTCTATCGCTGTCAAAAATACTTTTACCATTTTTGAAGCTATATCAGAGTGATAAACCAATGATTCCATTTTTTGCCACTGACTTGTTGAAACTTGTAAATGATTGTATTCAGCATTTTAAGGTTCTGAAACCTGAAAATCAGATACAGAAAGTTGATGCATTATGCAAATTTAATTTTAGTGATTCCAAATATGCACAACGATAAGGGTAAAATATATTTAGGTTTTGCTGCAGAGCAACTAATAAAAGAAAAGAGAAGGAAAACAGAAATAACAGAAAATGATATATTTTCACTTAGACAAGATTGTCTAAAGTGCATTACAACAATGATAAAACATTTAATGCAAAAATGTCCAGTTAATTATTCATTAGTAAGAAATGCAATTAGCATTGACCCACGCATGATGGCTGGGCATCCCGAGAAAGCAAGAGAAAAAATGAAAAGCATCTTAGTAGTACTATCTCAAAATAAGCGTGTTTTAGAAAAAAATTGTGATGAAATTCTCTTACTTTATGTCGATTTCCTATCCAATGTTATCAAGCCAAATTCATTCGATTTTGCTTCATTTGACCCAAACAATCTTTCCTTGGATACATTTTTTCAACCTTACTTTTCTGGAAACAAATATGAAAACCTATGGAAGATTATTAAAATGATTCGTATACTCTCCCATGGACAAGCATCTGTCGAAAGAGGCTTCTCAGTTAATAAAGCCCTTGAAGTTGAAAATTTGAAAGAGGCATCTTATATTTCTCAACGTGTGATTCATGAATATATCAAGCTGTCTGGGGAAATTCACAATTTGAAAATTAAAGAAGAAATCAGAATAGCTGCTTCATCTGCTCGTTCAAAGTACATGCAGCATTTGGAAAAGAAAAAAAACGAAGCTCAGGCTGAAACAAAACAGCTGAAACAGAAAACTTTAGAGGATGAAATCACCTTCCTAAAGCAAAAAAAAGATTTTTTTGAAAAGGACATGCAAAGTACAAATGTAGAAGCTAACAATTTGGCTGATAAAGCTGAAACATCTAAGAACATAGACTTGTTTATGCCATCTCATGAACTAAGAAAACTATCAAAGAAAAAGAAATTCACATTAATAGCCTTGATCTAAAATTGTCAGAAAAAATTTCAGAATTAAAGAAAATTTAATTGTGTTTCTCGTTTCATAATTTGTATTATCCATATACTTAAAGCTAACCTGCTTTTTAGTTTTTCGTGCAAAAATGCTATTTATACGCATGCGCGAGCATTCAGCTAATCAGCTAGAGGCTTTTACTATCTTCAGACGCGATGTTTCAGCCAATGAGGTGAAGGCTTTTTCCTCTCTCTAGAAGCGTATGTGTATTACGATTCCATTTGGTTGTTCGGTTGTTGAAACTTTATGGATTTCTTTTATTAAGGTATTTTTTCATTTTACCGTATTTATTTTCTTTTTAAGTCGTATGTATTTTACCTCTTTGAATTTTTTTATAACTAACCCTTTTTTTGAGAGAGAGAGAGAGATTTCGTGTGTGATATGATTAAATTCAGGTTTTCTCAGCGATGATCACAGTATTTTTACCAAATAACTTTTGTATTAATCAAGCTTTTTTGGTTATTAAGCATAGCTAAACACGAAAGAAAACTTTGTTATTTTAAGATTTTGATGTGAATTATTTGCGTACATTTATAAGGCGAGTTTCACTGAATAATTCAAGAAAAAAAAATCTCATCATTATACATATTTAGTTTTGCATTATTAATTATTTACTTGGCCTTTACTTTTAATATTTCAGACTTACAGCTGAATGTAACTATTAAAACATTTGAAATACTGTATTCGTAAAATGAAATTTCAGCTTAAACACTCGACAATTACTTTTACTTATGCATTATTAATTATTTACTTGGCCTTTACTTTTAACATTTCAAACTTACAGTTGAATGTAACTATTAAAACATTTGAAATACTGTATTCGTAAAATGAAATTTCAGCTTAAACACTCGACAATTACTTTTACTTATGCATTATTAATTATTTACTTGGCCTTTACTTTTAATATTTCAAACTTACAGCTGAATGTAACTATTAAAACATTTGAAAGACTGTATTCGTAAAATGAAATTTCAGCTTAAACACTCGACAATTATTCTTAGTTATGCATTATTAATTATTTACTTGGCCTTTACTTTTAATATTTCAAACTTACAGCTGAATGTAATTATTAAAACATTTGAAATACTGTATTCGTAAAATGAAATTTCAGCTTAAACACTCGACAATTACTTTTAGTTATGCATTATTAATTATTTACTTGGCCTTTACTTTTAATATTTCAAACTTACAGCTGAATGTAATTATTAAAACATTTGAAATACTGTATTCGTAAAATGAAATTTCAGCTTAAACACTCGACAATTACTTTTAGTTATGCATTATTAATTATTTACTTGGCCTTTACTTTTAATATTTCAGACTTACAGCTGAATGTAACTATTAAAACATTTGAAATACTGTATTCGTAAAATGAAATTTCAGCTTAAACACTCGACAATTACTTTTAGTTATGCATTATTAATTATTTACTTGGCCTTTACTTTTAATATTTCAAACTTACAGTTGAATGTAACTATTAAAACATTTGAAATACTGTATTCGTAAAATGAAATTTCAGCTTAAACACTCGACAATTACTTTTACTTATGCATTATTAATTATTTACTTGGCCTTTACTTTTAATATTTCAAACTTACAGCTGAATGTAACTATTAAAACATTTGAAAGACTGTATTCGTAAAATGAAATTTCAGCTTAAACACTCGACAATTATTCTTAGTTATGCATTATTAATTATTTACTTGGCCTTTACTTTTAATATTTCAAACTTACAGCTGAATGTAATTATTAAAACATTTGAAATACTGTATTCGTAAAATGAAATTTCAGCTTAAACACTCGACAATTACTTTTAGTTATGCATTATTAATTATTTACTTGGCCTTTACTTTTAATATTTCAAACTTACAGCTGAATGTAACTATTAAAACATTTGAAAGACTGTATTCGTAAAATGAAATTTCAGCTTAAACACTCGACAATTATTCTTAGTTATGCATTATTAATTATTTACTTGGCCTTTACTTTTAATATTTCAAACTTACAGCTGAATGTAATTATTAAAACATTTGAAATACTGTATTCGTAAAATGAAATTTCAGCTTAAACACTCGACAATTACTTTTAGTTATGCATTATTAATTATTTACTTGGCCTTTACTTTTAATATTTCAAACTTACAGCTGAATGTAATTATTAAAACATTTGAAATACTGTATTCGTAAAATGAAATTTCAGCTTAAACACTCGACAATTACTTTTAGTTATGCATTATTAATTATTTACTTGGCCTTTACTTTTAATATTTCAGACTTACAGCTGAATGTAACTATTAAAACATTTGAAATACTGTATTCGTAAAATGAAATTTCAGCTTAAACACTCGACAATTACTTTTAGTTATGCATTATTAATTATTTACTTGGCCTTTACTTTTAATATTTCAAACTTACAGTTGAATGTAACTATTAAAACATTTGAAATACTGTATTCGTAAAATGAAATTTCAGCTTAAACACTCGACAATTACTTTTACTTATGCATTATTAATTATTTACTTGGCCTTTACTTTTAATATTTCAAACTTACAGCTGAATGTAACTATTAAAACATTTGAAAGACTGTATTCGTAAAATGAAATTTCAGCTTAAACACTCGACAATTATTCTTAGTTATGCATTATTAATTATTTACTTGGCCTTTACTTTTAATATTTCAAACTTACAGCTGAATGTAATTATTAAAACATTTGAAATACTGTATTCGTAAAATGAAATTTCAGCTTAAACACTCGACAATTACTTTTAGTTATGCATTATTAATTATTTACTTGGCCTTTACTTTTAATATTTCAAACTTACAGCTGAATGTAATTATTAAAACATTTGAAATACTGTATTCGTAAAATGAAATTTCAGCTTAAACACTCGACAATTACTTTTAGTTATGCATTATTAATTATTTACTTGGCCTTTACTTTTAATATTTCAAACTTACAGCTGAATGTAATTATTAAAACATTTGAAATACTGTATTCGTAAAATGAAATTTCAGCTTAAACACTCGACAATTACTTTTAGGTTAAATTCAGGTTTTCTCAGTGACGATCACAGTATTTTTACCAAATAATTAAAAGTACTACATGCATGCATCTATCTATCTATCTATATTAGAAATTGTGCAGGTTTCTGGTCACTGTTTTGTTTACATATTTTAAACAAAAATTTCAATTTAATAATGCACTGAAAATTATAATGAATGCTTACAATTAAACACAACAACACAAAACAAAAAATTTCACAAAAACACATTATTTCCCCGATATTTTCCCACAACTAATCAATAAATTTCATGATATTTTATTGCGATTTTAAACCATGAACTTTAGTACTTTTTTGTTATATGAACACTATGCCAAAATGTATGTATGTATGTTTGGCGACAATGGTGTACGTATAACGGAAAAGTGCCTGAATTATTATTTTTATATATATATATAAAATATAAACATAATTGGCGACACAGCAAGTTTTCTGGATTTCTCCCTGGCTCTCTAACCACATTGTTAACAAAACAAAAAATTCACGAAAAACACATTATTTCCCCGATATTTTCCCACAACTAATCAATAAATTTCATGATATTTTATTGTGATTTTAAACCATGAACTTTAGTACTTTTCTGTTATACGGACACTATGCCAAAATGTATGTAATGTATGTATGTTTGGCGACAATGGTGTCCGTATAACAGAAAAGTGCCTGAATTATTATTTTTTTATATATATATAAAATATAAACATAATTGGCGACACAGCAAGTTTTCTGGATGTGAAAGGCGAGATGAATTTCATTCATTCAATGACCTTTTTAAAAGTTTCAAGTTTGGATTGAGTGCACATGAACATAGAAACCGATACCTATTTTTATGTTCATGATTGAGTTATTTGGATATCTTTTTGTATAGCACAGAAAATCATTTCTCCCGCTTTCGTAATACAGATAAATTCTGGTGTATTTTTTTTTCTTCTTTTTATATCATAAGTACTTTTCTACTTTAAATTTTTTTAACCTAATAGTAATTGTCGCGTTTCTAAGCTGAAATTTCATTTTTCGAATGCAGTATTTCAAATGTTTTAATAATTACATTTAGCTGTAAGTTTGAAATATTTAAAATATTAAAAGTAAAGGTCAAGTAAATAATTAACAATGCATAACTAAATATGTATAATGATCAGAATGACATATTAAAATGTGTACAGAATGACATGAAAATTTTAAAAAACTGAAATTTTGCACTTGCAACTTAATTGTAAATTTCATTGTTTACATTGGAAACGATTTGTGGATTTTAAGAATTTGCGGAACTTCGTATCACCAAATTACTAAACCCCTCTCTCTCACTCTCCAAAAAAAAAAAAAGGGTTAGTTTAAAAAAATTCAAAGTAGCAAAATACATACAACACAAAAAGAAAATAAATACGGTAAAATGAAAAAATTACTTTAATAATAGAAATCCATAAATTTTCAACGACGACATCAAACGAACGTATCTCATCTTTCGTTTGTGATAAGGAACGCTCCTTTGGCCCCCTCCACTCATTGGCTGAATTGTAAAGGGCAAAATTGGGGGACAAAATGACTACAGCATTTTTGAGAAAAGAAAAAATCAGAAAATTCACAGAAAATTTTCTGAAAAGTTTCAGCACAGGGAGAGAGGGTAAATGCTCTCTCGGCAATAATTATTTTTGTTGCAAGTTGGGTTAACTGTCTTTATGGTTCGAGTCGATTTCAGACTGAGTGTAGATTTCTGCAAGTTGGATTTGGGTTAACCCGATTTTTCAAAAGTTAGTTCAAGTTCAGTATATTATTTCAGATTAAAACTATATCTTTCAGGGCGTGATTCGTGCCGAAAATTTTGAAATCCCGCCCAAAAAAAGACAATGAGTGGGAGCCTCCCGCCCAAAAAATTTCAGCATTTTTGGAGAAATTTGCATTATTTAATTTACCTGCAACCGAACGATAAATTTCGTGATTTTTTTCCCCACAACCGATTGACGGACTTTGTGTTTTTTCCGCGACTGATTGACGAACTTTGTGGTTTTTTCCGTGAGAGATCAATGAACTTTGAGTTTTTTCTGTGACAGATCGACGAACATTGCGTTTTTTAAGCGACTGATCGACGAACCTTGCGTTTTTTGGGGACAGATCGACGAACTTTGTGTTTATTCTGCAATCGATCAACGAAATTTGCTTTTTCCCCCGACTGATTGACGAACTTTGCGTTTTTTATGACAGATCGACGAACTTAGCGTTTTTTCCGCGACAGATCGATGAACTTTGTGTCTTTTCCACGATCGATCGGTGAATCTCAATCAAGTAAAATCTAAAGTCAGAAATTTATTTAACAACCTAATTGTTAAGGGTCCCTAACACATTTAATGGAACTTGAAAAATACACTGCATATATAAAACTTAACTTTCTTCCCTTTTTTATAATAAAAATAAACATTTTACATAATCATTCTCAGTTGACTTAATTTTTTTAATGGTATTTTGTCATGTCTGCATTAATGTAATTCTTTAAATAGCACGTAAAATAATAGTGGGGTTTAAAGTTTTTTTTCTCCCTCCCAAACATTACAACTCCCCTCCATTTAAAAATGTTGGTAGGGAGACTCCCGTCCTTGGAAAAATTGAATTTCTAGCCCTGCCTATAATATGTTTGTGTGTATTGAGGTTTGTATAGATGTTTGTGTGTGTGCTGTTTTTAATAAAGACAGTTTCATTTTTCACACGAACCTTTCAAAAAATTCACATTCTTTGCGCAATTCTTTAACAAAATTCGCATTTTTTTTCGTGATTCTTTAATGAAATTCGCATTTTTTTCTGTATCTTTTTTTTGTCGAGATTCACAATTTTTTCAGCTATCCTATGACGTAATTTGTGTTTTTTTCAGCGATAATTTGACGAAATTTGTGTTTTTTCTGCGATTTTTTTTTTCATGAAATTTGCGTTATTTTCCATGATTCTTTTATGAAATTTGCGTTTTTCTGTGATCCTTAGACGAAATTTTCTTTTTTCGCAATGCTTTGATAATAATCACATTTTCTCTGCTGCCTTTTGATAAGATTCATGAATTTTCAGCAATCCTTGGATGAAATTCGTGTTTTTTCAGCAATCTTTGAAGAAATTCGCATTTTGCTCTCGATACTTTAACGAAATGTGCGTTTTCCAGCGATTTTTTGATAAAATACATTTTATTCCGCAATTTTTAGACGAAATTTGGCAAGAAAGCGCTATCTTTTGGTGAAATTTCCTGTTTTGCGATTCTTTGACAAAATTTGCTCATCTTTTGCGTAAATCGCTTTTTTCTGTGGCCTTTTAACAAAATTCACGTTTTACATGATCCTTTGATGAAATTAGTGTTTTTCCCGTGATCATTTGACGAAATCTAGGATTTTTTTCTCGCGAAGATTTATTATTTGTTTTTAGTCTGCAGGTGCCCTAAAAAGTTTGTGATGCCTGTCGCTGTATTGCACGCATTCTGCCACGGTGTATCAAACAAACAAAATTCATCCTAAAGAATTATTGTTTCGTTTCTGGAAATGAACAACCGTCAACTCATTGGCTGAGTTATAAAGGGTGAAATGTGTAGGCACTGAGTATCATCTATACTATTAATGTCGGTAAACGTCTGTCTGTGTGTGTATTGTTGTGTCAGGCGTCTGTAAGCACAAAACTCTGCATGTAGACGACGGACATAAGTGCTTTTGGTATAAAAAAATTCGAAAGGGGAGTTTTTAAAAATTCACAACATTTTGCGGGAGAAGAGGGGTGCGAACGAATTTAAAAAATGAGTCCGCATCAATAATTATGGCGGCGGGGGTAGTATGTTTTGCCCACACGGGGTGGAGACTTTTCTTTGCTGACACCACTCATATGATATATCGTTCGAAAGGCCTGCGACTGCCTTTTCATGTTATGCATCTGTGTGGTCCAACTTCCCGCCAATTGGGGCGCTTTTCTAAATTTCGCACATACCACTCATGTTATATATCGTTAAAAAGGTCTGTGACCGCTTAATCATATTATGCATCTCCGGTGTCCATCCCCCCACTTTGCCCCCCCCCCCAAGGGGATACTTTTGTAAATTTTGCACAAACCCTTCATGTTACGTATTGTTGGAAAGGTTTTTGCCTGCTTATTCATGTTATGCATCTCCGGGGTCCATCCCGCCACTTCCCCCCCCTTAAGGGGGCACTTTTCTAAATTTTGTTGACACCCCTCATGTCATATATTGTTGGAAAGGTCTGTGACCGCTTAAGGATATTATGCATCTCCAATGTCCATCTCCCCCACTTTGCCCCCCCCCCCCTCCCCCAACGGGGTACTTTTCTAAATTTTGCAGACAACCCTCATGTCATATCGTTGGAAAGGTCTGTGACTGCTTAATCATATGCATATCTCCAATGTCCACTTTGCCCCTCTCCCAAGGGGGTACTTTTCTAAATTTTGCAAACAACCCTCATGTCATATATTGTTGGAAAGGTCTGTGACCGCTTAATCATATTATGCATCTTTAATGTCCATCTCCCCAATTGTCCCCCCCCCAAGGGGTCAATTTTCTAAATTTTGCACACAACCGTCATGTCATATATTGTTGGAAAGGTCTGTGACCGCTTAATCATATTATGCATCTCCAATGTCCATCTCCCCACTTTGCCCCCCCCCTCCCCCAAGGGGGTACTTTTCTAAATTTTGCAGACAACCCTCATGTCATATATCGTTGGAAAGGTCTGTGACTGCTTAATCATATGCATATCTCCAATGTCCATTTCCCCACTTTGCCCCCCCCCCTCCCCCAAGAGGGTACTTTTCTAAATTTTGCAGACAACCCTCATGTCATATATCGTTGGAAAGGTCTGTGACTGCTTAATCATATGCATATCTCTGATGTCCATCTCCCCACTTTGCCCCCCCCCCAAAGAGGTACTTTTCTAAATTTTGCACACAACCGTCATGTTATATATCGTTGGAAAGGTCTGTGACCACTTAATCATATTATGCATGTTCCGTGTCCATCCCCTACTTTACCCCCCCCCCAAGGGGGTACTTTTTTAAATTTTGCACACACCCCTCATGTTACATATCGTTTGAAAGGTCTTTGACTGCTTATTCATGTTATGCATCTCCTTGGTCCATCCCACCATTTCCCCCTCCCCAAGGGGGCACTTACCATTTACTTGCACAACAGCGCTAAATGTGTCAGATGAAAGAAATTCCGCGAGTGCATGTGCCAGTGAAACTTAGCCAATTGCTGTTCTTCAACCTAGCTTTAATTCAAAGTGGGTTTTTTATTTATTTGAATTATTCTGCAAAAGTTTCAAACATTTTAAAGCAGCTATGAATTTTATTTTTATGGTACTATCAAGTTTTTTGCCGTCAAATTTTGACGGGTTCCATCTAGTTAAAATTATTACTGATATTTTCAATTAAATATATTATACGTTTTTTGTAAAGTTCAATTCGTTGTACATCTAATGTACTTATATTTATTAAAAAAGTTGTATGTATTAACAAAAATTAAACATGCAATTCATTAGTTTATTCAATTTTTAGGTGCTTAAATTTTTTTGGTTTTAGTCCTTGAAAGTCCTTAAAAGTCCTTGAATTTCATGTAATGAAATGTGCACGAACCCTGTTACAGTTTCTAAATTTGAATTAAATTTAAAGTATAATACAAATTAAATTTTGATCTAAAGTTTAAATTGTTAAA
The DNA here is from genome assembly GCA_963931845.1 of Maratus michaelseni. Lineage (NCBI taxonomy): Eukaryota > Metazoa > Arthropoda > Arachnida > Araneae > Salticidae > Maratus > Maratus michaelseni. Next base: position 479,935,252 of record OZ007587.1, read on the forward strand.
ATCTTGACTTCAATTGGATAATTCCATGTTTTAGGAAAATGGATTCCTGTATATTGGGTCAAGAGTATTGCTTTTAAAAGCAATGTTATTTAAACTTGAGATTTACAAGCATTTTTACATATGAATATTTTTTTTACCTTCAATGAGTTAATGAAGTATTGTCTATGTTTTATGAATTTTTTTAATTTATTTTATAAGTAAGGGCCATATGGAAATTTTTTTTTGGATTTAGCTTTGAATGTAAATTTTTGGGTTGGATTAAATTGGTTTCGACCATATTTTTTTATATGTTGGAGATTTGAGGCCTTTTTACAAATCTTATATCAAGGGGAGTTGATTTTAAGGGCAACCAGTTTTTGTTGAAATCTTTTTGTTTCTGAGCCAACTATTTTTGACTGACTCGGATGTTATGAATATTTTAGCATTAATTTTTAATTATATTACATTTTGTCAGATGTGATTTTTATGTTTTCATATTGATATATAATGGACCTGATGAAGGACTTTTGTTTTTTTTTTAGAAAATTTTTGAATTTATGAAGGAAATTTTTTGAAGATTCCTTGATGCAGTAATTAAAATTGTAATAAACATGTTAAATTTTCCATATATATATAGTAATTCTCTACCGGAAACTTAGTAGTTTTAAATTTTTTTTATTGGACTGTAATAAAGTAATTTTATTTGAAATTTATATTTTAAGAATGTCATGTTAAAGTTACGTTTTGTCTCTCACCTTTTTAAGACATCTATCCAGGAGCCTTGTTAGAATTTTTAAAGTTATCTTTAAAATTTTCTTTGAGTATATTGCTAAGCTTTTTAAATTTTGCTTTGTGTAAGATGTGCTCTGTTGGTTGGTCATGTAATTTGGACTTAACCTTTTAGGATTCCTGGAAGTGTTGCTGAGAAGGGGGGATAATTTAATTGGTTTACGTTATTTTAGAGGAAATAATTTTAAATTTTTTTTTTTTCTTTATGTTAATTTATTAAATGGTTATTTTGATATATTTGTTTTGGAATTATTTTTGAGGGGTCATTCTAGGTGAAAAAGTGTGCTCAAAATGTTCTCCACTGAAACCAGTTTGATCCTGATAATTAGTATATTATAATTTTTAATTTAGAAGCTTTATATATATATTTAAGTTTTGTATAACTTAAAGTTTCTTTTGGTGGAGAATTAATAAGTTTAAATTTTTAAGGAAGTATTAAATTGTAAATTGGCGATTTGGAATTCATTTTTAGAGTTCATCTCACGAAACCCTATTGCTCCCGCTCTGTTGTCTGTCTGTCACAGAGCCATTCTCGAAAACTGTGTAACTTACAGAGTTGAAACTTTGTGTATAAATCAGAATATCAGCTGCAAAGAGCTGAAAATATTAAAATTTGAAAAATTCGTGTTATTTTAATAAATAGAGATAAAAAACCAAAATTCTAACAGCCTTTTCTTATTAAATTTGAACATTTCCCGTATAGCAGATGCCAAAAATTAAAAATCCATGATGAAATTCTATCTACAATAATTAATTTTCTATCAGACGATTTCCACGTGAAAAATAAAAAGGAAATAAAAAGTTTCACCAATTGAAAAAAAAGATTAATATGAAATAAAAAAGATTGACGTCATAGTGGTAATAAAACAGAAAGATTTCTCAATAATACAAGGAGTATGAGTATGTGTGCATGTACACAAAGCAGATTAATTACACGTCATTAGAGAATTAAAAACGAAATCTGACGTCATATCGCAAGTTTAACGGATTTTTCAAATGTTTCAGTATAATACAAAGCGAGTATGAATATGACTAATAGAGAATAGTAAATATATGAGTTTGAGGAACGTATTGAATCATTATAAAAACCAGATTATGGAAATATTCGCATATTTTAACATTTTGAAGGTGTACAACATGTTTAATTTTGAAATTAATTTTTTTTTTAAATATCACATGCTTCACCCGCTATCAACCCGGTTCAGATATTCGAAAAACCGAGAAAAATAGACAGTTTTTTAGAAAATGAAATTTATTTGGATTTTTTAAAGAAAGGATAAAGTGTTTTGAAAGGAATATTAAACGAAACCCTTTGTGCGAACTTGGATCACACAGGGTTCCCAGCGACATGGAAAGTCAGGGAAAATCTGGAAAGTCAGGGAATTTGGAAGTAGTCAGGGAAAGTCATGGAAATTTAAAAATATATAGGAAAAGTCAGGGAATTTACAAATATTTCCTATAAAGTCATGGAAAGATCTGGGTGGGGGGGGGATAGAGGAATTAAATTTGAAATCATTTCTTTTTCAGAAAAGTGTGTTACTAAATTTCTTGCTACATGGCGCCTCTGAAAAATCTCTAGATTCTTGTCGGTTTCAAGATCGAGAAATTCCTCCAAATGCAATGCAGAAAAACCATAATATGGACTAAAGTTTTCTACGTTTTTCAGACTTTTTCATGACATTTCACATTTCAGACAGTTTTTTTGCATTATAGCATTTTATAGAATTTCATTTTGCAGTTTTCTTGAAAGGTGCGAGTATGAACTAGAGTCCTGTGTGGGTCAGGTTATACCCAACCCGAGCCCGCAAATTCCATTTGAACTCAAACCGCAACCCGATCCGAACCCCCCAAAAAATTCTTCAACCCGAACCCGCAAAAAATAATTTTCCGGGACCTGCAACCGCAGTACTTCAACCCACTACTCGACCTGAACCCGCAGTGAAAGCACAATAAATCATGTTTTAATGCTGTTTTGAAAAGTATAAAATTATATCTCTGATTCCCATTTTATATAGAAAAATGGACAAATCTATATTCTTTAATGTTAAAATATAGTGAAATCTCTGAATAGTGGACACCTCGAAATCGTTGAATAGACTCCTGCATCATGTCAGGATGACTAATTTTCTTTCTGCGTGTCCGGTTCACCTTAGAATAATTCTTCCGGGTCATATTTACATTATTTTGCATGTTGGATTGTTGAGATTTGTACAAAAAGTTTGAACAGATTAATTTTTCAGATTAAAATAAATAGGTATTTGAATATGAATAAGTATATATTAAACTTACTGCATGAGAAAAATAAAATGTTAATAAGAAATGTAATCATAGATTATTCTTTCTTTACGGTGCAGTTAAATACCATTTTTTCTTTTCTCAGAATATAAAAACATTATCAACATTTTGTTTATGTTATACACACAAAAACATACGTATCATATTTGTGATAGTTTCTGTACACATGCTATGTGTGCGTAGATTTGGAGGTGCCCACTATTCCAAGGTATAAGTGTCAGGAATTGAAAAAGTGTTCGCTAGAGTTGTCCGCTTTTCGGGAGTCTCCATTATGGAGGTGTTATTGTATATATATATTTAACCTGCAAAAATATTGTGGGCATTCTTTTGAAAAAGCGGGTGTAGTGTAATATTTCAGACACGTTGTGTTGAAGAGGCCGACCACGTGCTAACACGTGGTGACGTGATCACAAGTGAAGAACCGCAAAATATAAATATTAAAATGAACCCAAGGTCTCACGCTCGCTATTATTTTAGCGATGGACTAGCACATAATTAAAATAAGTAAAAAAGAATTCTCTCACCCATTTTTAGCAGGAACGATGCGATGTATAAATGACTGATAATACAGCACACTCATTTTAGGAAAAACTGAGACAAAAAGCCTTTTTGATGGTAAAACAAGAACGAAAAATCATGCGTCAAGCATAGATTATGTAACACTTTCCAACGCTTCCAAAATAATTTTACGAATCATACTCTTTTATAAGCTAAAAGATAACATCTAAGTAATCCGAATACTTTATTCAGCCCTGTATAGGATCTATAGATTTGTATATATACTACATAGGATGCTAAATTTTAGTTCAGTTAGGAAACACGTAGCACAGTTTAAAATTCTCCGTCTGGAGTTAAATAATACGGAAATGTGTTCCCGAACTTTTGTACTTCCCTGTATAGGATCTACAGAATTTATACACACCACGTAATATACAAAAAGCGATTTAAAATTAAAATCGCATTCAGTAACTTAAAACACACTTCCAGGAATTATTGTTAACATACAGTAGAGAATTCTTTTGTGTGTCCCTGTAAATGAACGATGACTGCTATACACACAATATTCTGTAGTAAGTCTCTTGTAATGAACCTTATATAAATTTCAATGCGTTTAAAATAGTGAAACATTATTTAAATAAACCGCAGACGATTTTTCTCCATAGACGTAATGTAACGGAATTCTTTTGACTGTCCCTGTAAAGTAAGTATAAGTGCTATGCACACCCTATTCCATATTAAGCTTCTTCTAATGCACCTTAGTGATATATATAAATTTCAATGCGTTTAAAGTATTGAAACATTATTTAAATAAACCGCAAATGATTTTTCCCCATAGACCGCAATGTAACGGAATTCTTTTGAGTGTCCCTGTAAAAAAACTATAAGTGCTACACACTTCCGTTGAAATAGGGAACATGCTATAGATAACGATTATAACATATAAAATTTGCAGGGCAATCCGAGCATATTTACGGGAGTTAGAGCACGGACAGACGGCCAGACGGCAGACGGCCAGACGGCCAGACAAACCGAAGTCATAAACACTTTTCAACTAGGTTGGAAAGTGTTAAAAACAAGAGATGATTTATTCATCTATAAAACTCTGAATAGGTGAGGGACTCCGGTGACTTCGTGTCCTCCATGACTGATGAAATTCAAGAGGAGAAAAACTCCCAAACTACACTGAGCACATCCAGAACATAACTGATTTTAACATCAGCGCGAAGTGCCGAGCCGGTTGCCCTTGGCGATAAAACCCGCGATCGTCCAATAGCGATGCGCAGAAACGGAACGAGCTCTGAAAACACGCCAACTGTTGGCGCGCACCAAAGAGCGATGAACTTACCGCAACGCGTTCCTCGGCGAAGCATGTGGAGCGCTTTTGCCGAATCGAAGGAACGGGAGAAGCGGTGAGCCGATGACGAATTCCCCACGAAACTGCCGCGATATGCATCGAATGAAATGTGAAATATCGGCGTTTGACGAAAGTTAAAATGAGAAAGAAACAGCGTTGGCAGACAACGGATACGTTAAATTAAAGATAATAAAAAAACGCTGATACGGGGATAATTAAATACTGAAAGAAACATATTAAAATTAATAAATTTAGAGATTTAATGGGAAATTGAACACGTGCAATCGTACACATCACGATTGCGCTAAAAATGTTGCGATTACATCGTGACAGCGGGTCAACCCGAACCCAACCTGCAAGTGGCAAAATCCAACCTGAAACAATGAAAAGCAACCCGACCCGCAACAAAAAAGTAGAAGTCAACCTAACCTGAACCCGCACTGCAACAAAAAAATATAGCGTCAACCCGACCGGAATCTTGGGTCAGGTGCAGGTAAAAGTGGGTAACCCAACCTGATGCAGGACTCTAGTATAAAGCCTGTTATTATGATAAAAAATTCTGATTTTTTACACTGCTTGTTATTATGTGTTATTTGAAGCAGATTTTGTGTATGCCCGTTTGGTCATGGAATTTTTTTGGATTTGGTCAGGGAAAATCATGGAAAGTCAGGGAAATTACCAGACATGTTTTGCTGGGAACCCTGTCACACTTACCCACTTGTTTTTAAATAACATCTATTTAAATAAGAGGATTTAGATACAGGGGTCGGAAAAACTACTTTTTGTTTGTAGCGAACTACAACTACTTTATGAAAAATGTAGTTAACTACAACTACTTGTTTTAAAAAGTAGCGACTACAAACAACTTTTCAAAAGTAGTCCCTACTTCGCTACTTTTCGCTACTTTAGTTATCATCACTAATTAAAGGCACCGCAAACGATTTTCCCCGTAGACCATAATGTAACAGAATTCTTTTGAATGTCCCTGTAAGCGAGGTATAAATGCTACAGACTTCATTTTCAATACTGAACATTTTATGGTAAACTTCAATAACATATAAAACTTTCATGGCAATCCGAGTATATTTACGAGAGTTAGAGCACGGACAGACAGACAAAGCGAATTCATAGACACTTTTTAATTATGTTGGAAAATGTTAAAAAGAGGAAATTTGAAAACAAAAAGTGTAATAATCTTACAAATTTATGAGAGTGATATAGCGCTTAAGGTGGTTCTCAAATTTCTTAATTCCTTGTTCAACAACGCGAAACTTTCTGACTCATTTTTAAACACAAAGACATAAAATTGGCAGGCCTGACTATGGAAGTGATTTGGAATCGAAATGAGTTTTCCATTTTTTTAATAAATAAATTACTTTTCGGGTTATAAGCGATTCGTGTCACGTTTTTTCCCTTTCCCCTGCTGTGGCGTCGGAAATTCAGTTGAAAACGTCAACTTTGACAGTGTTTTCTGAAAAATATTCTGTCTTTGCCAAAAAATAAAATAAAATAAAGAATAATGGAAAACGTCTTTCGGTTACAAAGTTTCTGAATAAGAACACAATGGATTTTCATATGAGTTTCCGAACAAAAATTAATTAAAGAATATGTCATAAAGTAGCCAATTTGGATATGAGAACAATCTTGAGAGCGGACAGCCCTTGGTAAATTTGAATATATATAATTTTTTTTTTAAATAGAGCTATTTCTATTAGAGCAAGTTCTATTTCTTTAAAATTTAAATATAGTTGCTGAAAGCAATTTAAAATTTGAACAAGATCATATAGACTTGCATAAATTAAATCCTAGCTTTTCTTTTCCTTTCTATTTCTTTTTGTTTGTTTCCCTTTGAAAACCCGAATTTCAACATACTGGGCTTTAGATTCAATCTGGAGACAAAGATAAAGATCTATTAACCCTTTAAGCGGTTAATGCTAGTTCAAAATTATCCCCCAAAAAATTCTCACGGCTAGCAAAAATTCCATTCAAAAAAAGCATTCTCGGATCTTCAAATGCACGTTAAAAATTTCAAAGGCGAGGTTTCTTTCACCCATCTCTAGTGAAAGATAAGCTTTTCCTTATTGTCCTGTAGGCGGGTCAGCAAAATAAAACCCTTTTGTATAGCAAATGCTTTCCACCTTTCCTGAGGGGGAAATTTTTCTTTTGACATCAACTTGTACCTGGAAATTTAGAAGGATAGAGTACAGAAATACTGTCGTATTTCATTTTTTGTAAGAATGAGTAGCCAAAGCAAATTAATAATTGTTTTTTGTTTTAATTTCCTCTGTTTCCTTTTATTGGTAGTTTTACATTTACAAAATTTTTTAATATTCTCGTTACATGTACGAAGATTAATACAAACTTTATTTTCATTTGTTTATATATTTTTTTAATTTTGAAATAAAAATAAATTATGTTTTAAAAGTTGTAGTATGTTCTGATACAAAGTTCAAAAAGTAAATTGTCATTTTAATAGTTTCATGTTAACCCCCCCCCCCCCTCCCTTTTTTTAAGAGGACACAAATTGCAATATTTCTAAAATTGAGATGTCATTAAATAATTGAACAGCTGAACCACTTATAGTGAGAATGAATCCGTAACCAGTATTTGCTCGCTATAATAAAACTGTTTCAAAAGGTTTCTGGATTATAAAACATAATTATAAAATATAATTAATCATAATGTAATATAAGTATTACAAAAAACTAATTTTGTCGGATTCAGTTAAATTGTTAAATATTTTTTTTTCATTTTTAATCATTTAAATAAATAAATTCTGTCTTAAAAAAAAACTGTAGTCTGACCTCAGACAACAAATAAAGAACTTTTCCAGATATTTCATTCAGTTTCCCTAAAAGTGTTACTATAATTAAATATAACATTTTCTTCTTTTAATTTTTCTCTTTTCTCTTTAATAATTCCTGATATACGAGATGGATGGACAGAAAAGAAACCTAATGTTTCAAATAAGCAAATAAAGAGAACATTTTCATTTTTCTGTTTCTGTCATATACATACATATATAAAAATTGTTTTTGGCTTTAATTATATTTTATTATGAATTATAGCAATGTGTGGTTGTAAACAGGGCCATTTGGGGAGGGGAGGGGGGGAGGGGTCAGCAAAATCAGGGGCCCAGTAGTAAGCTTTATTACAAACCTTCGAGCCGAATAATAAAGTTTGTTAACTTTTAAAATTATTACTTTTTTAAATATTTTTAATAATATTATATTTTATTTTTATTCATTTTTTTTTTTTAATCAAAGATCAAAAATTGATCAAATTTTGAAAATGTAGGGATTGGGAAAATCTGTCAGGTATTTCTAAAACGTCTTTTTCAGAAAGCTATGAAAGTTTTCCTTTTATCGATGTAGCAGTGTGCAATAGGTTTATCAACACTTTAGCTCTTATATTTCCTATAATCCTTATTCCTTTCCATGAGATTTCTTATGGGTGGTTCAAATGGAAATTTCTTAAGGCTGTTCTGAAATCCAAACAAAGTACTTTCTGACACATTTTTTAATTCAATTTTATTCGCAAACGCATGATATTGGCAACTGTTTTTATTTAGAAACTATGTAATCTAAACACGTTTTCCATTTTTTGGTAAAGGTAGATGATTTATCAAAAAAGACTGTCAAAGTCGAAGTTTTGAACCGAATTCCCGACGCGGCAGCACGAGAAGAGCGAAAAAAGTGTCATTACGTCATCACAATCTATTTACTAAAGAATGGAAAACTCATTTCGATTCCATATCACTTCCATAGTCAGGCCTGCAAATTTTATGTCTTTGTGTTTAAAAATGAGTCAGAAATTGTGTCAAAAGGTTTCGTGTTGTTGAGCAGAGGTTATTTGAGAACCACCTTAAGTCTGTTCTCAAATTGGCTACTCTATGATATAATTTTTAATTCATTTCTGTTCAAAAAACGCTTGAAACTGATAGGTGTTCTTATTCAGAGATTTTATAATCGAAAGACGTTTTCCATTTTTTGGTAAAAACAAAAGATTTTTCAGAACATACTGTGAAAGTCTACGTATTGAACTGAATTTCTGGCGCCGCAGCGCGAAAAAGGAGAAAAACTGGTCATCACATTGCATGAATAGCTTATAACTCGGTAAGTAAATTATTTATCAAAAAATGGAAAACCCGATTTGCTTCCAAATCGCTTCAATAGTCAGGTCTGCCAATTTTATGCATTTGTGTCTAAAAATGAGTGAGAAAACGTCTCAGGATGTTGGGGGTTGTTGATCAGATCATACTTCTCATGTGCTTAATAAAATGCTTTTGTTTTCCTTATCATAATTTTATAATTCAATGGTATAAAAATGTTTTATTTCACAATATAATAATATAATAAATTATAACACCTTGTAAAATAGTATATTACTTTTAAATGCTAAAGGTGTAAAATTAACAACATAATATAAATTAAAATAACTTTTATTATTTGTTTTACATGTTTCGACTCTTTCCGAGTCATTTTCAAAAACAAAATGAGAATATTCTAAAGCTGCACGGGCTTTGAAGTTATTATTTTCATGTACTTTTTTAAAAAGTACGCACGTTATCTATTATTTTTTACTTGATTGTTTATTTTCATATCTTTGACCATGGAGTAACTCTAGCCACAGTTTCGGTAAATTAAAAGATGCCGCATTGTTACATATTGTATTTTTGCTCGTGAGTATCTCTATGGTTTCTCTTATTATGGATGGATAGTATAGACTAGAGGGAAATATTATTTTACTTTCATTGAAATTTATTTGGATGGTTTCTTCTTGATATAATCTTGACAGGGCTGTAGTTTTTCTATTGTATTTAATATCAGCTATATGCTCTTTTTTTCTGCAATTAAATTCCTGCTGGTCATGCCTATTTTATTTCATTTAAATTTCGAACATCCCATTAAATGTTAAAGATTTTATTACCCATGAGATAGCAAAGAAATTTACTGAAACAACCTGAAAAAAATCATTAAAATCTCTTTACTTTCAATATGCCGTTCGTTAATCGACAAAAAAAAAAAAAAAAAAAATTAAACAATTGCGAAAATATTTTAAACGGATACATTTTAAGAATTTTTATATCACTTTAAATACGAAACGGTCCAAAATTAGGCAGGTATTTTTCATGAAATTGTACATAAATAATAATAATAATAATAATAATAATAGTAAAATATTTTTAATATAATATAGACCTAATTTACACTTGCCAATTCTTTTTGATGGTACACAGATTATCCCTTAGACAGAATTTCGAAAAAAAAAATTATAGTTGGTTGTTGTAATTGTTATAATAATTATAGTTAAAAAAAAAACTTAAGTAATGAATAACTGAAATACATAGCTGATTTTAATTTGTATCTAATCTTAAGTGTAATTTAAAAAATATATTTTCTTATGATGTAATACAATCCAATTTAAATAAAGATTCTCATTTAAAGATAAAATATCTATTTTTTTATTTTTAAGAAAATATTTTGTAAACATAAATATAACTAATAAACTGAGAAAAAAATTATAAAAATGTAATAATTTAATAAAGTTCACATTATTAAGATTCATGTTTTATAAATATTGGCAAATTTTACGAGTGTTAGTAACATAATTTCAATCATTTCAATATATTGTAGTAACTCCTCTATACCGACCCGATAAAAGATGGTGAGTGGTAGCGAGATCGGATCGCTGGCACAGAGAATTTCTCGTATAAATTAGAAAATAGAATTTATTGCATACCAATATTAATTCTAATGAAAATATGTACAAGAAAGTTAATTACAGCATTTAATTATTTTTCGTGAGTCAATCGCTTATAAATTAATGACCTCTTGACTCCAAGTGTAACTGAAACAAACAAAAGTCTCTAAACATTACAGTCAGTCGTGACTACAAAACAAAGTTCATTCGGACCAAGGCTCGTCCGTTCCTTCTCTTCGGAAGATCTACTAATCCTCGTTAATTCTGAGTCTAAGAACTCTCACTCTCGCACTTGGTGTGCTTTTTAACTTCGCTGGGATTTTCACCGGATACCTGCTGTATCAATTCTAGAGGTCGGACCTCACTAGCGCTTACACCACGCTGAGTTGGAAACTGACGTTTCCTTTTCCCTTCTCCAGAGAGTCAACACTCTCCTTTTCGATCTCTCCAAAAACTGTCCTCTCTCACTTTTTCATTCTCGCAGGAGAACTTCTTCTGGGGGCGGCTTTGTCGAGGCGGGCCCCTCGAAACTCTCCAGCCTCTTAGCAGCCTTGAGATCCCTCTGTTTCGTTTTCACTAAGTCCGTCATTGGACGTTCTAAGACAAAGGGCAAAGTTTCGGGCGCAAACCTAAAAATCGTGTGCAGAGATCGCTTCTCTCTCAGATGAACTCTTTCCCACGAACTCGGCAAGGATCAAAGCATAAGACCCCTTTTTGGGTAACGCCTTACCACTTCATCACTGTCCGAACCTTCCGCTCACAGTACAATAGAATTCGGCGTCTGCTAGTCTTCAAGGCAAAAATAGCGAGGGAAGGTATGCAGTTAAGTGCACTCACAGGAAATGCTAGAATGACACATAGTGCAGCTGGATGTCGAAGCTCAAATTCTTTACAGCACCTCCTCCTCAAACGATTCTTAAGGGTGAAACACTAAGAATCTCTAAGAGTCGGATAAAGAATTGCAAGCTCAAATTACATCAGAGTGGCAAGAAATAAAACATACATGAATAAGATAATACTACCTTCCTTTTTTTTTTTTTTTTCTTTCGCGCTCTGATAAGAAATCATGAACATAGAATGAAATAAAACACAGTGAAATAAAAAATAAAAAATAAAAAATCTTAAAATAATTATATACAAAAGTTTATCAAGAAATCTCCTTAAACTCGACTCAGACAATCAACATGCGGAATGTCTTTGCCTGCGCGATGAGAAATGGCATAATTATAAGGTTGCAGAGCTAAGGACCACCTTAATAATCTGGGATTATTTCCAGAATTTCTTTTTAGAAACACCAAAGGATTGTGATCGGTTTCGATAGAAAAGTTTTGTCCATCAATATAATGCCTTAACTTTTTTATCGCAAAAATGATCCCTGCACACTCTCTTTCAGTGGCGCAGAAACTTTTCTCACTATCAGTAAATTTTCGACTTAAATATATTATGGGGTGCTCTTCCGATCCCTCTCTTTGAGCCAAAACCACGCCAATACCTAAGTCACTAGCATCAGTTTGTACTATGAATTCTTTCTGAAAATTAGGAGCGTAAAGCACCGGTTCTTCAGTAAGTTTCACTTTCAAAGTCTCAAAGGCTTTTCCCATTTCGTCGCTCCATGCAATCTTTTCTTTTTTATTTTTCCCTTTAAGCGCCCTCGTTAATGGTTCTACAATCACTGCATAATCTTTTATGTACCGGGAATAATATCCAGCCATTCCCAAACATCTACGAATTTCAGTTTTCGATTTCGGAACCGGTAATTCCTTAATTGCCCTTACTTTCGCCTCAGCTGGCCTCCGTCTACCCTCACCTACAATATGCCCAAGATATTTTACGGTTTTCTGAGCGAACTTGCATTTCGCCAATTTGATTTTTAGTTTCGCGTCATTAACACTTTTTAATACTATTTCTAGATGACGCATATTGTCCTCCCAACTATCTGAAAAAATCGCCATATCATCCAGATACGGTAAACAGAAATTCTTAAGTGCGTTTATTTCCCGCGTTAAGATATCTGCTAACTCCACCCGTTTTCTGTAAGGCTTTACTAAACTCACGTGAGAAGTCTGAGATTTTTGTCGCCTCCCAGGAACATTCACAATATAATTTGTTTCCGTAATTATTGACTCCTTTCTTCCCGGCCCTATCCGACTATCTGACATTTTAATTGGCTTTCTGGTAGTTAAAACTAAAACCTCATCTTTCACATTAAGCTTCCGTTTTACCGCCTTTTTGTCAAACCAAAATTTCCTCTTTTCTCGTTTTTCCGACACATTTTCAACGGCTAAAACTCGACCTCTTTTTAACCTGTTCGTGAGATTAAACACACTACCCTTCACGAATTTATTTTCCTCCGTTTCTCTTATCCATTCTCCAAATACTAACGCTTTCAAAAGCTTTCTAACTTTTCGATGCCAACATGCAATACTATCGCTTATTGAATCTCTCATCTTAACACAGAAAAGTTTTAGAAATGCGGTCTCTAAATCATTTATCAATCTTTTCCCAAGGTCCAAGTATTCTGACACATTTCCTTTAACCTTCCCTTTCCCTAAGTGTAATGACACTTTTTCTAGGCACGCGCCAAAAATATCTACCTGATAAGGCAATGGGACAAGCACCTGCTTCCTCCCACTCACGCGATTTTCTCTGGCTTTTGCCACTATCAAAGAATCTCCTGCATTACAAAGCGATTCTTCACCTTCCGTTTTTTTACTAATCCCTTTGAGAGATTGATCTCTGTCTAAATCAATTTGACTATCTTTCCCTCCAATTTCTGCTAAGATCGAAGATCCCTCACATATCGGCAAAGGCGATAATCCCTTATCCACACTGACCAGTTCAATAGGGTTTTCTAGGTTTTCACCCTCTAGTTTTGAATTCAACGCTTCCGCTTCACTGCACTCGCGAAAAATTCCCCCTTCTCTTTCTTTTACTGAATTCAAAGTTTCCGTTTCAACATTCCCGCTAGAAATATCCTCTTCTTTTTCTTCCTCGGAAATCAAAGTTTCCGCTTCAACATTCCTGCTAGAAATTTCTTTTTCCCCCTCGGAAATCATAATTTGTTTATTTACCGGATTTGGAGCTGGGCCACCCTTTTCTCTCGTTTGAGCTCGTGTCAAAACTGCATTCATCAATTCGGGTTTTTTCTTCGCCTGTTCTAACAATTTTTGAGTGTGATTACCCAACAAATAGTAAAACATATCTGAATCTTCATTGTTAACTCCCGCTTTCGTTTCAATAACCCCCACGCCTTCAATTTCTAAAGTGACCTCTGCTATAGGTAAACAGTATAATTTACTGTCCAGCGGAGTCTTAATCCATACGTGATCTCCATTCAATTTATCTTGACTGACCAAGTCGTATGCGATGATATCAATTTCACTCCCAGTGTCAGTTAAAGCAGTTGTCTGAATTCCATTCACTAACACTTTACTCAAATAAGGGGAGAAGGTTTCTTCAAGTGTCGGTTTACTTATTAAGTGACCGACCCGCGCAACATCTTTCTTTTTAATTTCCGGACAATCTACCTTGTAGTGACCGCTTTGAAAACACGCGTAACACTTGACTTCTCGCCTTTTTTCGTAAACTCTTTCCCTTTCTTTATGATCATCGCGATCCCTCCAGTTAAAGTTAGTCTCCGGATTTCTGTTACCGTCTCGCCCATTTTCAAAAGTCTTGGGTCTTTCAAATTTCTTCTCTAAAGGGAGTTTCGGATTCCAAGTATTTTTAGACGGGCGCTTGATTGCCTCGTACGCATCTAAAAGCCTCACTAACTTTTCGGGATCTTTAATCTCCGCCCAGTTATCTATAAAATGTTCGCGCATTTCTGGAGACGCTCTCCGTTTGATTTGGTCCGTGACAAGCAAATTTTTCAAACCCTCAAAATCCGAAACTTGTAAGCATGACAGCCATCCTTCTAAAAAACTATTAAGTTCGAAAATCAGATCCTTCCAAACTGAATTAGGATTTCGTGGATGCTGACTAAATTTTTGTCGGTATGTCTCTGCATTCAAACGATAGCGTTCTAACAGTTTTTCTTTCACATATTGAAAATCATCAATTTTGTCTTCGGGTTCTCTCAAAATTAACTCGGCCATTCCCACAGGTAATAATGATAGTAAATTCGTCACCAACTCATCCGAATTTAGATTACATTTTTTTGCCTGTCTCTCGAATAAATTCAAAAACAACGAAATATCCGAATTCTTTTCATCAAAGCGATGCATAATTGTTTTTAGGGGTAAATGATTCGTTCTAACTGAGATGCTACTGGATGCGGTACTCCGGTCATCTGACTCTTGCGTCGCTTTTAACACAGCTAACTCATGTTCGCGCTCTTTCTCTTTTTGAAGTCTATCGTTCTCTTCCTTCTCTGTCAATAATTTATTTTCCCTGTCTTTTTCTAACAGTTTAATTTGCGCTAAGGCTAGCTCTTTATCAAATCCCTCTGACGACTCTATTTTTTTTATAATTTTCGGTACAGTATCATTTTCCTCTAAAATGACCTCAAATTCGTAAGCTAACGTTTGCAAATCAGCTTTCCTATAATATTTAAGCTCCGACATTTTTAAAATATAAAATTAGAAATTATCTTTCCCACAAATATAAAACAATACAATAAGATTAAATCAAATCCTACCAAGTGCGTCAAAATATTACCAAAATATACGCTCATAAAAAGGTACGCTTAGTAATAATATAGGAAATATGCAACATATAAAGATAAGCAACTCTATCCTATCGTACACATTCACCTTGGTATTTGGTTATAAAATACATATGGGATAAATTTTACACAAAACAACAATTTCAATTTCAAAAAGCACAGTAAAAATATTTTAAATTGCAAAAGTCTTATTCAATTCCTTTCTCTTTTAATCAATGGTGGTCTTAATCTCTGCATCCACTCTTAAAAGATTTAGAATAATTCACAAAAAACATATAAAATCAACTCTGTTATCTTAAAATATGAAATGCGTTCGATACTTTTTTTTTTTCAATGAACTCTCATTTATAGATTCAGCTAAAATTTTGTAACACTGCACAACTCTCAGTTTGCATTAAATTAATTCAACAATAATTTAATTTTAACTACAAAATTTGTCTATTAAATAAGTTACAGTAATCTCGGAAGTATCTCATAATGCTTTTTTTTTTCTACCGGAAAAATTTCTCAAAAATTTACTCTCACAAAAATAAACATACAACTTTTTTTTTTTTTTTGAAGCCTACAACACCTATACAAACACTAATAACAATTAAAGCCACTCTGAGTATAAAAAGAGCTTACCTCCATTACTAAGAGTCTTTCAGGGCGTCAGAAGCACAGACTTCAGAGATTCTCAGGAGCACAGACGGGGGTCTCTATCACACTTTTCGGATGGGGACTCTTCCGGATGGGGGAACACTCTCCAGAATTCTTGGTAGATTACTCTTTCTGATGCTGTGTTGATCCACAGGGGCGTCTAAGGAGACTCAGGTCACAAGTCACAAGGAGACTCTTTCTTGGAGCACTTTGATGATTTAAATTTCGGAGTCCACTCTTTGTCTTTAGAGAATGTCATTAATTTTTGCTAATTAATCCCACCGCTGCCACCAGTTGTAGTAACTCCTCTATACCGACCCGATAAAAGATGGTGAGTGGTAGCGAGATCGGATCGCTGGCACAGAGAATTTCTCGTATAAATTAGAAAATAGAATTTATTGCATACCAATATTAATTCTAATGAAAATATGTACAAGAAAGTTAATTACAGCATTTAATTATTTTTCGTGAGTCAATCGCTTATAAATTAATGACCTCTTGACTCCAAGTGTAACTGAAACAAACAAAAGTCTCTAAACATTACAGTCAGTCGTGACTACAAAACAAAGTTCATTCGGACCAAGGCTCGTCCGTTCCTTCTCTTCGGAAGATCTACTAATCCTCGTTAATTCTGAGTCTAAGAACTCTCACTCTCGCACTTGGTGTGCTTTTTAACTTCGCTGGGATTTTCACCGGATACCTGCTGTATCAATTCTAGAGGTCGGACCTCACTAGCGCTTACACCACGCTGAGTTGGAAACTGACGTTTCCTTTTCCCTTCTCCAGAGAGTCAACACTCTCCTTTTCGATCTCTCCAAAAACTGTCCTCTCTCACTTTTTCATTCTCGCAGGAGAACTTCTTCTGGGGGCGGGGGCTTTGTCGAGGCGGGCCCCTCGAAACTCTCCAGCCTCTTAGCAGCCTTGAGATCCCTCTGTTTCGTTTTCACTAAGTCCGTCATTGGACGTTCTAAGACAAAGGGCAAAGTTTCGGGCGCAAACCTAAAAATCGTGTGCAGAGATCGCTTCTCTCTCAGATGAACTCTTTCCCACGAACTCGGCAAGGATCAAAGCATAAGACCCCTTTTTGGGTAACGCCTTACCACTTCATCACTGTCCGAACCTTCCGCTCACAGTACAATAGAATTCGGCGTCTGCTAGTCTTCAAGGCAAAAATAGCGAGGGAAGGTATGCAGTTAAGTGCACTCACAGGAAATGCTAGAATGACACATAGTGCAGCTGGATGTCGAAGCTCAAATTCTTTACAATATAAAAAAATAAAAGCAATTTCTACAAAGATTTAATAGTAATTCAAGTCACTGCTAGAGAAAGGATTTTCTGAATCACCGAATTTAATCTTTATTTGTACATTATTTCAATTTTAATATGTGTTCATTCTTCTTTAGAAATATTTGCTGTATTCCAACAACTCATCATCTATAGTTAAAGAGCTCTTAAAATTAAGAAATTGATTTTTTTTTTTAGTGTCACGGTTACTCCTGTATTGAAAGACATTTCGCAGATATTTGTTTTTTCTTGCGTAAGCATGACATTAACTTTTTTTTAATGATATTTTGTTTTTAAGTTGAGAACAGCGAGTTCGTGTGTTTGTTATCAATAGTGTATCATTGGTGTAATTTTTTCAAGGTTCAAGAAGAACAACTCTCTTGTGGTTGTTTACTTTGATGGATTGAGATATTGGGCTGTCTGCCTAATTTCATCTGAAGCTTTCTTAGAGTATATACATATTTATATATATATACAATAATATACATCAGAGTATAATAGAGTATATACATTAATGTATCTCATCTATAAATTTTTCATTTTTTTGACAATCTTTCTTAAAACGTTACTTTTTTTTTTTTTTTTTTTTTTTTTTTTTTTTGAAAAATAAGTTTGAATAAAAATGGCCACCTAGCATACGGATAGGAAAGCGGCCAGCCTGTAATTTTTTATGGCAGTGACATGACTTGCACATTTATTATATAGATTGGGGTTATAACTGATTTTTTATCAGATCCATCTCCGACAGACGTATCTCGAAAATTGGTTTAAAGTAGCAGCTCTGTTTTTTTTCTCCTATAAAATCTTTTGTCTGTGTATGAGAAAGCGAAATGCTATTTGATTGCTTAGTACCACAATATTGCTTTGCAATTGTAGAAGTTAAAACACTTTCTGATCTTTGTACCAGTCTTTAAATATATATATGTCAGTTTCTTATGTTTCAATGGTTAAATTTTACTTAAAGTTTTATATATATATACATACATACATACATACATACATATATATATATATATATATATATATATATATATATATATATATATAATGTTTCAGACCAATTTCAGTTTTGCCAGACAAGTAGGCCTATCTGTTAAATCATGTATATTTGTGTTATTCGTAAGCATCCGCAAATCAGTATTGCTTAATTTATTTAATTTATTTATTTTTATTTATTTTTTTTTTTTTTTGGGGGGGGGGGGGGGAGGTCCATTTTGTGAAAAGTAACGGTTATTTCTGTGAAATTGGTTATATTTTCGTAAAAAATAGCATTTTGCAACGAAAGTTGAAGTCCAGTTTGTAAAATTTGAACCAAGCATTTATTAGCAAAAAATTTTTTTAAACCTTTTGCTGAATTTTTTCTCTTTGCTAAATTTGTTTGTTTGCAAATTACACACTTTAAAACGCTACAAGATAATAAATAAATAATAAATAGTTGCTTTTATGAAATAGAATTTTGTGAAAGGGCCGATTTTATTAAAAGAAATTTTGTGAAGGGCCTTGTTTTATTATAAGAATTGTATGAAGGAATCCATTTTATCAAATTGATTTTTGTGAAGGGTCCCATTTTATTAAATTAATTTTTATTAAGGGGGCTGTTTTATTAACTAGAATTTTGTGAGAAATTTTCCGTAAGAAAATTAAAACTGCATCCATAAATATATAAAAAAAATAAAGCACGAATTTAACAAATATGTAACAGAATAATTTCAATTTTTACATTGCCAAATGATGAAAAAAAAATTTCTGGGGGGGGGAAGGATATGGAGAAAAAACACGGCTTGACCGATTTACGAGACGTATTTGGAGTGTGGAAAAACCCGCCTGGGCCTCTTTTGAAAGCAAAAAGTTGTGGCAGGAAAACCCGGCTTCGACGATTTTCGTGTTTCTTTCTAAAGACGGAAAAACCCGGTTGCGATGCTGAAAGGGTTAATGTTCGGAAACGTGTGTCTGTGTGTCTGTACCTGGAAAAACTCAGCAACCGTAGCGAGTAGCAAAGCGCTTTTTGTTTAAAAAAATTCGGAAAATCCTGGAATTGTTGACATTCAGTATCGAAGAAATCGGCCTTCAATTAAGACAGTTATTAATTAACAAAGTCTCGAAAATTAGCGAAAAAGGAGCATTTTTTCCAAAACAAAGAAACAATTTCAGTTTTGACTTAAACGGGGCCCTCCGTCGAGGCTAGCAACCGAGCCAATCAGCTTTCGTCTTCCACCTGCACCCCGATATTTTTCATTTCGGCTCTGATAAACATGGCGTATGAAAGTATGAAAGTTTTCCAGCCTTTTTTCAAAAAATCGTCATATCGGCACGAAAATTTGCAGACAAGTGTTAAAAAAAAATCGCGAATTCATGAAGGTAAAATTCGTGAAATTCGACCAATTAGAAGAGAAGTTATCAATTAATAAACTTTTAATTTTATGTCGAAAAAAAGATCAGTTTTAATTTCAAAACTCCAGCAGGCGTCTAACGGCGACAAACGTCTGCTGAAGAAATAACAAAACAAAACATCTTTTTTTATAGTGGAAGTATTCCAGGTCTGTCAAAATTTTTTGAACTATTACATTTATCGATTTGAAAATTATACATCCATCCGTAAATTTTCACAAGGATTCCAAATATGTAATTTTCGAATTTCTCCGATAATTAGGACAGAATTTACAATTATTTTTGTATTTAATTAGGCCACTTAAAAAGATTTTATTTGGGAACACCTGATATCTCAGTTATATTTCATTACCAGACATCACGGCATTTATTCACAGAGATAAAACAATTCCTTTTTAAAGGAACTGCGGTTTCTATAAACTTAAAAAAATTTAAAAATAATAATTTTTGGATCTGAAGAGTACACATCTTTGCTCAGAGTGGGGTAACATTCCAGGGATTCAAAAAATTTTCGATTTCGGACCATAATTTTTTATTTTAGCAAAATCCCGATTTTTGTATAGGGAAAAAAAACGAAGCTTAGGAGTTATCTATTTCTTTTCAAAATATCTCCTATCTTATGGGTCCCATCGCAACGCGGTTTGGCTCATTCGACTCGACATCGATAGAGCTTACCGATTTTAGTTCCTTTTTTCACCACCAGGGGAACGGTTTTTTTAACACTTTCCAACCTAGTTGAAAAGTATTTGACTTCGGTTTGTCTGCCGTCTGTCCGTGCTCTAACTCCCGTAAATATGCTCGGATTGCCCTGCAATTTTTATATGTTATTGTCGTTATCTGTAGCATGTTCCCTATTTCAACTGAAGTGTGTAGCACTTATAGTTTTTTTACAGGGACACTCAAAATAATTCCGTTTCATTACGTCTATGGAGAAAAATCGTTTGCGGTTTAATTAAATAATGTTTCACTATTTTAAACGCATTGAAATTTATTTATATCACTAAGGTGCATTACAAGAGGCTTACTACAGAATATTGTGTGTATAGCAGTCATCGTTCATTTACAGGGACACACAAAAGAATTCTCTACTGTCTGTTAACAAAAATTCCTGGAAGTGCGTTTTAAGTTGTTGAACGCAATTTTAAATTTAACTCACTTTTTGTCTATTACTTGGTGTGTATAAATTTTGTAGATCATATACAGTGCAGCACAAAAGTTCGCGAACACATTTCCGTTTATTGACAGAAACTCCAGAAGGAGAATTTTAAACTGTGCTACGCGTTTCCTAACTAAACTAAAATTTAGCATTCTATGTAGTATATATACAAATCTATAGATCATATACAGGGCTGAATAAAAGTATTCTGATATTTTTTCGAATATTGTATATGTTGGGAATTACAGAAATTACGTTTTTAAATATGTTATGCGTTTTCCAAATTGTTTTCAGCTTATTAAACGGTAATGATTTGTAAAATTATTTTGGAAGCGTTGGAAAGTGTTACATAATCTATGCGTGACGCATGATTTTTCGTTCTTGTTTCTCTTAACTATGGTCCGTTTCTATAACTCAGAAAGTATGTTACGGATTTCCACCAAACTGATTCCAAACATCATAATTAAAGTAATAAGGACCCTCTATAACATTTTGTAAAGTTTCTGAGTTTATACCACTCTTTTCGGATAATAATATCAGATTTATATATTCATTTCATAACTTTTCGAGTTCTGCGAGTCCTATTGCAACGCGGTTTGGCTCATTCGACTCAATATCGATAGCACTTACATTTTTTAGTTCCAAGCTTCACCACCAGGGGGCGCTTCTGGAAATTGGGTTCTACGGGCCCGACGGGTTTCGATGGGGTTTGGCTCTTTCGACTGGATTTCGACATCTTTACAGATTTCGGTCATGTTTGTATAGAACAGATTGCGCCCCCTGGTGGTGGAAGGTGCAATTAAAGGATTTTTCAGCCAACTCTGGTTCTATGGGTCACATCACGACATAATTTGGCTCAATCGACTCGACATCGATAGAGGGTACTAGAGCTTATCGGTTTTAGTTCGTTTTTCACCACCAGGGGGTGTTTTCTTATCTCTGTTTCTATGGCCCGGATCACGACGGGGTATGGCTCATTCGACTCAACGTCGATAGAGGATACTACAGCTTATCGATTTTTGCTCAGAGTCTTACCACCAGGGGGCGGTTTCCTATCTCTGTTTCTATAGAAAGGATAATGACGGGATATTGCTAATTCGACTCGACATCAATAGAGCTTATACATTTTAGTTCGTTTTTCACCACCAGGGGGCGCTTTCCTATCTCTGGTTCTACGGGCATGAAAACGACGGAATATGGCTCATTCGACTCGACATCGAAAGCCTTAAGGATTTCAGTTATGATCGTATAAATGGATTGCGCCACCTGGTGGCGGAAGGTGGAACTAACGTATACTGCAGCGCGTGCGCAGCACGACTGCTATACGGTACCGCAGGCAGTGGGGACCCGAGCTGGAGGTTTGTTCAGTTTGAGGTTTATACTACTCGATGTGCAATTTAAGGTATTATCCTGTGCGTGCGTAGCACGACCGGTATACGGTGCAGTAGGCAGCGGAGACCAGGGTCGGAAGTTCGTTCGGTTAGAGGTTTGTACTATTCAATGTGCAAATTAAGGGATTATCCTGTGCGTGCGTAGCACGACCGGTATACGGTGCCGAAAGCAGCGGGGACCCGGGTCGGAGGTTCGTCCGGTTCGAGGTTTTACAAGATTCGAGATTTTCTACAATTCGAGGTGCCGATGTAAATTAGGGGCCCGCTAGCGGGCGAAGCCAGCTAGTATTTCATTAAAACATCAAACTAATCAATATCAAATCAAATATAAAACATTACAAATCAATTATTTTAGCAATAAAAAACCTGTGCAGCTAAAGTAAAAATAAATAGCCATAAAAATAAAATTAAGCATTCTTAGGCATTTTTTAAAAATAATATATTTTTATTTCCAACTATCTTTGTTTTACCTATTGGAATCTTCAAAAGGAAATGTACGGTAAATTAATTTGTATGAATACATTGGAGAAATATTTCACAACGATCAAAAGAGGTATTAATAAAATAATTTTTTGCGATAATAAACGTTCGATAAGAATATTTTCTGAACCAGATATCTTAATTAGAAAATACTCTTTTTAATGATTTGAGAATTTTAATGAATAATGATTTAGATATTCGGTGCGAGATGCGATCCAGTAATTATTATTAATAAAGAAAATGCTAACTCATCTCAATGTGCAACTTCAGGTTGTAAGCAGATAATTTTGATACTGATAACTTCTTATTAATTGGATAAAGTTTACATGTTACAGAATAATAACCACTTTCTTGTTCTATAACTTAAAAATATTCATTATATGCTGATCATGGCAGTTCTATACTATTTTTGTCTGTCATTCTATTATATCAATCTCAAAAGAAAAATCCTCTCATTAAAACACTAGATCTAATAATGAGTAAGAAGACAAAAGGTTCCCAAGTAAGCAAATTAATATTTTTGATGAGTGAGTAATTTGCGGTTTTATCAGCAAATCCAGCAAATAATAGATCACAGGCATGCTGATGTTTCAGCTGCTAGTTTGTTTGAAGGCAGAAGTCGTTCCTTCCTAGTTGCACTTTTCTCCAATAATAAAATGGTGTACTTGTTCTTTTTCTGTGCTTTTTCGCATATATATATTTAATTAGAGTTCTGACGATTTTAAACTGGCAGGAAGCGAGCAGAAATTTTGTTCGAAGGGGAATGTCTTAGATGCTTGATTATTTATTTAATGTTACTAGACAGCAAAGAATGCTGAACTTAAAAAAAAAAAAAAAAGAAGAGTTCTAAATTTTGTATATGGAGAGGTGGGGGAGATTTTAGGGTAAGGGATAATTTAGGGTAAGGATAATTTATATTACTGATTATTTATCGTCACTACAGTGCACTATTTAGGACAGAAGATTTTTTTTATATAAAAATAAAAATAATTTAAAGATTTTAGATTTATTTGTATGCTTGATGGGGGGAGGGGGGGGGGGGGGGAGTAAATTATGGGAGGTTAGGGGACAATTTAGATGACTACTTATATATTATTATTAGGTAGAAACGAATGTGGTCATTTTTTTTTTTAAATAAAGAGTTCTAAATATTTGAAACTGTATGCTGGAGGAGGTGCAAACAGGGAAGCGTAAATTTGGGGGACAAGGAAATAATTTTTATTTATTGTCATTAGAGAGCAATAAATGGAGTGAAAGATTTTACTTTTGTATAAAAATAAAGATTTAATAATATTTTAAACTCCTTTGTATGCTACTAGGGGGAAGCGTGAATATGAGAGGTTAGGGATAATTTAGATGATTTATGTTTAGATGAATTGCTTGCTGAGGGTGGGAAAGGGAGAAGAAATTAGTCAGATAAAGACTTAACATAGACAGACGGCTATATTTTGGTAAAAACAATCGTAGTCGTATAAAAATACATTATATTGAGACGATTTCTATGGATTTAAATGACAATACACGAAGTTTCTGACATCCAAACTGTGAAAATGACAGTTAATTTGTGACCGTGCCCGTCTATGGAGAAATCTATGACACTGCAACTAAGATTTGTCACTGACATTCGCAAATTGTTGTAGAAAACATATTTCGCACAAAAGAAAGAGTTATAATCACGTGATTTGAAGATTGGCACTTTTCCCTCCCTCCTAAAGTAGCGTCAAAAGTAGCGTCGATGATCGCTACAAACTACTGATATTTTATATCGCGCTACTCGCTACACTACACTTTTTTTAATGTAGCGTGCTACACTACAAACTACTAAAAAAAGTAGCAGCTACTGTAGTTTCGCTACTTGTAGCGCGCTACTTCCGAGCCCTGTTTAGATATTAATAGTGTAAGGAATATTGTATTTGGAAAGGGGGGATCTGTTTCTTGTAGTTTTAATTGGTGTAAATTTGTATAAAATATATTTAAATTTTTTGGTCTAAATTTTTAAAATTTAAAGGAGGAATAGGATCTGTCAATAAGAGTTTTAGGTGAGTTTGACAGATTGTGACTTGATAAGTTCTTCGAATTCTGGTTCTTGGAGGTTTAAATATTGAGCAACCGAAAAGAGATCTGGTTAGCTGCTTTGATATTTTTTTAGGGTTCTTTTAGTTTAGCTCTGTATGCTATGATCTAGTTTTTTTGTTTTGTTTTGTTTTTTCGGGAACTTAGAATGGAAATGGACTTAGTAGATCTGTTTTTTAACACTTTCCAACCTAGTTGAAAAGTGTTTATGATTTCGGTTTGTCTGGCCGTATAGCCGTCTGTCCGTCTGTCCGTGCTCTAACTCTCGTAAATATGCTCGGATTGCTCTGCAATTTTTATATGTTATTGTCGTTATCTATAGCATGTTCCCTATTTCAACGTAAGTGTGTAGCACTTATAGTTTTTTTACAAGGACACTCAAAAGAATTCTGTTACATTGCGGTCTATGGGGGAAAATTATTTGCAGTTTATTTAAATAATGTTTCACTATTTTAAACGCATTGAAATTTATATATATCACTAAGATGCATTAGAAGAAGCTTAATATGGAATAGGGTGTACATAGCACTTATAGTTATTTTACAGGGACAGTCAAAAGAATTCCATTACATTACGTCTATGGAGAAAAATAGTCTGCGGTTTATTTAAATAATGTTTCACTATTTTAAACGCATTGAAAATTATATATATCACTAAGGTGCATGCCAAGAGGCTTACTACAGAATAGTGTGTGTATAGCAGTCATCGTTCATTGACAGGGACACACAAAAGAATTCTCTACTGTCTGTGTTTATGACTTCGGTTATGAAAAGTGTTTAGGACTTCGGTTTGTCTGCCGTATGGCTGTCTGCCGTCTGTCCGTGCTCTAACTTCCGTAAATATGCTCGGATTGCCCTGCAATTTTTATATGTTATTGTCGTTATCTGTAGCATGTTCCCTATTTCAACTGAAGTGTGTAGCACTTATAGTTTTTTTACAGGGACACTCAAAATAATTCCATTTCATTACGTCTATGGAGAAAAATCGTTTGCGGTTTAATTAAATAATGTTTCACTATTTTAAACGCATTGAAATTTATGTATATCACTAAGGTGCATTACAAGAGGCTTACTACAGAATATTGTGTGTATAGCAGTCATCGTTCATTTACAGGGACACACAAAATAATTCTCTACTGTCTGTTAACGATAATTCCTGAAAGTGTGTTTTACGTTGCTGAATGCGATTTTAAATTTAACTCACTTTTTGTCTGTTACTTGGTGTGTATAAATTCTGTATTTCATATACAGGGCAGCACAAAAGTTCGCGAACACATTTCCGTTTATTGACAGAAACTTCAGACGGAGAATTTTAAACTGTGCTACGCGTTTCCTAACTGAACTAAAATTTAGCATACTAGTATATATACAGATCTATAGATCCTATACAGGGCTGAATAAAAGTATTTGGATATTTTTCCGAATATTGTATATGTTGGAAATACCTGAAATTATGTTTTTAAATATGTTATGAGTTTTCCAAATTGTTTACTTAGTCTTAGATGTTATCTTTTAGCTTATTAAACAATATGATTTGTAAAATTATTTTGGAAGCGTTGGAAAGTGCTACATAATCTATGCTTGACGCATGATTTTTCGTTCTTGTTTTTTTTTTTTTCAGGATATTTAAGAATTGTTTTTAAGGGTAATTGTCATCAACATCATTTCATAAAAAAAAGGAAAAAGAGGATCTTTTCACTTTTGGAATTGTCAAGCATTAAAATTTTAAGGGTTTTATAGTAAATTGAAATGTAAGGTTAAAATTTAAGGCACATATAAAAAAAATTTTTGACAGATTTACATATTTTTTGCAAATTTTTGCATTTTTTACTTTTTGCTGTCTCCTGTTTCGGCATGCAATTTAATTTCTGCCAGGATGTAGAGATGGTGCCCTTCGACATACCTCTTCGGGGAGTTCGAACAGCCCTCGGTTCCGTCTCGGGAGGGTGACCCTTAACTGGTAAATGTCAGAGAACTCTTTCGGGGGAGGGTTGTTGGGGGGTTACCGCCACATCAGGACCTTACCGCGGGCATAGTTATTTTTAATTTTGTGAGTCCAGTTTTTTTTTTTGTAGTGGGAATGCCACTAGGACCCGTGTGTCGTACAGGAGTGTAGTAAAAATAGAAGCAGATTATATGTAGAGAAGTTGGTAATTTTTAGTTAGCTGTTTGATAGTTAACTGTTGTAGTTAAATGGTTTTTGGCATTTTTGCCTGGGAGCGTCCATTTAATTTATCCATGGCCAGGCGGGGATGTTGACTCCCATTTGATATTTCTTTTAATGTAAAGTAAATTTGTTTGGTTAATTTCATGAAATAATTGAATCCTGGTGTAAGTTTTTTTTTTTTTTTTTTTTGCTTGACATCATTAAGATCTCTATCAAGTGTTTTAGGATATTTAAGGAGTGTTGGATATACACTAAGTATTTTGGATATCTTCTGAAATTGGTGAAAATTCTTGAACATAATGCTAAATTTCTCTAGTGGAACTTAGGGTTTCATCTTTAATCAATCTATGGAGTATTGTCTATGTATCTAGCCTATATCTACGTTGTCTTTATGTGAGAAAAAATGGTATGGAATCTTCAGGCCTGAAGTAATGATGATTGAGAAAGTGCGTGCTTAGGCATTAGTGCTGAAAGGGAATATTGGAATTCAGTAGGGTGAAAGTTGAAAGAATGTTATGTACATCTTCAATAAATGTTTTCATTTTGATCTCTATTTAGAGATATTATATTTTATTTCTGTGTTGTCCTGTGTGTCAGGATCCCTAGAGGTAGGTGTGGAGATAGATAATCATGGATTTGAATTGAGAAAGAGCAGTTATAGTTTTAAATAGGATTCTTGGTTCAGGCCGGCATGAATTGAGATATCTTTTCTTTTTTTTCCTCACTTTAAGTTGCAGGAGTGGATATCATGTAGAAGGGAATTGTTATTTTGTTTTGATGTATTGTTGTGACATTGCCTGAGAAAGATAGTCTACAAAATTATCTGGAAAAATTGCTTGCATAGTAAAGGTTAAATTTTTTTTTATAATTTGAAATCTTTAAATTCTTAAATTATGTGTTAGAAAAATTAAGAGTTACATTAAGTGTTAGAAAATTATGTGATAGATTAATAGAGTTTAAATTGAAGTGTGAGAAGTGTCAGGAATTATGAAGTAAATTTTTTTTTAGGCAGATATGTAAATTTTTAAATGATTTTGAGAATTATATTGAATAATTTTGAATATATATAGAAAAGATTTTCAACTTTTTAAATACGAGGGTTATTGGTGTTAGGTGGGACTTGTTCATCAGATCTTCATTTTTTTTTTTTTTTTTTTTGGGAGATCATATGCAATTGTGTTGAAATGTGTTAGTAAATTGTATAAAAGTGAATTTAATGCAATAGGATTTTTATATATTGTGATTTTTAGGCATGTGTTAAGATATTAGTATATATGCATATATATATATTTTTAGAGAATTGAAAAATGGACTGAACAGAAGGACTGGAATGATTTATATATATATATATATAGGGATTTTAAAATATATGTATGTGTTGTATTTTTATTTAAGTGTTTATTGTATGTAATTTGAATGTGCTTTTTAATGAATTGGCGGTCTGGAACTGGTGTTTATTAATTCTTTCCATGCAGCATTTTTTTTTAATGTGGGTTATTTTGGTTGACAAGGTTATATCTTGGGATTTTGTTTTGGTTTACAGATAAGTATGGGTTGTTAATGTAGAAGTGATGAGAGGGAGGGGGGGGCACATGTTGGGAAAATTAGAACATGTCTGAGAAATAGTCCCTCATTTCTTAACTTGTCTCATCATTCTACATATCTTTCATAAAATTACAGTTTAATATTTATTCAAAGTCTAATAGTTTCTAAAGTTAAATTGTCTTTTAAGCATATTTAAATTATATTCTTTTTGTGTTAAATTAAGCAATATTTTATTCAAGAAACCTCATAAAATATATCTTTAATTTAGTAATTAAACCTTGTTTTATATTTAAAGTCTGTTAAAACAAATATAATTTTTATTTAAACTTTCATAAAAAAAATACACCTTAAGATTGAAAGATAAACTTACTTGTTAAATAAATCTGACTATATTGTATCTGTCTTAAATGGAAATATTAAGTTAATCTTTACTTTAATACAATCTTTAGTTTTCCGTTTTGTTTACAATACGTGGTTTCATAACTCCCGGTAACTTTCCCTTGATTACATCACTCGATGCGATTCCGATCTCCGTCATCGTGGTTAGCTTGGATGCCGAGAGATGACGTAATCACGGTACATGTCAGGAGGCTAACGCTAGGACGATGTTTTGCATAATGCAGTGTCATTGACATTCTAGAAGTTTTCGGAGGATCATAGTGAGTATGTGATTCAGGGAAGTGGTGAAATATATATAGCTACGTTTTCAGTGAACGAGCTCATTCATCGTCTTCATTCATCGCTCTATGTATCTCGTTTATTTTTCACCTTCATTCTTTAAGGATATTGTCAGTGTTGGTTTAATGTGGTAATGAAGGTTTTGGTATCAATACGTTTTTAATTAGTTTTACTCATATTTCATCTCAGCGGGAATAAATGTAAGTTTAGTTATGTACAGCAGTTGTTTTAAATGAAAGAAGTTGTAAAGCTTTGGCTGGTGATAGTTTAAAACTCCAGCGTAATATGGAAGCAGATGAGTACGTTTCTTCATGAGTTTCGTGACTTTATAAAATCAATCCTTAACAGTGAAGTTGATTTAAAGTGCTTGCTGATCTTCTTTTACAAAGTGAACTATATACAAAGTGAATTTACATGCTTCAATAATTTGCTGCCGTATATTATGTGAAGTGACTTTGAAGTTAGGTTGAAGTTCCAGATGGCCAACATATAAGTTTTTGTCACATCATGTTGTCATTGTGAAATTGGGAGTTAGTTTTTTAAGTAATTATTAAATATATGTTAAGTAATGTGTTTGTTATACGTTTGATTAAGTTTAATTTAAGTTTTAATTGTTTTTGTAATTGTTTAATTGAATGTTAAAATAAAATCCTTGATTTTTTTAATATGTTATCTTTACTGTTTTTAAACCACTACATATTTATTTAACTTAATTGATTTCATCTTTTTTACTTTCTTCTATCTATAATAGAAGAAAGTATTGTAATCGAAATTTTTTTAGACTCCTGGTTTTCGACGGATTTACATGTTTTAGGGGTCAGAGATTCCGAAAAACATGTTTTTACAAAATGTCTGTCTGTCCGTGTCTTTTTTGTACCATCGAAAAGTGTATGAAGTTATGCTTCAAATTGAACCACATTTTTTTTCTATGTTTTTGGCTATGGCAAGCAGATTCTATCAGAATTTGGGGATATTTCGACGAAAGGGGGCGCTGCGATCGATATTTTTGTTCCATTTTCACTATTGTACCATCTAAAAGAGTATGAAGTTATACTTCAAATTGAACCAGATTTTTTGTCTATGGTTTTGGCTATGGCAAGCAGGTTCTATCAGAATTTGGGGATATTTCGACGAAAGGGGGCGCTGCGATCGATATTTTTGTTCCATTTTCACTATTGTACCATCTAAAAGTGTATGAAGTTATGCTTCAAATTGAACCAGATTTTTTTTCTATGTTTTTGGCTATGGCAAGCAGGTTCTATCAGAATTTGTGGATATTTCGACGAAAGGGGGCGCTGCGATCGATATTTTTGTTCCATTTTCACTATTGTACCATCTAAAAGTGTATGAAGTTATGCTTCAAATTGAACCAGATTTTTTTTCTATGTTTTTGGCTATGGCAAGCAGGTTCTATCAGAATTTGTGGATATTTCGACGAAAGGGGGCGCTGTGATAGCCAAATTCACAAGGTCAAAATAGCCAAATTCAATTTCAAATTCAAAAAGATGTGCAAAAAAATTAGAAATCCTAAAAGTTTTTTTCGTTAAATGTTCGGCCTTGATCCGGAGAATCCGGAACAATTTTTGTTTTGCCTCTATCTTAAAAAATGCCTGAGATATAGCAGTTTGAAATTTTCAAACAAGACAGCAGAATTCATCCATAAACGGGTTTAACTTATGAGTTTTAGTTAACACGGTTTCGGCAAAATTTCTTTCATTGTTGTAACCATTAATCCTATTATATGCTTATCACTATATATTTATATTCGCCAACGTCAAATTCTCGCCAAACTTGGCGACAGTTGGTGAAATTTCGCCGAATTTGGCGACCAAAATAGGTTGTCATAAATGAAACCAACTTGGCTGTAGAGGACTAATTTGGCGATATTCTCATTCAAATTCAATGTTGACGAGAACTGGGATTGAATCTTCTTTAATTAGGTTCCACGCATTTTACCTTCGTGTTTTCCAGTAAAATTAGCTAAAATCGAAAAACCAAGAAATAGGGAGGCTATCAGTTCTTGTCGTTTCAGACCTGAAGGACTTTGCGTAGTTTAGTATTATACATCAGTTGATCGCATCCCGGTAACCCGACGATTCGAAAGCAGCTGACGTACAACATGAACTGTTTTCGACGGATTTACACGTTTTAGGGGTCAGAGATTCCGAAAAACATGTTTTTACAAAATGTTTGTCTGTCCGTCTGTGTGTGTCTTTTTTGTACCATCGAAAAGTGTATGAAGTTATGCTTCAAATTGAACCACATTTTTTTTCTATGTTTTTGGCTATGGCAAGCAGATTCTATCAGAATTTGGGGATATTTCGACGAAAGGGGGCGCTGCGATCGATATTTTTGTTCCATTTTCACTATTGTACCATCTAAAAGTGTATGAAGTTATGCTTCAAATTGAACCAGATTTTTTTTCTATGTTTTTGGCTATGGCAAGCAGGTTCTATCAGAATTTGTGGATATTTCGACGAAAGGGGGCGCTGCGATCGATATTTTTGTTCCATTTTCACTATTGTACCATCTAAAAGTGTATGAAGTTATGCTTCAAATTGAACCAGATTTTTTTTCTATGTTTTTGGCTATGGCAAGCAGGTTCTATCAGAATTTGTGGATATTTCGACGAAAGGGGGCGCTGTGATAGCCAAATTCACAAGGTCAAAATAGCCAAATTCAATTTCAAATTCAAAAAGATGTGCAAAAAAATTAGAAATCCTAAAAGTTTTTTTCGTTAAATGTTCGGCCTTGATCCGGAGAATCCGGAACAATTTTTGTTTTGCCTCTATCTTAAAAAATGCCTGAGATATAGCGGTTTGAAATTTTAGGGTGGCTGACATTTTCAAACAAGACAGCAGAATTCATCCATAAACGGGTTTAATTTATGAGTTTTAGTTAACACGGTTTCGGCAAAATTTCTTTCATTGTTGTAACCATTAATCCTATTATATGCTTATCACTATATATTTATATTCGCCAACGTGAAATTCTCGCCAAACTTGGCGAAATTTTGCCGAATTTGGCGACCAAAATAGGTTGTCATAAATGAAGCCAACTTGGCTGTAGAGGACTAATTTGGCGATATTCTCATTCAAATTCAATGTTGACGAGAACTGGGATTGAATCTTCTTTAATTAGGTTCCACGCATTTTACCTTCGTGTTTTTCAGTAAAATTAGCTAAAATCGAAAAACCAAGAAATAGGGAGGCTATCAGTTCTTGTCGGTTCAGACCTGAAGGACTTTTCGTAGTTTAGTATTATACATCAGTTGATCGCATCCCGGTAACCCGACGATTCGAAAGCAGCTGACGTACAACAGAATATTGATTTTATTGGCGATGTGATAGCGAATTTTGAAGTATTAACATGACTGAGATAGAAGAAAGTTTTGGGATTGGCACATCCGAGTAGTATTTATCTGGGGTAGTAAAATCAGCTTTTACGTTTCCACTAAATGCGTGTTAACTTTGCTAACTTTTTCTCTTAAACCCCATAGCTATTATTTTTTATAATAGTTATCATGCATATATATATATATATTCATACATATATGTGTATATATCTATAGATACACTGGTGAGCCCAGTGGCAGAAACAACGTGACACGGTGACATAGTCGTGGACAAAGAAAATCTCTTGCGGACAATTTTTGTCTGCACTAATGAAATTTCGTCAAAGGATCGCGGTAAAAACACGTGAATTTCGACAAAGGATCCCGGTAAAAACACGCGAATTTCGGCATAGGATTGCAGTAAAAACACGCGAATTTCGGAAAAAAATCGCAGTAAAAGCACGTGATTTTCGGCAAAAGATCGCGATAAAAACACGCGAATTTCTGAAAAGAATAGCGGTAAAATCACACGAATTTCGGAAATCGCGGTAAAATCATGCGAATTTCGGCATAAGATCACGGTAAAAACATGTGAGTTTCGACATAAGATCACGGTAAAAACACGCGAGTTTCGGCAAAAGATCGTGGTAAAAACACACGAATTTCGCCATATTATCGTGGAAAAAACATGCTAATTTCGGCATAAGATCGTGGTAAAAACATGCAAATTTCGGCAAAGGATAGCGGTAAAAACACGTGATTTTCGGCATAGGATCGCAGTAAAAACATGCAAATTTCAGCAAAAGATCGCGGTAAAAACACGCACCTTTTGGCAGGAGATTGCGGTAAAAACACGTGATTTTCTGCAAAAGATCGTGGTTAAAAAAAAAAAAAAAAACTATTTTCATCAAACAATTGTGAAAAAAAATAATTGTAAGTATCAACAAAATTTACTGCATAACAAGAACGAAAAATCATGCGTCAAGCATAGATTATGTAGCACTTTCCAACGCTTCTAAAATAATTTTACAAATCATTACCGTTTAA
This sequence comes from Maratus michaelseni, assembly GCA_963931845.1. Lineage (NCBI taxonomy): Eukaryota > Metazoa > Arthropoda > Arachnida > Araneae > Salticidae > Maratus > Maratus michaelseni. The sequence continues at coordinate 479,968,720 of OZ007587.1, forward strand.
CAAGCTGAAAGATGACATCTAAGTAAACAATTTGGAAAACGCATAACATATTTAAAAACGTAATTTCAGGAATTTTCAATATATACAATATTCGGAAAAATATCCAAATACTTTTATGTAGCCCTGTATATGATCTATAGATTTGTATATATACATAGGATGCTAAATTTTAATTTAGTTAAGAAACGCGTAGCACAGTTTAAATTCTCCTTCTGGAGTTTCTGTCAATAAACGGAAATGTGTTCGCGAACTTTTGTGCTGCCCTGTATAGGATCTACAGAATTTATACACACCACATAATAGACAAAAAGCTAGTTAAGATTAAAATCGCGTTCAGTAACTTAAAACGCACTTCCAGGAATTATTGTTAACAGACAGTAGAGAATTCTTTTGCGTGTCCCTGTAAATGAACGATGACTGCTATACACACACTATTCTGTAGTAAGCCTCTTGTAATGCACCTTAGTAATATATATAAACTTCAATGCATTTAAAATAGTGGAACATTATTTAAATAAGCCGCAGACGATTTTTCTCCATAGACGTAATGTAGCGGAATTATTTTGACTGTGCCTGTAAAGTAACTCTAAGTGCTATACACCTACTATTCCATATTAAGCTTCTTCTAATGCATCTTAGTGATCTATATAAATTTCAATGCGTTTACAATAGTGAAACATTTTTAAAATAAACCGCAAATGATTTTTCCCCATAGACCGCAATGTAACGGAATTCTTTTGAGTGTCCCTGTAAGAAAACTATAAGTGCTACACACTTCAGTTGAAATAGGGAACGTGCTATAGATAACGACAATAACATATAAAAATTGCAGAGCAATCCGAGCATATTTACGGGAGTTAGAGCACGGACAGACGGCCATCCGGCCAGACAAACCGAAGTCATAAGCACTTTTCAACTAGGTTGGAAAGTGCTAAAAAGACTGCTAAAATATTGAAACCCAGTTCCTTTTACTAATATCTAAAAAATCGTCGCAAAACGAGAAGAAATGCTAAAAATGGCATAAAAAATTCAAAAATGGATGTAGGAATTCCGGATTCTTTTTACTAATGTAGAAAATTTGCTGGAAAAAGAAAAAAAAAATTACATAAAAATTAAGAAAACTAGTCCAAAAGCGAACTTTGAAGTGTATAACTTAAGATAAAACACTTCAGTCTCTTCCTGCCAAATCTTGCAGCTTTGCACTTAACAGTCTCTTCAGAAAACATTACACACAGACAAACATCTATGCTTAATACATAAATTTTTAAATTTGAAACAATATACAGAACCAACTTTTTAAAAATTGGGTTAACCCGAACCCAACCTGCAGGAATATAAACTCAGCTCAAACTGAAAACAGAGTTAATCCGATCTGCAGCTGATGCAGGACTTCAATTAAGAAATTTTTCGGCCTAAAGAAGGAATTTCTGTAGCTGCATCAGAGGAGATAAAAATCCCCCCCCCCCCCCCCCACACTGGATCCTTTCACAAAATTCTTTGGAATTTCAGATATTTTTTTACTCAGAATCACCTCTGGTCTCAGGATAAGCTTATCCTTCCCATTTTAGAAATCCCACAAGAAGTGAGATGATGAAATGATTTGTAACATCAAAAGTTATAAGCAAAATTAATAAGAATGCATCCTGCTTACCATATTTAAAAAAAAAGTAAATATGAAAAATTCCTAGTTTAATGTATTATTTATTCATTAAAATGACCTGCAAAATTTGCAGACAGATTATGGAATTTTGAAAGCTTGTCGTAGACAGCTACAGAACTTTCTGCCACTGGGCTGGTGTGTAAAAATTAAGGACGGAGCTGATAAATTAGCATAAAAGCCAAAAAAGGCAACAGAACTAAATGAAAGACCAATCAGGGGATAGACCTGAAACAAATGCAGCAGGACATGCCCATATATGGAATATGGTGAGGAGGTGCTAAGGGGATAAAAGCACAGAGGCGGTGACCGTTCAGAAATTTGGTAAAATCTATTGCACTGTGTAATGTGATTTCAGTGATTTTTTTTTTTTCTATTATTGTATGATATGGCCAAGAGGCAATCCAGATGTCAATCTGGATGACCTTACACAAGGTCGAATCATTGGGAAGTTGTAAGAAGGTCGTAGTGTGTTCAATATTGCTCATAGCATCTTTTCACAAGTCTGGAGTGCATTTCAAACGAAGGGAACTATCGTGTTGCGATATATTTTTTATTTCAATTCTCCCAGTTAATCTAATTTAATTCACATTTATCACTTTCCATTTTGTCATCTGAGCTCTGAATTCAGCATCCATTTATTTTATTCCAATATTTTCCTTTTTAAATTCATTGTACACCTTAATTGTTGGCTGTAACTCATCTTCCTTCCTCTGACACTGTATTGTCAGTTTCTCCTGGTTACCGTTTCCCCCCCGCGATCGTTAGCTCCGCCCCCCATCGCGACGTCACGTCTTTCAGCTACATGCGTTCGATAGGACGGCACTTCGTTTCTCTGCGCATGCGCGGGCCGCCGAAGTCGCGGGTGCTTCGTTTCTCTTCTTTCAGTTACTTAGGACAGTCTTACTAGGATCGTCGCACATAGAGGTTCATTCGTTGGTGCGGTCCGCGTGCGTGCGGCGTTCGTCGCTGCGGATCCGCGAGTGTTTTCATAGTTGCAGTTTTATAAAACCTTTTGATAAGACATCGTTACTATTTACACCTAGTGAAAAGATATTTATTTGATCATAGTGTATGATCATTTTGTTACTACAAAAATGTAACGAAATAAAACAAGCCCTGGACTGCAGAGAACCTCACAGAACATCGTGGAGCAAATCCAAGTGATATCCTAAATAAAGAACATCATATTCAACCTGATAAACGTCTCGTGTCTCTTCATTCAAGGTACTGTACCTTTTTTTAGTTATTTTTCTATTTAAGAACATTCTCTTCATACAATATCAAAAGAACCTGTTTCGTTGCCTTTCATGATCACAATGTTTCTTATTACCTGTCTTTAACAAAACCACTAGAGGCCAGGCCCTGACTATCACACGGGCACCCAGAGGACTGGGCACGAAATTTCTGTGGGGCACTAAATTTTTCATAATTTCATCTAAATTTCTATTTAAAAAAAATCATAACTGTGCAAACGTTTTTATTTCTTTAGGACTTGTTTACATTCAGCATCAGTTTGGTTTTATCATTTAATATTAATAACATCATTAATAAGTAGGCTTCTTGTCATTATTTTCTAGTAATTGATGTACTGTATTTATCAATTATCATATTGCACATTTATTCAAAAAGTGACACAACTGAAAGAAATATGATATTTGAGATATTAATACAATGAAATGACAAAAAATATATATCTGTCTATGGCTAAAATATCAATATATCTCTCAATCTAAGGCACATTTTAATAAATAATAGAAAAAAAAATTTCATTCCTAGAACTGTTTTTCAATTTTCCGGAAAACAATTTTTTTATTTGACACTTTTCAAATAAGTGTTTAACATGTAAAAAAAAAAAAAAAACTAGTATCAGTAGATTAAGGGGGGGGGGGGGGGGGGGGGCACGAAAAATTGAAAGTGCACTGGGCACAAAAACTTCCCAGTTGGGCCCTGCTAGAGGCAACATAATAGGAACATCTGTCTGAACATTCAGCAGTGGTTGCCCATGCGCAACAACAACAGTGGAGGACCGTTATATTGTCGTACAGATGAAAAGATACAGTTCAGACAACTGGAGAAGATGGAGCAGATTACTGGCCGTCGTATATCATGTTTTACCATGGCTGCACAAAGGTGGCCTGTATGCACGACGACCAGTACAGTGTGTACCACTAATGCCTGCTTATCGGAGATGCAGGTTTCTGTGGTGTCAGGAAAATAAGAATTGGACACAACAGTAGTGGAGTCGAGTACTCTTTACGGATGAGAGGCGATTTAGTATGACGAGCGATTCTGGACGTATACACATCTGGAGAGAGCAGGGAACATTTAATCACTCCTCCAACATCATTGAAAGGGACTGTTTTGGAGGTGCCGAAGTTCTTGTTTAGGGTGGTATCATGCTTGGTAGCCGTATGGACCTCCACGTTTTCCAAGGAGGTTCAGTCTCTGGTTCCCGCTACAGCACCGAGATTCTCTTGCCTCACGTGCGTCTTTTTATAGGTGCTGTGGGTCCAGACTTTCTCTTCATGGACAACAACGCTCCCCCTCATTGTACACCAGCTGTCGAAGAGCTCCTGGAGAGTGAAGATATTCAACGCATGAATTGGTCTGCAAAGTCCCCGGACCTTAATCACATAGAACACGTGTGGGACCTTCTCGGAAGACGCTTGGCATCACGTGATCAGGCGCCAGCAACGAATTTGGAGCTGAAATTGGCATAACAAGAGGAATGGGGCTCTATTCTTCAAGAGCTATTAGACAACCTTGCCCTCCGCATGGACAGACGTTGCAAATCTGCATCGCAGTCAGAGGTGACCACATCCCCTATTAGAGACTGAATTATTTTTGCCAGGTGCTTGTAAGATGAACGTTTCTGTCTTCTCTGCATTTGTGCTCTAAGTGACCTGTTCAATAAAATGCTTTCATATCCTTTTGATTCTTTGTTTAGATGGTTTTTATCACTTGTTATCACGAAAAATTGAAAGTGCACTGGGCACAAAAACTTCCTAGTTGGGCCCTGCTAGAGGCAACATAATAGGAACATCTGTCTGAACATTCAGCAGTGGTTGCCCATGCGCAACAACAACAGTGAAGGACCGTTATATTGTCGTACAGATGAAAAGATACAGTTCAGACAACTGGAGAAGATGGAGCAGATTACTGGCCGTCGTATATCATGTTTTACCATGGCTGCACAAAGGTGGCCTGTATGCACGACGACCAGTACAGTGTGTACCACTAATGCCTGCTTATCGGAGATGCAGGTTTCTGTGGTGTCAGGAAAATAAGAATTGGACACAACAGTAGTGGAGTCGAGTACTCTTTACGGATGAGAGGCGATTTAGTATGACGAGCGATTCTGGACGTATACACATCTGGAGAGAGCAGGGAACATTTAATCACTCCTCCAACATCATTGAAAGGGACTGTTTTGGAGGTGCCGAAGTTCTTGTTTAGGGTGGTATCATGCTTGGTAGCCGTATGGACCTCCACGTTTTCCAAGGAGGTTCAGTCTCTGGTTCCCGCTACAGCACCGAGATTCTCTTGCCTCACGTGCGTCTTTTTATAGGTGCTGTGGGTCCAGACTTTCTCTTCATGGACAACAACGCTCCCCCTCATTGTACACCAACTGTCGAAGAGCTCCTGGAGAGTGAAGATATTCAACGCATGAATTGGTCTGCAAAGTCCCCGGACCTTAATCACATAGAACACGTGTGGGACCTTCTCGGAAGACGCTTGGCATCACGTGATCAGGCGCCAGCAACGAATTTGGAGCTGAAATTGGCATAACAAGAGGAATGGGGCTCTATTCTTCAAGAGCTATTAGACAACCTTGCCCTCCGCATGGACAGACGTTGCAAATCCTGCATCGCAGTCAGAGGTGACCACATCCCCTATTAGAGACTGAATTATTTTTCCCAGGTGCTTGTAAGATGAACGTTTCTGTCTTCTCTGCATTTGTGCTCTAAGTGACCTGTTCAATAAAATGCTTTCATATCCTTTTGATTCTTTGTTTAGATGGTTTTTATCACTTGTCCCATATTTTCACATCTTGAAGATCTTATGGTATGATTTTGGTCGATGTGGAAATCTTTTCTGCGACGTTACATTCAAAAAACCCTCTCGTTCTTAGTTTTTGCACACCAGTGTATGATGTATATACATAACACACATATGTATATGTACTAGCAAGCTACGCCCGCTACGCTGGTCAATTTCTTATAACGAACTTTTAATCCAACAAGATATGGACATTTCATAATTCACTTTTATATTTTAACAGAATAATAAGGCTACTATAATTTGTGACTCCTGCTATAGTCAATATACACACCAGGACACGTCACCCTTATTATAATCTTTTTACGCATGAAGATTTCACTATGGTACTCCTTTGTGAAATTTGGTAATTTTTCAAATTCAATATTTGAAAAATGGCATAATCATTAGATTTGAAATTTATATCAAGAAAAATACAATTTTTTACCTTTCAAACGCAGTTTGCCTAACAATTTTCTGACAAATACTTTTCGAGCTACAATTTTTTTTCAGTAACTTCAAATGTTTCATTTTCCGAGATTAATCTGTGGCAACAATTAGCGAAAAACCCAGTCATCAGAAACGCATAGTTTTTTATTAAAGAGGCTGTTGGAGCAGTGATTGTCACCGTCAATTTGTCACCATAACTTTTGAAATCGGTTCCGTGGTTCCAGAGATTCCATAGAAATTGTAATTTAGAATGACTTCAGAACGCTTTTCGCTCATTTCACCCTTTTAAATTTCGAATTTTTTTTTATTTTGTTTTTAGAGAGCATTTACATCTTATAAGTAACTACAATGCCAAATTTCATATTTCTAGCTCCTTCAGTATAAAAAAATCGCAATTTTAGAACGTTTTTCGCTCCTGCACCCCCCTGGAGTTAGTGACACCAACATAAAATATAGCCTATGTTGGAGCAGGGGTTGTCACCATCAATTTGCAACCATCACTTTTGAAATCGGTTCGGTAGTTCCAGAAATTCCATAGAAATTGTAATTTAGAATGTTTTTAGAATGCTTTTCGCTCATTTCACCCTTTTAAATTTCGAATTTTTTTTATTTTGTTCTTAGAGAGCATTTACACGTTATAAGTAACTACAATGCCAAATTTCAAATCGGTTCGGTAGTTCTAGAGATTCCATAGAAATTGTAATTTAGAATGTTTTTAGAACGCTTTTCGCTCATTTCACCCTTTTAAATTTCGATTTTTTAAAAAATTTTGTTCTTAGAGAGCATTTACATCTTATAAGTAACTACAACGCCAAATTTCAAATCCGTTCGGTAGTTCTAGAGACTCCATAGAAATTGTAATTTAGAATGTTTTTAGAACGCTTTTCGCTCATTTCACCCTTTTAAATTTCGAATTTTTTTTCAATTTTATTCTTAGAGAGCATTTACATCTTATAAGTAACTACAACGCCAAATTTCAAATTTCTAGCTGCTTCAGTATAGAAAAGATCGCAATTTTAGAACGTTTTTCGTTCCTACACCCCCCTGGGGTAGTGGCACCGACATAAAATATAGCCTATGTTGGAGCAGGGGTTGTCACCAGTGATGTAAAATACCCGGGTATTTATTTTTAAGGGTAAATACCCAATTTGGGTATTTACCTGGGTATTTATTTTCAATTATATATATTTGGGAAATTACATTAATTTTACTTTTAGTTATGATAAAAGAGTATAAAAGAAAGAAAATTATAGAACTTTAGACTTCTTACAATCCTTTAATTAAAAAAAAATCAACTTTTTGCACTTAAGTATTGAATTTAAATGTAATTTTTAAAAATGAAGCATATAAAAAAGTTAATGTGTTTATAGAGAATTGTTTTTTCAATAAATTTAAGGGATAATATTGATATAAAAATAATATACAAATATATAATACACAAATTAAGCACATATTAAATATAAAAGTGAAAAATATAAATAAAAAATATACGAATTGTGCAAAGATATAATATAAAAGTGAAAAATATAATTTTCTTAATTCAATATTTGTATGTTGAAGAGAACCATTTAGCATCAGCAATAGCTTGACTTTAAGGAAATAAAACTCAGTAATTTTGGATTGAGAAAGCAGCCTAATATTAAACACAATTTAACATTTATATATAAATAATATGCAAAACTATAGATATAGATAATAAAATAGAAAATGAAAAATATAATTTTATCATATCGACACAATTTTTCTCTCAGTTTAAAATCAGTCAGACTTCAGACACAACAACTTCGGAATCTGAATTTTCAAAGTCCTCAATTTCTAAGCTGTCGTCACTTGAAAGTAATTCTTCTATACGATTTATTGTTTCTGAAACATTTTCATTTGTTTCCTGTTTCTTTATTTTGGGTGTATTCTGTTTATTTACTTCATTGTGTAGCAGCTTCCAATTATACGATAGGTAGGTTAGCTTAGCTGCTCTTTCTGATGTCAAGCGGTTTCTTTTTTTACTGTGAATCCAGCTAAAGGTGCTAAAGGTTATTTCCGTCGCGGCAGACGTAATAGGTGCACTTAATATGTGCAAAGCTACTTCAGCTAATATATTAGTGCCCCGTAAGCTTTTCCACCATAGTAGAGGAGGCATATTCTCTAGCCCTTCCCACAAGATTTTTCTTTCCCAGAGACCTTCTTTTTCTCTGTAATGAACAAGATCCATTTTAAGTTGTGTGCTCTCTAATTTCATGTGATGGCCAACATCATAAATGAATGTTAAACCATCAAGCAAATCTGAAGGTTCTAAGGTACTTCCTTGCATTATAGGATTTAAAATGTCTGCTGCAAGATGGAGAGGACCAACACCAGATTCTTTTCTTTTTCTAAATTGCTCCATAATATGCTTTTCTTCATTTTTTTCCAATAAAGATACAGGAAGTAATTCTAGCAATACTTTTTCTAAGTTGTTTATGTTGTTATACACCAAATGAATGTGAGGTTCATTTGATTCAAAAGATTCTATAAGTTCTACAATCGGAGTAAAGATATCAATCATATTTTCAATACGAATCCAAAAAGTATCATCTAAAAGTTTTGTTTTTTTAACTGAGAAGACAATTGAGCTTCTTCACAAACTGCCATAGTTTGCAGCGTAAACTTGTTATCTTTTAAGCTTTTAAGACTGTGTAAGTAGCTTCCCCACCTAGTTTTACCTGGCAATTTCAAGGAAATATTTTTCTTGCTTTCTTGATCTTGAATCCGGTTAAACAATGCACTTAAACGGTTGCTACGTTTGATAGTTTTCACTATATCAATTACATTTGTAAAAAATTGTTTAACTGACTTGCATCCTGAAATATCAGAACACAATAAGTGTAAAAGATGGGCAAGGCAACGTAATGGAACAACATGCGGATATTTTTCTTTTACTAATCTAAACGCTGCTATCATATTTTTAGCATTGTCACCTATAATCACAAAAATTTTTTCAGGATCATGATCTTTCATAACTTTTTCAATTTGCTCAGCCAAATAACAAGCATCATGCTTGTTTTCCTTTGATATGATAAAATCAACAAATAGAGGTTGTGGTTTTGAAATCACAAAATTTATTATTGACTCATTTCTTGTTACTCCAACCATCACATTGCAAATGGAGGTGTTTTGATTCAGTTAGTTGTCTCTTAACTTCACATTGCATTTCAGAATATTGAGAATCTAAGTAAGTTGAGGCAAGACGAAAACGTGAAGGTAAATTGTAAGAAGGTCGAACTTTCTTAAAAAATTCAATCCACAAAGGATGTTCAACCAATGACAATGGACTTCCACTGATGAAAATGGCCTTAGCCAAATGTTGATTGAGTGTTTCCTAAAACAAAAAAGAAGCATTTGTAGTTTTATTTTTCCAAAATAAAAATATACAAGGCATAGAATTTTTACATTTTTAATCCAGACTTCTATAGCATCTGTAATCTTGTAATTCAGATATTCCAAAACCTTTTATTATTATTTTATTATTTCTTTTCTTTCATGAAATGATAATAGATGCCACCAATAGCATACAAGAATACATTTCAGAAAACACTATTTTATGCAGCTATATATATTTTCCTTTTTCAAAATTTTGAATTTATGCTTGAAATTGATATTTTTAAGTATTAATTACTTAGTTTCTCCTAATTCCTTCCGCCTTGCGTGTTTAACCATTGTTCAGTATGGTAAAGTAATAATAATTTTTTTTTTATTTATTAATGGCAAGTCCTATTTTAATTATTTAACTGTAAATCTTATTTAAATGTTTTATATTGTTTTATTTTTTAAATTTATATTTATCAGTTTCGTGATTTGTGTTATTTATTATTCAATAATACAAAATTCCAAGTTAAAAAGAAAAAAATCTTATTGTTTCCCACAACTAACAACAGATGGCAACACCATACAAAATATACATATTTTTGAATTTTGAGATATTTTTAAGTGGAACTCCTTAGTATTATTTATTTATAAATTGCCTTAGTGTTTTGTATTATCATAATAATGCCTGATGTTATTATCATTTACCTAAATGCATTCTAGTTTCAAATTTTCTCTAATTCGCTATTGCCGTGGTTCAAATGATTCCGGATTAAAGATATAGGATTCAGCATATGATATTTTGTCAGGTATATGATATTTAATTACATTATTTAATTGTTTTGAATTGCAATACTGCAAACCAACCGATTTATACTTTAAAAACTTCGGCAGCTAAGGATAAAGTTAAAAAATGGGGGAGACCCTTATATGGATTTACATAAGGGAAGGGGATTTTAGAAGGTATTAACAATATTTATTATACTTATTATTTGTAAGTTAAATTAATTTATCAGGAATTTATGTGTCTATAACTATCTTTTAGAATAAACAATATTTTCAATTCAGTCAAATTATTATCAGTCAAATTTACATTTAATTAAAATGTAGTATTTGACTTTTATCCAAAATGTTCTTTAAATAATAAATGCATATATCCTGTAACGTTATTTTTTATATGGAATGTTTTTTGAAAGCCTATAGAAACTATGAATCTTGAAAGCAGACTGTTTTCATTACAAATAAATTTATAAACTTGTGGCTTTAAGCAATCTATTTTTGCTTTGCTATTCTATATAAAAATAGGATTACATTGAAACTGCCAAAAAATATTTGTCTTATAAAATTGTATAATGGCAAGGGGATGGGTTCCTTGGGGATATGAAGATTTTCCCCAACTGCCCCCCCCCCCCTGAACACATACACTCATTCCATGCCACTGCTTATAGCTCTGTATTATTTCAATCACAAAGTGAATTCTTGCTTTTAAATTATATATTTTTCACATCAGTGTTTAACAGTGTTTCTTTATCTACACTTCAAAACAAATTAAACGATTTTTTTTATTAAAAGAAAAAATATATTAAAATTAAAATGCAAAGGCTTATTTCAATGAATCTTTTAAATTTTAAAATAAACAATTTATTAATTTATTAAAAATTGTAATATTAAAAATCGGAGACATATACTAGAGAAAAGCTTCAAATAATTTATTTCAATTAATATCAGTTCTAATTTAAGTATTTACTTTTAAAAGAACAAAATTGTATTTATTTTTGTTTATTAATATGTAAATGTACTTACATTTGTTATTTCAACCATCTGATCCAAAAATGCTGTCATAGATATCTGTGACTTCGAAATTTTTTTATTTGTCAAAAAACTAGATGTTCCATCTCCAGCATTTTTTAGAAGCGAAGGTATACTTGTTATCGGTATCGATGAAGTGTTAGAAGATGTACTGGACATTTGACCAGTATTAGGTTCATCTGTATCACTAATTGTTATATTTTCTTCTACATTTGAAGTTGAAGGCATAGTAGAAATAGATTCCTTATGATATTTTTTGCATTTAGAATCCCTGTCAAAAACCTTTTTCAAACCTGCAGGACATTTGAAACATTTCTTAATATGATTTTCCATTTTGCTTACATTAGCATGCTTGTAATCCTTATTACAATATTTGCACAGCACACTTTTTCCTTTCACATTAAAAAAATTCCATGCAAGTCCTTTTTTTCCTCCCATTTTTACTTCTATACTCTTTCAAACGCACACCATAGACATCTAAAAGCAAGTGAAGAACAGTTTATAGAATCAAAATCCAAACCAAAACTAGCATGGTTTTGGTTTGTAAAATCTAGCATAGTTTTATTTTGTAAAATCTAGTTTAGTTTTGGTTCATACTTATGCAATGATTGGGCGCCATCTATTGCTTCTGGTGGAAATTTCTAATTGAAATTTAAAGGAATTGCAGATTATAAACAAAGCAAGAAAAGAGTGTGTATTACTAAATTTTTAGAAAATGGGAATGATATTTTAAAACTTAAAAGATGATTCATAGAGGTTTATAATTAAGTTGATGATCAAACACATAATATTTGAATAGTGTTTTGTATTGAGGCAAAATATTTTAAATTTTTGGGCAGCTTTTTAATTCAGCAAGAAATAATCACAACTCATAAAATTGGAAATGAAAATATTTATTTAGAAAGTGAATACTTTGAAATTGCAATTCCTTTAAACTACTGTTAATATTTAGAGAAAATCAGTAAAATTCCTATTTAATCTTTATACATGTCTGCAATATTAGGAAAAGATAATTAAATTTCTAAAACCAAAATTTTGTAGTTCAGCTGACAATTGTGAATATTTATAGACTGTAAAATAATAAAAATTGTTTAATAAACATAAATCAATAAATTGTTTGTTAAATTATTTATTTAAATGCTTGATTGTGTAATTTATCCTTTTTTTTATTATTAGCAATCTAAATTTCTCTTAAGTATGGATTATTATTATTATTTTCTTAATAAATAGATGTGACATGTAATCTGTATAATGCTCTGCAATAAACTGTGCAGATAGGTAGTCTTATATTTTCTTTTTAAAAAATGTAATAGAGCTTCACATTATTTACTTTGAAAATTTCCTACAAATTCAATTCACTTACTTTGCAGCTGAAGCACACTAGCAGTAAAATTAAGCAATTTTGCGATGTAAGTTTCGACTTCTCTTTAATTGTGGCTGAAGCCATACAACTTTCATAATTTGAATATCTCATTCTATGATTTTGGACTTCATAAATATTTAAGTTTCAAATAAAAATAAATTTTACTTTAAATATGCTTTTTCAAGCTGAAATATGAAAATACCCAGTTTTTGGGTATTTACCCGAGGCTAGGGTAAATACCCAAAAAATATTTACCTACCCACTGGGTATTTACCCGCCCCACATCACTGGTTGTCACCATCAATTTGCCACCATGTCTTTTGAAATCGGTTCTGTAGTTCCAGAGATTACCTCCTACAAACAAACAAACAAACAATCTTTACTCCTTTATAATATTAGTATAGATATATATATGTGTGTATGTATATACATGTATATATATAACTGGCGCCAAGCTAACCGAAAAGTACCAATGTAAATTGGGACTTATAATGCAATTTGAAACTTTCTCTCAATTATGTAAAATAATAATAATAATAATAATAATAATTGCAATTTTCCATTGAAAATAACCCTCAGGAGTAACTGAAAATTACCTTCACTAATTAGAAGTATTTTTCATACTGATTGTAGGTTTACAAAGGTAATCCTTTTAGGTAGATTTCGTAAGAAATACTACCTATTACATTCTCACCTAGGTTGGAAATTTTGAAAAATTTTTGCAGATCTACGCTGATCATGACTCCCAGAACCAAAAACCAGTTCAAAACTTTATATATCTATCTATCTATCTATGTCACTTTTTTATGACCACAATAACTGGAAAAATTCTGCATAAATCTTTTCCAAACTGATACATAAAATCTCGATCAAGTTCGTTAATGGGCAAAATCGAACCGGGGGGGGGGGGGGCTTTTTGTGAAAACAGAACACCCCCCCCCCCCCACCCCCCCCCCGTAATTTCTTAATTATTATACGTATCGAATCTGTTTTAAGTTATTATTACTTCTAGGAAAAGGGCCGAAAATTTATGTATGACAGATTTTTGATATAATTAAAAATGGCCCCAAGGGGAGGGGGGGGGGGGGAAAGGGGGGTTTTAGAAGAAAAAAAATCACAGCTTCGTCAATTCACAAGATATCAAATCAGCGTAAATTTATTGTAAATCTCCTTAGAATTATCTACAACTTTTATATTGACAAGTTTTTTATAGGACCAACCGTTATAGCAAAAAAAAATTAAAAACAAAAAAAATACCTGCTGGCTCCGCCTGCAAACAAGTTATTTTTCGAAGTAGGCGGTTCCAACTCCCACATTTTTTCGAAACTGATACATAAAATCTCGGTCAAGTTCGTTAATGGGCAAAATCGAACCAGGGGGGGGGGGGGGGGGCTTTTTGTGAAAACAGAAAAAACCCCATAATTTCTTAATTATAATACGTATCGAATCCGTTTGAAGTTATTATTACTTCTAGGAGAACGACCGAAAATTTATGTTTGACAGATTTTTGATTTAATTAAAAATTGCCTTAGGGGGTGGGAGAGGGTTTTAGAAGGAAAAATTTCATAACTTCGTCAATTCCCAAGATTTCAAATCTGCTTAAATTTATTATAAATCCTCTTAATATTATCTAAAACTTTTATACTGACAAGTTTTTTATAGGACCAACTCTTCTAGCAAAAAAAAAAAAAATAAATAAATAAATTAAAAAAAAAAAATACTGCTGGCTCCGCATGCAAACAAGTTAGGTTTCGAAGTAGGCGGTTCCAACTGCAGCATCATCGCAAAAAGGTCATTTCTTCCCCAATTCTCGACAAACAGGCGCCTCACGGTCTGCGTCGTCGAAATCTACCTGTGCCTGTAGGCTGAGCCGTCAGGGATTTTTTTGTTTGAAATTTGTTAAGCCTAACAATAGAACTGTTTTATGTCACATAGTTTTTATTCTAAAATATAAATTTATCTTTTAATTCTGTAACAAACACAAAAACATGCAAAAACTTTATCCTGAATAAGTGTTTTAGGTAATATGCTAGATACATTTTCTAAAACTCACCTTTTAAAATGTACTAAGCCAGTCTTTCTCTCTAAAATAACCAAGTTACCATAACAAAAGATTTCAAAATGGCCACCACTTAACAGCATTGCCACTCAGTTTGTTACATTTATATAATTATTTTTATTCTTGTAAACACTGTTGCCATTTTTATTTTTCTACATTTACAAAATATATAGTTTTATTCTTATTAATGAACTAAATATTTGATAGTTATATTTTTTAAAAAAAGGAGCTTCAAACACATAACTACCCCACCAAAACCTGTGTACTTTATTGGATTTTTCTGGAAAATGGTGGTGCCTTCAAAATATATTTTTTCATAATATGAAACTGCTATGTTGATACTACAACTCCATGCAAAAAGTTTTCATGTAGGAGGTCAGAGCCTGCTACACCAATGCTTTGAAGTTACATAAATTAGCGTTCAGGTCCGTGTTTGGGCCCCTATACCGAATGGCTCCAGGGACCTTAAAAAAATATTAAACTTAAATTCATTTTGTATGGAAATGTCTAAGTACATTGCGCAAAAATTTTCTCTGTATCACATCAGAGCCAAGATTTATAGCATCCTTAAAAACTGATTTTTTATGAAATTAGGGGTATTTTGGGGGGGGGGGGGGACTGTATGGGGGCTCTGACCATCTTCAAATGAATTTTCAATTTGAGATGTTAATGTTCAAGGTATAGTATCAGTTAGAGAACAAAATATCTCTGAAGCACCATCAGAGCCAGTTACAGTTGAGAGAATAAAGTGACCAAAATGACACAACATTATTTCTATGTCCCTGGTCTAGGGAACTTTGACCTCCTCCAACTCCAAAACTAAAAGAGATATAACAAAAATGTTTGAGATTTGTTCTTTCCTTGGGCAAGACAACACAAAAAAAAAAAAAAAGAAAGAAAATCTGAGATGGTGATGGAAACCCCCTGCCTGATATGCTCATGCAATGACTCTTAAGAGTACTTACATTGTATTATATTTATTTATTTTCACCTTTTTTAATCGAATATTTTTGTTATGTGTCAGAACTTCATTTCTTTCCTCACATAAAAAGACAATAACAATACTAATTTACCCTTTTTAACACTTTCCAACCTAGTTGAAAAGTGTTTATGACTTCGGTTTGTCTGGCCGTATGGCCGTCTGCCGTCTGGCCGTCTGTCCGTGCTCTAACTCCCGTAAATATGCTCGGATTGCTCTGCAATTTTTATATGTTATAGTCGTTATCTATAGCATGTCTCCTATTTCAACGGAAGTGTGTAGCACTGATAGTTTTTTTACAGGGACACTCAAAAGAATTCCGTTACATTGCGGTCTATGGGGAAAAATCATTGACGGTTTATTTAAATAATGTTTCACTATTTTAAACGCATTAAAATTTATATATATCACTAAGGTGCATTAGAAGAAGCTTAATATGGAATAGGGTGTGCATAGCACTTATAGTTACTTTACAGGGACAGTCAAAAGAATTCTGTTACATTACGTCTATGGAGAAAAATCGTCTGCGGTTTATTTAAATAATGTTTCAC
Organism: Maratus michaelseni; assembly: GCA_963931845.1. Taxonomy (NCBI): domain Eukaryota; kingdom Metazoa; phylum Arthropoda; class Arachnida; order Araneae; family Salticidae; genus Maratus; species Maratus michaelseni. The sequence goes on from OZ007587.1 coordinate 479,984,968, forward strand.
TATTTTAAACGCATTGAAATTTATATATATCACTAAGGTGTATTTCAAGAGGCTTACTACAGAATAGTGTGTGTACAGCAGTCATCGTTCATTTACAGGGACGCACAAAAGTTCGCGAACACATTTCCGTATTATTTAACTCCAGACGGAGAATTTTAAACTGTGCTACGCGTTTCCTAACTGAACTAAAATTTAACATCCTATGTAGTATATATACAAATCTATAGATCCTATACAGGGCTGAATAAAAGTATTCGGATTACTTAGATGTTATTTTTTAGCTTATTAAACGGTATGATTTGTAAAATTATTTTGGAAGCGTTGGAAAGTGTTACATAATCTATGCTTGACGCATGATTTTTCGTTCTTGTTATTTATGTTTTGCTTCAATCCTTCTCATTTGAAATACTGAAAATAAGATTTGAAATCTTTAGAAACATTTTCATATAATTTTATAGAGAACTTATTGACTCCTGAACCATTCATCCAAAATGATGTATTATTAATAAAATAGGAATAAAAATGCAAGTATTAATGATGTATTTTTGTGAAGAGAGAATGGTTTCTGTTTGTTGAAGCAAAACTAGAGATCGCTCTCTCATCTCTTCTGTATAAGATATTAATATTCCAAAGACAAATAAGATTATTGTGTCATTTGTTTTGGGAATTTTGTTTCGATAGTGTTCCATTTAATAAATTTGTGTTTTTGTTTATTCCTTCATTGGATAAGGGGTGAATTTTTAAACTATTTTTTGAGTAGATTTGTTATCCTTAATTTCACGCTGAGATAGGGCAAAATGACCTAAAATATTCAACCTCCTTAGTGGCTGAATTTCTAAAATGACTGTTTAGCCATTTTTTTAATAGATTTGTTATCCTGAATCTATCGTTTTTACCTAAAATTACTGATTAGATAAGGCAAAAAACATTTAACCCCTTTAGTGTTTGAATTTTTAAAATATCTGAAATATGTGTTTAACTATGTTTTAGTAGATTTGTTATCCTGAATTTCATGCTCCTATCTATAACTTCTGCTGAGATAGGGTGAAAAGATGAAATGCCCTAACACTTTCACACACCCCCTTCCTCAAAAATCCTTTCTTGGTGGGTGCCTACCAATTTCATTGCCCTAGGACCAATGGTTGAGACTCGCGTGGATGATGAGTCAGTTGTCTTTTATAAGTATAGATATCTTCTTTCGCTGTATTAAAAGGTTAAATTTCATTCCATTATTGTGGAAAGTGTTTTATAATCTATTTTTCTTTCTTTCTTTCTTGTATTTCATTTTGTATTTATTTTTTTTTTCAGAGTTTGCGGAATCTCAAAATCCTGTACGTAGGAGGTGTTTTTCCAGATTGTAAGTTCCTTTTCTCAGTTTGAATTGGGTGTATGTTTTATTGAGTGTAAGAAGGGGGAGCTTCTACTTGTTTTAATTTTGCATCCCTCCCTAAAGTGATATTCCAACTCCTTTTTGCTCATTGAATTCATTCCACTTAAATTTATTGCAAAACTTGCAACTTGTTTTTCAAACTGGGCAGGCCTTTTTCTCGAGAACTATTCCACCGACTTCCTTCATTTTCTTTATTTCAAATAAAGCTGATCATTTTTGGATGGATTAAGTGTTTTTCAGAACATTTTGGTTCCAATGACTGCCCTCCACTTTTAAAACTCAATGTTGGTTAGAGATCCTCCATTTGCTTCCGGATGCTTGTGACTAGAGAAATGATTGGAAGTTCGTAACGCATTCTCCTCCTCACACCAGACCATAGTATTCAATTTGTTACACAGACAACCCTTTGAATATAGAGTCCAAAAGTTATATCTTTTCTTTGTCATAAAAATCTCATGAAGAAGTAGAATCTTCCCACTCAAGTAGCTGTGAAAATGTTTAATCTAAAAATTGTTTTAAACCCGCCTAAAAAAGTAATCTATAGGTTATAGATTACATTTTTAGGGTCTTTTGTTCCCTATCAAAGTTCATTGATGGTATTTATTTCTAGTGACACCTGGTGGACTGCATCACATCGGAAGGTTAGCCAATCTTGTAAGTGTGCTGTTTTCTGTGGATTTATTTTTGGGAATGAGAGAGGATAAAGTAAGCATTTACAACAAACATCCAATCGTGGTTTTGTGCATATATGCCCTCTTTAACTTAACAACAAATGCTTTAAAAAATTTTCCAGGATTGGGCTGCCACATTCCCAACATTCTTGAAGAAACTGGCTGCTAATATCCAAACCCTCAACTGTTCAATACCTTGGCAAAAGACTGAGAGTGCCAAATAATTTTGCGAGAAGAGCGCTTTCCTTGACACTACCTACTCATTGACAGTGCATTGGACTTGACGTTAATTCAGATGTTATTCTAAAACCAAAAACGTTTTACATCACTTAGAAATAGAGATTTAACATTAAAAGAATTCTTAGTTTTATAAGAGGGATTAGAGAAGCATTCAGATTTATGGAAATTTACAATTTGTCTGCCTCTAATTAAATGTGTTAAAATGATTCATCCCACTCACCCACACACACGTAAAGTGGAAATTCATAAATCTGTTGCTCTATGAAAAAAGTAAACAAAAAAAAAAAATATCTTCTGTGATAAATAATATAATACAATCACTTGTTAACTTTAAATTAGTCTAATAATGCTTAAAGGGATTAACACGGAATATTTAAATACCTTTTTTAATGTAGATTACGTTCACACTATCGCTGACATCTTCAGATTTAAATGACAAATGCAATATTCTCACATATTTTTGGAAAATGGTAAACATAAACCATGAGATCACATGTCCAAGGCTAGCAGGTGCTTAAATTGGCCAAACTGGGAAACGTGAAAATTATTATTTGTTTTTATTGCTTTTTCAATCTATCGATCATCGCGTGCCAAATTTTAGCCAATTCAAAAGAAGCGGCATTGTTGCAAATGCAATCTTTTCGCAAATGTATTTCTATAGATTCCCGTATAATGGATGGGAAATATGCTTTTGCAGATTGATTTCAAGAATAGTAAAATAATTTTTCAATCAAGAGCTTATTTCCCATAATTCATCTTCTTTAGGTGAACTTACCATTTTCTTTGCTTCCCATTGTTGATAACTATTTTTTTACTGGTCAATTGTCCGTTCGTGGCCATGTATCTCCAATAATTCTTCAACATCTTTTTCCTCTACTTCCAAGTTAAGATCAAAATAAAGCCCACGTCCACAGTATCCTTTACCAATTTGTTTCCATAGCAAGGACACAATTTCTTCCAGGCTGCTTTGAGGCAATTCATTTTTATTTCTTTCCAAACCTTTACAATTGAGGGGTTTTTGTTACATAAAGCTGACGCTGTAATCTGTTGTTTAATAGTGTTAATTATAATGTCCTACAAATTTTTTTATCTAATGTCACTTGGTGGCAATGTATGTCTCAGGTTTTCGTTTTTTCCCCAGATGTTTCTAGAGCTTTTTTACCAGAAAGAAAGTGTATCTCTCTATATTAAAAAAAAGTAACCACCGCCGCGGCCGCTGCTGTCAATTAAGATTTTGTGCCTTGAAGTCTTTCTGGACTAATATCCAGAAAACTATTGGAAATAAAAATTTAAAAATTGGTGGTTTTATAAAGAAATGTTCGATAAACACGCTGAAGTACACAGTTTTTAAATCGAAGAATTATTTTAAGAGATATTTAATATTAAAGTTGGTCAAAATAATTTTCTTATAAAAGTTCTATAGAAACGAAAGCTATGCACAGGAATTTAACCATAATTTGTAAGGATATAGTTGACAAGGTTGGGGTGTGCAGACTGCAATTATTTTTTCAATTTGACTCATTGTTTGAGGTTATATTTAAATTTTTTATTCAAAATTTTCATTATTTTAACGAAGATTTATTTCATATTTCATAAATTCCATTATTTGAACCGTTGCCAATTTGTAAAATAGCGCACGTAATAATATTCCCTTTCAATTAAGAAATGTATCTACACGAGACTATTAAAAACAGAAATAAAACTTTAAAATAACAATTAAATGATCACGTGTTAAAAGCAATAAATGTAGAAAATGACGGAATAAAAAATATACTTGCACTTGAATATTAAAAAGATAAATAATTAAATTATTCCGCTTTTTCAAAGCATTAAGTAGAGTAAGATTGATTTATTTCGACAAAATATTTTATCTATTATTGCAAATTTTAAAACAGCGTAATTAATAATATTTCCCTTCAATTAAAAGCTATATTTTTACGTTTAAATCAACGAAATAACTAATAAATTGGTAAAATATAATTAAAAATACTGACAAACGTTGAATTAAAAATCACTCGATGACATAACTACCATGCGTAACGCATCTGGTATAAATTGAATGCGACACCACAGATATGCACTTTTGGCTTTAAATCCTATATTTTGGCGACAATTCTTTTCTTTTATAGAAAGTAGGAGTCGGGATAATGGAGTAATACCCAATTTTCTATTAGCATCGTTATAAAATTTCCCGATGCAATGACATTGCTTACTTAACCATTTTGCACAAGTTGATTTTCAAATGTTTTACACAAGGCCGATTATAGCAGCCGATTACAGCAGGTCATTTAATTATAATTCAATCTTCCGCAATCGTTTTAAGGTTGATCAAATCAGAGTGTTTTTACAGTTTGTGGTGTCAGAACGGGGGTTGGCAAGCGTAGCTCGTAGGGGGCAGAGCCCCCTAGTATCATTAAAGTAATGCCCTATTGTTATTCAGAATATCTGAGATGTTACTCCAAAACTGTCAAAAAACACTTTATGTTGTAAACTTTGATATGAGTATTTGATTCTATCTCAGAAGTTCAAAAATGTGGCTTAGCACTATCTTGCCCCGACCCCCTCAATGAGTCTAATGGATGTGATAGAGTTGAATGAATCATTCAAAAATTTTCTTAGGGTTATGTTGGTCGTATCACACATGCCAAAGCACCTAAAAAGTTCCCTTGTATAAAGATTTTTAAAATTTGCAATCATCAGCTGATCCTTAGGTTGAATCAGCGAGACATCCTGACTTTTTGAAAGGGAAGAAGATAAATAAACTGCAGATTTTGAGATTAAAAGCTCTATTCATTTTTATTAACACTTTCCAACCTAGTTGAAAAGTGTTTATGACTTCGGTTTGTCTGTCCGTGCTCTAACTCCCGTAAATAGGCTCGGATTGCCTTGCAATTTTTATATGTTATTGTTGTTATCTATAGCACGTTCCCTATTTCAACTGAAGTGTGTAGCACTTATAGTTTTTTTACAGGGACACTCAAAAGAATTCCGTTACATTACGGTCTATGGGGAAAAATCATTTGCGGTTTATTTTAATGATGTTACACAATTACAAACACATTGTAATTGATATATATCACTAAGGTGTATTACAAGAAGCTTAATATGGAATAGGGTGTGCATAGCACTTTTAGTTAATTTACAGGGACAGTCAAAAGAATTCCGTTACATTACGTCTGTGGAGAAAAATCGTCTGTGGTTTATTTAAATAATGTTTCACTATTTTAAACGCATTGAAAATTATATATATCACTAAGATGCATTACAAGAGGCTTACTACAGAATATTGTGTGTATAGCAGTCATCGTTCATTTACAGGGACACACAAAAGAATTCTCTACTGTCTGTTAACAATAATTCCTGGAAGTGCGTTTTAAGTTACTGAACGCGATTTTTAATTTAACTCACTTTTTGTTTATTACATGGTGTGTATAAATTCTGTAGATCCTATACAGGGCAGCACAAAAGTTCGCGAACACATTTCCGTTTATTGACAGAAACTCCAAAAGATTTTAAACTGTGCTACGCGTTTCTTAACTGAACTAAAATTTAGCATCCTATGTAGTCTATATACAGATCTATAGATCCTATACAGGGCTGAATAAAAGTATTGGGATATTTTTCCGAATATTGTATATGCTGGAAATTCCTGAAATTATGTTTTTAAATAGGTTATGCGTTTTCCAAATTGTTTACTTAGATGTTATCTTTCAGCTTATTAATCGGTTACGATTTGTAAAATTATTTTGGCAGCGTTGGAAAGTGTTACATAATCTATGCTTGACACGTGATTTTTCTTTCTTGTTATTTTAATATTCCATTTACCTATTTGAAAATTATGCATCAATGCATATTTTTTTATGGTGAAACCATAAATCTAATTTTTATAAAGATTGCATTATTAGAACCAAAGTTGTATTTCATCTCAAAAGGCTGATTTTTGTATTTAAAAAAAAAAAGAAATAAAATGCTAATAGACAATGATGTCATTAATAATGCTAATAGGGAGAAACTAATTTTTCTTAAATATTGCATTTAGTCCATATGACAGATAATATTATGGCTATTGGGTCGGTTGAAAAAAGGTACTTATGTATTATCCATGCTAGTTTTAAGCCAACTGCGCCAGGCATGGAGCCAATATAACTAATCATATTAACCCTTACATTTTGTTTTCTTGCTGAGAATAATCTATAATATTATTCTTTCTTATTTACTATGCTATTTATCATTTATCAGTTTTACTAAAATAATGTTATTTACTATTTTTAACAGTGTTATAAATTTAATAAACATATATTACATTTTATTTATTTTATTCATTAATTAGCATTTTTAATGTTATTTGATAATGTTAAATGACTGCGTTTGAAAACATGATTGGCAACGATAAACAAGATTGGTAATTGGCAACTATTTTTGGCAATCCATCTCCTGGCATGGATAATACGTAAGTACAAAAAAAATAAAAAATAAAAAAACGAATTTTTTTTTTCTTTGGAAAATGAAATTTATTAATTAAAGGATAAAGTGTAGGGCTCCCAAATGGTCCCCTTTTTCCCTCTAAAGTCCCCTTTTTAGAAAAAGGTCCCCTTTTGTGCATTTTGGTCCCCTTAGTCCCCTTTTATGACTGGAAATAAAAGAAAAATTGCCGCAAAATGCAAAAAACTTTAAAAATTGCTAAAAGTTAAAAAATTGTAGAAGACAAAATTTATTATAATGCGCTAAAACATTATAACCAGAATTCTTTCACGAATGTCAAAAAATTGCCGTGGAATGTGGAAAAACATTAAAAAACGGATTGGAAATCTCATTAAAAATCACTAAATTTCAAAAATCTACAAGACAAAATTTACTGTCATAAAATCGTCGCAAAATACACACACACACACAAAAAAAAAAAAAAAAAAAAAAAATTGCATAAAAATTTAGCCAAAAGTCAAAAATTGCTGCACGAATTCTGAATAAATTTTATTGAAAGGAAGACAAAATTTATTAAACTGGGCTATTGAAACCGGATTCTTTTTCATAATGTCAAAAAATCATTCCAAAACGAAAAAAAAAATCTAAAACTCATATAAACTGTGCAAAATTAAAAAATTGCTGCACGAATTCCGAATAATTTTTATTAAAAAGAGGCAACATTTACTGTATTGGGCTAAAAAAATTGAAACCAGATTCCTTTTACTACTTTGCAAAAAACCCCTACAAAATGTATAAAAATTGCAGGGAAAAAAAATGTTAACGATGTAAACGGAATTGTTTCACAAATGTCATAAAACACCGCAGAATGTGGAGAAAAAAAAGAAAAAAGCTAGAAATTGCTAAAAATTCAAATCAAAAAACATAATTGCAGAAGAACAAAAATATAAAAGTTTGCAAGTGAATTCTTTTTACGAATGTCAAAAAATTAGCACAAGTCACAAAAAAAACCCTGTAATTTTCATAAAAATTTCATGAAAAATTTAAAAATCACTATACAAATTTTGAATAAACTATTGAAAAAAGGAAAAAAATTACTACTGGGCTAAAAATTCTTAAAATGAATTCCTTTTATTAATGTGAAAGAAATCACCATGAAACATGGAAAAAAAGGGGGTACAAATTGCCTGAAAAATTAAATTTAAAAAAATCTTAATCAAAAAATTTAAAAACTAACTTTAGACATGTAGGTACTTTCCTGCCAAATCTTGTAGCTCTCTGCGCAACAGTCTCTTCATCACACAGATAAATTATAGATATATAATAGATATATTATAGATATAGTTTTATTTTCAGTTTTGATGGAGAAGTATTATCTCAGCTATTAAAGGAAATCGTAATTAAAATTTCTTCTTTTTTATAATGTTTTCTTTAATATATATTTATCAGAAGAAAATATTGGAATCATAAAAAAAATTTCCTCTTTTTTTAATGGATTTACACATTTTAGGTTTACTTGAATACGATTTGATTATTTTAAAAAAATCTCTCTGTATGTGATATACATTTTGTAGCCATTCTATATCAAAATCTGAAGCAAGGAATTTCATCAAATGGCTGATTATGTTTTGGCGTATATGGCTCAACAGGTGGCACTATTATGCTGCATTTTTAGATAGATTTTGTAAGAAATACTACCTATTACATTCTCCCCTGAGTTGGAATTTCTGAAAATTTTTTGCAGATCTACACTGATCATGACTCCTAGAACCCAACCCCCCAGTTCAAAACTTTATCTATCCATCTATATCACTTTTTTATGGGCACGATAACTTCAATAATTCTGCACAAATCTTTTCCAAACAGATACATAAAATCTCTGTCAAGTTCGTTAATGGGCAAAATCGAACCAGGGGGAATGGAAAGGGGAGGGGGGCTTTTTGTAAAAACAGAAAAAAACCATAACTTTTTAATTATGATACGTATCAAATCCGTTTAAAGTTATTACTTCTAGGAAAAATGTATGTAGGCCAAAAATGTATGTATGACAAATTTTTGATTTCATTAAAAATGCCTTCAAGGGGGGTGGGGGGTGGGGGGGGGGAATAAGGGCTTAAGAAGAAAAAAATTCATAACTTCATCAATTCACAAGATATCAAATCCACTTAAATTTATTATAAATCTCTTTTATATTATCTACAACTTTTATATTGACAAGTTTTTTATAGACCAACTCTTATAGCAAAAAAAAAAAAAATAAATAAATAAATAAAAAAATCCCTGCTGGCTCCGCATACAGGCACAGGTATATTTCGAAGTGGGCAGTCCCAACTGCTGCATCATGGCGAAAAGGTCTTTCTTCTGCAATTCCCAAGAAACAGGCACCCCACGGTCTGCGTCTTTGAAATCTACGTGTGCCTGTAGGCCGAGCCATCAGGGATTTTTTTTACTTTTTACATGAGGTATTTTAATAAGACAATCTGGGTAAAATTTCATCAAACTTCACATTAAGTTAACTCTTAACATAAATCGATGCTGATTAGATTTTGGTGTATTTCACCCAACAGGTGGCGCATCTCAGTTTCTATTGTATAGAAAGGAACTGAATTTTATGTTTGAGTTAAAAATTAACAATATATATTTATGTTAATCTAATTTTAAATTTTATTAGTTAACAGGAGGCGCTGTTATGCTGTGCTTTTTTATTCCCTGATTACTGTTACTACAAGTTAAATTCCAAGAAAAGCACTGTTCTTTTGTAATTGTTAATGCATAATACCGCTAACAATTGATTCATTTCTTAGATCCATTCATTTTTACTATTTATAGTTTATTCCAAATCATTTTTTGCTGTTCTAAATATAACCCATCTTGGCGTAGGATATTTGAGTGTGTTAAATAAAGCTATGTATATTGTTTAGTGACAAGATAATCAATTGTTTAATGATACCTTTCCTTTGTAAGGATAATCATTTAACATATTTTCTGAAGTATATTTTAAAAAATTGCATATTTAGGGAAACTTGGTGCTGTATTTTTAGACATGTATTCCCTTTTCAGTCGCCTTTTTAAATATAACTGGTCCCCCAAAGTTCCCTTTTTTAGTATAAATGGTTCCCCAAAGTCCCCTTTTTAAATAAAAATGGTCCCCTTTCCCCCTTTTTGAGGACTAAAATGTGTTGGGAGCCCTGAAAGTGTTTTGATAGGAATAATAAATGAAACCTTTCAATCACACTTACCCACTTGTCGTTTTTTTAATTAAAAGCAGATGTCCATATGGCAAAAATTAAAATCTATTGATTGCTAGATTAGAACTTAATTTGTGTAGTGCTAATACAACAGTGGGTTTTGGATTTTTATTTATTTATTTTTTTACTTCTATCGATTCTATAACAGACTTAAATTGGTGTACTAACTTTCCAGATTTGCATATTTGTCTGGCTCTTCTATCTTAATTTCCTTCTTTTTTTTTTTTTCCTAATAAGCAGTTTTTACATCTAATAAAAAGAAAGAAAGAAAATCCTATTTGGAGTAAAAGTCTTGGTTATGGAATTAAAAGTCAATTCAATGGATTGAGATTGAAACTCTCACAACAATCTGTATTTTTGTTATGGGTAGATTTAAAGTAATGCATTATAACAGCCTCATAGGTGTATTAAAATTTGATTTCAGTTAGAAAAACTCAGAATTCACACATGTATTCTTTTAACAGGAGCGGTTGGGTTTAGCACACAATCAAAATGTGGACGACGATGTTGTCTATGCGATAAGTAGAGGCTGTAAAAAATTAAAGTAAGTAAGCAAGCTCATTCTCTTTTTTCTTCTTTTTACGTATTTCCTAATTTTATAGTGATTTCTTTTTTGTTCTTTTCCAGACATCTTGAATTATCGGGTTGTAATGATATCAGTGATTACTCTCTGACGTCTCTATCTTCGTGCTACAGTTTAAGGACGCTCCACATTAGTTATTTAGACAGAGTAAGTTTGCATTTTATTGAGAAAAATAATCTCTTCATTATTATTATTTTTTTTTTTATCCTGCAAGTCCTATGAAATAGACAAAATAAGAAAGGTCATTACTATTAGTTGTATCTTCTTGGTACGAATAATACATAAGTAGCCAAAGAAAAAGAAATTAAAAAGTGTAGTATGGCTTTCATTGAAATAACAGCTAAAAAATGAAAGTGTCCATTCAACCCTGTACGATTGGGATCTGAGCCATTCTGACACTGTAAACATTGAAAACACGTTAATGGGATCCGCTTTAAAATTATTACAAAAGATTGAATTATAATTAAACGACCCGTGCAGATCTCCTGTAATCGGGTTTCCATTCATTTTCCTTTGACTGAGTGAATTTGAAGGCCAAATCAACTGCCTTCGAAACAGCTAACCACTATTTTCGTTCTAATAAATTCTAACGCCTTGTAATAATATAGTTCTTTTAAATGCTAAAAGGTGTAAATTAACAACAATTAAAATAACTTTTATTAGGTTGTTTGACATGTTTCGACTCACTCCGAGTCATTTTCAAAAACAAATGAGAATATTCCATAATGGCACGGGCTTTGAAGTTATTATTTTCATGTACTTTAAAAAAAATTATGCACATTATCTTTTATTAGCTCACAGGCTATCAAAGCCTGAGAGCTTATGTGCCCGCCCGTTCTGTATGTATGTATGTATGTATGTACGTAACGCGATAACTCTTGACAGAAATAACCGTTTTGCTTCCAATTTTGTTTATAGGTTCCTTGTGATAAGGCGCTTCCCTGATTAGTTTTAGGGATTGATTGTTTAACTATAAAGGGGGGAACGGGGGGGGCTAACCCCCTTAATTAAGATAAGTGGTTTTTTCATGCAGAATTGTCCAATTTTCTTCAAATTTTGTATATAGGTTCATTGTGATAAGGTTCTTTCCTGATTAGTTTTGGGGGTTCATAGGTTAAGTATAAAGGGGGTAACGGGAGGAATAATCCCCCCCCCTCTTATTTTAGATAAATGTTTTTTTTCATGCAGAATTATCCGATTTTCTTCAAACTTTCTATATGGGTTCATTGTGGTAAGGGGCTTCCCTGATTAGTTTTGGGGGTTCAATGGTGAAGTGTAAAGGAGGGAAACGGGGGCTACCCCCCCCCTTAATTTTGATAAATGGGTTTTTCATGCAGAATTATCCAATTTACTCCAAATTTTGTATATAGGCACATTGTGGTAAGGCACTTCCCTGATTAGTTTTCGGGGTTCACTGGTAAAGTATAAAGGGGGGAACGGGGGGGACTAACACCCCTTGATATAGATAAATGGGTTTTTTAAACAGAATTATCCGATTTTCTTCAAATTTTATATATATGTTCATTGTTATAAGGCGCTTCTCTGATTAGTTTTGGGGGTTCTTTGGTTAAGTATAAAGGGGGGGGGCTAACCCCCCCCCCTTAATTTAGATAAATGGATTTTTCATGCAGAATTATCAGATTTTTTCAAATTTTGTATATAGGTTCATTGTGATAAGGCGCTTCTCTGATTAGTTTTATGGGTTCATTGGTTAATTATAAGAAGGAGAAAAGGGGGATGGTTCCCCCCTCTTAATATATTGTCGATTTCTTCATTTTTCTAGGGCTTATTTCAAATTCTTTGAAATAAGAATATAATTTACAGTTAGTGTGAATAGCCTGTGAGCTCAATGCCGTCAGTTTAACTGGGCAGTTTTCTTTTATTTTTTACTTGGTTGTTTATTTTCATATCTGTGTCCATGGAGTCACTCGAGCCACAGTTTCGGTAAATTAAAAGATGCCGCATCGTTACCTATTGTATTTTTGCGTGTTAGTATCTCTATGGTTTCTCTTATTATGGATGGATAGTATAGACTGGAGGGAAATGTTATTTTACTTTCATTGAAATTTATTGGGATGGTTTCTTCTTGATATAATCTTGCCAGGGCTAGTTTTTCTATTATACTTAATATCAGCTATAGGCTCTTTTCTTCTGTAAATAAATTTCCTGCTGGTGGTACTAATTCTTGAATCCGCCTTCTTTAATAAAAGGTATTTCATAGACTCCTGAATAATTCTTGAAATGAATTGGGTCCATTTTACTGCAAATGATATTCTTTAATTTCTGAGGGGATATTGAAATGTTTAAGGCTGTATTTTAATTTTTCAAAAAAGCTTGGATACTATTGAAGAGTATAAAGTTTATATTTTTGAGAATCAACTTTCTTTTCTGGTTTTTTGTAATTGGTGATATCCATGATTAATTTATTAATATGGTGTACTTTAAAACCATTATTACAAGCAATTTTACGATTATCTAATTCATTATTCAATTTCAGTACATACTATAAAGGCCCGTCTATGAAAAATCTGTAGGCTGAAATTTTGTATGTAAATGGAGACCATGCGTTATTTGGTATGGTAGATTGGTTAGCCATACTTTTGGAGAACATGCGTTATTTGGTATGGTAGGTTGGTTATCCATCCATAATAAGAGAAACCATAGCGATATTAACATGCAAAAATATGATATGTAACGATGCAGCATCTCTTAATTTGCCGAAACTGTGGCTCGAGTGACTCCATGGACACAGATATGAAAATAAGCAACCAAGTAAAAAATAAAAGTTAATGTGCGTAATTTAAAAAAAAGTACATGAAAATAATAACTTCAAAGCCCGTGCAATTATGGAATATTCTTATTTGTTTTTGAAAATGACTCGGAGTGAGTCGAATGATTTAATGAGGTTTATCAAAAGTGAAGTTGAAGGCGATGAAAGAATAAATTTGGCAGTGTCAGGTTTTGGCTTCGTGAAAAAAAGATGATGATAGAAACTTTAGAAAAAGGAAAGGTTACACCGATGTTTCTAAACATTTACCAACTGCTGCTACTCTATTAACAACTTCTCCAAAGCAAGACTTGAGGAAAAATTGCGTTTTTTGTAACGGAAGACATCTGAGTTCAGAATGTTTCTCAGCACGTAAGATGAGTTTTACTGAGAAGCAGAATATATTGAAAGACAAAAGGTGTTGTTTTTTATGTTTAGCGTCAGGCCACACAACGAAACAATGTAAAGCTATCCTGAAGTGTTTCTTTTGTGATAAAAAACATGCATCTGTGATGTGTCAAATTCTTGATAAAAACAAATTAAATGAAAGGAAAGGGGAAGAAAAATCGTCTGGAAATGAAGTAAATATGGCTAATGTCAGTAGAGGAAATGAAGTAAATATGGCCAATGTCAGTAGAAATCCCAAAGTCTTTCTACAGACACTCAAAGCAAAAATCACTTCAGATAACAAAAAGAAAGTTGTTCGACTGATTTTAGACTCAGGTTCACAGAGATCGTATATTTGAAAACATTTAGCCAAAGAAATGAAGTATTTACCTCTTCGAGAAGAAAAAGTCTCTCATTCCCTTTTTGGCGGAGTCATAACAAAGGAATATAATCATATACTACTACAAGATAAGATTAAGTGATTTGAAAGAAAATTTTAAATGCAATTTTGAGGTTTTGGACCAAAACATTATCTGCGAAAATGTTATGCCTGTAGGGAAAGGATCCTGGTATAAAGAATTGTCGGAAAAAGGCATCACTCTGACGGATATTGGTGAGACTCCTGAATCTATTCAAGTATTGATTAGAACCGATGTAATTGGAAAATTACTGACAGGTCGTAGAGAAATATTGTCGTCTGGACTAGTAGCACTGGAAACACACTTAGGATGGACCTTAATGGGAAAAGTGCCTTAAAATAACGTATCTAAAGAAAACTTAGCTTTAACAGTTACATCTATGTTCGTGAATGAAGCAGAAATTAGCAATTTATGGAAACTCGATTTACTTGAAATAAATGATCCAATTGAAAAACAATCTAAAATGGAGATTGATCGTCAGGTAAAAGAGCATTTTTTACAGACAGTAAATATGAATGAGGATAATCGTTATGAAATTTCTTTGCCATGGGTGGAAGATATACCACCTTTACCCGATAATTTCAGTTTAGCTAAGAAAAGATTAATTAATGTTACAAACAAGTTGCTTACCAATAACCTTTATCAAAAATATTAACAAGTGCTTTTAGGCTGGCTTGATGATAAAATTATTGAGGAAATTCCCAAGTCTGAAATGAATCTTTACGGAAACTATTTGCCTCATCGACCAGTAATAACAGAAAGCAGTACAACTCCCATTCGTCCAGTGTTTCGACGCATCAGCTAGAATACAGAACCATCCTTCTCTGAATCAGTGTTTACATTCTGGACCAAATCTCATTGAATTAATTCCTGACATTCTCTTATGTTTTAGAGAAAAGAAATTTGGCATTGTAGCTGATATCAGGAAAGCAATTTTACAAATCGCTGTACGGAAAGAAGATCGCGACTTTTTGCTTTTCTTGTGGTGGAATGATCCAGAAGAAAGAAATATTAAAATGTTTCGACATGCTAGAGCCATGTTTGGAGTCAAAAGTTCCCCGTTTCTTCTTGCTTCCGTCATAGAATATCACATAAAAAACGATAAAGAATACGATCCGCATCATAAACAGCAATTGCTGAGACGCTTTTATGTTGGCAATGTCGTTGCTAGTGTCCATAAGCAAAAAGAATTAGAAAAGTTTATTGCTGATTCTAAGTGCCTTATGGCTAAAGGTGGATTTGATTTGAGAGGATGGGAACATACGGAAGAAAGAAAAAATAGCGAAGAAACTGCTGTACTGGGATTACAATGGAACAGATTTCTAGACGTTTTGAAGGTTAATGTAAGCTGGACGAAAGATATAAATTTAGAAAAAATAACTAAACGAATCATGCTATCAGTTGCACATAAAGTTTTTGATCCTATTGGTTTTACGTCTCCTGTTATGATTTGTCCCAAGATGATGTTGCAGAAAACATGGAAAGAAGGTATCGCCTGGGATGAAGAAATTGCAAGTGATCTAAAATATGAGTTTATTGAATGGTTTCGTGAATTGAATATTTTACAAGAAATTCAGATTCCAAGATATATTCAGTTCACCCTGGATAATGTAAAAGATTGTACTCTTCACACATTTTGTGATGCAAGTCAGTATGCGTATGCTGCTGTTATATTTTTGAGGATAGCAAGTGAAGATAATGTTGAATTATTCCTTCTTGCTTCGAAATCCCGCATAAGTCCTTTAAAATGCGCAACCATACCTAGAATGGAACTTTTAGCTGCTTTGATTGGTGCCAGATTGGCTAAATCAGTAACTGACGCATTGGGCTGGGAAGATATGGAAAGATATTTTTGGAGTGATTCCTCGACGGTTCTTGCATGGATATCCTGAAAAGAGAACTGGTCTGTCTTTGTTAGGAACAGAGTTCAAGAAATCAAAAATTTGAGTGATCCTGTTTTATGGAAATATATACCTGGTGAAATGAATCCAGCAGATCTGCCATCTAGAGGCTGTAAAGCAAAGAAGCTGGTATCTCTCAAATGGTGGGAGGGTCCATCTTGGCTTCGAAATCCTGAAGAATATTATAAATATATGAATTTCACATGTCAAAACATAAATGAAGAAGAAATTGAAAAAGAGAAATTGAAGTCTACAAAATTACTGGTTAATGTTGATGAAAGTCCAGAGAAAACCTGGTACTACCGGTATTTTTCCAGTTATGAAAAAAACGTGTGTCTTGTTGGTTGGATACTACGTTTCAGACATAATTCTTCTAATCCAAAAGAACAAATTAGAGGAGAATTGACAAGTCATGAATTTAAGAAAGCAGAAGCGAAGATAATTTGGATGATACAACAAGAATGTTTTTCCCATGAAAGCGATGAGAGATTGAAAAATCTTGAGACGTTTAAAGATCAACAAGAAATAATACATGTAAAGACTAAAATTATGTATAGACAAGACAATATGGATTTCCTCACACCTATGGTTGTTCCTTCAAATCATGAAGTTACCAAACGATTAATTTTACATTTTCACCTCAAAATTTGTCATGCAGGTCCTCAGATTCTTTTAAATTTGCTTAGAGAAAAATACTGGATTCTGAATGGAAGAAGAACTGTGACTTCTGTTTTATCCAAATGCACCATTTGTAAAAGATTTAATTCTAAGAATTTGGAATCTTCTCCTGTTTCTCTACCAGAAAATCGAGTAAAAGATGCAGCAGTATTTCAAATTATCGGTCTTGATATGGCTGGCCCTCTATTTCTTAAAAATAATCAAAAGAGTTGGGTTATCATATTTACATGCGCTATCTACAAAGCTGTACATTTTGAACTTGTTACTTCAGCATCTACGGAGGCTTTTTTGATGGCTTTAAGAAGATTTGTATCATGCAGAGGAAGATGTTCTATTATATATTGCGACAATGGTCCGAATTTTATTGGTGCAGCTAATTTTTTGAAAAGATTGAATTGGAGTCGCATAGTGAAGTATGGAGCAAACAATTCAATTGAATGGAAATTCAACCCACCGACTGCTGCATGGTGGGGCGGATGGTGGGAGAGAGTGATGAAAGATCTATTAAAAAGAGTCTTATTACAAGCCTGTTTAAACTATGAAGAGATGATAACTGTATTGGCTGATTGTGAAAGTATTATAAATTCTCGACCAGTAACTTACATGTCAGAGAAAGAATCTATCAAACCCATATCTCCAGACATGTTTTTGAAAGACATTCATGAGTGTGGTTTACCAGACGTTGATGCAATTGAGGAAAACTCTCTCACTAGAAGACTTAAATATAGGCAAGAACTGCAAAAGGATCTAAGAAATCGATTTAGATTAGAATATTTAGGTCTACTTATCCAACGGCCAATCGGGAAACGATTCCAACATTCAGTGGCTGTAGGAGATATAGTCTTGGTGGGAGCAGATAACAAGAAAAGAATTAACTGGCCATTAGGACTTGTTACAGAGCTCATTCCTGGTAAAGATGGAAAAATTCGCCTTTTAAAGTTACAAACGTCTCATTCGCAGATACTTCGGCCTGTTCAAAGAATTTATCCTCTAGAAGTGTCATCGAGTGATTGTATCAAAATTAATTTTCCTAAACCAACTTTGAATAAAACTCAGGTTGAGCCTTTAAAGAACGAATCTCAAGTTAAAAAGACTAGATCTGGTAGAATGATAAAAATGCCAGAGAGACTTGATTTATAATGTTCATGTAAATGTATTTATTTAATGTGAAGTTTTGATTATACGAGATAATCAAAAGGTGGGAGGATGTTAAACCTATTGTCCATGTTTTATTTATTTCCTTTTTTATCCTCTCATCTTTTATTCTCGTGATGCATTTTTTTGTAATATGTAACGTGAATTAGAATTTGTTTACTACTGTTTTAAATATTTTCATGGATTAAGGTAGAAATTTCTACTGCTGAATAAATTATTAGTATTTTGAAAGCTTAAGAGGTTAATTGACTTCTTTCTGTATGCTTTAAGTTATTAATTGGCGTCCGCATTATCTTTTAGAAAGCTGAGGTGTTAAAATAACATCTTTTTGAACGCTTTAACTAACAGGTACCACTATTTCCAAATTACAGTCTGTAGGAATTTGTTGCTTGCGTATTTATAACTCATATAAATAATCATAATTAGCGGACTGTAAACACTTTAAATTAATTTATTTCACTAAATGAAACAATGCGTAGCGTGCCCTTTTGGCAGAACAACAAACATAACTTCAGTTCAGTTCGATTTCATTTTCAATCGAGGGGAGTTCGCGACGCCCTCTCGCGGGACTTATCAATTCTCAGTTTTCAACAATAAACATTCTCCCCCGGATTGAAATTTACAAATTTCAATAACTTAGAATCCTTACAATCATATAAATTTACATAGCACAATTACAGCAAAAATTATTACACAACAAATAGATATACACAGCATAATAATAAAAATGTAAAATTAACAATAATTAATCACTATATTCTTTCTTAGGTATCAATAGGAAGGACAGCTATTTTCGTAATTGAACGCTTTAATTCACCTGATTTAGTGCGAACCTTTACTACCCTGACCTTGCCATCCGCTCCTGTATAAATTTTACTTATGCGGCCTAAGGCCCATTTACATACAGGCAAAAAGTCTTCCTTCACTAATACCATTAAACCTGTAGTTAAATTATCCTTTTCCACAATCCATTTAGATCTCTGTTGTAACGTATTTAAATAGTCTAATCGCCATTTTTCCCAAATTTTCTGGACGACCCTCGTAGTTTTTTGCCAACGGCCTAAACGATTAATATTAACATCAATTAACGACGGTTCGGGTATAGCATTGATAGGTCTCCCGATCAAAAAATGACCGGGAGTCAAGACCTCAAAATCGTCGCAATCATTTGACAGGGGAGTAAGAGGTCGAGAGTTCAAAATACCTTCTACCTGAATAACAATAGTTTCGAACTCTTCATAATTAAATCGCAAGTCACCCATCGCTCTTTTAAGGTGATGCTTCACAGATTTTACTCCAGCCTCCCAAAGTCCTCCGAAATGAGGAGACTTGGGAGGTATGAATTTCCAGTCGATATTTTCAGATATTAAATAATTCACCAAAATCTCATTTGGAAAATTTATCATTTTATAAAACACCTTCAGTTTGGAATTTGCCCCAACGAAATTCCTAGCGTTATCCGTAAATATCCTAGAACATTTTCCACGCCTAGCCATAAACCGTTTTAGAGTAGCAATCAGAGCATCAGAAGTTAAATCTGAAAGAAGTTCAAGATGGATTGCTCGAGTCACGAAAGATATACAAACACAGATAAATATTTTGTTCAAAGAACCTTTGCGCTGATTTTTATAAGTTACTAAAAACGGCCCACAAAGATCCAAACCGGTGCAATTAAATGCCGGTGACTCATTAATTCTCTCATAAGGCAATTCACCCATTAACTGCGAGCATGGAGTTGGTTTTACCTTAAAACAAATAACACAAGAATGTACCGTTTTTCTTGCCAAATTTCTACCCCCTATAGGCCAAAATTTTAACCTCACAGAATTCAAGAGTCCTTGAGGACCAACATGAAACAGACGCTTGTGCATAGTAAGAAAATAAATTTCACTTAATTTTGAATTTTTAGGCAATATAGCAGGATGTTTCTGCTCATAAGATACGGAAGCTTTGTTAAGTCTTCCGCCAACTCGCATTATACCCTGGTCATCTATAAATGGATTTAAAAAATTAATATTACCTGTCAGAGCCTTCTTACCACCTAAATTTTTTTGTGACGCTCTAATTAAAACATTTTCAGTTTCCCTGATTTCTTCTAAGGTCAAATGACCTCTTCTTTTAAGAGGAGATCTGCAGTTAAATATAAATCTGCGAATAAAAGAAAAAACATGTAACAGTTTAAAATAGTCATTAGTCAGTTCAAAAAGTTTGTCAAAAAAACTAAAGTTCTCGTTGATAAAAAATGAAGTCATTGTACAGTTATTTGCCTTTTCGGAAGATTTAATTTCACTTAAATAGTTCTCATTTTCACTTTCACTTAGTAAGTCACTTTCAGAAGAAACCGACTGCAAATAACGTGAAAGTTCTGGATCCATCAAAAATTCAGGGCCTGTAAACCACTTGGAATTGTTCACAAGAGAGTCAGCACTTATTCCTCGCGAAAGAAGATCTGCAGGATTGTCTTTACCAGCACAATGAAACCATGTCTCTGGTTCCGTCAAATTTCGGATTTCATCAACACGATTGGCAATAAAGGACTTCCATTTCTTGCTAGATCCCTTTATCCAGCATAAAGTAATTTTTGAATCTGTCCAGTAGTAGATTTTAGAAGTATTTTTTACATCGATTACCTTTTTAATTTGTGATCCTAAGCGAGATGCAAGTAAAGCACCAAGCAACTCTAGTCGCGGAAGAGTTATTTTCTTTAGTGGGGCAACTCTGGTTTTAGATGCTATTAAATTAACTGACACTTGGTCGAAATCTTGCACTCTTAAATAAACAACAGCACCATAAGCCTTCTGACTTGCATCGGAAAAGCAATGAATTTCAACATTGTTTGTATCAGATGACAGGAATACAAATCTAGGCACTTTAATTTGCGTTAATAGAGGAAGTTCTGAACACTACTGAGTCCACTTTTCACAAATGTCAATGGGGAGCTCAGCATCCCAGGACAGCTTACGAATCCATAATTCTTGGAATAGGCATTTAAGTCTTATAGTGAATGGAGTAAGGATACCAGTTGGATCGTAAATTCTGCCGGAAGTCTGTAAAACAAACCGTTTTGTATTTTTCCTAGTCTTCAAAAATTCTATTAAGCTTGAAATGTCTATGCTAATAGAATCTTGTTTAATGTCCCATGATATGCCCAATACCTTCAATGAATTCATAACCTTATGATTTTGATCAAATGGATAAATTTCGAAACCTTCTTCTATCCACCGTTCTAGTAACGACTGGTCATTTGTTAACCACTTTCTCAAATTCAAACTGGCTTGACTCATAATCATCTTAGCCTCATGTGAGATCTTCAGAGCTTCTTCAATACTATCAGTACCACTCACTAAATCGTCGACATAAAGGCACGTATCAAGAATTCGAAAAGTTTCAGGATATTGATCTTTAAATTTTTTTATATGTTCCTTTATTGTGGCAGCTAGAAGAAATGGACTAGAATTTAATCCAAAAAGTAAACGCTTAAAACGATATATTTGGATATTCAAATTATCAAACACTTCATCTTTCGGATTTTCGATAACTTCCACAAATAGAAATCTGACAGCGTCTCTGTCCTTTTCTGATAATGAAATTTGGAGAAATGCTTTCTCCACATCTGCCAAAATTCCTATTTTATTTAATCTAAAATTAACGAGCAATTGGAAAATACCAGGGTTTAAATTGATACCAGGCCACAAACAATCATTTAGAGAGAGTTGTCCTACATCGTGAGAACTGGCATCGAATACAATACGCGTTTTCGTTGTAACACTATCTTTTCTAAAGACCGCTCGATGTGGCAAATAGAATATTGGTCTGTCCTTTGGCTTAGTTGGATCTGACACCCTTTCAATAATATCAAAATTAAGATATTCTTTCAAAATTTCTTTGTACTGAGAAAACAAATTATCATCATTACGCATTTTATTAATTAAATATTTGAATTGTTTCTCAGAAATCTTATAGTTATCACTCAAATTAATCCAGTCTTTTTTCCACGGCAGAGCTACTTCGTATCGATTATCTTTACAAGAAATTGTTTCGGTAAAAATTTCTAATGCCTTATCTTCATCATTACAATAAGGGTCATCTCTAATCCCAATTGATTCTAAATCAAAAAATTTACTCAATTGTTCTTCTACATTGCAAGTTAGACCACAATATACATTATGATTAGCATGGTTCGAATCGTTGAGAGAACCTCCCACCACATACCCAAATATGGTACGCTGTAAAATGACGTTAGAATTCTTTAAACGGATTTGACCATTTCGTAATGAATCGTAAAAACACTCATTACCCAATAAAATGTCAATTTTATTTGGTTCATTAAATTTTGGATCTGCCAATCTTACATCTTGAGGCAGCTGAGAAAATGGAACTCTAAAGTAATGTCCTGGAATAAAGTTGGTTATTTTTGGAACAATAAAAAATTGCAAAGTGTCACTAAAACTTTTGTTTGCATTAGCGATAGTGGTTATGACATTTTCTTTTATATTCGTAACTGAATCATTCAGCCCTGAAACCGAAGCATTTATTTTTTTTCCTTTCAAGCACAATAACTCAGTACATTCCTTAGTTATGAAGTTATTTTGCGAACCTGAATCTAGTAACGCTCTAAGAGGAACAAACTCTCCTCTAGCATTTTTCACATGTATTATTGCAGTTGAAAGAAGTATTTGTTTATTAAAAGATGTCATACTCATAACAGTATTGTTGATAGTTGAATGCGTGGAGCTAGATGACTGTGTATTCGCACCCAAAGTGGTGGCAGACATCTGGCTATCTGGGTAATTATTAGGAGTAAATGCATTTGCGGTTGGCGACAAATTACTGTTAAGATTGGGAGTACAACTATTTTGATTTGATGACTGACTAGAATCAAAGCTTTCATCACCTCGTTCTAGGTGAATCAATGTGTGATGGCGCTTACTACATCTTTTACATGTATTTGAACTCTTACATTGACTAATGTTATGAAAACCTGATAAACAATTGTAGCATAATTTTTTCATTTTAACCATGTTAAATCTCTTTTTTGCAGACAAATTTATAAACTGTGGGCACTTCATTAAAATGTGATCGCCTTTACACAATAAACAATTGTATGGAACTTCAGAAAGTGAAGTTAGAGTCTTAGAATTATACACACGTTTTGCATCTTTATTGGGAGGTTTGCTATTTTGAAGGGTACGAGCGTGTTCCTTCAGAAAGGAAATTAATTGCTCAACAGTGCCCAATTCATCTTTTTTAAGGGACCTTTCCCACCAACAGCGTGTATTGCTATCCAACTTCTCCACTAATAAATACACAGTTAATGTTTCACCAAAGTTATTTACATCCTGATCTAATACCTTTAAGGATCTTATACATTCATTTATGATGTCAACAAATTTTAAGATAGATTGGGCGGTATCGTGTGTCTGTTGTAATGAAAGTAACTTTTTAATTACTGCATTAATTAAATCTCTCTTATTTGAATAGCGCTCTACTAATGAATTCCAAGCAATGTCATAATTTTGGTCAGAAATGGGAATGGATTGAATAATTTTAAGTGCATCGCCCTTACATGAACTTTTTAAATACTGTAGCTTATGTGCACTTGTAAGATTTGTATTATTATGTACAGCGGCAGAAAATAGATCTTTAAACTCAATCCATTCATCCAATTTACCGAAAAATGTAGGAAGTGTTATTTTTGGTAGCTTAATTTCAGAAAAAGGGTTATTTTTAGAAAGGGATTCATTGCTCTTTGAATTGCTATTATTTTTTACAGAATTTACATCCAATAATTTTCGCTTTATCGCTAAATTAATGTCATCTATGGTTTCAATAATGCCTTCCTTTTCACTTATGAATTCATCTATATCCTTGTCATCGCAATGTGCAAATATTGCATCGAATACTGAATTCAATTCCTTTTCGAAGGACAGTATTTTTGCATTATAAAGCTCTAAAAGGACTATATCTGCGTTTTCTAAATTCGAATTAACTTTGTCCTTAAATTTTGTAACATTTGACTTTAAGCTTTTTTTATTAGTTTTTGCTGATCGAATATCAGACATATTGACAAAAAATGATGCAATGAAAATAAAAAGTTTTTTTTTTTTTTACTCACCGAACTTCAGTTATTCCACAAGAGTAAAAATATCGTCTGTCTTCAACTTTCTCTTTTTAATCACTTGCCTGCTTTTCCATTATTGCGTAATCGTCATTTCGAATAAACATTAAATTACTTGCAAGGAACAGAATAAAATCATCATTTGATAAAAAATGTTTGCGAAGAAAAATAGGGAAAGACAGTCAGCAGTTTATATTTGTAGAAGTCTATATACAAGTTTTTTATTCGAACATTCGATTCTAGTTTGAACATTTGCGAAGGAATACAATTAAAAAATATTTTACCTTCTCTCTGCGGCTCGACATGACCATAAAATGTAGGAATTTGTTGCTTGCGTATTTATAACTCATATAAATAATCATAATTAGCGGACTGTAAACACTTTAAATTAATTTATTTCACTAAATGAAACAATGCGTAGCGTGCCCTTTTGGCAGAACAACAAACATAACTTCAGTTCAGTTCGATTTCATTTTCAATCGAGGGGAGTTCGCGACGCCCTCTCGCGGAACTTATCAATTCTCAGTTTTCAACAATAAACACAGTCCAAGACAAATTTCTAATTAAGTTCCTAGTTTAACCAAACGATCGAATTTTTAAAGATGCATAGTGGCCCTCCTAATTAGTTATTTACTGAAGTGAACTTGAACAGCTGCTCCTCCCGGCACCTCCTTCAAGGGTTTTTTTTTTCTAACTATGCCCCGTTTCCATAACTCAGCAACTGTCTTTCTGATTTCAACGCAACTGATTACAAACACTATTATTAACTTAATAGTCATCCTCTAAAATGTTAAACTAAATTTATGAATAGTAGTTACCACTATTGCCGAATAATAGTTTAACCAAATTTGTAATTAAGTTCATAGCTTAACCCTTTCCAGCACAGTGGTCCCACTCTGGGCACACCTAATTTTAATTCCAAACTTGGATACGGCACAAAGAAAATTTTAATAAAATTTTGTTTCTACAATGAAAGCTTAAAATAAGGAGTTTTTATTCTCTAAAAAAGTTGTTTGTAAATTTCGGTGTCAGTCAGTAATTTCTCATTTTACAAACAGAATTTGTCTGTGCCGGAAAGGGTTAACCAAACTAAAAATATTTTAAAGATGCATAGTGGTCCTCTTAATTAGTCATTTTCTGAAGGACACTTGAACATACCCTCCCTCCGGCACCCCCTCAAGGTTATTTCAATAACTCAGCGAATAGTGTTCCCATCTTCTCCAAACCGCTTTTGTTGGACGTCTACTATTACGGTGCCGTAAGCAACGAGAACCTGTGTCAGATGTTCGTTCGGAAAGAGGTTTGTTTAGAACAGAATGCTCCCCTGACGGTAGAAGGTGGAAATAAGATTTTCCGGAGCATATGAGCATGCTTTATTAACTGCTTTGTAAAGTTTCAAAAGTGTGCTGAAACGTTTACTGGAAATAAAATCATTGATACAATTGAACCAACAATGGGGGAGAATTTTGTTCAGGAGAATTAAAAAAATATTTAGATGACAGAGGTATTAAACCTGCGCGGACGAACCCATTTTCTCTAGAAATGAACGGTCTTGTGGAAAGATTCAATTTAACTGCTCTAAATGTGGTAAGAACATTACTTAATGAGTCTAAACTGCATAAAAGATTCTGGGGGGAGGGTTGTTATTTTTTGTCTATACTTGGAATCACACATGTCATAAGAATTTCACTAAGACGCCATTTGAATTATTTGGGGGGAAAGTACCATCTGTCAAACATCTAAGAGTTTTCGGTTCCACTGCATACGTTAGGATTCCTAAACATAATCGCGGTAAACTAGATATGCGTGCTGAAAAGGAGGTGATTGTAGGATATGCCCTTCGCACAAAAGGTTATCGTGTATGGATCCCCGAAAAAGGTAAAGTTATCGAAACTATCAATGTTAAAATAGAAGAACCAGTTAAAAATAAACAGGGCTCTGACGGAAGTTTATTCCACTTGGATGCATTGGATTTTGACGATTCAGAGGTTTTCGATGCTGAGAAATCGTGTGTTGAACCCGATAAACAAGTTAAACTAATTGAAGGAGAGTCGGAGAGTTCAAAACCGATAGAAACAGTATCTAAATCTACGTTAACTAAACCCAAGATTGAGTGCTTTCGAAAAGCTGTTCCTCGTTCAGATGGATCACGTACAGATATTTATTACAGTACTAGCTGACCCACCCGGCGTTGCCATAGCCCTTGTAATAAACTTAAATCTCTTAAAAAATAGAACTCTGGCCACGGTCTGCGATGGCTTCGGAACCGTATACCCGGCATGCTCGTACACTCTAGAAAATCTTTTATTTCTCCCTACCACCGCTAGTGGAGCATTCTGTTCTAAACAAACCTTTTTCTGAACGAACTTCTGAGACAGGTCCTCGCTGCCTACGTTACTGTACAGTAGGCACACTACAAAATTGAGCTGGTTTCGAGAAGATGGGAACATTATTAGCCCAGTTATTGAAATAAGGCACAGTTAGAGAAAATAACCTTGAGTGGAGGGGATGTTCGAGTGTCCTTCAGAAAATGACTAATTAGGAGGCCCACTATGCATGCATAAAAATTCGTTCGTTTTGTTAAGCTAGGAACTTAATTACAAAGTTATCTTAAACTCTTATTTGTAAATAGTGGTAACCGCTACTCATAAATTTAATTTAATGTTATAAAGGGTGACTATTAAGTTAAATATAATGTTTGGAATCACTTGCGTTGAAATCGGAAAGATAGTTGCTGAGATATGGAAACAGGGCATAGTTAGAGAAAAACCTTGAAGGAGGGGCCGGGGGGGGGGGGGGGGGCATGTTCAAGTGCCCTTCAGCAAATGACTAATTAGGAGGTCCACTATGCATCTTTCAAAATTCGTTCGTTTCCTTAAGCTTTGAATTTAATTACAAATTTGGCTTAAACTGTTATTTGTAAATAGTGGTAACCGCTACTCATAAATTTAGTTTATTGTTATAAAGGGTGACTATTCAATTAATTATAATGTTTGAAATCACTTGCGTTGAAATCGGAAAGATAGTTGCTGAGATATGGAAACGGAGCAGAGTTAGAGAAAAAACCTTGAAGGACGGGCCGGGAGGGGGGGGGGGGGGGTTTGTTCAAGTGGCCTTCAGCAAATAACTAATTAGGAGGATCACAATACATCTTTAAAGATTGATTCATTTGGTTAATCTAGGAACTTAATTTGACATTTGGCTTAGACTATTATTCGGAAATTCTGGTAACTGCTTTATAGAAATACACCTTGAAGTTTAAATGTAATTAGACCCTTGCCCTTCTTCATTCCCGCAAATATAAAAAAGAATCTGTTAAAGTTTTCTGTATTAACAATCTCCATCATAATAATAAATGTCATGTAAAAAAAAAAACGACTAATTGTCATGAAGAAAAATTTGCCTGGAAAATATTTCAATCAGTGGGACGTATGTGTAATTTGTCATGTACAGGTGGCGCGGCATTCGCATGGCTCTACGCTGATAACTTCAATCCATATTCACACTATTTAGTTAGAAATCCTTATTTATGCATCGCTACTCTGGTTTATTTAATTACTTCTGTGAAAAATCGATGCAACCAACCCAAGAGAATAAAAGCGTATTTTTTGCAGTTTTTTGCATAAATTAAAAAAAATTACCAACCGAATTTTTCAAAAATCACATGTTCAGATGCAGAATATTTTTTTACATATGCTCAGAAGTTTTCAAATTGATATCTCAATTAGTTTTCTTAAAATTCACTAATTAGTAAAATAATTTCGAATTTGTTTTTTTCCGCTCGCAAATCCAACGCGCCAGTTCGTTTCATTCGCCATTTTGTTTTAAAAGATTACATTTTAGAAGCGATGGTTAATGAGAATGTAATTAATATCTAGGCTAATTATCAAAATATTAAAATTCTGAGGCTCAGGTGCACATGGCCAGACCTTGGACTATCCACACCTAAATTTCCAGACTTCTAGGTGGGCTAGATTTTGCTAGCTATCGCCAACAGACAGACAGACACACACACACACACACAGAGCGAAACTTTCTTTTATTAGTATAGATATTAGGAACCAACATGCGTTTAAGATCCCAAAACGATGCTAAAACTTATTGTGAATCTAAAAATATCCCTTTTGATCGAAAAGTATTTGACTTCAGTGGTAAAAATAACTTTATGGGCATTATAAATCAGGAATTAGAAGCAAATAATTTAAATGAATTACAATTAAAGCGGGATCAATTGAGCGTTTCAAAAACATTTCATGAAGCAATGTGTTCTCCTCAAGCTGAATCGTGGAAGTGTGCGATGGAGGAGGAAATTAAAATTATTAAAGATCGAGGAGTTTGGACTTTATTAGAAAAACCTTCGAATGCTAGGATCTTGGGAATCAGATGGGTTTATACTCTTAAGTGCAATAAAGAGAACGAAATAATTAGATATAAAGCACGTCTCGTTGCACAAGGCTTCCGACAAGAGAAGGGTATTCAATATGATCAAGTTTTTAGTCCTGTAGTTAATTTTACTATAATACGTTTATTTTTCTCAATTTTAGTTTGTGGGTTGAAATGGTACCATATTCAAATGGATGTTCGCTGTGAATATTTATATGCCCCTTTATCGGAAATTATTTACATGAGACAACCAGTTGGTTTCGTAGAATCTGAAAAACCAGATCACGTTTGCATATTAAAGAAGGCTCTGTATGGACTTCATCAGAGAGGGCGAGAATGGTTTTACGAGCTTCATTCCGTTTTAGAAAGTTTAAATTTTAAGAAGTTCAAGTGGACTAACTGTGTTTATTCTCTTAATTCTGAAATTGTCTTGCTTTTCTATGTCGATGACATGATTTTGTTAGGAAAGGATAAAGATCAAATTTATGAAGTGATAGAATTATTCTAACAAAAATTCGACACTAAAGTTTTGGGGGAGACCGTCAAACTACTTGGAGTTAATTTTGAACAAACTGAAAGTGGTTTTTCTATTCAGCAGACAGATTACATAGAAAATATTTATGATCAATTTAAAAGTTATTATCCACCTATTGTATCTTTGCCTATTTCAAATCGAGTTATCTATACTATTATATAAAGAGGAAACGGTGACTGACTGACTGACTGACTGGGTGACTCATCAACGCCCAGCCGAAACTACTAAAGTCAGGGTCACGCAATTTGGACTGTAGATTGCTGTTATGGCCTAGGCAAGCAATAAGAACTGATTTTTGAAAATTCCCCCCCCGAAGGGTGTTAAAGGGGGGGTTCGAATGTTTTAGGTCATTTTGCCATATCTCAGCAGCAGTTATAGGTAGGAGCTTGAAATTCCAGAAAACAAATCTACTAAAAAAATTATTAAACACTTCTTTCAGCGATTTTAGAAATTCCCCCCCAGAAGGGGGTTAAAGGGGGATGGTCGAATGTTTTAGGTCATTTCGCCATATCTCAGCAGCAGTTATAGGTAGGAGCTTGAAATTCCAGAAAACAAATCTACTAAAAAAATGATTAAACACCTATTTCAGCAATTTTAGAAATTCCACCCAGAAGGGGGCTAAAGGGGGGTGGTCGAATGTTTTAGGTCATTTCGCCATATCTCAGCAGGAGTTATAGGTAGGAACTTGAAATTCCAGAAAACAAATCTACTAAAAAAATGATTAAACACCTATTTCAGCGATTTTAAAAATTCCCCCCAGAAGGGTGTTAAAGGGGGGTGGTCGAATGTTTTAGGTCATTTCGCCATATCTCAGCAGCAGTTATAGGTAGGAGCTTGAAATTCCAGAAAACAAATCGACAAAAAAATGATTAAACACCTATTTCAGCGATTTTAGAAATTCCACCCAGAAGGGGGCTAAAGGGGGGTGGTCGAATGTTTTAGGTCATTTCGCCATATCTCAGCAGCAGTTATAGGTAGGAGCTTGAAATTCCAGAAAACAAATTTTCTAAAAAAATATTAAACACTTCTTTCAGCGATTTTAGAAATTCCATCCAGAAGGGGGTGGTCGAATGTTTTAGGTTATTTCGCCATATCTCAGCAGCAGTTATAGGTAGGAGCTTGAAATTCCAGAAAACAAATCTACAAAAAAATTATTAAACACCTATTTCAGCGATTTTAGAAATTCCACCCAGAAGGGGGCTAAAGGGGGGTGATCGAATGTTTTAGGTCATTTCGCCATATCTCAGCAGGAGTTATAGGTAGGAGCTTGAAATTCCAGAAAACAAATCTACTAAAAAAATGATTAAACACCGATTTCAGCGATTTTAGAAATTCCCCCCAGAAGGGGTTTAAAGGGGGGTGGTCGAATGTTTTAGATCATTTCGCCATATCTCAGCAGCAGTTATAGGTAGGAACGTAAAAATCAGGAAAACAAATCTACTAAAAAAATTATTAAACACCTATTTCAGCGATATTAGAAATTCCATCCAGAAGGGGGTTAAAGGGGGATGGTCGAATGTTTTAGGTCATTTCGCCATATCTCAGCAGCAGTTATAGGTAGGAGCTTGAAATTCCAGAAAACAAATTTTCTAAAAAAATTATTAAACACCTATTTCAGCGATTTTAGAAATTCCACCCAGAAGGGGGCTAAAGGGGGGTGGTCGAATGTTTTAGGTCATTTCGCCATATCTCAGCAGCAGTTATAGGTAGGAGCTTGAAATTCCAGAAAACAAATTTTCTAAAATTATTAAACACTTCTTTCAGCGATTTTAGAAATTCCCCCCAGAAGGGGGTTGAAGGGGGGTTGTCGAATGTTTTAGGTCATTTCGCCATATCTCAGCAGCAGTTATAGGTAGGAGCTTGAAATTCCAGAAAACAAATCTACAAAAAAATGATTAAACACCTATTTCAGCGATTTTAGAAATTCCATCCAGAAGGGTGTTAAAGGGGGTTGGTCGAATGTTTTAGGTTATTTTGCCATATCTCAGCAGCAGTTATAGGTAGGAGCTTGAAATTCCAGAAAACAAATCTACTAAAAAAATGATTAAACACCGATTTCAGCGATTTTAGAAATTCCCCCCAGAAGGGGTTTAAAGGGGGGTGGTCGAATGTTTTAGATCATTTCGCCATATCTCAGCAGCAGTTATAGGTAGGAACGTAAAAATCAGGAAAACAAATCTACTAAAAAAATTATTAAACACCTATTTCAGCGATATTAGAAATTCCATCCAGAAGGGGGTTAAAGGGGGATGGTCGAATGTTTTAGGTCATTTCGCCATATCTCAGCAGCAGTTATAGGTAGGAGCTTGAAATTCCAGAAAACAAATTTTCTAAAAAAATTATTAAACACTTCTTTCAGCGATTTTAGAAATTCTCCCCAGAATGGGGTTAAAGGGGGGTGGTCGAATGTTTTAGGTCATTTCGCCATATCTCAGCAGCAGTTATAGGTAGGAGCTTGAAATTCCAGAAAACAAATCGACAAAAAAATGATTAAACACCTATTTCAGCGATTTTAGAAATTCCCCCTAGAAGGCGGTTAAAGGGGGATGATCGAATGTTTTAGGTCATTTCGCCATATCTCAGCAGCAGTTATAGGTAGGAGCTTGAAATTCCAGAAAACAAATCTACTAAAAAAATGATTAAACACCTATTTCAGCGATTTTAGAAATTCCCCCCAGAAGGGGTTTAAAGGGGTGTGGTCGAATGTTTTAGATCATTTCGCCATATCTCAGCAGCAGTTATAGGTAGGAACGTAAAAATCAGGAAAACAAATCTACTAAAAAAATTATTAAACACCTATTTCAGCGATATTAGAAATTCCATCCAGAAGGGGGTTAAAGGGGGATGGTCGAATATTTTAGGTCATTTCGCCATATCTCAGCAGCAGTTATAGGTAGGAGCTTGAAATTCCAGAAAACAAATTTTCTAAAAAAATTATTAAACACTTCTTTCAGCGATTTTAGAAATTCCCCCCAGAAGGGGGTTAAAGGGGGGTGGTCGAATGTTTTAGGTCACTTCGCCATATCTCAGCAGCAGTTATAGGTAGGAGCTTGAAATTCCAGAAAACAAATCTACAAAAAAATGATTAAACACCTATTTCAGCGATTTTAGAAATTCCACCCAGAAGGGGGCTAAAGGGGGGTGGTCGAATGTTTTAAATCATTTCGCCATATCTCAGCAGCAGTTATAGGTAGGAGCTTGAAATTCCAGAAAACAAATTTTCTAAAAAAATTATTAAACACTTCTTTCAGCGATTTTAGAAATTCCCCCCAGAAGGGGGTTAAAGGGGGGTGGTCGAATGTTTTAGGTCATTTCGCCAGATCTCAGCAGCAGTTATAGGTAGGAGCTTGAAATTCCAGAAAACAAATATAGAAAAAAATGATTAAACACCTATTTCAGTGATTTTAGAAATTCCATCCAGAAGGGGGTTAAAGGGGGGTGGTCGAATGTTTTAGGTCATTTCGCCATATCTCAGTAGCAGTTATAGGTAGAAGCGCGAAAATCAGGAAAACAAATCTACTAAAAAAATGATTCAACACATATTTCAGCAATTTTGGAAATTCCCCCCAGAAGGTGGTTAAATGGGGGGGGGGGGTCGAATTTTTTAGTTTATTTCGCCATATGTCAGCTTTTATGTAGGAGGGCGAAATTAATTAAAACAAATCTACTAAAAAATTGGTTAAACACGTATTTTGGCGATTTTGGAAATTCCCCCTAGAAGGTGGCTAAAGGGGTATTCAAAAGTTTCGGGTCATTTCGCCATATCTCAGCAGCGGATTTAGGTAGGAGCGGGAAGTTAAGGAAAACACATCTACTAAAAAATGGATAAACACACATTTCAGTGAGTTTAGAAATCCCCCCCCCCGAAGGGTTTTAAAGGGGGTGGTTTCGAAAATTTTAGGACATTTTGCCATATCTCAGCAGCTGTCTTATTTAGGTGCGCGAAATTCAGGAAAACAAATCTACTAAACAAATGATTAAACACGTATTTCAGTGAATTTAGAAATCCCCCCCCCCCTAGAAGGTGGTTAAAGGGGGATTCGAAAGTTTTTGGTCATTTCCCCATATCTCAGCAACAGTTTTAGGTTGGAGCGCGAAATTCAGGAAAACGAATGTAATAAAAAATTACATTGTCTACCCGTGCAAAGCCGGGACGGGCCGCTAGTATCTTCTAAAAAGGATTGCCCTCAAACAAATGAAGAAATTGCTGAAATGGAAGAAATTCCATATCGTAACTTAATTGGATTCCTTTTTGGCCGTCCTTTTTGGCTAGCAGGATGTGTCCGATATTAGTTATGTAGTTAATCTTCTTTCACAATTTCAAAGCAATCCAGGTAAAATACATTGGTTAGCTTTATTAAAAGTCCTTGGCTACATATATCATACAAGATGTCAAAAATTAAATCTGTCTTGTAATGATAATTTTTCAATAAATTGTTTTAGTGACGCTGAGTATGCATCTAACCGAGACAATCGAGTTTTGATTGGGGGGTTTATTTTATTTTTGAATGATGCAGAAATGAATGATGAATGAATTTGAATGATGCTTGGCGAACATCTAAACAACGTTGTGTAGCTCTTTCTACTATGGAAGCGGAGTACGTTTCCTTAACTGATGCTGCTAAGGAACTTATTTGGATAATTAACATAATAAAAGAGGGTAAAGAACTAAAAATCTTTCCATTTCAGTTTTCAAAGTTTAACTTATAGTGTGATAGATTTTTCTAATTCTCCTATAGAAAACAGTAAAACTCAACATATACATGTAAGATATCACTTTTTAAGAAACTTAGTTTATGAGAGTTTGTTTAATTTAAAGTATATATCTAGTAAAGAAAACTTAGCTGATTATTTTACTAAACCACCTACTAAAATCACACTAGAAAAGTTTAGAAAGAAAATTTTTGAAAATAAAAGTTAATTTATATATAATGTTTGACTTTTTCTATTTATACTTAGCTTATTTCTTGTTAGTCTGGGATCTTGCTGTACTAGAAGTGAAAAAAAAATGACATCTTTTTAAAAGTATTTAAGTTTCTAATGAAACTGTATATAAAGTTTTGAACTTAGTTTCATTTTCTTGTACATGTTTGTAACATCAGGCAGATGTGTGGAAGGGGGGCCATTGATGTCATATTGCGGCGTTCTTGCCGATATCGAAATCGGTGTCGATGTCATTGTTTATTGTCATTATGCTTTGTGGCTGCATTCTGAGACTGTTCGATATTGTTGTTTGTTTTCAGTCTCGTTATGAAATCGTTTCAGCCGCAGCTTACGAGCATTTCTTTTTCTTTGACGGTATGACGTCATACTTTTACGAATTCCACGCATCTGAGATGAATGACTGTATCTGTTTCAGTATTGCATCACCGTGCCGATGACGTACGCTAGTTCCTGATTGGTTGGTTTGTATAACTGCATGTTTCACTGTTACAGAGTTTATCTTGAATTGACAAGAGAGCATATATTTGAGCGACTTCATGTTTGGTTGGCTCGTTTTGTTACCTTTGCTTGGTACGAGTAAAGGCTCATTTCATGAGCTATTTAAGTTGTTGGCCGAAGTTATGGCCTTAATTTATTATATTAAATTTCTTCAATTATGTTTTTAATTGTTTTTAATAAAGTTTGTTTAAAGTTCTATTTTGACTTCTTTCTGCATGTGTGTAGACATTAATCCTTAAATACTCTGCTTTAAGTAGTTGTGGCTTCTAGGCTTATATGAATTTTTGCCCTAGCAGCCCGTTAAGTAAAACAATTAAAAAATATTATGATCCAAGTACATCTAAAAATGACAGTTAGAACTATTAAATAATCTTAAATTATTTCCAAACTCTGTATTTGGGTGAATGATAAAGTTAATGCAAGTGAATACAAGTTGCCATTTCATTCAGAGCTCAACATGAAAATGCAACATACAGGAAATATTATAACAAATTCGTTTATATTTAATACAATTTAGTCATAGATTTTACTTCATGTTTAATTTTTGAGTAGCATCCCAGATTATTTGGTTTTAAACTCAAGAAACTGTCCTTAGAAAAGAAAGTTGAACAAAGCATTCATCTTTCTGTAGGAAACTCTACAACTTTTGATTAATTTTTTTTAATCATCATTCTTACTAATGTTCAGAAACGTTTATGCGTTTGTCTGTCTGTCTGTGATACTAAAAACTTTGCAAGCAGAACGAGTAGCAAAGCACTTTTAGTGTGAAAAAATTCCGAAAAACCCTGGAATTATTGATATTCTGTTCAAAGAAATCGGTCCTTAATTAAGAAAATCTCGAAAATGAGCGAAAAATGAATATTTTTTCCAAAACAAAGAAAGAATTTCCTTCCTGCCTATTTTCGTACCTCGATGCAAGGTTAGCAAACGTCCCAATGAAATGGCTTCTTTTACTGGGACCAGGAAATTTTTTATTTCCACAGCACTGAAACAGCAGACATCTATCTCAAGATGGTGTACTATGTAATGCGTTTTCCAGGCTTTTTGGAAAAAACTTGCGAACAGACGTAAAAAAAAAAATGTCAATTTGAGGACGGTAAAATTGGACCCATTAGATGAGAAGATATCAATTGATAAACTTTTAATTTCAATACTCTAGCAGATGTTCAACACAGAACTTAAACTGAATTTTGCCGAGTATGGGATCTTTGTGATAGTCCCCACATCCCCTCAGTAACAGAGTCTACAATACTGTGAATTTAAAAAAAGTCAAAATTAAATGCTGTTATGTGTAAAAATATGTTTATTCTTTTAATATACAAGTAGAGTTGATTAATTAGAATTCTGCTTACGATTTAAAGGAAAATGTGTATGGATATTAACCAGTTCTCCAAAGTAACAATTCAAGTACTTCGGAATTTATGTTTCTAGAAATAAAATTGCATCACGTTGTGTAATGTACATTTTAAAATACATAAAAAAGACAAATCTTGCTTTTTAAAAATAAGATATATATATTAGTATCCTTCTCTACATTTTAAAATTACCACCTGCCTATCCTTCAGAATAGCCCATTTTCCAGCTACACTCTCTAAATCCAACATGTCTGCTTCACAGGTTAATAGCATCCGTTCGTCCAGCAGCTCTTCCGACGATTTTTACTAACCTTAACCTGCTGGCCACAGTTACTGGAATAATGAAGGCCAACTTGTAGGCTAAGAAAGGTTAGGATGCAAATGAGCCTTCCCCACAAGTTTTTGCGCTGTATCCGATTCAGAACTAGCTATATTTCTGAGGACATGAGATCCATTTCACATTTCAACATCTTTGAGATGATCAGGGAATAATTGACATAGTTTAGAAATGCCCTCGGTAGAGCTATACTGGATCCCATCCACCCGCTGACAAAAAAAGTAACACTTGTTATTAGCCTTGTCATAGCATGTATAGTACTGTATCCGATTCAGAACTAGCTATATTTCTGAGGACATGAGATCCATTTCACATTTCAACATCTTTGAGATGATCAGGGAATAATTGACATAGTTTAGAAATGCCCTCGGTAGAGCTATACTGGATCCCATCCACCCGCTGACAAAAAAAGTAACACTTGTTATTAGCCTTGTCATAGCATGTATAGTACTGTATCCGATTCAGAACTAGCTATATTTCTGAGGACATGAGATCCATTTCACATTTCAACATCTTTGAGATGATCAGGGAATAATTGACATAGTTTAGAAATGCCCTCGGTAGAGCTATACTGGATCCCATCCACCCGCTGATAAAAAAAGTAACACTTGTTATTAGCCTTGTCATAGCATGTATAGTACTGTATCCGATTCAGAACTAGCTATATTTCTGAGGACATGAGATCCATTTCACATTTCAACATCTTTGAGATGATCAGGGAATAATTGACATAGTTTAGAAATGCCCTCGGTAGAGCTATACTGGATCCCATCCACCCGCTGATAAAAAAAGTAACACTTGTTATTAGCCTTGTCATAGCATGTATAGTACTGTATCCGATTCAGAACTAGCTATATTTCTGAGGACATGAGATCCATTTCACATTTCAACATCTTTGAGATGATCAGGGAATAATTGACATAGTTTAGAAATGCCCTCGGTAGAGCTATACTGGATCCCATCCACCCGCTGACAAAAAAAGTAACACTTGTTATTAGCCTTGTCATAGCATGTATAGTACTGTATCCGATTCAGAACTAGCTATATTTCTGAGGACATGAGATCCATTTCACATTTCAACATCTTTGAGATGATCAGGGAATAATTGACATAGTTTAGAAATGCCCTCGGTAGAGCTATACTGGATCCCATCCACCCGCTGACAAAAAAAGTAACACTTGTTATTAGCCTTGTCATAGCATGTATAGTACTGTATCCGATTCAGAACTAGCTATATTTCTGAGGACATGAGATCCATTTCACATTTCAACATCTTTGAGATGATCAGGGAATAATTGACATAGTTTAGAAATGCCCTCGGTAGAGCTATACTGGATCCCATCCACCCGCTGATAAAAAAAGTAACACTTGTTATTAGCCTTGTCATAGCATGTATAGTACTGTATCCGATTCAGAACTAGCTATATTTCTGAGGACATGAGATCCATTTCACATTTCAACATCTTTGAGATGATCAGGGAATAATTGACATAGTTTAGAAATGCCCTCGGTAGAGCTATACTGGATCCCATCCACCCGCTGATAAAAAAAGTAACACTTGTTATTAGCCTTGTCATAGCATGTATAGTACTGTATCCGATTCAGAACTAGCTATATTTCTGAGGACATGAGATCCATTTCACATTTCAACATCTTTGAGATGATCAGGGAATAATTGACATAGTTTAGAAATGCCCTCGGTAGAGCTATACTGGATCCCATCCACCCGCTGACAAAAAAAGTAACACTTGTTATTAGCCTTGTCATAAGTCTGTCATATAGTATTAAAGATTTACCTTCTGCAGACAAAATTTCAAGTGTTTGAAATCACATAATCAACGATGTTATTTTTTTTTTTTTTTGTCATCATCTCTTCAAGTTTTTAATTCAAGATTTACCTGTCTACAAAATTCATGTGTCTATAACAATTTGAAAAATAAAACTGGTTTTTTTCTCCTATACAGGTATACAGGGGCCTTTTCAAAAGATAATTTTACATTTGGAGGATCTGTTTGAATAGGACTATGCAGAAATATCTACATATTGAACATTGAATCCGTTTTCCTTTCTGCAGGTCCATGTTTTCATTCAGATGAAATTTTCTTATGTGCCAATATAAATTTCTTTTTTTCTGTGAATAGGCGATCACAATGTGTGCTTAAAATTTTTGCTGAATTATCCGCCATCATGCGACAAAAACAAACTTTTGCAAAGCGCTATTCTTCTGTGTTCGTGGCTTCGTCTTTTAAATGCAGCAACTTCAAATAACTAGCGCCAAATCTAGAGCTAAGAGGCACAGCGAAAAATCTCCATAGGGAGCAGAGCTATATTGGGACGCTAGCCTATACTATACAGTCCCTGGCCAAATTATTAGACGCAGTTGTTTTTATTATAATTTATTAAATATCTGGAAAGATACATGAGGAATTATCCTGAAACTTCAGGAGTGTAAATAACATGATAAACGTCATATATTTCCGTGAAGATTTTTTTCCCGAAACCCCATAAGGGGCCGTCAATAAATTGAAGAAAAACGAATATCTTTTGGATAACCCTGTAAAAACTAATACTGTAAAATGCATTCAAACTGTAGATTATGATTAAGTGGCTTATTGTAATAATTTGGGTTCGTTTTTATGAAGATAGCATGTATACTCGAAGAGAAATTCACGTTTTTATAAAAACAGTCCCAAATTTTACCAAGTTTTTTGCTTATAATTTGCAGAGTTTTTAATATAAAAACAAGTTATTTTCAGAAAATATGACAAACAAAATTATACACAATACCCTGCAATCAGAATTAAAAAATAATAAAAATTGTATGAAAAATGAGCAGGTTTACTAAATATTGTTTCACTGCGCATGCGCAAATTCAATCAAAATATACTGTGCATAATATATTAGCTAAATGTATAGACCAACTTTTATGAAAGTCTCAAAAACATAGCTTGAAAATTATGATAGTAATCGTCGATAGAATAAGCTCGAAATTCGCTGTTCCCAAAAGGAAGCAAAAAGATGAGGGGTTGTATCAAATATAGAATGAGAGACACTTCATTCTTATTATGTCAACTTACATAAGCTAGTATATTTGGATACAACCCCTCATCTTTTTGCTTCCTTTTGGGAACAGCGAATTTTGAGCTTATTCTGTCGACGATTACTATCATAATTTTCAAGCTATGTTTTTGAGACTTTCATAAAAGTTGGTCTATACATTTAGCTAATATATTATGCACAGTATATTTTGATTGAATTCGTGCATGCTCTGTGAAATAATATTTAGTAAACCTGCTCATTTTTGATACAATTTTTATTATTTTTTATTTCTGATTGCAGGGTATTATGTATAATTTTGTTTGTCATATTTTCTGAAAATAACTTGTTTTTATATTAAAAACTCTGCAAATTATAAGCAAAAAACTTGGTAAAATTTGGGACTGTTTTTATAAAAACGTGAATTTCTCTTCGAGTATACATATCATTACGAGCATACATATCTTCATAAAAATGAACCCAAATTATTACAATAAGCCACTTAATCATAATCTACAGTTTGAATGCTTTTTGCAATATTAGTTTTTACAGGGTTATCCAAAAGATATTCGTTTTTCTTCAATTTGTTGAATTATGGGGTTTCGGGGAAAAAATCTTCGCGGAAATATATGACGTTTATCATGTTGTTTACACTCCTGAAGTTTCAGGATAATTCCTCATGTATCTTTCCAGATATTTAATAAATTATAATAAAAACAACTGCGTCTAATAATTTGGCCAGGGACTGTAGATTCCATAGTAAGAAATAGTCTAGCAAATGATTCAGCTGTACTGAAAATTTTACTTATCAGGTCAGGTTACCAAATTCCAAGAATCAGTCCATAGCAGAAGGGAGCAATTAAAGATGCTAGATGGGGAAACTCACAATAGAGATTTAATACCTAAGGGATATATAGCCATGACGTTGAGCGTATAGTCTCCCCCCCCCCCTTCCTTCCACCAAAGTCTGAAATTCTCAGAAAAGCGATTGTCTCTCTCTGTCTCTACTTAGCACCGGACATCACCCCCTCCCTCTCTCAAAGAATCATACACAATCTTCCGTTGTGTGTGAGAAGCTCTTTCTTTTTCCCTTTAAAGAACTAAAATGAAACTGACGATGGAGGAGGAGACTTTTTTGCAGGGAGTGTTCTTAACTTTTCGACTTACCGAAAATTGTAAATTTTACCAACTCTTATAAATAAGTGTGGGGGGGGGGGATACACATCCCTGCTAGGCATGCCCCTGAATCATCATTATTATTAATATTTATATTTAAATCATTAAAATTACAGACATTACATTACACTTTCATAAAACATTAAAAATATTAAAATTGGACGTTTCGGATTTACATGAAAATCCCTTTTCAACAAACATTTTTCTTAACGTAAGTCACAGTTCAAAAATATCAACAAATTGAAAATGCAACGTATCAAAATGTCGAGGCCAAAGTTACAGTTATTATAACACGGAATATTCATTTTGGATTACGTGACTTACATTAAGAAAAATGTTTGTTGAAGAGGGATTTTCATGTAAATCCGAAACGTCGAATTTTAATATGTTTTTAATGTTTTATGAAAGTGTAATGTAATGTCTGTAATTTTAATGATTTTAATATAAATATAAATATGTTCAGACGTAATATTTTTGTTTACTTCAAACTATTATTAATGTTCATAAACGTCTGTGTGTCTGTCTGTCTATCTGTGCATCTGTACCTGAATAAACTCTGCGAGTGTAGCGAACAGCAAAGCACTTTTGATGTCAAAAAATTCAGAAAAATCGGACCTGGATCGGAGGATTGTTCGTTTCGAGGTTCTTTACAAATGGAGAATTAAAAAGAATCAAGATTTTCTACAATTCGAGGCACCGATATAAATTAGGGGCCCGCTAGTCTATATTATTAATGTTCATAAACGTCTGTGTGTGCATCTGTACCCAGATAAACACTGTGAGCAAAGCGCTTTTGGTCTCAAAAAATCCGGGAATTCCGGAGTTACAGTTTTCGAGCAAGTCCGCCCGCAATTAAGAGAGTTATTAATTAACAAAACTGTTTTAATTACTCAAATCGAAACCTATCTCACAAAGGAAATCACATTTTATCGAAAACCACAAAAGTTCTCCTCAACGGGTTGCCAGTCAAAACAAAACGTGGAGGTTGCCAGAGAGGAAAATAAGCAAAGAACTGTATTGAGGCATTTTAAACCGACTAGCATCTCGGAAAGTTCCGGGCCTAGAAATTTGGAATTTGAACAGACAGATACGGTAGAGCATCTGCTTTCATAAATTCGAAAAATCATTTCTCTACGACCCGGACAACCGAAAAAATTCTCTAAAAATCGATCGATTAAAAATTACTTTTTCTTTTTTTGAAGACTGAGTTGGGTGTCGATATGTCTGGAAGGATGAAGGAGGAAATTCACGTGACTTTCGTTCCGGCTTGGTGTACTAGATGTTTTCCAGCCTCTTTCCGAAATCTGACATCATGAGGTCCGTCTTTTTTTTTTAAGGGAGAAAGAAATTTCTTACGGAGTTCGTGTGTTGTGACAGCCATTGCTCGCCGCTCGTCTTTTTGTTTATTATGTTTACGCATGATATCGTAGTATTCTTTGTATTTAAGAGTATTTATTAATATTTATTTAATTTCTGGAATGCCTGACCGTTGCTGTGTTCCCAAGTGTTCTTCAAATTACGATAAGACTAGGACTTATGTTTCAGTCTTCAAATTTCCTAAAGATGCAGCCAAGAAAGAAAGGAAGATTCCCCGGAAAGACTGGTTTCCGAAAGAACGTAGTGTTGTTTGCGTGAAACATTTTAGAGATTCTGATGTTATTAGGATAGATGAACTAACTGACAGAAATGGGCAAAAAATACAAGTACCAAGAAAATGTCCGAAGCTCAAAGAAAATGCATATCCATCTATATTTGAAAATTGCACTGAATATTTATCAGAAACAAGAACGAAAAATCATGCGTCAAGCATAGATTATGTAACACTTTCCAACGCTTCCAAAATAATTTTACAAATCATACCGTTTAATAAGCTAAAAGAAAACATCTAAGTAATCCGAATACTTTTATTCCGCCCTGTATAGTATCTATAGATTTGTATATATACTACATAGGATGCTAAAATTTATTTCAGTTTGGAAACGCGTAGCACAGTTTAAAATTCTCCGTCTGGAGTTAAATAATACCGAAATGTGTTCGCGAACTTTTGTGTTACCCTGTATAGGATCTATAGAATTTATACATACCACGTAATAGACAAAAAGCGAGTTAAAATTAAAATCGCGTTCAGTAACTTAAAACGCACACGCACGTCCAGGAATTATTGTTAACATACAGTAGATAATTCTTTTGTGTGTCCCTGTAAATGAACGAGGACTGCTATACACACACTATTCTGTAGTAAGCCTCTTGTAATGCACCTTATATAAATTCCAATGCGTTTAAAATAGGGAAACATTATTTAAATAAACCGCAGACGATTTTTCTCCATAGACGTAATGTAACGGAATTCTTTTGACTGTCTCTGTAAAGTAACTATCAGTGCTATGCACACTTTATTCCATATTAAGCTTCTTCTAATGCACCTTAGTGATATATATAAATTTCAATGCGTTTAAAATAGTGAAACATTATTTAAATAAACCGCAAATGATTTTTCCCCATAGACCGCAATGTAATGGAATGCTTTTGAGTGTCCCTGTAAAAAAAGTATAAGTGCTACACACTTCCGTTGAAATAGGGAACATGCTATAGATAACGACTATAACATATAAAAATTGCAGAGCAATCCGAGCATATTTACGGGAGTTAGAGCACGGACAGACGGCCATACGGCCAGACCAACCGAAGTCATAAACACTTTTCAACTAGGTTGGAAAGTGTTAAAAAAGCCTATTCCCAGACCCAGTAGGAATGAAAAACTTCAAAAATTGGATGATAAGACTATGGAGAAGTTCTTAGAAAGCGATAAAATAAAGGATTTTTTTTATTTATCTGAAAATGTGGAAGAAAAGATAAGTACTTTCAAATTAAAGAACAATCCAATGATTATTAAAAATACTAACGATATTTTTATAATAAATATGATTTTGGATTTAGCTCCAACAGTACATTAAAGTATTATTGTTAATCGGGATATGAGTATGAAATTTTTTCTCAGAAATTCTGTTATTTCCGTGTACAAATTTAGTAATATTCTGAACAGTTTAGATAATCTGTCTCTGTGGAGCGAACTTGAAAATTTATTAGGTACTATTCGTCGCATGGAAAACTGTTCTTCTGATGTACATGAAAGTGTCACCGATAAAGAAATGGCCATACATTACTGGGAAAAATATATTGCATCTAACAATGAAACATATGATGGAAAAAAATTCATTTTAGAGCAAATGAAACTGTATGATCTGTCAAAAATGGCCCGCAGGTACACGAATGATTTATTAATTTTTGCATATTCCTTATATATGAAGTCCTCGTCTTGTTATTCCCAATTACAAGATAGTAATATGTTGATGTTGCCAACAATTGCTCATTTATCTAAGCTTACTAGTATCTTGAAGCTTGATAATTCTTTAAGTAGTTCATATACAGGAAATTACATACAGCAAAAATTTAATATTTTGAATGAGAAAGACAAAACAGTTAATTTGCTGATTGATGAAATATATGTGAAGAAATCAATTTCTTATAAAGGGCAAACTATTTCAGGTTTTGCTGAAAATAAATTAAGTACTGAAGCTACTACA
Organism: Maratus michaelseni; assembly: GCA_963931845.1. Taxonomy (NCBI): domain Eukaryota; kingdom Metazoa; phylum Arthropoda; class Arachnida; order Araneae; family Salticidae; genus Maratus; species Maratus michaelseni. The sequence continues at coordinate 480,028,795 of OZ007587.1, forward strand.
GTACAAGCATTTATGATAAGTTCAATATTTTCAGCATACAAGGAAGTCTTTGCTCTTATTCCAGTGAGTAATATGAATGCCGATTACTTACATAGTTTAACTTTAAAAGCACTTCAAATTTTAGAAGATGCAGGTTTTTCAGCACTATCACTAATATCGGATAATAATAGAATAAATAGAAACATGTTTAAAAAGTTGGGCCATGAAAAAATGCGCAGTCATATTACAAACCCTGCAAATAACAGAAAAAAATTATTTATTCCTGTACATTTGTTTAAATCGATCAGAAACAATTGGATCAATCAATTAGACTCTGAAAAAACATTTTGTTGTCCAGATTTTGATGACCCAACAAAAATAATAAAGCCAAAGTTTTCCAATTTAAGGAAAATTTATAACTTGGAAAAAACAAAAATTCTAAAAGCGGCTCACATGCTGACATTCAAGAGCCTATATCCTTCAAGTTTGGATAAACAAAGCGTGCAATTAGTTGTTAACATCTTTCATCAGAATAATGATGCGGCACTTCAGCGGCTAGGAGAGAAAAATCTCCTCATCAACTGGCAGGATACCTTGCATTTTATCCAGATAATCAGAAATGGTGGAATATTTTCAATGTGAGTCATCTTAACAAAGGACATTATTTAAAATGTGATGATAGCAAAGCGTTTACCTCTGTTGATGATGATAGACTGATTTTTCTACAAAAATTCTGTCAATGGCTAGACAATTGGAAAAATCTCAATCAAAATCCTCGCTCTGGATGTTTAAGTGAAGAGACTTTTTTTGCTTTGTATCAAACCACACATGTCATGATCGACGTACTCCAGGAACTACTCTCAAGTGGATCGAAGTTTATTTTAACTTCCAAATTTCAAACTGACAATCTAGAATATAGGTTTTCAAAATATCGGCAGATATTCTGGTGGGAATTACCACATTTCTGTACAGCAAATCCTGGAATCGGAAAGAAAATTGAAACTGAAATCTATTCTCCAACTTCATTCCCATACACAAGGAACAATTTCCTTAAAAAATTTTGTGACAGAATTTTCCGGAAATAATAATGAAGATAAAATTGATCTAGATGTTGGATTATTTTCAGACCTGATATCAAGCTCTGTTGAGCTGGGAAATGTTTCTCAAACAGATCTGGAGGTATTAACATATATTGCTGGATATTGTGCTAGCAAAATTAAAACTAAATGTACAGCATGTATTAATTTCTGCATTATAGACAAGGAACTCCAAGTCGAGACATTTGATGAAACTAATAGAAATAATTCTATGTATGCGATATTATCAACCGTGGTGGTTTAAAATACCCCACAGAAAATATTGTTTTTCTTATTTCTGTGTCGTATTTACTATTTCAAAGTCTCATTAAAGAAAAGTATGAAAAACATTTTATTCATGCAAAAACTAAACAACATGCAATACTAACCAAAATAATTTTAGCATATTTGCAAAAAGATGACATAGCATGTGTCAATAACAAGTGTTTTGAATGTGATTGCCCTTATGAAATAATAGTTGTGCAAATTATCAAAAGTTTTTCAAATATATGTCTAAACAAGTACGTAAAAAATATTTCTTCTAATTCGTTGGAAAGGAATGAAGAAAGAAAACTAAAAAAATAAAGGCTATAACCAGACCTGACAGGTATGTAGATTTAAAAAATGAAGTATTTCTTAAACTTCATTAATAATAGTATTCTTGTTTCAATAATAATCAAATAATGAGTTTCTAAGGTGTCCACAGATTTTTAAGTACTGATAGCAGAAAATTTTATTTAAATTTTAGCATATAACTCTAAATATATAAAATTGAAATAATGTACTGTATTCTTGTTTCAATAATAATAATCAAATAATGAGTTTCTAAGATATCCACAGATTTTTTTATTTATTATTATTTTTTAAGTAAAAGTAATTTCAGGTGTCCTTTGCAATTATTTTAACATTGAAATGTGTTCTTGTGAGTGGAGTACTAGTTTTGTCTAATAACAGGAAAACAAAATATGTAAACACTTGTATTTATCTGTATATACTGATAGCAGAAAATTTTATTTAAATTTTAGCAAGTTGTTTTACATGACATATAACTCTGTAAATATCTTACTTTTAGAAGTGCTGTTCTGTTAAGTACAGTAAAAAATAATTAGTATACAAAATTACATATATATATATATGTGTGTGTGTGTATATTTTATGTTTCAGAATTCGTAAATTACTGTTAATCTGTTTAGAAAGTATCGTGTATATCTTATAATTGTAAGAAGCAATATTTTAGCGATTTCGTCGCAGCTAATAAAACTATGCTTTTTAATTACCAAATAGTAGCTAAAAAATAAGACGATTTGTTTACCTCATGCATATAAAAAAGATGTAAACAATTTTTAGTCGGACATTGTGCCAATTTTTTTATATCTTGGTTATTAAGAAAATCCTTATTTTTCACTTTTTCTTTTTTTTTAATCTACCTAAAATATTTTCTGAATATTTTAGAATGGGTAATTAGCTGTCTAATGTCTTCCTTAAAGTTTTTAAAATATTGGAAATCAAGAAATGACGCCTTTATATACGATAAAATTAATGTTTTTACGCGCTAGAGGATTGGAGAATCTGTTCCTAGCGAAACGCTAGGACGGAAGTCACAGAAGAGCTTTCGTGGCCGATAACTGGAGTAGGCCGTGGCTCCGATCAGTCGATCCTCTGATTGGATTGAGTTTCCTGCAAAGGAACCAACTATATATGACTACAGCTAGGAAGCTCGGCTCACGAGACACCAATCACAGTCTGCTACAGGGGTGATTCTGGTCCGAATTTTCCGAAAAATTAAGGCAATGGTTTCCGAAAAAAAATATATATATCGGTCATAAATTCGAAAATTCGGACATAAAATGTATCGGTATTTCGGCAAATGATCGCCGAAAAAAATCAATCTCGTCATTCGTTCGAAGAAAAGTCGCCAATTTTGTCAAAGGATCGCGGTAAAAACGTGACTTTCGTCAGAAAATCGCGAAAAAACGGCCAATTTCGTCAAAAACATTGCGAAAAGCGGCAAATTTCGTCAAAAGATCGCGAAAAAACGGCAAATTTTATCAACGGATCGCGGGAAAAAACGTTACTTCCGTCAGAAAATCGAAAAAAAAACCCGGCAAATTTCGTCAAAAACATAGCTAAAAACGGCAAATTTCGTCAAAAGATCGCGAAAAAACGGCAAATTTAGTCAAAGATTGCGAAACACGGCAAATTTCGTCATAAACATTGCGAAAAACGGCAAATTTCGCCCAAAGATCGCGAAAAAACGACAAATTTTGTCAACAGATCACGGGAAAAACGTGACTTTTGTCAGAGCATCGCGAAAAAAGGCAAATTTCTTCAAAAACATTGCGAAAAACGGCAAATTTCTTCAAAAACATTGCGAAAAACGGCAAATTTCTTCAAAAACATTGCGAAAAATGGCAAATTTCGTCAAAAGATCGCGAAAAAACAACAAATTTTGTCAACAGATCGCGCGAAAAACGTGACTTTCGTCAGAGAATCGTGTAAAAACGGCAAATTTTGTTAACAGATCGCGAAAAACGGCAAATTTCGTCAAAAAGTAGCGAAAAAAACGCAAATTTTATCAACAGATCTCGGAAAAAACTGTAAATTTCGTCAAAGGGACGCAAAAAAAAAAGTGGCGGGAGTACGTGCTGATTAGCGTTTGGTGTAAATCGCTCAACAGGTGGCGCTGCTATCCTGCATTTCTCGCGACTTCCGCAATCTCTATCTCAAGAACTAATCCACTTATTTTCACCAAACTTCAGATTCAGTTAGACCTTGACATAAATAGATGCTGATTATATTTTGGTGTAGCTATCCCAACAGGTGGCACTGCTATACTACTTTTTTCATGATTTTCACGATAGCTGTATCTCAAGAACTAATACCCAGAATTTCATCAAACTTCAGATTCTGTTAGACCTTGACATAAATAGATGCTGATTACGTTTCGATATAAATAGCCCAACAGGTGGCGCTGCTATTCTACTTTTGCATGTTTTCACAATAACTATATCTCAAGAACTAATGCACAGAACTTCGTTAAACTTCATATTTTGTTAGACCTTGACATAATCAGTCAGGGGTGATTCTGTTCCGAATTTTCCGAAAAATTAAGGCAGTCATTTCCTAAAATTAAAAAAAATCTGTCATAAATCCGAAAATTCGGACATAAAATACATCGCGTTTTTCGACGAATGGTCGCCGAAAAAAAATCAATTTCGTCAATCTCGTTCGAAAAGAAATCGCCAATTTCGTCAAAGGATGGCGGAAAAATGACAGATTTCATCAAAAAAATCGCAAAAAACCGGCAAATTTCGTCAAAGGATCGCGGAAAACGGCAAATTTCGTCAAAGGATCGCGGAAAACGGCAAATTTCGTCAAAGGATCGCGGAAAACGGCAAATTTCGTCAAAGGATCGCGGAAAACGGCAAATTTCGTCAAAAGATCGTGGAAAAACGGCAAATTTCGTCAAAGGATCGTGGAAAAACGGCAAATTTCGTCAAAGGATCGCGAAAAAAGGCAAATTTCGTCAAAGGATCGCGAAAAATCGGCAAATTTCATCGAAAGATCGCGATAAAACGCCAAATTTTGTTAAAAGATCGCGAAAAAACGCCAAATTTCGTCAAAGGATCGTGAAAAAAACGGCAAATTTCGTCAAAGGATCGCGAAAAAACGCCAAATTTTGTCAAAGGATCGCGAAAAAACGCCAAATTTCATCAAAGGATCGCGAAAAAACGCCAAATTTCATCAAAGGATCGCGAAAAAACGGCAAATTTCATCGAAAGATCGCGATAAAACTACAAATTTTGTTAAAAGATTGCGAAAAAACGGCAAATTTCGTCAAAGGATCGTGAAAAAAACGGCAAATTTCGTCAAAGGATCGCGAAAAACGGCAAATTTTGTCAAAGGATCGCGAAAAAACGGCAAATTTCGTCAAAGGATCGTGAAAAAACAGCAAATTTCGTCAAATGATCGTGAAAAAACGGCAAATTTCGTCAAAGGATCGTGAAAAAAACGGCAAATTTTGTCAAAGGATCGCGGAAAAACGGCAAATTTCGTCAGTGGGGTGCGGAAAAAAATCATTGTGCCGGGAGTGGATTCCCCCTCCCCCGTCTCCCTTGTTGTAACCTTTCAGAAAATTTGTTGTGAATTTCAGAATTTTTTTTTACTCAGAATTACCCCTGAATCAGATGCCAGTTAGATTGTGGTGTAAATCGCCCAACAGGTGGCGCTATTGCACTTCATTTATCACGATTTCTGAAATAGCTATATCTCAAGAATTAATGCACGGAATTTCATCAAACTTCATATTATGTTAAACCTTGACATAAATATATTCTTATTAGATTTGGATGTATACTGACCAACAGGTGGTGCTGCTATTCTCTGTTTTTCACAATTTCCGCGATAGCTCTATCTCAAGAACGAGTAGATTGTCATTTAATTTTGGTTACAAACGATTTGATTGATATAGAAAAAAGTTTTGTGATAGCTGTAACATAGTTTTTTTTGTGTGTGTGTACATTTTCTCTAAAAAGCTTTTTCATGCTTAAAAGAGAGGGATTTTGCAGCTCCATAATAGTTATTTTCTGCTGAAAAACCGTTTTGCTGCTCCGAAATGAGCGATTTGCTGCTCCAAAATGAGTCATTTGCTGCTCCAAAATGATGATCCTGGTGTTCCATCACTGTTCTTGGTAAGACTATTTTGTAAGTCCTGGTATAGAGGTTCATGATTCTAATGAACCCAATTCAGAGTTGGATCTCTCTTTAGTTCTTTGTTAGAATTGTTGGACATTTAACATTCTCTTAATCTCTGTTTTAAAAAATTGTATAAATTTTGAATGTCAATACAAGTGTGTATATATATATATATATATGTGTGTGTATATAGATAGATATTAAACAAGTTTACGATAGTTTTCTTCATACTGAGATATAAAATGTAACATTGGATCGCAGCTGATACCAAAGTTCTCATTTTTTGCATTTTATTTGAAAAAATCAAAAATTGCATTTAGATGTTTCTTTTATTCCCTTTTTGTTATGTTCTTGATTGATGTCGTAATAAATTGTTACAGATGACAGACGAGGGCCTCTCTTCCTTATCGAGACAAGGCAATTTCGAAACGATGCAGCTGAGGGGTTGCCCCAATATCGGAGATCAAGGTAATCATCCATTTTATTTATTTTTTCATCTATCTACAAAAAGGTGTTTTTGATCGTCCATCAGCAACACACTCGTTTTTCTTTTTAAAGGATGTACATAGTTGAAAAGTGTTGTATGAATTGGAAATAAATTTGACAGCCATGCATTTAGTTGCCCCGTTTAAAGTCACTCACTGATTATTAGATTTATATGGATAAAAAATGAATGACTTAATTTTAAAATGAAGTATTTTTTATTAACTGTTTTTAAACATGCTTTATAAATTGAATTATCTGAAGTTAAAACAAAATAAAATTCCAAGTGCTCACTTTGTACTAGAACAGCGTCTAGGAGGTGTTGAAATAAAATGAATTTATTTCAAATATAATTCATTCTGTTGACTGAAATATATTTCTTTTCTCATACAAAACGTTTCATAGTTTCCTCCTCTTTCATGGAAAATATTTAAAAGGGTGATCCAAGGTAAAACATTCAAGGGGTATATACATAAATGTAGGAAGAAACTTGCAAGTGTTTGCCTACTGTGCAGCATTATTGTTGCATTTAAAGGTATGCAGACTATTAATGCAGTTGTACCGAGACTATGTTAAATGGGCTAACTAAGCTTTGGGTAAAAAATTCGTTTCTCATTTGAAACACTCTGCCACTGTATCTCACGAGAGAGGGAAGAAGTGAACTTATTCAGCACTCCTAGGATGGATTACTGGAATCCTCATTCAAGAGGATGATTGTAATAGAATTTTCACTGGGAAAATATCGGAGTACAGTCTGATAGCGTCAAAGTCTGCTTGTGTTTAGCACAAAATATCTCTGTGAATGTGCTTTTTACCCCTTCGTTCTATGAAAAACAAATACAGGAATAAACTAATCATCGAATCTGACATGACTAAAACTATCTAATATTGATCCAGACATGAAGAAGCTGTGCTTGATAAAAAAAGTCCACCCTTTTCATTAGCGATAGAAGGAAATGAGTGCAATCAGCCTACTATAACGGTATATGAATCAATGTCCGCCAATATGTCATTAAGTATTGTGGCTTTTTCCAAAACCAAAACACTGTATTTTGATATTGTATGCATTATTAAAATTGAATGGTGATACTATTTTTTACTTGAATGTTATTACAAAGCAGTCAATCTAAGTACCAATTTAGTAGTGTAATCATTAATTTTTAAATACAATAAAATCTGACAGAAACACAAAGGATCAGAGATATATTTCATTTTAGACAGGTTCCTTTTTGCATATCTATATATATAAAAGCCGTTCTTGGTATGTATGTTCCTTATACAAATCTACAGTTTTTGTACGATTTGAACGAAACTTGATGTACATATACTTTAGAACACGAGTAAAATTACTGGCTACTTTAAAAATTTCTCACACCATTCTTTACCACTTTTTTCAAACATTTCCCATAGTTTATCATTAAAGAAATATATTTTTTTCCCTCAATTTTTAATTCAATTTCTTTCCCGTTGCCATTCAAAAGAACTGCGTATGGACAATATTTTTATAAACAAATTTCAGATTAACTCACTATAATTTGAAATCTGAAAGTGACGTCAATTTTGTCAGTTGTAATTTTTTTCGCATATTACAAAGATTACTTACTATAAGTGCTTTGAACGACATAGTTACTTATATTTAAATGAGTTTGGAGAAAAATAAATAACTTAGCTCCTAATTTTAAAATAGCAAATTGTTTCCACTGGTATGTTAATATTAAAGTAAATTTTCTAAGAAATAAAAACATATTTTTGCGCATTCAAACTTCATGATTCAATTTATTCTACATAATCAAAAATAGTCTGTCAAATATTGACACATTTAGCAATCATTACATTGTAATTTTTTTCAGCTTGAGCCTCAACCAAGGAGGCATATTTAAATTCCTTGGATGCAGGTGGACAGTAGATGGTATATTAATAAAAATAGGATTTAAAGAAAACAATACAGTGTTTTCCATTATTTTTTTATTTATAAAATGTGTGTTAAAACTAATGGGATTAAAAGTAAAATGGTTTATCAGAAAAAAAATTAAATTCATTTTTTTTTAAATATAAAACATTTTAATTAAAAAAATTAATACGTTCTACAACGTGGTGACATTTTCATTTCACCAGCTTCGAAATTATTATCCAATAAGAATTGGATACTATATTTAGAACACTATATTTTTGAAAAATAATATTTGCATAAAAAATCTCATAATTTCAAAACGCAATTTCAGCCAATTCTGTTTAAATTACATTGTATAAACATAATTTCGGAGTTAAATTTAGTATAATATTGTTTAAAATTTTTCTATGAGTACAGTAGTATTGGATTTCTTTAATCGCTTTCCTGTTTTAAATACAAATGTGCATGTGACGTCACGCACTCAAGTAAAGTCGTTTTTCTCAATTAACTGTAGACGAAAAGTAACAATTCTTGCGGAGTTAGTAATTCATAATGTATTGTTTCCTACACATAATATAATGCATTTTAACTATTTGAAAATTACGAGAAACTTGGCGAAACTTCAGGCGATTTAGCTAACGTTTTGCCTACGTTAAGTTGACAAACATGCACATTATCTATAAATATAAATGCATATTTGTACATGATTCATGAAGTGAAAGAATTTGTTTTAACTAGACGCGTATCGGTTCAGAGAAAAATCTACCCAGTGAAAGTGTCGTCATATTTTAAATCATGTGCCTGTTTTCATTCACAAAATATTAGTATTTTATAGCAATTACACAAAGTAGCGTAATTTCCCCCAGAATGTATTGGTTGCCAAAGTATAAGTTTAACATCCTTTTACAGCACAATTTTCCAGAATATTAAATTACTTTAAAATCCATAAAACATCAGTAAATTGAGATACGCTTTTCAAACGAATAACATTGAGAGTACATTTATTTTATTAGACCGCGTAAACATTGAATGTGCTATGTTTAGAAATAAATGTATTTACTTTATAAAGATCAAATAAATTAATCTTTCGTAATTGGATTGGACACAAATTTAAAGATAAACATGCTTTAAAATTACTTTAAAATCCATAAAAAAATCTGTAAATTGAGATAAACTTTTCAAACTACATTTGAAAGTGCCTTTTTTTCGAATTGATAGTTTAAAAAATTAAATTATGCGATATTTAGTAGTTACAAATATGCAGTACAAGCAAAATTTAATGGTTAGGTCGTTGCTACCTTCCATATGATGTCGACACTACTCACGGATATGTTTTTGTTTTATAATATAGATAGATGACATATGAAAGCGAATTTCGCAAAATATTACGACATTTTTTTTTTTTTTTTTTTTTTTTTTACTGTCAGGAAAATCGTATATTTTTCTATTGTATGCGCAAAGAAAACGCGCATTCTCCTTTGTACAGCTGAGAAATTTTACTATGGTTGATTTAAAGTAACGCTTTTTTTTCCAATTGTCTTTTTTATCGATTTATGTTTGAGTATGCACAAATCATAGTGTCGTCCTTTTTATTGTCGTATTATTGTATTTTAATTTATGTTAACCCGGGCAAAGCCGGGTAATTCTGCTAGTTATTCTATACTAGCTGTTACCCGTGACTTCGTTCACGTATCATTAAAAGAAGAATAAATACATTAATTAAGCCAAATATTTCATTCCCGATAATTAGAAACGTAAATAATTAACTAACTCTTTATCACATTCTATTATTATTATTCATTATAGGAGACAATACAGTATTTCTATGTTATAGAGGCCTTGACATAGCTAAGTTTTAAAAAAGTGAAATTTTGTGACAAATAATCATGAAAAAAAAACTGCAACCAATGAAAAAAGGCAGGCCAAATAAAATTCTGGAAATCAGCGAATTGTGTAAAAACATATGTCAAGTTTACCTGGCAAACCATTTTACTTTTAACGCCTTTGTGAAACGTTTTAATAGCCATCCTTCAAAGATAATGGAAATAGTATATTCTTTTTCATTAAATTCAATTCTTATGAATAGGGAGCAATGATTGTAGACCTAAATGCAAGAAGCTTAAATTTGCCTCCTTGATTTATTCTATAACTGAAAAAAAAATCTTTATTTCTAAATGAAAATATGTTGACAGACGATAATTGTTCTCCAGAATAAATTGGTTCATGAAGTTTGAATATGTGAAAATACGTTTTTATTTTTAAAAAATTTCACTGTAATCAAGATTTTTTTTTTCTTTCACCATCTATTCAAATTGAAAATAAATTCTTTTTTATCCACAAAATTGAAATAATTTAGTTGCCATTTTTAGAGAAACTTCGTTAAATTCATAAATAATAATAATAATAATAACAATAATATCTTGGAATTTAAATAGTTTTTTTAAATTCCGAGAGTTTATGACATCCTCGGATCAATGATAACCGGTATTAAGTAAATCGCGTTGTGTTCGGCAATCTGAAAGGAGAGTAGTTGCGAAATGCAAACAGGCGGTCAGATTTTAATGTAATAGATTCGTCTATATTTTTATTTTCACAATAATCATGGTGTGTTTTTTGGCAAAAAACTCTCATCTGTATGTAATTAATATTCATGAATAATAATCGGTATAGATAAAAAAAAATATTTAAATTTTTTTTTTTTAATATGGCATGAAACTAATCTACTTTCTAAACTTACCGATTCTTGTATTATTAATGTAAGGAATTGATTCAAGCTACTTGTAAAACACATTTGAAAATTACCATTTTATTTCAAATATGACGTCCCTTTTTCCTCAATCTCTTTTTTAATGACATAATTCTTATTTTTTTTCTGGCAATCAGGACATAAATTTTAGCCGAAAACTCACATTTGTCTATAACTAGCTAGTTATTAATTAGTATCGATAAAAAATATTTCAGTTTTTCATCTTAAATATTACGTCCTATCATTATACATTGATATTCATGCTCCTTGTATTAGTACGAATATTTGAAAATACATGTTTTATTTATGACGTCATATTTGTCCAAGCCGAGGAGGATCCTTTTCATAGCTCCATGGTCAAAGCGAAATCTATTTTTTAATAACAAGAATTATGTCATTAAAAAAGAGATTTCTCTGAGGAAAAAGTGACGTCATATTTGAAATAAAATGGTAATTTTCAAATATGTTTTACAAGTAGCTTGAATCAATTCCTTACATTAATAATACAAGAATCGGTAAGTTTAGAAAGTAGATTAGTTTCATGCCATATTTAAAAAAAAAAATTTTAATATTTTTTTTTTATCTATACCGATTATTATGCATGAATATTAATTACATACAGATGAGAGTTTTTTGCCAAAAAACACACCATGATTATTGTGAAAATAAAAATATAGACGAATCTATTACATTAAAATCTGACCGCCTGTTTGTATTTCGCAACTACTCCTTTCAGATTGCCGAACACAACGCGATTTACTTAATACCGGTTATCATTGATCCGAGGATGTCATAAACTCTCGGAATTTAAAAAAACTATTTAAATTCCAAGATATTATTGTTATTATTATTATTATTATTTATGAATTTAACGAAGTTTCTCTAAAAATGGCAACTAAATTATTTCAATTTTGTGGATAAAAAAGAATTTATTTTCAATTTGAATAGATGGTGAAAGAAAAAAAAAATCTTGATTACAGTGAAATTTTTTAAAAATAAAAACGTATTTTCACATATTCAAACTTCATGAACCAATTTATTCTGGAGAACAATTATCGTCTGTCAACATATTTTCATTTAGAAATAAAGATTTTTTTTTCAGTTATAGAATAAATCAAGGAGGCAAATTTAAGCTTCTTGCATTTAGGTCTACAATCATTGCTCCCTATTCATAAGAATTGAATTTAATGAAAAAGAATATACTATTTCCATTATCTTTGAAGGATGGCTATTAAAACGTTTCACAAAGGCGTTAAAAGTAAAATGGTTTGCCAGGTAAACTTGACATATGTTTTTACACAATTCGCTGATTTCCAGAATTTTATTTGGCCTGCCTTTTTTCATTGGTTGCAGTTTTTTTTCGTGATTATTTGTCACAAAATTTCACTTTTTTAAAACTTAGCTATGTCATAGCTATATACCTATAACATAGAAATCTCTCTATAACATAGAAATACTGTATTGTCTCCTATAATGAATAATAATAATAGAATGTGATAAAGAGTTAGTTAATTATTTACGTTTCTAATTATCGGGAATGAAATATTTGGCTTAATTAATGTATTTATTCTTCTTTTAATGATACATGAACGAAGTCACGGGTAACAGCTAGTATAGAATAACTATCAGAATTACCCGGCTTTGCCCGGGTTAACATAAATTAAAATACAATAATACGACAATAAAAAGGACGACAGTATGATTTGTGCATACTCAAACATAAATCGATAAAAAAGACAATTGGAAAAAAAAAGCGTTACTTTAAATCAACCATAGTAAAATTTCTCAGCTGTACAAAGGAGAATGCGCGTTTTCTTTGCGCATACAATAGAAAAATATACGATTTTCCTGACAGTAAAAAAAAAAAAAAAAAAAAAAACCAAATGTCGTAATATTTTGCGAAATTCGCTTTCATATGTCATCTATCTATATTATAAAACAAAAACATATCCGTGAGTAGTGTCGACATCATATGGACGGTAGCAACGACCTAACCATTAAATTTTGCTTGTACTGCATATTTGTAACTACTAAATATCGCATAATTTAATTTTTTAAACTATCAATTCGAAAAAAAGGCACTTTCAAATGTAGTTTGAAAAGTTTATCTCAATTTACAGATTTTTTTATGGATTTTAAAGTAATTTTAAAGCATGTTTATCTTTAAATTTGTGTCCAATCCAATTACGAAAGATTAATTTATTTGATCTTTATAAAGTAAATACATTTATTTCTAAACATAGCACATTCAATGTTTACGCGGTCTAATAAAATAAATGTACTCTCAATGTTATTCGTTTGAAAAGCGTATCTCAATTTACTGATGTTTTATGGATTTTAAAGTAATTTAATATTCTGGAAAATTTTGCTGTAAAAGGATGTTAAACTTATACTTTGGCAACCAATACATTCTGGGAGAAATTACGCTACTTTGTGTAATTGCTATAAAATACTAATATTTTGTGAATGAAAACAGGCACATGATTTAAAATATGACGACACTTTCACCGGGTAGATTTTTCTCTGAACCGATACGCGTCTAGTTAAAACAAATTCTTTCACTTCATGAATCATGTACAAATATGCATTTATATTTATAGATAATGTGCATGTTTGTCAACTTAACGTAGGCAAAACGTTAGCTAAATCGCCTGAAGTTTCGCCAAGTTTCTCGTAATTTTCAAATAGTTAAAATGCATTATATTATGTGTAGGAAACAATACATTATGAATTACTAACTCCGCAAGAATTGTTACTTTTCGTCTACAGTTAATTGAGAAAAACGACTTTACTTGAGTGCGTGACGTCACATGCACATTTGTATTTAAAACAGGAAAGCGATTAAAGAAATCCAATACTACTGTACTCATAGAAAAATTTTAAACAATATTATACTAAATTTAACTCCGAAATTATGTTTATACAATGTAATTTAAACAGAATTGGCTGAAATTGCGTTTTGAAATTATGAGATTTTTTATGCAAAACATTATTTTTCAAAAATATAGTGTTCTAAATATAGTATCCAATTCTTATTGGATAATAATTTCGAAGCTGGTGAAATGAAAATGTCACCACGTTGTAGAACGTATTAATTTTTTTAATTAAAATGTTTTATATTTAAAAAAAATGAATTTAATTTTTTTTCTGATAAACCATTTTACTTTTAATCCCATTAGTTTTAACACACATTTTATAAATAAAAAAATAATGGAAAACACTGTATTGTTTTCTTTAAATCCTATTTTTATTAATATACCATCTACTGTCCACCTGCATCCAAGGAATTTAAATATGCCTCCTTGGATGAGGCTCAAGCTGAAAAAAATTACAATGTAATGATTGCTAAATGTGTCAATATTTGACAGACTATTTTTGATTATGTAGAATAAATTGAATCATGAAGTTTGAATGCGCAAAAATATGTTTTTATTTCTTAGAAAATTTACTTTAATATTAACATACCAGTGGAAACAATTTGCTATTTTAAAATTAGGAGCTAAGTTATTTATTTTTCTCCAAACTCATTTAAATATAAGTAACTATGTCGTTCAAAGCACTTATAGTAAGTAATCTTTGTAATATGCGAAAAAAATTACAACTGACAAAATTGACGTCACTTTCAGATTTCAAATTATAGTGAGTTAATCTGAAATTTGTTTATAAAAATATTGTCCATACGCAGTTCTTTTGAATGGCAACGGGAAAGAAATTGAATTAAAAATTGAGGGAAAAAAATATATTTCTTTAATGATAAACTATGGGAAATGTTTGAAAAAAGTGGTAAAGAATGGTGTGAGAAATTTTTAAAGTAGCCAGTAATTTTACTCGTGTTCTAAAGTATATGTACATCAAGTTTCGTTCAAATCGTACAAAAACTGTAGATTTGTATAATGAACATACATACCAAGAACGGCTTTTATATATATAGATTATTTTTTTTCTGGCAATCAGGACATAAATTTTAGCCGAAAACTCACATTTGTCTATAACTGGTATTCAAGCTAGTTATTAATTAGTATCGATAAAAAATATTTCAGTTTTTCATCTTAACTATTACGTCCTATCATTATACATTGATATTCATGCTCCTTGTATTAGTACGAATATTTGAAAATACATGTTTTATTTATGACGTCATATTTGTCCAAGCCGAGGAGGATCCTTTTCATAGCTCCATGGTCAAAGCGAAATCTATTTTTTAATAACATAATTATTGTTGCATTTTTCCTTCTAATTATAACACAGTTTTTGACAGAAAAATATCTTTTTAATGTAACCGATATTCATACTTCATGTATAATAACAAATCTCATCAAAAACGTCACCTGTAAAAAATGCAGCCAAGTCTCGTAACTCATTTACCGTAAAAAGTGCTGAGATCGTATAAAGCCAAGTTTAACTATCTTATTAACTCTGAAATTTTCATTCACAAATCACTCCTAGTCTCTACATCTTTATTTAATTATTATTTTGTGTCTCAGCACTTTTTACGGTAAATGAGTTACGAGACTTGGCTGCATTTTTTACAGGTGACGTTTTTGATGAGATTTCATTTCTTTTTGTAAGTAATCCCCCTTTTCTTGATTTTGGGTTCTTTTTGGAGATCATCCACTGATTTTCGCTAAGCCCACACTCTGTCCCTATTATTTACAGGTATCAAAAATTTGAAGCTTTAATTTCGTTTGCCAGTCTATAGTGGAACTTTTCTATAACGAAATTCGTAAACGAATGAAAAGAAAACCATAATCCGGGGGAAATAACATAAAAAAATTAGGGGCGTTGTATTAGCTAATAGGACAATTATCTTAAAACTAATGTTTCTAGCAGTACAAAATCAAACTGTTTTCGAATTTTCAATTATTTAAAGATATTTAGATTTTTCAAATTTAACGAATTTTTTAATTGTTCCTTTTATTGAAATTTATCCCTTTACACCAAGTTTTAAGTTGCTAAGACTACAAGATAAAATTATTTTCAATTTTTTATTTTTCGAATTTTTTTTTTTTAATTTTCTGGATTTTTTAATTTTTTCTTATATTTCTTATTACAAATTTCAAGTTTCTAGCACTACAAAATCGAATTATTTTGAAATTTCCCATCTTTTTCGAGTTTTTTATTCTATTTTCGAATTTATTGTGTTTTAATTTTTCCTTTTTCTGTATCCTAAACAATAAGTGTACGCCAAATTTTAAGTTCTAAAGCTACAAAATCGAATTTTTTCAATTTTTCAAATTTTACAGATTTTTTCTTTTTTTGTATCCTAAATACTACCTTTATTCCACATTTTAAGTTTCTAGCTCTACAAAATCGAATTATTTTTAAATTTACTTTTTTTTTTTTTCGATTTTTTGATTTTATTTTCGATTTTAATTCTGTTTTTAATTTTTTCTTTTTCTGAATCCTAAACACTACCAAATTTTCACCGAACACAACCAAATTTTTACCCTTTACACCAAATTTTCAGTTTCTAAGATTAGATCATATTATTTTCAATTTCTCACTTTTTCTTTTTCTTTCTTTCTTTTCCATATTTTTTAATGTTTCCTTATTTAGTATCTTAAATAACCTTTATTCCAAATTTCAAGTTTCTAGCACTATAAAATCGAATTATTTTCAAATTTTCCTTATTTTTCGATTTTTATCGATTTTTTGATTTTATTTTCGAATTTTATTGCGTTCTTATTTTAACTTATTATGAATCCTTAACATTATCTTTACTGCGAATTTTATGTTTCTAAGGCTAAAATTTTCCGGATTTTTTAATTTTTCCTTATTTTGCATCCTAAATACTTCCTTTATTCTGAATTCCAAGTTTCTAGTGCAACAAAATCGGATTATTTGAAAATTTTCGATTTTTTAAATTTATTTTTTTTATTTTCAATTTTTTTTGGTGTTTTTGATGTTTTCTTTTTCTGAATTCTAAACACTACCTTCACACCAAATTTTAAGTTTTTAAGACTAAAAGATTGTGTTATTTTGAATTTTGTTCAAATATGTTGAATTTTCGAATGTTTTTTTTTTTTTTAATTTTTTGGATTTTATATATTTTTCTTTCTTTGTATCCGAAACACTAGCTTTATTCCAAATTTTAAGTTTGTTTTGGGGAAGAAGGGGGAGGCAATCCTCCTAAATGGCTAAATGAAATGGCTAAAAAAACGCAAAATGGCTAATTTTAAAAGTAGGGTTAGCTCCCTATACGCAGCCACCTCCTTATTCAGCATAACCCAATTCAGTTGGCAAGGATGGAAAAAACTTGCATTTTTTTCCCTTGCACGATTGACAATATTCGTAGTTTTTTCCTATTGATTGACAAAATTCACAAGTTTTACTCGCCCGTTTGGCGAAATTTGCAATTTATACGCACCCAATCGGCAAAATTCTGTATTTTTATGTACCGAACCGGCAAAATTAGAAATATTTATGTGCCCGATCGGCGAAATTTGTTATTTTTTCGCACCCGATCAGCAAAATTCGGGATTTTTACGCAGTTAATCGGCAAAATTCGCAATTTATACGCACTTAATCGGCAAAATTCGCAATTTATACGCACTTAATCGGCAAATTTCATGATTTTTACACACCTAATTGCCGAAATTTCCAATTTTTATGCACCTGATCGGTGAAATTATCGATTTTTTTTTGCAACCGATCGGTGAAATTAGCAATTTTTTTCGCAACCGATCGGCAAATTTCGCGATTTAACGTGCCCGAACGACAAAATTCATGATTTTTACGAGCCCGATCGGCAAAATTCGTGACTTTTACGCACTTAATTGGCAAAATTTGCAATTTTTATGCACTCGATCGGCAAAATTCGCAATTTATATGCAACCGATCAGCAAAATTCGCAATTTTTATGGGATGATCGGCAAAATTTTGATTTTTATGTGCCCGAATGGCAAAATTCATTATTTTTACGCGCCCAATCGGCGAAATTCGTGATTTTTACTCACCTAATCGGCGAAATTGGTGATTTTTACGCACCTAATCTACAAAATTGGCAATTTTTACGTGTCCGATCGGCAAAATTCGTAATTTTTATGCCGACGATCGGCGAAATTTACAATTTACTCGCACCCAATCGGCAAAATTTGCGATTTATACGCACATGATTGGCAAAATTCACGATTTTTATGTGCCCAATCGGCAAAATTCATGATTTTTATGTGCCCGATTGGCAAAATTCGCGATTTTTACACATACGATCCGCGAAATATACGATTTATATGCACCTAGTATTTTATATTCAATGCTGAAAAATTAGTTTTCTTAGCATTTAAAATAAAATGCAGAGAAAAAAACATTACAAATTTGCCCTTTTGTAAGACTGTCAGAGGGTTAAATGTGACTTCCATTATGTATATACTTTTATTATACACTGATAGTCATGCTCTTTTTAATATTACGAATATTTGAAAATACATGTTTTATTTATGACGTCATATTTGTTCAAGCCAAGAAGGATCCTTTTCATAACTCCATGGTCAAAGCGAAATCTATTTTTTAATAACATAATTATTGTTGCATTTTTCCTTCTAATTATAACACAGTTTTTGACAGAAAAATATCTTTTTAATGTAACCGATATTCATACTTCATGTATAATAACAAATCTCATCAAAAACGTCACCTGTAAAAAATGCAGCCAAGTCTCGTAACTCATTTACCGTAAAAAGTGCTGAGATCGTATAAAGCCAAGTTTAACTATCTTATTAACTCTGAAATTTTCATTCACAAATCACTCCTAGTCTCTACATCTTTATTTAATTATTATTTTGTGTCTCAGCACTTTTTACGGTAAATGAGTTACGAGACTTGGCTGCATTTTTTACAGGTGACGTTTTTGATGAGATTTCATTTCTTTTTGTAAGTAATCCTCCTTTTCTTGATTTTGGGTTCTTTTTGGAGATCATCCACTGATTTTCGCTAAGCCCACACTCTGTCCCTATTATTTACAGGTATCAAAAATTTGAAGCTTTAGTTTCGTTTGCCAGTCTATAGTGGAACTTTTCTATAACGAAATTCGTAAACGAATGAAAAGAAAACCATAATCCGGGGGAAATAACATAAAAAAATTAGGGGCGTTGTATTAGCTGATAGGACAATTATCTTAAAACTAATGTTTCTAGCAATACAAAATCAAACTGTTTTCGAATTTTCGATTATTTAAAGATATTTTGATTTTTCGAATTTAACGAATTTTTTAATTGTTCCTTTTATTGAAATTTATCCCTTTACACCAAGTTTTAAGTTGCTAAGACTACAAGATAAAATTATTTTCAATTTTTTATTTTTCGAATTTTTTTTTGTAATTTTCTGGATTTTTTAATTTTTTCTTATTTTTTTTTATTACAAATTTCAAGTTTCTAGCACTACAAAATCGAATTATTTTGAAATTTCCCATCTTTTTCGAGTTTTTTATTCTATTTTCGAATTTATTGTGTTTTAATTTTTCCTTTTTCTGTATCCTAAACAATAAGTGTACGCCAAATTTTAAGTTCTAAAGCTACAAAATCGAATTTTTTTCAATTTTTCGAATTTTACAGATTTTTTCTTTTTTTCTTCTTTTGTATCCTAAATACTACCTTTATTCCAAATTTTAAGTTTCTAGCTCTACAAAATCGAATTATTTTTAAATTTTCTTTTTTTTTTTTTTCGATTTTTTGATTTTATTTTCGATTTTAATTGTGTTTTTAATTTTTTCTTTTTCTGAATCCTAAACACTACCAAATTTTCACCAAACACTACCAAATTTTTACCCTTTACACCAAATTTTCAGTTTCTAAGACTAGATCATATTATTTTCAATTTCTCTCTTTTTCTTTCTTTCTTTTCCATATTTTTTAATGTTTCCTTATTTAGTATTGTTGCCGCTAGAAGCGCCGTCTATGTAAAATGTTTTTAAAAAAAAACTACAACTTTTTTGTGAGTTGGGTTTGAGATGCCGATCAGTGAAGATGTGTAAATCTCGGCTCTCGACCATTTTTATTGAGTGTTGTGAGATATTAAATGAGATACAGTCCGCAAGTGAGTTTATTTTATTTTGAGAGTGGGTGTTTTTTATTTGTAGTGATAAATAATAACTGAGCTATCGGCGTAGCCATAGTATTGGTCTCCTCTCGCCGGAGAAAGAATAGAATTTTTTTATGTTTATGTTTTTTCGGGAATCGTCTGCAGAAGATAAATTGTGTTTGGAATTCTATCAAGTAATTAGAATGAGTAAAATGAAAATTAAATCATCGTATTATTTATATTAAAGTACAAAATATTGTGATTCAGAATTCTCTTTTGTGAATATTGTGAATAGGGTGTGAATATAGAAGAGTGTGAATATTGTGAAGTGTTTTTTTGTTTCCAGAAGAAAAATAATTTCGATTAACCTGGAGAATTTCGTAATACGGAAAAATGAACTGTGAATGTTTTTACGCATAAAAGAACCGATGTTCTTTATTATTGAGCTAATTTGAGAATTGAAAGAGTGGATTAAATCTTTTTTTTCAATGTGGAATTATCCGATTTGGAGATTTATTAATAGATAAAGGTATGTCAGTTTTATTTATTTATTTATTGTGAATTGTATTTATAATACAATGTTTAAAGGTGCAAAAAAGGAAGATTATCAGCGAATTGCTGCTGAATTAGACATAGATATATCAGATTCCAAATTGACTATTTATGATTTAATAAATTTAATAAAGGAAAGTTCGAAGTATAAAGCAGATAATAAACTGGTTGAAGACATAGCAAACAGTTTTATTGAGGAAAGAAAAAATGAAGAATCAAAATTACTAGATCTTGAGAAATTAAAAATTGAACATGCAAAGTTAGAAATTGAGTTGGCTTATTCCCGTGCAGAAACTAAAAATGATAATTTAAGTGATCTCGAGAAAAAAGATAATATAGAATCTTTAGACTCTCTGATTAAAAGTGTAAGAACGTTAACGATTAAAATTCCATCTAAACCAGAAGGTTGGAGTTATTTTTTTTCATCGTTAGAAAGAGCATTTATTTCTAAAAATGTCCCAGAAAAATATAAATCGGAAATTATACTAAATCTGTTAGGAGAAAGGGCAACAAACGTAATTACGTACATCAAAGATGTGGAATTAGAAGATTATTCAAAAGTAAAGGCTATAGTACTTAGAGAATTTGAGCCATCCCCCCAGACTTGTTTAGAACATTTTAGGAAAGCACAACGTCATCCTTATGAAACATATGTACAATTTGCATCCCGATTAACAACGAGTTGGGATTATTATTTAAAATTGAGGAATGTGACAGATTTCGAAACTTTAAAACAGTTAATAGTTTCTGATAAGATTTGTCAAACGCTTGATAAAGATGTCATGTATTTTATAAATGTTAGACAAGCAGAATCGTGGTTTTCTCCCATTGAATTATCTCGGGAAATTGATTTATATTATACGTCTAAGGGAAAACCCGTGGTTGACAATTCTAGAGCGAGTAATAAAAATACTTATTATCGAAATGTTTCTAAAGTTTTCCTAACTGACGTAAAAAATTCTAAATGTATTTTGTCATGTAGTGAAAATCATCCTTTGCATAAATGTCCTGTTTATAAAAACATGTCAGTGGGTAATAGAGTTGAGCTTGTAAAATCCAAAAACCTTTGTTTTAACTGTCTTATGAATCATAAAGTGATTGATTGTAAATCTAAATTCTCTTGTATTATTTGCAAGAGAAGGCATCATGTAACTTTGCATTTCCCGCGTGAACAAAAAATAAATAAAGGTGAAAATCCATAGATAATTTCACTAAAAACGAAGTCCGTAATAAATCTAATTTGGATGCTTCAGCTCCAGTATTCCAGCCTTTCCAAGTTAATAACCAAAGCAATTTATTTTCAACGATATGTAATTTGTCTAACGAGTTAAAAGCTGTGTTACTTAGCACATTTGTTTGTTTAATAAAAGATGAATATGGTAATTTTCATGAAGCACGTGGTTTAGTAGATGTCGGTGCAAACTCTAATTTTATGAGTAAAAGGTTAGTAGATAAATTAAATTTGAAAAGAGAAAAGACTAATATTTGTATTTCAGGAATAAATAATTTGTCTCTTAATGTTAGATCATGTTCTAGTTAGTTAATTTGTCTCTTAATGTTAACACAACTATTTCGAATAGAGATAAAGATTTTTATTTAAAATTAGATTTTTTAGTCGTTCCGAAAATTACGGAATTTACGCCTTCTAGACCGCTTGAGATTTGTATTTCATCGTTAAATAACATCAAATTAGCTGACGAAAAGTTTAATGTGCCAGGCTGTATTGATTTGCTTTTGGGTGCAGAAAATTTCTATGAATTTTTAAGGCCAGGTCAAATTTACCCCCAACCATTAAATACTAGAATAGTGTTACAAAACAGTGTTTTCGGTTATATTGTTAGCAGAAGCCTTCCGGCTAAGGTTGAAAGTAATATACATTGTGGGTTGATAACAGATAATTTGGAGTTAGAAAGAGTAATTCGAGATTTTTGGGAAATAGAAAACATTGAGAGAGAATCTGAAGTTTCTAGAAATAAGGAATCAGAAATTTGTGAAGAACATTTTCTGAAAAATTATTCTAGAACTGCAACAGGGCAATACATGGTAAAAATGCCATTTAAGAAAGACCCATCTTGTCTTGGAGAATCAAAGAAAAAGGCTATGAAAGTTTTAAATTCATTATGGAATCGCTTAGTTAGAGAACCTAAATTTAACGATCTTTATAAAGTCTTTATGCAAGAATATTTAAGTATGGGTCATATGGAAGAGGTGATAGAATCTGAAGAACCAGATATCACTTATTACATACCCCATCATTGCGTGTTCCGTGCTGAATCAAGTAGCACACCATTAAGAGTTGTCTTTAACGCTAGCTCCTTATCTTCTACCGGAAAATCTCTAAATAGTTTGCAGTATAACGGAGGAACAATCCAAGATGAATTATTTAGTATAATGTTGCGATTTCGAAAGCACAAATTTGTTTTTGTAGCAGATATTAAGAAAATGTACCGTATGATATTGATACATCCGAGTCAAAGAGATTTATTGAGAATCTTGTTTAAACCTGAGGTACATGAACCAGTTAAGGTGTATAAATTATGTACAGTGACTTATGGCACAACGAGTGCTCCCTTTTTAGCAACAAGAACCCTTACCCAGCTAGCTAGAGATGAAGGAAAGGAATTTCCTTTAGCTGCAAATGTATTAATTCACAACGTGTATATGGATGATATTTTGACAGGTGCTGATGATCTAGACACAGCTAGAGAGATCCAACAACAACTGATATCTTTGTTAAAGAAGGGAAGCATGGATCTTCACAAATGGTCAGTAAATAATTCTTCTCTTTTGTGTAATAATGCAATATCTGAATATTCATTTTCCAATGAGACAAAAACCCTAGGAATATTGTGGAAGCCGCAATCAGACTGTTTTGGATTTAATTTAATTATAGAGCAAAGTGAAAGGTATACCAAACGCTCAGTATTATCACAAATTGCCAGAATATTTGACCTGTTGGGTTTGATAGGTCCAATAATTACGAAGGCCAAGGTTTTCCTTCAAAAATTATGGTTGCTGAAAATAGATTGGTGTGATTATCTTCCAGTGAAAGAAAATATCGAATGGACTAATTTTCTTACTTCCTTAAAAACTGTAAATATGATCAATATCCCAAGATTTGTATTTGTAGAACAATCTAATTGTGTGGAATTGCATGGTTTTTCAGATGCTTCTGAACTTGCTTATGGTGCGGTCGTTTATGTAAAATCTATTAATTCTTATGGTGATTCTGCTATTAAACTGCTCACTAGTAAATCTAGAGTAGCTCCTCTAAAGCATATTACTATCCCTCGTCTAGAACTTTCTGCAGCAGTCCTATTATCTAAGTTGATGCAAAAAGTGTTAAGTGCTCTAAAGCAAGAAGTTTCTAAAACTTGTTTTTGGACAGATAGTACTATTGTACTTGCATGGTTAAAAAAGGAGTCGAATGATCTAAAGACATTTGTCCCAAACAGGGTATCGATTATACAAAGTTTAACTTCGATTGATCAGTGGAATTATGTACCTTCCAAGCAAAATCCTGCAGATCTCATTTCTAGAGGCCTAGATCCCATCAAGATCCAGCAATGTGATTTATGGTGGTTCGGTCCATCATTCCTACAACAGCCTGAGATGGTGGAGTCTCCTGATATTATTTCTGTTGAAACCGGTGAGTTGTTTATCCGTGAATTGAAAGCACCATCAGTAACTCAAGTATGTACCTTAGTTAACATTGTTGAGCCTTTAGACATCATTAATAACAGTTCTTCATTCATAAAGCTGCAAAGAGTAGTAGCATGGTGTAATAGATTCATCCATAACTGTAGAAATCCCTTGTATCCCAAAGGTGGAACTTTAACCAGCAGTGAACTCTCTCAGTCCTTATTCTGTATAGTAAAAAACATCCAGAAGACTTCATTCGGGAAGGAAATGCAATATTTGGAAAAGGGTAATGCAATCCCTAACAGTAGTAAACTGAAAAACTTGTGCCCGTTTTTAGATGATAACGGTGTAATCCGAGTTGGTGGTAGACTGAGAAACAGCAACTTAACTGATCATCAAAAATATCCAATGATTATTCCTTCAAAACATAATTTTACTTTTTGTGTTATTAAATATTTTCATAATTTGTATTTCTATGCAGGTGCTGAGACAACTCTTTCTCTCATCCGAAACAAAATTTGGATCTTATCTGCTAGAAATGTAGTTCATAAAATCCTTTTCAATTGTATGACTTGCAAAAAGGTAAATTCTAAGAATTCAGAGCAACAAATGGCTGATTTGCCATCTTCTAGAGTAACAATGGCCCGAGCATTTATGCGTACTGGATTGGACTACTGTGGTCCCTTTGAAGTGAAAAACTTCGTGGGTAGAAGTAAACAGGTAAAAAAAGTATTTATTTGTGTATTTGTGTGTTTTACTACAAAAGCCTTGCATTTTGAAATAGTAAATGATCTAACTAGTGAAGCATTTTTAGCAGCACTTAAACGCTTTATAGCAAGGTGGGGCAAACCTTCTGATATATATAGTTGTAATGGTCGAAATTTCGTTGGTGCCAATAAAGAATTAAGAGCAATTCTCAGATCTTTATTTAAAGATAAAAGTGAGGAGGAGATAGAAAATTATTTAGCTAATGAAGGTATTAACTGGCATTTTAACCCCCCTTCAGCTCCTCACTTTGGAGGTTTGTGGGAAGCAAATATCAAATCCCTTAAATACCATTTAAAACGTGTTGTAGGTAAAACTATTTTAAGTTATGAGGAATTCTTGACTTAGTGTTCACTCTAGAAAAAAAAAGGGCAGGGTGCTAGTCACAAAAAGGGCACTATTGAAGCATAAAAAGGGCACTAGTTTCATCGAAAAAGGGCATTGTTTCATAAAAAAAGTATATTTATTCAGAACCAATATAAGAAACTCATTATTGTTCATCATATACTCATCAATGTTTGTACACATATTTAGTAATATAAATTATAGAAATACATTTTTATTAAATTGATATTTTAAGGTTCTAGTAAGTAATTAGGTTAACATATGTGGATATAAAATTATTAGCCGCCTCTAAACTATGAATTTTAAGGGGGAAGCAGAAATTTTGAACTTAAAGATGACTGATTTAGTTACCTTACTAAAGATTTAAAAATAGGACAAAAAAATTTAAATAAAAGAGTTTTAACTTTAAATTTCGTGTGCTTGGAAAGAAGGGGTGGGCATCAATTTTGGGTGAGGGTGTGGAAATTACTTGATCGATTATTTGCTATAATAAAGTGACAGAGCAGAAAAAAAAAAAAAAAAAAAGATAAGGCTTTTAAGCTTGGTGAGCTGGGAGAGCAAAAGATGAGTTTTTTTCCCCCAGGGTGTTAAGGGGGGGGTGGGTTGCGTCCCTTTGACGAAATTTGCGTTTTATCGCGATCTTTTGACGAAATTTGCAGTTTTTTCGAGATCTGTTGATAAATTTTGCGATTTTTTTCACTAGTTTTTTGACGAAATTTGCCGTTTTTTGCGATCTGTTGACAAAATTTACCGTTTTTTCGCGATCTTTTGACGAAATTTGCCGCTTTTCGCAATGTTTTTGACGAAATTTGCCGTTTTTATGCGATTTTCTGACGAAAGTCACGTTTTTCCCGCGGTTTGTTGACGAAATTTGCCGTTTTTCGCAATGTTTTTGACGAAATTTGCCGTTTTTCCGCAGTGCTTTTGACGAAATTTGCCGTTTTTTCGAGATATTTTGACGAAATTTGCCGTTTTTCCGCAATGCTTTTGACGAAATTTGCCGTTTTCTCGCGATCTTTTGACGAAATTTGCCGTTTTTTCGCGATTCTCTAACGAAACTCACGTTTTTCCTGCGATTTGTTGACAAAATTTACCGTTTTATTGCGATCTTTTGACGAAATTTGCCGCTTTTCGCAATGTTTTTGACGAAATTTGCAGTTTTGTCGCGATTCTCTAAGGAAAGTCACGTTTTTCCTGCGATTTGTTGACAAAATTTACCGTTTTTTCGCGATCTTTTGACGAAATTTGCCGTTTTGTCGCGATTCTCTGACGAAAGTCATGTTTTTTCTGCGATTTGTTGACAAAGTTTCCTGTTTTTCCCGATCTTTTGACGAAATTTGCCGCTTTTCGCAATGTTTTTGACGAAATTTGCCGTTTTTACGCGATTCTCTGACGAAAGTCACGTTTTTCCCGCGATCTGTTGACAAAATTTGTCGTTTTTTCGCAATCTTTTGACGAAATTCGCCGCTTTTCGAGGGCGCATTTTGCCGATTTCAAAAAGGGCAGGGCGCATTTTGCCGATTTTTAAAAGGGCAGGGCGCTGCACCCTTCAAAAATAGCCTAGCGGGAACACTACTTGACTCTTATTACTCAAATTGAGGCAGTTCTTAATTCTTGGCCACTCTGCCCCCTTTCAAATGATCCAAATGATGTTGAAGCTTTGACACCTGCTCACTTCCTTATTGGTTCCTCTTTAATGGCCTTACCAGAACCAAATTATACAGAAATTCCTATGAATAGGTTGAGCAGATGGCAATTAGTTCAAAAATTAACACAACATATTTGGAAAAAATGGTCATCAGAATATTTGAACAAGCTCTTAAATAGACCTAAATGGTACAAGGGAAGGGTAAAGATAAAAGAGGGAGATTTAGTATTAGTAAAAAATTCTGATAATTATTGCCCTTTAAAATGGCATTTGGCCCGAATTATTAAAATTCATCCAGGCCAAGACAATATTATAAGAGTTGTCACCTTGAAAGATAAAAATGGCACATATAAAAGGCCAGTGACAAAAATTGTTGTTTTGCCATATGTGAATGATGGTTTATTGAGTACTTAAATTCATACATTTGTTTTATTAAACTATATACTTTTCCTGCAGTGTATTACATTCTTGTGTTTATATTTGTAAATTTAGTATTTTATTTAGTGTAGTATTTTTGAGAAGAAATTGTGTTTTTAGGTGCGTTCGTAATTATATAAATACGTAGCACCTATAGTCGTCGTTTGGTCTGTCCGTCCGTCTGTCTGTCTGTCTGTCCGCATATAACAACGCAAAAACTACCCAACCAAATGGTTTGCAATTTAAAATATATTATCTTTGCAGAATTTTGTCGAGACATTTCAAATTTTATTAAAATCGAATCAAAACTTTAGGAGATATTAATAAAAATATTTATTAAGAAATTTGAATTTTTTTTTTTTAAATCAGTACTTTTTTGTTATAGGAGCTTCCGAAGTTTAATCGTCAAGCGACCGAGATACTTATTTTATGACAGAAATTAATCTGCAGATGATATAATTCATTTCACAGAATTAAAAGTCATCAAGATCTGAATATTTATATAACTAGCTGATACATATATATCTGAATATTTATATAACTAGTTAAGATATTTGTATGAACAGTGTCATAAAATATATACTTAACTAGCTGTTTAACCCGTTCTACGCACGGGATATCATGAATTTAATTCTAAAACATGCATACGAATGCACCTCGTTTGTAACGTTTGACGTACAATTTCCAACTTGTTTGAGATTGTATTTTTCACTTAGAGATTGTGTTTGAATTATATTGCATTTATATTATTGAATGTTAGCAACATTCAAGGCCCGGCGGTATGTTGCCGCTAGAAGCGCCGTCTATGTAAAATGTTTAAAAAAAAAAAAACTACAACTTTTTTGTGAGTTGGGTTTGAGATGCCGATCAGTGAAGTTGTGTAAATCTCGGCTCTCGACCATTTTTAGCACTTTCCAACCTAGTTGAAAAGTGCTTATGACTTCGGTTTGTCTGGCCGGATGGCCGTCTGGCCGTCTGTCCGTGCTCTAACTCCCGTAAATATGCTCGGATTGCTCTGCAATTTTTATATGTTATTGTCGTTATCTATGGCACGTTCCCTAATTCAACTGAAGTGTGTAGCACTTATAGTTTTCTTACAGGGACACTCAAAATAATTCCATTACATTGCGGTTTATGGGGAAAAATCATTTGCGGTTTATTTTTAAAATGTTTCACTATTGTAAACGCATTGAAATTTATATAGATCACTAAGATACATTATAAGAAGCTTAATATGGAATAGTAGGTGTATAGCACTTAGAGTTACTTTACAGGGACAGTCAAAATAATTCCGTTACATTACGTCTATGGAGAAAAATCGTCTGCGGCTTATTTAAATAATGTTCCACTATTTTAAACGCATTGAAGTTTATATATATTACTAAGGTGCATTACAAGAGGCTTACTACAGAATAGTGTGTGTATAGCAGTCATCGTTCATTTACAGGGACACACAAAAGAATTCTCTACTGTCTGTTAACAATAATTCCTGGAAGTGCGTTTTAAGTTACTGAATGTGATTTTAATCTTAACTAGCTTTTTGTCTATTACGTGGTGTATATAAATTCTGTAGATCCTATACAGGGCAGCACAAAAGTTCGCGAACACATTTCCGTTTATTGACAGAAACTCCAGAAGGAGAATTTAAACTGTGCTACGCGTTTCCTAACTAAACTAAAATTTAGAGATCATATACAGGGCTACATAAAAGTATTCGGATATTTTTCCGAATATTGTATATATTGAAAATTCCTGAAATTACGTTTTTAAATATGTTATGCGTTTTCCAAAATGTTTACTTAGATGTCATCTTTCAGCTTATTAAACGGTAATGATTTGTAAAATTATTTTAGAAGCGTTGGAAAGTGCTACATAATCTATGCTTGACGCATGATTTTTCGTTCTTGTTATTGAGTGTTGTGAGATATTAAATGAGATACAGTCCGCAAGTGAGTTTATTTTATTTTGAGAGTGTGCGTTTTTTATTTGTAGTGATAAATAATAACTGAGCTATCGGCGTAACCAAGTATCTTAAATATTACCTTTATTCCAAATTTCAAGTTTCTAGCACTATAAAATCAAATTATTTTCAAATTTTCCTTATTTTTCGATTTTTTGATTTTATTTTCGAATTTTATTGCGTTTTTATTTTAACTTATTATGAATCCTTAACATTATCTTTACCGCAAATGTGTTTAAAAAAAAAACTACAACTTTTTTGTGAGTTGGGTTTGAGTGGGTTGGGTTTTTCTAAGGCTAAAAGATCAAATTATTTTAATTTTTTCAATTTTTTTCAAATTTTGGAATTTTTTGTTTTGAATTTTCAGGATTTTTTAATTTTTCCTTATTTTGCATCCTAAATACTGTCAGGAAAATCACATGCCTCCAGAATATTTGTTGGTCTTATTGACTCAAGCAACACATAAAAACTACCATTCATTATCACTCATACACTCTTAGTATTCTTCATATTAAGTAATAAACATTAAAGTTTTACCTTTATTAAATATAAAATACACTTCATAAATATAATTTACTTTTGTAAATACATCGTTTTTACTTACCTTTTGCATTTTATTCTTTCCATAATTTGAGCTGCTTTCAGGAACAAATACTTTTTATTTAGTCCATCATTAAAACGTAACTACAGAAACACAAACACACTTTTACTTCTAACGAGAACCGCACTACATCGTGAGCATCGTAAGCACTTCTGAGGTAGTGCCTCTGCCACTCACTAGATGGCGGCACACGTAGACCGTTCGGATTGGAAGACCGAACGACGAATCAACAATGGCACGTGTATGCAAATTTCGATGGATCGTTCTAGTAAAGTGGGTGTTTCTAGTGATTAGCCTACATTCAACCAGTATAAATAGTTGCTATATCTCTGCATAGGGTGTATATTGGAAATCGATTGATCAAGTGATCGGCGGTGTTCTTTCAATAGACATCGTCGTAGTATTGGAATATCAGGCTTGTTAATGTGATATAAAAGTAAACGATGATCGTTGTGGTTGATGGCGGTAGTATTTAAAGTTCGAGCAGCTTGGTACATTAAAGTATAAATATATTCGATGTGTTTAGTAAGTTTATCTTGTTCTGTTTACGTCTATTTACTGAATATCCGTGTTCTGTGAAAAGTGAAAACGTTACTGTCTTCAAAACGAAACTGTGTCATATCAAGTTATTAGAATCAAGATGCTGTATTATAATATGTGAGTACTTTGAATAAATCTCCTGTGTTTGAATAACTTTTTGTCTTCATTGAATTCTATATATATTCTGCATTTCACTATTTCACTATTTTAACTTTTATATGATGATCTATCTAAAACCAGCAAAAGCTTCTCACTACGCTATAACTAAAAGTTATACTCTGCTTACTTCGAAATAGACTACCTATATTATTTAAACAAGCGGTTATGGGCGATAGAGCTCATATAATGAAGATATTTATGATTTGATAAAGTGAAAATGCTGAAAAAAAAATGGAAGATTAAAAAGGTAAACAAACGCTCCCGATCGTAATAACGTAAGTCCCGGCAACGAAAATAAGAGAGGGGGGGGCGGTTTGCCTGTATTATAGTATGAAATGAGATCATTGAAGACAGGAGTGAAAGAAAATATGGAGAAATAGATGATTAACGAAAGATAGTATCAAAATAAAAGAAGAGGTTTCTGTTTGAAGTATAAGAAATTTTTTTTTATAAGAGAACTGGCTTTTAACTTTGAAATTTTTAACAAATCTAGACTGAATTTTAAATTATACACCTTTATTTTTGCAGTTGAAGTTTTAATTATGATAAATTTTAACATAATTTGAATTAAATTTAAGAGTTTTATCAGTTTTTAACCATATACATACATATCTTTTAATACAAAAACGAGGAGTTGAAAAAAAAAAAGAAAAAAAAAAAAAAAAAAGAGAGAAAAAAAAGGGAAATGGCTAACATATTGATTGAGAAATTGAATTCATCAAACTATAGAAATTGGTGTAATGATATTAAATACATTCTATTGGATAAAAATCTCTGGTATATAATAGAAGATAATTTGGTAGCACCAACTAAAGAAAAGCCAACTGCTGAGGAAATTGAAGCATTTAAAGCAAAATCTAATCAAGCACTATCCATTATCTATTTGAATATAAGTGTGGAATTTAAAAGACTAATTGAGAATTGCAAAAATCCCGTTGAAGCATGGAATAAGTTAAAATTAAATTACTGTCCAGATTCTCGTTCCCACCATATGAAGATATTCACGGATCTAATGGAGTGCAAGATTAAAACAAATGAAACTATAAATCTTTTTGCGGCAAGATTGGCACGAATTACCAGAGATATAAAACAGATAGATGAAAATTTTAACGAATGTTATGCAAATTTTCAGCTTCTCCGGTTTCTTCCCAGGAAATTCGATGCAATAGTACAAAATATTTTGCGATGGGGAAAATCTGATTTTCAGTTCTCTAAAATAGTAGAAGAACTAGTAGCAGAAGAAACTCGTTTGAATGTAAGAGATTCAGATTCCGGTAAAGGTAATCTCCAAGCAAATCAATTGAATTTTAGAAGGAAGCAAGAGAATTTCAAGGGGTTTAAGAAGAGGAAGTGTTGGAAATGTGGTCAATCCGGTCATTTACAGAAAAATTGTTTAAGTAAGGCCAATAGTAAATATGAACAATCTGGTTTTTCAAGATCTCGCTTTTCCTCCCCGTTTTACAGAAGGAATACACCGAATAGGAACTCTTTTCGTGGAAATTCACCATCTTGTCAAGCTCGTTCAACTTCTCGCCATACTGGTTCACCATCCTGTCATGCCCAAGCACCTGACTATGGAAGGGTTTCACCGTCATCGTCCAGATGTCAATCAAGAAGTCGCCGACCTGAGAAAGGAAACTACAACTCTCCTGGAGGAAACATGCCCCGTAACCGACCCCGATACAGAAGGAATAATCAAAGGTGGAATGAGTCGCCAGGACATTCAGAGAGTCCAGTAAATTTTTGTAAGTCCTCTAATATTTTTATATCAAATGTTAATGTAAATTGTATAAATGTAGAGGCCAGGTGGATCCTGGACACTGGTGCGACGCACCATTTCACTAATGATAAATCCATTTTTGTAAAATTTTTTCCTTTAATAGATCAAGAAATGACTGTTGCTGTTAAAAACATATCTTTCCCAATTGAGGGCCGAGGTGATGTAAAATTGTTATTTGGCAAACGCCATGTTTTACTAAAGAATGTTATGTATTCAAGTAAATTACGTCGTAGTCTCATATCTGGTCCTCAATTGGATAAAAACGGGGCAACTTTTATTGGTGGAAGAGGGAAGGTAACCGTCTCGAGGGAAGGACATTTTTTATTTAATGCTTATCTTAAAAAGGGAGTATACCAGGTTTTTCCTAGGATTCCAAAATCGTTAAAAATTGAAACAAATTCTCTTTCAAAGTCTTCAGAAATGGAGATTTGGCATAGGCGGTTCGGACATATAAGTCCAGCCATACTAGTGCATACTTGTAATGAAGAGGGAGTCCGGGGAATGCCAAAGCTTAAAGATCTTAACTTTAAATGTGAAAAATGTAAAATAAGTAAACATAAAAAAGTATCATTTAAGGCAATAGGTCAAAGACGCTCGCAGTATCCTTTGGAACTTATTTTTGCTGATGTCTGGGGTCCTTGCCAAGTACAAGGTAGAAATGGCGAGAAATATTTTCTCACTATTATCGATGACTATTCCCGCCGTGTGTCCATTTATCCTATGAGAATGAAGTCAGATTCCTATGAAATTGTTCGTAATCATATTACTAGAGCTGAAACTTTCATGGGAAGGAAAGTCAAAAATGTACGGACGTATAATGGGGGGGAATTTGTCAATGATGACCTTGACGAATTTTTTAAATCCAAGGGTATTATGCATGAGCTTACAAATCCATATACTCCACAGCAAAATGGAACGGCCGAGCGATTTATGCAGACTGTTATAAATGGAGCCCGTACCTTACTATCAGAGAGCAACTTAGACTTAAGTTTTTGGCCAGAGGCCGTAAAATTCTTCGTGTACACCTGGAATCGAGTATGTCCCAAAACTTCATGTAAGACTCCTTTTGAGTTGTATGGAGGTAATAAACCTTCAGTTAAACATCTAAAACCTTTTGGGTCTGTAGCTTTTGTGGGAATCCCAAGACAAAAGCGGGATGGGAAACTCGGTCCAAGGGCGAAACGGGGAATTCTGGTTGGATATGCTTTTAAAACCAAGGGTTATCGAATTTGGATACCTGAAACAGATAGTATAATAGAATCCATTGACGTCACATTTGACAAAAAATCCAGGTTTGATCCAGACAACAGTGGAGGGCCCGGAGGAGGTTGACTTCTTTCCGGATAGCCTTGTGAGTAATCAAAATGATACCGTTGTAGAGGTAGAACCAGAGGTCATCCCTGGTCCCTCCAACGAAGCAAGTGATCCACAGGCATCTGGGGAGGAGGAGTCCGATTCCGAGTCCATTGACAGTTCCAGTCCGACTATTTCCTCACTTAGAGATGTTAGCTGGATTCGTAAAGCAGTACCTAGGCCTACCGGAAAACGGGTAGATGTCTATTATTACGAAACTGGGAAAACTGATCGTTTGAGATCAATAATGGATGTTGAAAGATATTGTGATAGACATCAAATAAAATATAATCCTGACGTATTTGATTTTAAGGGTAATAATCTTTATTCTGGTCCTGTTTCAAGTGTAGACAACTCTGATAGTGAAGATGAAGAATCTAGTGCTCCTGAATCTAATCAAGTCAATCCTGAATCATGACTATATGGTCCGACAATACCCAAAACATTTAAACAAGCGATGGAGTCCGTGCAACGTGAGAAATGGCTTGCTGCAATGCAGAGCGAACTCAGTGTTATGCGTGAACGGAAGGTTTGGCATTTGGCTCCTTTACCTGCCAACGTAACTCCAGTGGGATGTAGGTGGGTTTTCACTATCAAGAGAGATGAATTAGGGAGGATTGCCCGCTTTAAAGCTCGTTTAGTTGCCCAGGGCTATAAACAAATTAAAGGCGAATCTTACGATGAGACCTTTAGCCCTGTGGTCAATTTTGGTGTAATCCGATTCTTTTTCTCTCTCTTGGTATCGTGTAGCGGATGGCGTCACATTCAGTGTGATGTAACCAGCGCCTACCTTTACGCACCATTGAGAGAGGACGTGTATATGCTACAACCGCCCGGTTTCACCATACCTGAGAAGTCTCATTTGTATTGCAAGCTGGATCGAGCTTTGTATGGACTACATCAAAGTGGTAGAGAATGGTTTTTTGAGATACACGAAGTCTTAATTAATACTGGTTTCATCAAATTGGATAGCTGTAACTGTGTATATATCTTTAAATCTGAAATAGTACTCTTGTTGTATGTAGATGACATAGTGTTGTTTGGGAAAAATCAGACTGTCATAGATAATGCTTTACAAATGTTGGGGAAATTTTTCGACTTGAAAGTATTGGGAAAAACCAAAAAGCTTTTGGGGGTAGAATTCGAAGAAAGGAATGGCTTAGAGATTCATCAATCTCATTATATTGATGAAATTTGTAATAAATTTAAAAGCTTTAAAATACCTATATCTTCACTCCCAATTAGCAAGGGTATAATTTTTTCTAAAGTTGATTGCCCAACCTCACAGTCAGATATTGATGTCATGAAATCCATACCATATAGGAATGTGCTAGGTTGTCTGTCATTCTTAGCAAATCGTACTAGGCCTGACATATCATATGCAGTTAATATTTTTAGTCAATTTCAGAGTAATCCAGGATTGTTTCATTGGGGCGGACTTCTACGGCTGCTAGGTTACGTAAAATATACTAGAAATTATCGCCTCCGATTATCATGTAATCAGGAGCAGTTGATCGCTTACTCTGATGCAGACTTTGCAGCGAACCGGGATGACCGGACTTCTATTGGTGGCCAGCTCGTTCTTTTGGGAAACTCACCCGTGGATTGGCGAACCTTCAAGGAGAAATGTGTAAGCCTGTCTACCATGGAGTCAGAGTTTGTGGCCTTGACTGAAGCTACCAAGAATATAGTCTGGTATGACCGGATCCTGCGGGAATGCCGGAGTAGGCAGATCATTCGTGAATGCGATGTTAAATCTCAATTATACGTTGACAACCAGGCGGCCATAGATTTCGTTAAGTCCCCAATTGAAAATCACCGTAGTAAGCACATCGACGTTAAACTGTTTTTTGTCAGGGATTTGGTTTATAAAAATCTTTTTGATTTAACTTTTGTCCGTAGCAAGGCTAACCTCGCAGACGTGTTTACCAAACCCCTCACCAAATATGATCTTCTGAGATTTGTAAAAATCTTGTTTAAAATAGATTAATTACTTCTCTAGTCAAATACGTACCTATTCTTTTTGTAAATTTTATAAGTGTAAGGAAATTGTGCAATATATATTTTTTTAGAATAATTCTTGAATTTTTAGTGATATATTGAAGATTGTAGGTTTAAAGTAATTTTAAATATAGAATTTTTATGGAAAATTGTGTGTAATGTAAAAGGTTTTTTTTTTTCCAAACTGCAAATTTCTCATTCGGTATACATTTTAAATTCCCGCTTTGGTGTGGAGATGGTGCCCTTTAATACTTCCTCTCGAGGAGTTCGATCAGCCCTCAGTACCGTCTCGGGAGGGTGACCCTTGACCGGTAAGTGACAGAGAACTCTTTCGGGGGGTTGTGTTGGGGGTAACTGCCACATCAGGGCCTTTCCGCGGGCACGTTAAATTTTTTAAGTCAGTAAGTCCAGTTTTATTTAGTTTATTAATGGGAGTGTCACTTTTTTTCCCGTATACCGGATGGGAAATGATGATAGAAGATATAAAGTTCTTTTTGATAATATTATTGTAATGTAGTGTAGAGATAGAGTTATATGGGTAATGAAAGTTTTACATTTTTTCTATGTCTGGGAGGGATCCCGTTTATCCATGGATAACCAGATGAAGAAATGTTTTTGATAATTAGATCTGTAAAAATTGAAGAATTAAATTTTTGGCTGACTCCAAAGGGATAACAGTATATGAACTTATCTAATTTTTTTTTTAAAGTTAAATGTTTTTCTTTGAAATTGTCTGTTGAATAATCTGTTATAATTAATGTCAAAAATATGGTACATGTATTTTTCTTTACCTTGTTATAAATGTAGATATCTAATTCTGATCTCTTTTAGGCATCTGAGACTTCAATCGGTATGAATGGAATCCAGGCGTGGAGAGTAATTGACGCTGAGTGTTATGTAAGAAAGTAGTTGATTGTAGTCAATAGTTTTATCCTAACTCACAGTGGCGCAGCCAAGGGGGGGGTTTGGGGGTTAAAACCCCCCCCAGAGCTAAAAAAAATTACTATAATTGCCGCTTATATGAATCAACACTGCTAAAGTTAAAATTAAGTTTTTTGGACTTTACGCCTTGGCAGAATCTTTTATCGCAGCTTGAAGTGATTCTTTTCAATTAATGTACATGTCTAAATTTCTTTCGTATGTGCTTGCGGTTTTAATACGAGAAATGAAATCATTTTCAGTTTGGCATCTGCGTGCTTCCTAATGCATACGTTTTGGATCACAGAATAAATAAAGAAAGATAAAATGCAATGTTTATTTCTCAATACATCTGCATGCTAAAATTCCTGCAGATGTTAAGTTCGGACAGTTAGTTTTCTGTTGTTATAAAGATGCTGATATGGTAATGTGGTTTCGTGGTTTGCGTTAAAAAAAAAAAAAAAATAGAATGTGTTTCTCCCTAACAAATTTTCTTCTGTCATTATTTTTTTTTCTCTATTTCTGGGCACATTTTTTTTTTTTTTTTTTTTTTTTTTTTTGCTTATTTTCTGCTCTACTCATTTATTAAATTTCATTATTAAAAGTCAAAATGTATTATTATTTTTTTTACAAAAGACAAAATTGCTTTAAATTTTACAAATAATGTATGAAATATAAATATGCGGGTGGGATAACAAGCATAATGCATACCTCCTTCTAATGAAAGGGGGTTTGGGTTGATGGTTGTTGTTACTGCTGAAAATTAGAGCCCCGGTACTCTTTTTTTAATACGATTATCTTTTTTAAGCCCTGCCTGTGAATATGGATTTTGAAAAAAAAAAGGCGTTAAATGTGCGCTAAATGCATTTTTTTAGAAAAATACTATCTATAATTACACACAATTTTACGCTAACCATGCATTAATTTAAATTGATCAGCAATAAATTAGTTATGCATTGATTTACACTTATTGTATTTTAACGAATGCTATCTGCATGTCATTAAAATTATACTAGCTGACCCGTCCGGCGGTGCCTGGGCTCATGATAATTACCTCAAATTTGTATGATTATCTATCTTATATCAATTTTATATTTTTAAATGAAATTTTCACAAAAAAATATTGATTATTAGACAGAAAAGCATTTTTTAAAGACACCTTCTTGTTTGGTTGGGTGTTTTGTTTGTTTCTTTTCCTCGTAAGGGTCTCTCGTTTCATAGTTTAAAAAAAAAAATAACCCCAGTTGTCTGAATTCTATAAATTTTTCATCAGTTATAAACAGGTCTTGACAAATGCAGTCGCCAAGTTGCCACTGGCGACCTAGTTTTTCTATCTAGCCTCCAAGTTATTTAACCTGATTTTTTTTTATTATTATTATAATTTTTTGTACAAAAATTGACCTAAGAAATGAACATAAATAGCATTTTTTCTCATTTTCGGCATTTTTAATTAGGTAAAAATAAGTTTAACAAATGCAAATTTTAAATTAATAAAAAATAATTATTTGACTGACTTCGACACGAAAACAGGCAGAAATTGTTTTCCTGTTTCACTGTTTCATCCATGCCCCCCTCATCAGATATAGATTTTGCAGCACTCACTTATCCAGACATTTGAAACCTTCGGCAATCAGCATTTCCGAGAACATACCGGTT
This sequence comes from Maratus michaelseni, assembly GCA_963931845.1. Taxonomy (NCBI): domain Eukaryota; kingdom Metazoa; phylum Arthropoda; class Arachnida; order Araneae; family Salticidae; genus Maratus; species Maratus michaelseni. The sequence continues at coordinate 480,067,017 of OZ007587.1, forward strand.
AATGCAGCCTTTACATTTTTTTTCATAGATAAATAATTTTGATAAATTTCATTAGAAAACTTTGTTTATACCATCTTTTTAAATGATGTAACTATTCTAAACTATGTAACTAATAATCCGACAATAGGCTTCTTATTTTTCTCAATTAATTGATAAAAAACTTTTGTGCTTTTGAAAATTAGTGACTTCGGAAGGGAGCCGTTTATATTTTTTTACTGGTAACCAGAATTTTTTACTGACTACCAGATTTTATCAAATTTGTAAAGCCATGGTTATAAATATAATGGTTTTAGAGACCGTGGAAAAATATTGATATCTAACTGTAAAAGAAATGCTTTCTTCTCGCGTCTTTTTTTTTCTTCTTCTTCTTTTTTTTTTTTTTTTTTTTTTTTTGCGACGTGTCCTTTAAAATAACAACACAAAAAAGTTATTGTCCGAACTCTCTGAAATTTTATTCGATTGTCAATATAACTGTATCCCACCCCTCTTTAAAATTCCGTGAAAAAAGTCTGTCTTTGACTAAAGTCGAAGAGAACAGAGTCACAGAAACACAGAGTTACGTCAAAAAAGACTAAGTCACAGACTTAGTCACATTTAATACTGAAAACATGAGCCGACGCTGAGCAAACCCACGCCAAAATACCCAAATTTCTTTTTGCATTGTCATCGAAAAATTCTGAGATTTTTTTAAATACTTTTATTCATCAGAGCGTTTCCAAATTTTTGTAGGCGCTGTAATTTTGATCTTCCACGATGCTTTTAATGGATTTAGTCGAAATACAGACGTTTAGTTACTTTTAGAATAGAAAAAAGATCGTCTTCGAAAGGCCCGATATGACGTGAGGTTCTAAATAAATCGTAATTTAGAATGCTTTCAGCTGTTTCACACCTTTAAATTTCCCATTTATAATAAATTCTTTATGCCAATAAGCATTTCCATCTTAAAAGTAATCTCTATACTAAATTTCAAGTTTCTAACACTAACAGTTTCAACTAAATCATAATTTAGAACGCTTTTAGAAAGTTTTCAGCTCATTTCGTCCTTTTAAATTTTTAAATGTTTTTAAAAATGTTATAAGCAATTACTACATAAAAGTAATCATCATGCCAAATTCCATGTTTTCATACCAATTGTGTCACATAAATCGCAATTTTAGAATGATTCTTACTCTTGCATTCTTTTAAATTTCGTAATGAAAAAATAAATTCTGGGGAGAATTTACGTCTTTTAAGTAACATCCATATACAATTTCAAGACTCTAGCTCTAAAAGTTCTAAATGACTTGTTACATATGGCAAAAAGCAAGGTAAGTAAGTCTATTGAAAATTTTGTTAAAATTGCTTCATTATTATTAAAGTTAGGAATAAGAATTCGTGATTCTTTGCAATGAAACCTTGTGTATTTTTAACACTTTCCAACCTAGTTGAAAAGTTTATGACTTCGGTTTGTCTGGTCGTATGGCCGTCTGGCCGTGCTCTAACTCCCGTAAATATGCTCGGATTGCCCTGTAATTGTTATATGTTATTGTCCTTATCTATAGCATGTTCTCTATTTCAACTGAAGTGTGTAGCACTTATAGTTTTTTTACAGGAACACTCAAAAGAATTCCGTTACATTACGGTCTATAGGGAAAAATCATTTGCGGTTTAGTTTAATGATGTTACACAATTTCAAACACATTGTAATTGATATATATCACTAAGGTGCATTACAAGAAGCTTAATATGGAATAGGATGTGCATAGCACTTATAGTTACTTTACAGGGACAGTCAAAAGAATTCCGTTACATTACGTCTATGGAGAAAAATCGTTTGCGGTTTAATTAAATAATGTTTCACTATTTTAAACACATTGGAATTTATATACTAAGATGAATAATCACTCACTTTTTGTCTATTACTTGGTGTGTATAAATTCTGTAGATCATATATAGGGCAGCACAAAAGTTCGCGAACACATTTCCGTTTATTGACAGAAACTCCAGATGGAGAATTTTAAACTGTGTTACGCGTTTCCTAACTAAACTAAAATTTAACATCCTATGTATAGTAACATATACAAATCTATAGATCATATACAGGGCTGAATAAAAGTATTCGGATAATTTTACGAATATTGTATATGTTGGAAATATATGTTGGAAATTCCTGAAATTACGTTTTTAAATATGTTATGCGTTTTCCAAATTGTTTACTTAGATGTTATGTTTCAGCTTATTAAATGGTAATGATTTGTAAAATTATTTTCGAAGCGTTGGAAAGTGTTACATAATCTATGCTTGACGCATGAATTTTCGTTCTTGTTATTATGATGGACATAGTTGAATTTTATAAATTTTATAACCGTCTTCATACCCCCCCCCCCCCCCCCCCCCCCCCCCTCCGCCTGATTTTTCGTTCTTGTTGATTGAACAAATGGATTCCAACTCTGTTATTTTCTACGTAAAAATTATTTGCTGTACTGTGCTCTTCCATCTTTAAGTTTACCCCTCATCATTTTTAAACACTTTATAAATCTAACCTAGTTTTGTGTTATTTCATTGGTGCATTTTATAGTTTGTAACTCTAATATTGTAAATTCTGTTTAAATGAATCATAACCAACGTAATTGCGGAGAAAAGCATTATGATTTCATTCATTTAAAAGACTGATTCCATTAACCGATGATTCATATAACCGGCGAAAATCTTTATTATAAACTCAAAACCCCCCCTAGAACCGAATTCTGGCTGCGCCACTGCTAACTCAGATGCTGAAAGTTCTTCAAAAGTTACTATTTTGTTTTGGATATTGAGTTAATGTCCCAAGGAGTCAAGTCTTTTAAATTCTTCAAAGTTTTTCCAAATTAAATTTTTCTCTTTGATGTTATAAATAAAGAACTTTTCTAGTGTTAAATATGTGTATGTTGGATTGCAGTTGGAAAAGATTTCTTGTTATTGGAAAACTTGTTTTAATCTTTCAAATTGAAGATTAAATTGTTGGTACGTATTTGCAATATTTTTCTTGTTAAATTGTTTAAAATTGTTTGTATTAAAAATTGTAATGTATTAAGCTGCTGTTGGTATTTTTGCAACGTTTTTCCGGCTAGTCCTTAAGTCCATGGGTTGAAAATTTTTTTTGAAAATTTTCTTTGGGGCTTTGTGTGAAAATTTGACTTAAGCTGAGAAGTTAAATTTTGGTCGTACTAGTATAAATGGGAAAGTTGCAATATATTAATCTTTGAGGCAGTTAGTTAAAAATTAAAGTTTTCAAGTGTTGAACATTGTTTTAAAATTAAATTATTGTAAGGTTAAAATTGTTATGGTCGTTTGTGGGAGTTTCATTAATGTTGTTGGAGAGTTATGCTAATTGATCGAGGTTCCAAAATTTTTTTTTAAGTGTTTAAATTGTTTTTAACATTGTTTTTAACTATATGAAAAAAATCAAACATGGGTGATTTTTTAAAGTTAATTTGTTCAGTTCAGCTGAGATGTGTATAGTGAAGTCTTTTGGATATTAAATCCATTTTTCTAGTCTTTTCAGACTTTTTCAAGTCATTTCCATATTCTTTGGACAATTGGCTGATAGTTGCGTTGAGACAATAAGAGGGGGGGCACATGTCAGGAAAATCACATGCCTCCAGAATATTTGTTGGTCTTATTGACTCAAGCAACACATAAAAACTACCATTCATTATCACTCATACACTCTTAGTATTCTTCATATTAAGTAATAAACATTAAAGTTTTACCTTTATTAAATATAAAATACACTTCATAAATATAATTTACTTTTGTAAATACATCGTTTTTACTTACCTTTTGCATTTTATTCTTTCCATAATTTGAGCTGCTTTCAGGAACAAATACTTTTTATTTAGTCCATCATTAAAACGTAACTACAGAAACACAAACACACTTTTACTTCTAACGAGAACCGCACTACATCGTGAGCATCGTAAGCACTTCTGAGGTAGTGCCTCTGCCACTCACTAGATGGCGGCACACGTAGACCGTTCGGATTGGAAGACCGAACGACGAATCAACAATGGCACGTGTATGCAAATTTCGATGGATCGTTCTAGTAAAGTGGGTGTTTCTAGTGATTAGCCTACATTCAACCAGTATAAATAGTTGCTATATCTCTGCATAGGGTGTATATTGGAAATCGATTGATCAAGTGATCGGCGGTGTTCTTTCAATAGACATCGTCGTAGTATTGGAATATCAGGCTTGTTAATGTGATATAAAAGTAAACGATGATCGTTGTGGTTGATGGCGGTAGTATTTAAAGTTCGAGCAGCTTGGTACATTAAAGTATAAATATATTCGATGTGTTTAGTAAGTTTATCTTGTTCTGTTTACGTCTATTTACTGAATATCCGTGTTCTGTGAAAAGTGAAAACGTTACTGTCTTCAAAACGAAACTGTGTCATATCAAGTTATTAGAATCAAGATGCTGTATTATAATATGTGAGTACTTTGAATAAATCTCCTGTGTTTGAATAACTTTTTGTCTTCATTGAATTCTATATATATTCTGCATTTCACTATTTCACTATTTTAACTTTTATATGATGATCTATCTAAAACCAGCAAAAGCTTCTCACTACGCTATAACTAAAAGTTATACTCTGCTTACTTCGAAATAGACTACCTATATTATTTAAACAAATACTACCTTTATTCTGAATTCCAAGTTTCTAGCGCAACAAAATCGGATTATTTGAAAATTTTCGGTTTTTTTTTTTTTTTATTATTTTTTTTTTTTTCAATTTTTTTTGGTGTTTTTGATGTTTCCTTTTTCTGAATTCTAAACACTACCTTCACACTAAATTTAAAATTTTTAAGACTAAAAGATTGTGTTATTTTGAATTTTGTTCGAATATGTTGAATTTTCGAATGTTTTTTTTTTTTTATTTTCTGGATTTTATATATTTTTCTTTCTTTGTATCCGAAACACTAGCTTTATTCCAAATTTTAAGTTTGTTTTGGGGAAGGAGGGGGAGGATTGGCCTAAAAGTTCATAAAAATGGCTAATTTTAAAAGGAGGGTTAGCTCCCTATACGCAGCCACCTCCTTATTCAGCATAACCCAATTCAGTTGGCAAGGATGGAAAAAACTTGCATTTTTTTTCCCTTGCACGATTGACAATATTCGTAGTTTTTTCCTATTGATTGACGCAGTAGCGTATCTAAGGGGGGGCAAGGGGGGCGGCCGCCCCGGGCACCTCTGCTAAGGGGCGCCAAATCGAGGGAGGTTTTTAACCGAAATTATTTCACATATTTTCACAATAAATAAAAATTGTTGACCTTTTTTTGTGTGTGTATGATTTTTTTCTTTAGTGAAACTATTTTATTGTATCCAAATAATGAAAAAGAAAACTTCTGTAAATGTTTGTAGGGATGGATAAACGCACATTGTACCTTGTATGATTGCGTATCTGAAAAGAGGAGCAAAATGATTACATGGGTGTGTGGCGTCAACTTGAGAGACACTTTAAACAGACATTATCTCACATATTTTGACAATAAATACCAATCGTTGATAGTTTTCTGTGTGCGTTTGAAGAAATGCGTTGAAGAAATTCGACGAATTAGAAGGAGCTTAAAATATTGCTTAAAATATTGGGTTAATGCTTAATTAAAATATTTCAGTGTTACACTTTCACAGCCAAATGGGATATTTTGGCAAGCTTGGTTTAGCACATAATTAACTCGATTGTTTTTGTAACTCGTAACAGTTTTAACCATAAAGATTATTTGGCAATATATCGTCTGTGGCCGTCTAAAGAAAAAATACCTTAAAACTGCTTTAGTTTATAATTAAGTTCTTAAAATATTAAAATGATGTATTGTTATCGAACTATTCCTGCATACATAATTTTTCTATTGTAGCCTATCAGGCAATTAGTGAAAAATGAATTAGAAAATGACATCTTTTCATATAAAGACCAAATAAGGTTAAATAAAAGAGTGTAATAAATAAAAATTAATTAATGTATTAGGAATGAAATATTTATTTAATGAATAAAGACACAAATATAAAGATGCATTCCAAAGGTAAAAATAATGATAATCATAGATAATTTTATAACTAAAATGTTTTTTTAGATCTTCAGAAATATATATATATTTTTAAATAGAGAAAACTTTATAAAATGAATAAAAATAAAAATTCATTAAAGCTAACAGAAAAACGGGCAGACTATATACCAAACTTTTGGAGATTTACTATATTGAAAATCAAATTTACCACTTGTTATATCCGGGATTTATAAGTCAGGTATGCTATTTGCATACTTTTTATGGCTAAGCCGCAGTATTATATTTTTATAGCCATAATATTATAAGTTTCGGGGCGCAATCAAAGTTACACTGCTGCTTTTAAACAACAAACTCATAAAGTTTGTAAATATTTTTTTATATTGTTTTTCAAACCAGGGTTAACAATCACGAATAGAAAAAAGCAAAAAAGACAGAAAATAACGAAATTTCATCTGAATGTATACCCCTCTTTCTATTTGGGATAATCAAAGTAAAATTTTTACGGTAATTACAATTTGCAAACAGGGTGCACCATTGTAAAATTTTAAGATGCAGTTTTTATTGATATTATTAAATGGTTTTATGAAAGTTTTATTATTTAATAAAGCAAAAACGCAATTCTGATCAAATTAATCTTTGTGTTAAAAATGTTTAATGGAAAATATTTTAAAGAAAATTTTAAAACTACACTTTTCCTGCAATTTTTTAACTTTTCGCAGCAGTTTTTTTTTTTTTTTTTCATACTTTTACAAATGTGTTCTATAACTGTAATGACCAGATTTTCAAAAAGTTAATTAGTTAAAATGTCATTACAAATTTTAAAATAAAATAAAAATTATTTTTTACTTACTATTTTATTTTTAGAAAAAAAAACTATTTTTATAGCTGAAAATTCTATTCTTAATTTTATGAAATGCACTTTGAGAAATTTCAAAAAAGAAAAAAAAACCGAGCTAGTTGAAAAACGAAAATTTAAAAAGTATATGAAGTGGTATTTAGCTAAATATCGCGAAATTTGGCGTCGCTTTAAATGAAGTCATCCTGGCTATAGCTGACTAACTGTTCAACTATTTCAGTATTGATGAAAACTAGGAATCTTCTCTTTTTTATCTTGAGAAAAAAATCTGGTTATTTTTTTTATTTGGGGGGGGGGGGGGGGGCGTAAAGTTTGTTCTTGCCCCGGGCGCCAAAATACGTAGCTACCCCACTGGATTGAAGAAATTCACAAGTTTTACTCGCCCGTTTGGCGAAATTTGCAATTTATACGCACCTGATCGGCAAAATTCTGGATTTTTATGTACCTAACCAGCAAAATTAGCAATATTTACGTGCCCGATCGGCGAAATTTGTTATTTTTTCGCACCCGTCAGCAAAATTCGGGATTTATATGCAGTTAATCGGCAAAATTCGCAATTTATACGCACTTAATCGGCAAAATTTTCGATTTTTATGTGCCCGAACAGCAAAATTCATGATTTTTATGCATCTAATTGCTGAAATTTGCAATTTTTATGCACCTGATCGGTGAAATTAGCGATTTTTTTTTCAACCGATCGGCGAAATTAGCGATTATTTTCACAACCGATCGGCAAATTTCGCAATTTAACGTGCCTGAACAACAAAATTCATGATTTTTACGAGCCCGATCGGCAAAATTCGTGACTTTTACGCACTTAATCGGCAAAATTCGCAATTTATATGCAACCGATCAGCAAAATTCGCAATTTTTACGAGATGATCGGCAAAATTTTGATTTTTATGTGCCCGAATGGCAAAATTCGTTATTTTTACGCGCCCAATCGGCGAAATTCGTGATTTTTACTCACCTAATTGGCGAAATTGGTGATTTTTACGCACCTAATCTACGAAATTGGAGATTTTTACGCGCCCGATCGGCAAAATTCGTAATTTTTATGCCGACGATCGGCGAAATTTACAATTTACTCGCACACGATCAGCGAAATATACGATTTATACACACCTGATTGGCAAAATTCGCGATTTATACGCACCCTGTCGGCAAAATTAGCAAATTTTACGGGTCCGATCAGCAAAATTCATGATTTTTATGCAAGCGATAGGCGAAATTTACAACTTTTTTATGCACTTGATTGGGAAAATTTGCAATTTTTACGCACCCGATGGCCGAAATTCGCGATTATTACGCGTCCAATCGGCGATATCTGGTAAAATTTGCGCTTTCTATGCACCCAATTGCCGAAATTTGCGATTTTTTTGCGTCCGATCGGCGAAATTGGTCCGCGGGCCACAGGTTGTGCACCCCTAGTTTAGATGTTTCATTTAATTTAAGTGAAATGATTAGTAAGATGCAGAAAATTAAGAAGAAGCATTGTAAAATCTTGGGAGACAGCAGTGAGCTCGGGCAGCTACAAAATCATCTTCTTCCTTCCACACCAGTCAGGAGCAGAATGTCTCTCCCAAAATCACCGCCACTTGTTCTGTTTACTTCTCTTTGTTGAGTCAATAATTACTTTAAGATTTTTATGAAAAATGTGTTTGGTGGTGAGATATTGTATTTATTTAATTTAATCGAGCACCAGATTACTGCTTTCATTCATCTTTTATTTTATATTCATTCATTTAATCAGACTGCTGATTCTTTTCATGTCGGATATCTTTCAAAGTTCTTTTTATGAAATCAATCGAGAGTCGTTAAAGTGTAAGCACACAGCAGAACAAACTTCTTAAAAACTTAAATAACTTTTATTTACATTTAAATATAGAATATCATTCTTTATAACACTCGTTTGAGCGTTCAAAATTATTACCGAAAAATCGGTTCAGAAAGTTACATCATCATCTTACTTACTGAAAGAATGAAATCAGAATAAACAAAAAAAGGACGTTGCCACTCGCAACAGACAACAGGCTAGTCAGACAAAAAATCGTCAGCATCTACAATTCTTAAACAATTTAATAAACATAAAAGTTTACTTACATACATGAAAAACATTTTCAGTAACATACTTACATATACATATAGAAACTAGCTGTTACCCGTGACTTCGTTCACGTAACATTAAAAGAAAAATAAATGTACTAATCAAGCAAAATATTTCACTCCCGATAATTAAAAACGTAAATAATTAACTAACTCTTTATCACATTTCATAGAAGAAAATACGACATTTCTTTGTTATATGGGCCTTGACATAAATCAGTTTAAAAAATATAAAATTTTGTTCCAAATAACCGCGAAAAGGAAACTGCAACCAATGGAAACAGGAGGGCCAAATAAAATCATGTAAATCGACGAATTGGGTAAAAAGAAATGTCAATTTTACCTGATAAACCCAGAGTTTCCCCCAGGTTTAAAAAAGGGCAGGGTGCTGTTAGTGAATAAAGGGCACTTTTTTGATTCGTAAGGGCACTTTTTGGATTCTTGAGGGCACTTTTTTAATTGTTAAAGGTATTATTTTTGTTTTTAAAGCCATTTTTTATATATAAAAGTCAGGGCACTCTTTCTAAGACAACATTGAGTCAATTTTTACTATGAAAGCAAATTTTTTAATGCAAAAAGGAAAAACAGCACTTTTTTTACTGAGGGGCAAGAAGGGTGCTATTTGGTAAACCAAAGGGCAGGCAGGGTGCAGCACCCTCCTGAAACTGTCTGGGGGAAACTCTGTAAACCATTTTACTTTTAAAGACTTTGAGAAACATTTTAACAGCCATCATTTAAAAATAATTCATTGGAAATAGTATATGTTTTTTCAAATTTAATTCTTGTGAATAGGGATGAATCGTTCTACACCTAAATGTAAGGAGCTTCAATTGCAAAGCTTTTTGCAGCCCAAAATTACATGCAAATGTAACACTTAAATTGCAAAGTTTTTTGCAACCCAAAATTATATGTAAACATTACTTTTGCAAGTGATTTTCATCACAAATTAACATTTATTACGGTTCAAATTAAAATTAATTTGGGTGCAAATTACATGTAAATGTTACGTTTGCATGTAACAGCAAATTTGTGTCCTTGGTTTAATCTATAGCTGAAACAAATTTTGATTTCTTGACAATATGCTGACAGGCAATTTTTGCTCTGCAGAAGAAATTGATTCATAAAGTTTGAATATGTGCAAATATGTTTTTATTTTCGGAAATTTTACTGTAATCACGATTTTTTTTCACCAACTATTCAAATTGAAAATAAAATAATTTTTTCCAGTTTTAATGAGAAAATGGTATAAAAATATATTAATCCGTTTTATTTCTCCTTTTTTATCCACAAAAATGGAGTAATTTAAGTACCATTTTTAGAGAAATTTCGTTAAAATTTACAAAAAAGAAAATATATTAATATCTTGGAATCTAATTCAAAATTTTAAATTATCAGAGTTTATATGACATCCTCGAATCAATGATAACCGGTGTTAAGTAAATCGCGTTGCATTAAGAGAAGTAGTTGCGAAATACACACAGTCAGATTTTAACTTAATAGACTTGTGTTCAATTTTCTTTTCCTAATAATTTTCCTAATAATATATCTTATATAGCTTACTGATGCTTGTATTATTAATCACAGAGTTCAGAGAATAAATAGAGATGAAATGTTCATGTTTGGCCTGATGCTGAAAATGCAACCTTACAGTCGGCCCAAACAACTGGCGGCAGTCATTGTTCCACATGCAGCCTCTCTCCTTCCAATGAAGTCAGCCCTTGGGCCCAATGATTTGAGCGATAACCGGCTTCATATTGCAAGCCAATTTTATGGTTCATTACCTCTCTATTCTTTCACTGTACTCAGTGATTATCAATGTATGAAATTGATACCCGCTCCATTTGAAACATATTTAAAAAATCCCGTTTTATTATGACGTCACTTTGATCCCAGAGAAATTTCTTTTCAATGATATAATTCTTGTTAACTTTCTTTTCCTGGCAATAATGACGTGAGTTTTAGGAGTTTTAGCAGAAAACTCACATCTGTTTGTAACTGATATTCAAGCGTATTATTAATCAGTATCAAAAAAATATTTCAGTTATTCATCTTAAATGTTACTTCCATTATGTATATACTTTTATTATACACTGATAGTCATGCTCTTTTTAATATTACGAATATTTGAAAATACATGTTTTATTTATGACGTCATATTTGTTCAAGCCAAGAAGGATCCTTTTCATAGCTCCATGGTTCAAGCAAAATATTTTTCTTAATAATATAATTATTGTTAATTCTTCTTTCTAATTATAACGCGTTTTTGACTGAAAAAGATCTTTTTAATGTAACCGATATTCATACTTAATGTATAATAACAAATACTCCATATTCTTGTTTGAAATAGCACAGAAATTCATTTTCTTTTGAATTATTTTCATTTTTCACGTGAAAATTGCTCAATTGAAACTTAATTGTTGAGGAAAAATTATTTTTTCGCATTTTTATTTATTGGCAACGATCAAAGCCTTAGCAACGATAAAGTAAAATGGTTAAATTTTATCTAAAAATGTCCATTGATTCTCTATGAAATTAATCAAATTTTGAATTATTAAGAAAAGTATTTGAATAAAATAAACAAAAACCAGTCTATGTTCATTTCCGGGTTATAATCCACCTATATGCAAAGATACAGGGCCATTAATTTCTCCATTTTGACGCTGGCTTCAGCCTAACATTTGCACACAATCGGATTTATAATATTACTAAAGCTACGCCCGCTACGCTGGTCAATTTCTCTTAACGAACCTTTAATCAAACAAAATATTGACATTTCATAATTCACTTTTATATTTTAACAGAATAATAAGGATACTATAATTTGTGACTCGTGCTATAGTCAATATACACGTCAGGACACGTCGCCCTTATCATTATCTTTTTACGCGTGGTTTCGCTATGGTACTCTATTGTGAAATTTGGTAATTTTAGAAATTCAATAGTTGAAAAATCGCAGAATCATTAGATCATTTTTCTTTAGAAATTGTTCTTAGAGCGCATTTAGATCTTATAAATAACAATCATGCCGAACTTGAAGTTTCTAGCTCCTTCAGCATCGCAAAAATCGCAATTTTAGAACGTTTTTCGCTTCTGCACCCCCCTCGGGGTAGTGGCACCGACATAAAATATAGCCTATGTTGGAGCAGGGATTGTCACCATCCATTTGCCACCATCACTTTTGAAATCGCTTTAGTAGTTCCAGACATTCCATACAAATTGTAATTTAGAATGTTTTTAGAAAATTTTTTGCTTATTTCAGCCTTTTAAATTTCGAATTTTTTTAGATTTTGTTCGTATGGAGCATTTAAATCTTGTAAGTAACGACCACACAAAATGTCAAGTTCCTAACTCCTTCATTATTGAAAATATCATAATTTTGGAACGTTTTTCGCTCCTGCACCCTCTGCGGGCAGTGGCACCGACAAAAAATTTAGCATATGTTGGAGCAGGGACTGTCACCATCCATTTGCCTCCATCACTTTTGAAATTGGTTCTGTAGTTTCAGAGATTCCATAGAAATTGTAATTTAGAATGTTTTTAGAATGCTTCTTCCTCATCTCACCCTTTTAAATTGCGAATGTTTTTATAATTTGTTCTTAGAGAGCATTTACATCTTATAAGTAACTACCATACCAAATTTGATACCTCTATCTCCTTCAGTACACAAAAAATCGAAATTTTAGAACGTTTTTCGCTCCTGCAAACCTTCTGGGGTGGTGGCACCGACATAAAATATAGCCTATGTTGGAGCAGGGATTGTCACCATTAATTTGCCACCATCACTTTTAAAATCGCTTCAGTGGTTCCAGAGATTACCCCCTACAAACAAACAAACAAACAATCTTTACTACTTTATATATTAGTATAGATAAGGGGGAATTAGCCCCTTGTTCCCCCCCTTTATACTTAACCGATCAATCCGGAAAACTAATCAGAGATGCGCCTTAACACAGTGAACCTATAAATAAAATTTGAAGGAAATGGGATAATTCTGCATGAAAAACCCATTTACATAAATTAAGGGGGGTATTAGCCCCCCGTTCCCCCCCTTTATACTTAATCAATCAATCCCGAAAACTAATCAGGGAAGCGTCTTAACCCAATGAATCTATAAACAAATTTTGAAGCAAATAGAATAATTCTGCATGAAAAACCCATTTATATAAATTAAGGGGGAGATTATCCCCCCGTTCCCCCCCTTTATACTTAACCAATCAATCCCGAAAACTAATCAGGGAAGCGCCTTAACACAGTGAACCTATAAACAAAATTTGAAGGAAAACGGAATAATTCTGCATGAAAAACCCATTTATATAAATTAAGGGGGGATTAGCCCCCGATCCCCCCCCCCCTTTATACTTAACTAATCAATCCCGAAAACTAATCAGGGAAGCGCCTTAACTCAGTGAACCTATAAACAAAATTTGAAGGAAAACGGAATAATTCTGCATGAAAAACCCATTTATATAAATTAAGGGGGGGGGAATTAGCCCCTTGTTCCCCCCCTTTATACTTAACCAATCAATCCCGAAAAGTAATCAGGGAAGCGTCTTAACCCAATGAACCTATAAACAAAATTTGAAGGAAAACGGAATAATTCTGCATGAAAAACCCATTTATATAAATTAAGGGGGGATTAACCCCCCCCCCCCGATCACCCCCCTTTATACTTGACTAATCAAACCCGTAAACTAATCAGGGAAGCGCCTTAACTCAGTGAACCTATAAACAAAATTTGAAGGGAAACGGAATAATTTTGCATGAAAAACCCATTTATATAAATTAATGGGGGAGGAATTAGACCCTTGTTCCCCCCCTTTATACTTGACCAATCAATCCCGAAAACTAATCAGGGAAGCGCCTTAACTCAGTGAACCTATAAACAAAATTTGAAGGAAAACGGAATAATTCTGCATGAAAAACCCATTTATATAAATTAAGGGGGGGGGGAATTAGCCCCTTGTTCCCCCCCTTTTATACTTAACCAATCAATCCCGAAAACTAATCAGGGAAGCGCCTTAACACAGTGAACCTATAAACAAAATTTGAAGGAAAACGGATATTTCTATGAAGAGTTATCGCATTACGTACGTACATACATACAGAACCGGTTGCCAAGCTCTCAGGGCTTGACAGCCAGTGTGATAACTGAAAAATCGCAATTTTAGAACGTTTTTTGCTCCTGCACCCCCTGGGGTTAGTGGCACCGACATAAAATATAGCCTATGTTGGAGCAGGGGTTGTCACCATCAATTTGCCACCATCACTTTTGAAATCGGTTCGGTAGTTCCAGAGATTCCCTACAAACAAACAAACAAGATTTACTCCTTTATAATATTAGTATAGGTTAGGATTGGGATTCAAAAGGCTAAATTAATACAAACAATTCTTGAATCTAAGAAGAAAAAATAAAACACATGAAATTAATGCAAATTAAACAATAATAAAGTAAATATGAGTAACCAAAGAAATTAAATATTTAAGAATATAGTTTATAGTGTCCATCAGTCCACCAAGTCCAGTTCAAGGTTATATAAAAGTTGCACGGGTCTTTTGAGATCACCATTTACAGTCTGTAATACACATGATCTTATTCTAGAGTCACGACCACATATAAGTTCTTTAACACGACCGCATTTCACATATGTTTTGGGAGCTTTTCATCATGAATTAACACTACATCGTTTACTTTGAATTGAGGCAATGAATTTATGTTTTTCACTTGAAAAGCAGATCTAAGTTCTAACAGGTATTCGTTTCTCCACCTTTTCCAAAAGTGATCAGTAATCTGTTGCTTATATTTATATTTTTTCGTCAACAAGATCTTATTGCATTTTTCTTGGGTGCAAATTGGTAATCCATAAGAAGGTAAGGACATTAATTGTTTCCCAACTAAACAAGAACGAAAAATCATGCGTCAAGCATAGATTATGTAACACTTTCCAATGCTTCCAAAATAATTTTACAAATCATTACCGTTTAATAGGTTGAAAGATAACATCTAAGTAAACAATTTGGAAAACTCATAACATATTTAAAAACATAATTTCGAGAATTTCCTACATATATTTCCATCATATACAATATTCGAAAAAATATCCGAATACTTTTATACAGCCCTGTATAGGATCTATAGATTTGTATATATACTACATCGGATGCTAAATTTTAGTTTATGTTCTCTTTTTCTGAAAAAAATTAACTATATATTAAGCAGAGTACGCAGTGAAATCTTTAGGTTTGGAAATGCATGGATGTGGAAGACTTTAAGAAGTACAGCAGAAATATCAACAAGATGATTTTTATTGATGGCTAATTACAAATGACAATCCAATGTCAGCATTGCTTCGCTGAACAAAATTAAAAATAAAAGCAAAATAAACTTTCATCAATAAACTAACAACTGCCAGCAGCCTTTAAAACGTAACCAAGCTACGACGTCGTAATTAGTTACATGGCAGAAGACAAAAACGCTGCTTCCAAGCAAGCTACGTGGAAAAATGCAAGGCAAGGCAAGGCAAGGCAATGGCAGGAAAGCAGGAAGGCGAGGTACAAACATCTTGACCTGCTACATATACTAGTCTGTTTTGGAAAAATTTGCATACAGTTGCTGCCATTCTGTAAAAAGAAAAACGTACGCGAAACTCCATTGGCTTCACGGACCATGACGTCAAACGACGACCAATCAGAGTGACGATCGTCAGACGAGAGCTCTGGGTCGAAAGTAACAGCCATCTAAAAGCGCAGCGATAGATCGTGGATGAATCGCGTGTTTATCCAAAAAACCTCGCGAAGCAATGGAGTTCGTTTGTACTTTAACGTAGGCTTGGGGATGGTAAAAGCAAATGTGTTTAAAATTCTCCTTCTGGAGTTTCTGTCAATAAACGGAAATGTGTTTGCAAACTTTTGTGCTGCCCTGTATAGGATCTACAGAATTTATACACACCAAGCAATAGGCAAAACGTGAGTTCAATTTAAAATCGCGTTCAGCAACTTAAAACGCACTTCCAGAAATTATTGTTAACAGACAGTAGAGAATTCTTTTGTGTGTCCCTGTAAATGAACGATGACTGCTCTACACACACTATTCTGTAGTAAGCCTCTTGTCATGCACCTTAGTGATACATATAAATTTCAATGCGTTTAAAATAGTGAAACATTATTTAATTAAACCGCAAACGATTTTTCTCCATAGACGTCATGCAACGGAATTCTTTTGACTGTCCCTGTAAAGTAACTATCTCATCAAAAAGTCACCTGTAAAAAATGCAGCCAAGTCCCGTAACTCATTTACCGTAAAAAGTACTGAGATCGTATAAAGCCAAGTTTAACTATCTTATTAACTCTAAAATTTTCATTCACAAAATCACTCCTAGTCTCTACATCTTTAGTTAATTATTATTTTGTGACTTGGCAATTACTTAGCACGAGAATGTGATGTATATAGTTAGTCTTAATCAAATAATACTATAACATATTAAGGTGTAATAACTTCCCTGTGCGTATATAATTTGCTTTAGTTAAATTATCCCATCCCATCCCATAACATAGTAAGGTGTAATAACTTCCCTGTGCTGCGTAATTGCCAAGTCACAAAATAATAATTAACTAAAGATGTAGAGACTAGGAGTGATTTTGTGAATGAAAATTTTAGAGTTAATAAGATAGTTAAACTTGGCTTTATACGATCTCAGTACTTTTTACGGTAAATGAGTTACGGGACTTGGCTGCATTTTTTACAGGTGACTTTTTGATGAGATTTCACTTCTTTTTGTAAGTAACCCTCCTTTTCTTGATTTTGGATTCTTTTTGGAGATCATCCACTGATTTTCGCTAAGCCCACACTCTGTCCCTATTATTTACAGGTATCAAAAAATTGAAGCTTTAGTTTCGTTTGAAAAGTACTGTAGATAAAAAGAGATTTCAGGTTCCTAGGCAAGGGCCAGCACTAAATTATGGGAGGGGGAGTGCCAAAAGTACTCTCAATTGCTTCCAGGATAAGCGCTATGCATCTGAGATATAACTCGCAGCCCTAGAAACTTGATATTTAACATAAAAGAACTTTTTAGTATAAAAAGATAGCCAAAATTAAAATTTCCGGAAATTTCCAATAAATCAAACTATATTCCTTTTTTCGATGGTTTTTTTTTCGTTTTTTTTAGACCTTTTTTTTTATTATTTACGGATTTTTTAATTTTTCCTTACTTTGTGTACAAAACCCTGCCTTTCTGCCAAATGTCAATCTTCTAGGACTACAAAATCGAATTATTTTCAAATTTTCGACTTTTTGTGAATTTATTGATTTTTCGATTTTAATTCTATGTTACCTGATTGTCATGCCAATATAGTAATTCTTTGATCAGTCTTCTTAGGATCATTTAGGTTCAATTTAGAGATAAATCAAGTGAATCTTAGAGTCACCATGATTTTATTTAGAAAGGACTATTAAGCCATAACCAGCCAGTAATGTCGGGAGGGTAGGGGGAGCTGTGAAAATTTTTGTGGGGCTAACATCATTTAACAATCCATATTTCATATGTGAAGTAAATAGAGTACAACATGTGAAAGAAAACAAACCTGTCTATAAAGAAATCGCCTATATCGTAGCCAGTCTATAGCGGAACTTTTCTATAACGAAATTCGTAAACGAAAGAAAAGAAAACCATAATCCGGGGGAAATAACATAAAACAATTAGGGGCGTTGCACTAGCTAATAGGACAATTATCTTATAACTAATGTTTCTAGCAGTACAAAATCAAATTGTTTTCGAATTTTCGATTTCTTAAACATATTTCGATTTTTCGATTTTATTTTCGAATTTTTTAATTGTTCCTTTTATTGAATAGTAAATACTACCTTTACACCAAGTTTTAAGTTTCTAAGACTACAAGATAAAAATATTTTCAATTTTTGATTTTTTCGCATTTTTTTTTTTATAATTTTCTGGATTTTATAATTTTTTCTTATTTTGTATCCTTTATTACAAATTTTAAGTTTCTAGAGCTACAAAATCGAATTATTTTAAAATTTCCGATCTTTTTCGATTTTTTTTATTTTATTTTCGAATTTTATTGCGTTTTTATTTTAACTTTTTCTGAATCCTAAACACTATCTTTACCGCGCATTTTAAGTTTCTAAGGCCAAAAGATCAAATTATTTAATTTTTTTTCAAATTTTTTCGAATTTTTCAAATTTTTGATTTTTTTTCGAGTTTTCTGGATTTTTTAATTTTTCCTTATTTTGCATCCTAAATACTACCTTTATTCCGAATTCCAAGTTTCTAGCGCAACAAAATTGGATTATTTGAAATTTTTCGATTTTTTTCGATTTTTCGATTTTATTTTCAATTTTTTTTTGTTTGTTTTTGATGTTTTCTTTTTCTGAATTCTAAACACTACCTTCACACCAAATTTTAAGTTTTTAAGACTACAAGATCGTGTTATTTTCAAATTTCAATTTTGTTCGATTTTTTTGAATTTTCGAATGTTTTTTTTTTTTTTTTTTTCCGGATTTTATATTTTTTCCTTTCTTTGTATCCGAAATGCTAGCTTTATTCCAAATTTTCAGTTTCTGTGGCTGTGGGATATACCCAATCTTTTTAATGACGCGAGAGTGAGTGAGTGTGTGAGTGACAAAAAATCGAAACTTTGAGTTCATATATCGTCTGCACTAATTTATGGGTATTTTTGAATTATCCATATTTTTTAATTTTTCCTTATTTAGTATCTTAAATATTACCTTTATTCCAAATTTCAAGTTTCTAGCGCTATGAAATCGAATTATTTTCAAATTTTCCTTATTTTTCGATTTTTCTGATTTTTTCGATTTTTTTGTTTTATTTTCGAATTTTATTTGGTTTTTTATTTTAACTTATTCTGAATCCTAAACATTATCTTTACTGCGAATTTTAAGTTTCTAAGGCTAAAAGATCAAATTATTTTAATTTTTTCAATTTTTTTCGAATTTTTCGAATTTTTGAATTTTTTTTTCGAATTTTCCGGAATTTTTAATTTTTCCTTATTTTGCATCCTAAATACTACCTTTATTCCGAATTCCAAGTTTCTAGCGCAACAAAATCGGATTATTTGAAATTTTTCGATTTTTTTCGATTTTCGATTTTTTCAATTTTGCTTTCGATTTTTTGGTGTTTTTGATGTTTTCTTTTTCTGGATGATAAACACTACCTTCACACCAAATCTTAAGTTCCTAAGACTACAAGATCGTATTATTTTCAATTTTCAATTTTGATGGAATTTGTTGAATTTTCGAATGTTTTTTTTTTCGAATTTTCCGGATTTTATAATTTTTCCTTTCTTTGTATCCTAGACACTACCTTTTTTCCAAATGTCAAGTTTCTAGTGCTACGGGATCTACCTAATCTTTTTGATGACGCGTGAACGAGTGAGTGAGTGACAAAAAATCGAATGTTTGAGTTCATATATCGTCTGAACTAGAAAAAATAGAAAGTTTTAATTTTAAATTTTGGTCGGTCCTATGTGCCAAATACTCTAGAAAAACGAAGTTTCAAATTTTTGGGATACTCCAGCGCGGAGATATGAGGGGGTCAAAAGTGCCCTGAGTTGCTTCCAGAAAAGTATGCTTACGGCTGTCCTCTCTCGACTTGGCGGAGGCACGGCAGTGCCTCCAGATCTAAAACAAACTATCCCCATCCTGTGGGATTTGTTTTTCAATGTTTTACTTTATTTAATGCAAAACATAGATTGCATCCGACAACTCATAAAAAAGTCCTCCGGCCTGTACCGGCAGGAAAAGGTAGCTTTCCTATATCTTCGTTTTAAAATTTTAGCTAATGTTACTCGAAAACAGCAAGTTAAAATGCAAAGAAACCGTTTACAAAAGATTCGTTTACACTGAATTTGAATAAGAAATTCGCCAAATTATTGAGCTATAGCCAAGTTGGCTTCATTTATGAAGACTTATTTTTGTCGCCAAATTTGGCGAGATTTCGCCAATTGTCGCCAAGTTTGGCGAGAATTTGGCGCTAATGGATATGAATATATAGTTTTATGCGTATGATTGGGAAAATGATTACAACAATGAAAGAAAATAATTTGCGAGAAATCGCGTTCACTAAAACTTATAAATTTATATTAAAATCATTAAAATTACAGACATTACAATACACTTTCATAACACATTAAAAACCAAATTTGGCGAGATTTCACCAATTGTCGCCAAGTTTGGCGAGAATTTGGCGCTAATGGATATGAATATATAGTTTTATGCGTATGATTGGGAAAATGATTACAACAATGAAAGAAAATAATTTGCGAGAAATCGCGTTCACTAAAACTTATAAATTTATATTAAAATCATTAAAATTACAGACATTACAATACACTTTCATAAAACATTAAAAACATATTAAAATTGGACGTTTCGGATTTACATGGAAAATCCCTCTTCAATAACAACATTTCACTTAGCGTAAATCATAGTTCAAAAATATCAACAAATAGAAAATGCAACGTATCAAAATTTCGAAGTCAAAGTTACAGTTATAATAACACGGAGTATTCATTCGGGATTGCACCTGCTTGACCATTATTGACCATAAATTTATCGTTGGTTTTTTGTAATGTGCTGTTTTGTTTCAAAATGTCAGCCACCCTAGAATTTCAAACTGCTCTATCTCAGCCAATTTTTAAGATAGAGGTAAAACAAAAAATGCTCTGGAATCCTTGTATCAAGTCCTAACACCTAATTGAAAAATAAACTTGATTTTTTAACTTTTTTGTATATTTATTTTAGTTTTAAAAATTTTCGTGGCCGCCATTTTGAAACAAGATGGCGGACCAAGCTGGCCAACGAACTCGGTCGAGGCATTGGTGAGCTTAATACACACAATTAGTTTCATCCTAATTAATTTATAAATACGAGCGTTATCGTATCAAATTATTTTCATTTTTTCAATTTTTTTCGAATTTTTTTATTTTTTTTCGAATTTTCTGGATTTTTTTAATTTTCCTTTTTCTGTATCCTAAATACTACCTTTATTCCTAATTTGAATTTTCTAGCGCAACAAAATCGGATTGTCTTCAAATTTTCGTTTTTTTTCAATTTCTTCGATTTTTTCAATTTTGCTTTCGATTTTTTTGGTGTTTTTGATGTTTTCTTTTTCTGGATGTTAAACACTACCTTCACACCAAATCTTAAGTTTCCAAGACTACAAGATCGTATTATTTTCAATTTTCAATTTTGATGGAATTTGTTGAATTTTCGAATGTTTTTTTTTCGAATTTTCTGGATTTTATAATTTTTCCTTTCTTTGTATCCTAAACACTACCTTTTTTCCAAATGTCAAGTTTCTGGGGCTACGGGATCTACCCAATCTTTTTGATGACGCGTGAACGAGTGAGTAATAAGTGACAAAAAATCGAATGTTTGAGTTCATATATCGCCTGAACTAGAAAAGACAGAAAGTTGTAATTTTAAATTTTGGTCCTGTGGGCCAAATACTCTCTATAATTGAAGTTTAAAATTTTTGGGATACTCCAGCGCGGAGATATGGGGGGGTCAAAAGTGCCCTGAGTTGCTTCCAGAAAAGTATGCTTACGGCTGTCCTCTCTCGACTTGGCGGAGGCACTGCCGTGCCTCCAGATAAGTGCTATGCACACCTTATTCCATATTAAGTTTCATGTAATGCACCTTAGTGATATATATCAATTACAATGTGTTTGAAATTGGGTAACATCATTAAAATAAATCGCAAATGATTTTTCTCCATAGACCGTAATGTAACGGAATTCTTTTGAGTGTCCCTGTAAAAAAGCTATAAGTGCTACAGACTTCAGTTGAAATAGGGAACATGCTATAGATAACAACAATAACATATAAAAATTGCAGGGCAATCCGAGCCTATTTAAGGGAGTTAGAGCACAGCCAGACAAACCGAAGTCCTAAACACTTTTCAACTAGGTTGGAAAGTGTTAAAAATGAGTTCAGTATTTTCTTCGTAGCGATAGCATAAGGGACGTGAATTTCTGTAAGTATCATGTATATTATTTCTCCTGTCAACATCCCTTTTTCTAAGAAAATATGAAACGCAGAACAACGAATGAGATACCATATGAAAGGTTTTTGAACCGGCTTCTGACATAGCCCACTTACATTTTTTTAAAACATGGATTAAAAATTGCTGTTTTTAAAAATTAAATCGACATTGATTTCATAGATGAAATGAAAGGTTTTCTGAAATCTGTGTTGCCACAGAAATAAAATACTGCATTATCGTATGACGTCATCCTCTAATGCAATTGAAATATGATTGTC
This sequence comes from Maratus michaelseni, assembly GCA_963931845.1. Taxonomy (NCBI): domain Eukaryota; kingdom Metazoa; phylum Arthropoda; class Arachnida; order Araneae; family Salticidae; genus Maratus; species Maratus michaelseni. The sequence continues at coordinate 480,089,299 of OZ007587.1, forward strand.
AATTTATTTCTTGCGCATGCTTTTTGAAAAAATATAGAGCTTTTAATTGGGTTTTAATTTAATTTTTACGCATGCGTCACCTATTGTTTATTTGTTTAATCATGGCTGTTTATATGCGTACTGTATCGGAATCGGAGCACCAGTAGATTACGTAATTTAAGGATTAACTTCCAAATATACATTTCATTAGGATTTACAAAAATTGTAAATATTTATTTTTTAATATTTCATTAAGCTGTTCATATGCCAGCGAAGTCTGATGTCACTTAAATGGCTGCTGGACCATAAAGTTTGAACGCCCCATGTTTAAGTTCCCATAGGCTTTCAAAAAAGTGGTGTACCAAATATTAATTTACGTATTTAAGAAATTTCTTTAACAGTTTTGCAAAATTTGAGGAAATGCTTTCGGCACAGATGTCATATACGCACCACATTGGCACGATTTTTCCCCCCGCTAATTTGGCAAAAACTTTGTTTATTTACTTTTTAAACGTTGTTTATTTACTTTATTTCGTATTTTATTTCTATAAATATTGTTATTATGTATATCCACATTTATTTATATCAAACTATCATTTATTTATTTGTATTTCCTTTTTTAAAATAATAGAAGCTATTTCATTTATTACGTTATTTTACTTTTATATTGAAATAAAATATCACATGCTATTATTGTATGCTATTTGTAACTTATTCAAAAACAAAATTTTCGCCAAATTGGCGGGGGAAAAAATCGTGCTAATGTGGTGAGTATATGGCATCTGTGCCATGCTGGCATACAAATTCCCCAAACATCTGATTCAGTGTTTAAATTTTTTTATAATTAGTTTTTTTTTTTTTTTTTTTTTTCAGTTTAGGGGTCAGTATAGGCAACCTAGAGAAATAACCTTGGCGAGATAAGAAAATTTGGCAAAATATTTTCTGGCAATTTATTCGCACAAGCAATCATTATATATATTATTTCATTTGTCAACATCCTTTTTCTATGCACATGCAAAACATACAACGATGAATGAGGTATTCGAAAAGTTTTTGAACAAGTTTCTGAGAAAGTACAACTGCATTTCGTTAAAATGCGGTGATTAAATTAAAAAAATTCAGTTAATTAAAAATTAGCGCTAAAACGTACCAGGAAATAATCTCAAAGATTGCAGTGCGAAAGCTTCGCACGGTTGTTTCTAGTTCTTCATAAGTGAGACAAGTTTTGCCTAGAACCTTTTTCAAAGGTGTTTTTACTGATCGTACCGTTCTTTTCCAGAAGCCCTGGGGATTATAAACTTCCATGTTATCTTATTCTTTCTCAAATAATAAAAAATTTCTTGCTTAGAAATTCTTTCCCAAGCGTCTTTTAACATCAAATCTGCTTTAGAAAAGGTCTTTGCATTGTCACTGTATATTATTTTGCAGAATCGTCTTCTAGAGAAAAATCTTCGTAGTGCTAAAATAAAAGTTTGCGTACTTAGATGGGTGACTAGCTCTAAATGTATCGCTCTAGTTACAGCACATGTAAATACAACAATATAACCCTTTCCAGCACCTTCAGAAATTTTATGATAAATTGAGCCGGCAAAATCGACGCCAGAGGTCTCAAAAACTGGTGTTTGGACGATTCTGTCTTTTGGTAAAGGAGCTATTTCCACCTTTCCAGGAGTAGCATTAAATTTCCGACATATCATACAAGATCTTAAGACTGATTTGCGCATCTTCTTCCTTTTATTATAAAATACCTTTCACGAAGGTGAGCTAAGGTGACAGCTACACCGAAGTGGAACATTCTTTCATGAGCATCCTTAATGAGTAATTTTACAAAATAAGATTTATTAGGAAGAATCCATGGATGTTTTTCCTTCTCTGTTACTTCAGAAAACTGTAGTCTTCCAGATAATACAAGTAAGTTATTTTCATCGAATTGGGGATTAAGATTGTATAGAGGAGAGTCTTTGTTAAGTGGTTTCTTTTGTTTAACTGCCTGTATTTCAACTTTAAATGAAGTTTCCTGAATTAGTTTCACCCAATACTTTTCTGCTGTTTCTATTTCTGAAGCAGTTAAAGGTCCTGAAATTTTAGAGTTTCTCGAATTGGCATTATGAATAAAACGCATCATCTAGGCAGTACTCGATTTAAACTACTAAACTTTGTCATATCAAAAACTGGTTTAGGAGTAGTATTTGATTCATTACACAATAGAGTTAAATTTGGTTTTGATTTCAATTCAGTAAAAGCTTCGGGATCAATTTCTATAGCCTTTTTGGAAGGCCACATATGTTCCGGCAGTGATAACCAAGGTGGGCCGCACCACCACATTTCATTACCCGTTAACTTCGATAAGTTTTCCCCACGTGTAAGCAGATCTGCTGGGTTTTCTTTTCTAGGACAATAATTCCAGTCCTTTGGATTTGTCAATGACTGAATTTCAGTGACCCGATTTGCTATAAAAGGTTTCCAATTTGTAGTCATACCTCTAATCCAACATAGTTATTTCAGAATCTGACCATAACTTTATTTTTAAATTTAGAATATGTAATACTTGTTTCAACTATTTCCACATTCTAGCGGCAATTAAAGCACTAATAAGCTCCAAGCGAGGGATGGTTAACCTCTTGAGGGGGGTTATTCTACATTTACTCCAAACAAAACTCGTTTGGATTTCACCAGTTAATGAAATGCAACGCAAATAAGTGACTGCTCCATATCCTATAAGGCTAGCATCACAGAAAATGTGAACTTGTGTTTTTTCAGAAATGTTTATTCCATTAGGGAAATATTTTCTCGGTATTTCAAATGTTTTCAGCTGTACAACTTGTGAACACCAAGTGTCCCATTCAGATTTCACATCGTCTGGTAATTTACTATCCCACTCTAAACCTCTTTGCCATGTTTTTTGCAACAAGGCTTTGATACGAATAACAAATGGATTTAAAATTCCTAAGGGATCATAAATTTTCAGTAATATCTTAAGTACTTGGTGGGATCATTCATATAACTCTCCTGAAAGGGTTGAACATTTAACATCAAAACATCAGATTCAGTATTCCAAATTAGACCTAGTACCTTTAAAATACTACCTGGATTTTGCTCACTTATACCAAATTTACTTGTTCCCCACAATTCCCTAAGTTTAACAGAATTTGTGTGAAATTTTCTCAAATTCATCCCAGCCTCTTTAAGAATTTCTGAAGCTGTCGTTGATAAATAATAAGCTTCACTATCTAAATCTGATCCAGAAATTAGATCATCGACATAGAGGCAACTATCTAACATTTTTACAACACTTGAATGTTGATCTTGATATTTCTTTATGTGATATTTAATTGTGGCAGCCAAAATAAATGGGAAGCATGAAACTCCAAATGGTACACGTCTAAGTCTTAAAATTTTAAAAAGGTTCCTTTCGTCATTATCGAACCAAAAAAATTTAAGTCTTCTTCAGCTATAGAAATTTGAAGAAAGGCTTTCTCAATATCTGCACAAAATGCAGTGTTGAATTTTCTGAAAATAATAAGAATTTCTAACAAATCAGGGTTTAAATTTGGTCCAGAGTACAAACACTCATTTAATGATTTGTTGTTTATCATCCCGCAAAACAGGGCGGTAGGGCCTAAAATATCCGCTATTTATTGCATTCTTCCACTATGTTATTTATTTCCACAATTTCTTTATATTTGTGCAATAATTGCTTATTTTTATCCAATTTTCGGTTTAAGCTAATAAATGGATTTCTATCATTTTTCTAATTACTTCTTAAATCCCTTTTATCAGCAATTTAGCTTCATAACAATGTTCAAGAAAATACAAATTGTTCTTTATCTAATTCAGACATATGCTCTTCTGTATTCATTCCTAAAGATTCCAATTCCCACAAATTTTTCAAATCATTTTCTATAGGTTTCATAACATGAGTAGATAAGACGCCAGCTTGATTATTCTTATAATTTTTATTCACGTCAATTGCCCCGCAGAGAGAATGTCCGAATAAACTTCTACATATATATAATGATTTAGTTATAGGAAATGTTTTATCATTAATTTGATAAAAATAGTCTGCCCCAATCAATATATCAACATCAGAATTTTCTAAGTGTCCCCAACTGTCAAGACGAAATTTAGAAAGTTTCCGCTTTATTTTAATTGGAAGAGGGGGAATTTGTATCAACAAATTTGTTATCACCGGTGTTACTAAAGCTTCAATTAATATACCTCGGTTTCTATCCGTAAAGTGAGTTAACTTTAGCTGAACGACATCATAGCGCCTCTCTTCAGATGATTTCAAACCGAAAGTATAGATAATTAATTTCTCATTTTTAATGATCTCAGGGTTTAATTTAGAAACTAAATTTTCTGTAACGAAAGTTCTGTGACTAGCAGAATCAAATAAACAAAGTGCTCTTTCGAAATTTTCTTCCGATTCTACATTAATATGAATAGTTTTCAATATTATTTCTTTAGGATGGTTATTTATGCTATTATTACAATGTGATACTGAGGAAATAATACTATCTGGCTGTTTAGATACTTCTGATTTTTTATTACTAGAGTTACAAAGAATACTATTATGAAAAGTCCCTAGTACCAAAATGTCATCGGCCTTTGAATAGCCTCTCATCGAAATCCGATGACGTGATGAGCGGCCGATCATCGTATTCTCATCGGTTAAGGATGAATTGTCATCGGAAACTGCTCAGAAATGTCTCATCGGCCTTAGATCTATCGATGATCAAAATCCGATGAATTTTAGAAACTAATGTGATGAAAACCCGAGCAGTAAGATTTTATCTTGATGAATTTACAATGAGTTTTGGATGAGTACACAAGCAAATTTCGATGAAAAAACGGGGAGCTATTGGTTGGTTGGATTCGATGTAAATTTAATAAGCAATTTCTAAAACATGTTTTTCCTGAGTATATTAAATATATACATTAAATTCAGCCACTGGAAATTTATACTAATAGATGTAGTTTTTACTGTTATCATTCTTTGAAAAATGAATTATACTTAAATTTTCTTTTTAGAGGGGAACTTATTGCAAAATCATTAAAATGTTCTAATTTTCTGCTTCAGCTTTTAAAATTCTAAACATCATTTACTTTATTCTAAAGGGGTTTTCTTTTTTGTTAACCAATCAAACTACATTTTTTTTTTTTTTTTTGAATATCAAATGAATTTATCTTTGTATAGTTTAATAATTTTAAAAAATCATACTGTCGTGTTTTGCATATGCTTAAATATTTTAAGATTTTTTTTATTAATTCCATAAGTCATGTTCCTAGAGAGATATCTCGTCTCTGATAATTATGGATATAACTCATTTAACCCTCATAGTCCTTGCTCAGCCCCCTCAAAATACAGAGTACACTGAATTCCATGTTATGCTTCAGTCAATTTTCTTTATCATAAAAGTTCAAAAGCTTTTTTTTTTTTGTCTTCTGAAAAGAACCAAATTTGTCCTTTATTCAGAGGTAAATGTGATATTTCTATATGCTTTATTTTTTACATTCCGAAAATAACAGACACTTTTGGGAGAACCAAATTTGTCCTTTATTTGGAGGTGTCTGCTATTCAGAGGTAAAAATGTGCTAATATTTCTGTTAAGCTTTTTTCTTTTTGGTCTGAAAATAACACACACTTTGGAAGAGCAAATTTTTTCCTTTATTCGGAGGTGTCTGCTATTAATTCAAAAGTAAAAATGTGCAAATATTTCTGTTACGTTTTTTTCTTCTTTTTGGTCTTCTGAAAATAAGACACTCCGGGAGAGCCAAATTTGTACTTTATTCAGAAGTGTCTGCAATTCAGAGGTAAATGTTCAAATATTTCTATAGAGTTGTGCAAGATGACGTCATAAACAGGACAGATACCAATACCTTTATCAATGCTTTTTTTCTACTTATGTGTCCTACAGCTTTTTCAATGTTTTACAGTAAAAGTCATGTGATGTAAACTGCTCTTATAAGATTTTTTTTTTTTTTTTTTTCTGAAAATAACACACTTCAGAAGAGCCAAATTTCTCCTTTATTCGGAGGTAAAAATGTGCAAATATTTCTGTTAAGCTTTTTTGTTTATAATCTTCTGAAAATAAGACACCTCGGGAGAGCCAAATTTTTCCTTTATTCAGAGGTGTCTGCTATTCAGAGGTAAATATGTGAAATATTTCTGTTATGCACAGGGGTGGGAAAATACATCATTTTACTCACCACTTGCGAGTGGATTATCTGACAGGATGAGTAAATTGTTAGGCAGTCTTTGAAAAACTGCAGGCCAAAAACTTTATTTTATTTTACTAGTTAGCTATACTTCACAATTGACCACAAAGTAAAAATGATACTAAGTTCTATCCTATACTCAACATTTCTCAGTTGAATATATTTCTTAATTTTACAGAAAGGAAATGAAAATGCATTGTAGTAATAGTAATTAACTATTTTTGCAGTTGCATACATTTTGCCATAACAATTTTCAACTGTACGTTGCATCTTGCTGACTGGTGAAATAAATCCTTGGCAGGTTAAGATTTTCTGAAAATTCCCCACTCCTGGTTATGCAGTAGAAAAGTGTTATAATATTATCATTTTAATCTTGAATCCTAAATACTCCATGATGACAATGTTTCAGAATTATCCATGTCCCTGAAAATTTCTTTAAAATTAGCAAATTGTTATTTTAACACCGCTGGCAGAAATTTGCAAATTCTCACATTAAAGCAACATATAAGACACAAAGTTCTGTTTTCCAGCATTTCTGTAAAAGGACTTCACAAACAGAAAATGAGGATAGACAAGGGATATTCCACAACTTCTATATGCATTAGTAACACTGTTCAATTTAATTCCCTGTCAGAACACTTTTAAAACCAGACTACAATCGCGTTTCACAAATAACCTTTTTTTTTTTTCAATTTGTGAATAAAAGTTTTGTTTGCAGTTGAAGATGTCATCTTTAATGAAGGTTTTTTTTTTTTTTTAAATCAAGTAAATCTTATGTTTATTTCTGTTTGGGGTAGCTCACTTAAAAAAATTAACTTCTGCTACAAATTCATTAACCCCTTTGCAGCATCAAAAGTAACCCAACATCATAGAATTTCTGAGATTAAAAGAAGTCTTTAGATTAAGCAATTTTCGCAATCAAAATTATTGGTAAAAACAACTACCTTATGTTTCAACTTGCACAAAAAGGTTTTAAAAACAGGGGTGATTGTGTTCCGGTATTTTGTACACCACTAAATTTATACAGCAATCTGTCTTCTTTAATCTATGAATTCTGCTATGACATAAGAATATTATTAGATAATTTTAGTGGTAGTATTCAAAATACAGGAACACAATCACCTCCTGTAAAAAGCTTGTACAGATATCTGGTGACTTCAGCTGTAATAAATTCCTTTGACAAACAATACTTTAAGTCGAATGAATAATAATAAAAAAAAGCTTATTTGCTAGAAAAGAAAACCAATCACATTAGACTAATGTAAAAGCAAAAAAGAAGATAGCTAAGCATGTTTAATCTTTTAAGTTACCTATATCTGTATCCCCCCCCCCCTCCCCCCAAAATCAGATTCAAATTTCTCTTTCTTACATTTTATACTTTGATTTTTACATTACAAATCAATTGGAAGCTTGTAAAGAAACTTGAAACACAAAACTTAAATTGTAAACTTTATTAAATTATTCACAAATAAAATTTTTAATTTTAATTAATACATATAGGAATTATTCAGTGCCATTTGCAGACATTACTGCTCGCACATTCCTGCCTCCCTCACGATCCTTCACGTACATCAGTTACTTCTTAATTACCTCGTGAACTTCCACTGCAGTTGCTGAAGGCGAAAGATTATTCTTCACAGCACCTATCTGAAAAAAAAAAAATATATATATATATATATATATATAACATAATTATATACAGCATTTATTGTAACGTATTAACAAATAAGATCACAATTTAACATGGAAAAAAAAGGCCCTTATACGAAATTTGACAGCAACTCTACCTCTAAAACAGCTCCAGAAACATTGATCTACATCTAATGTGCTGCTAACGGGATAGATCGAGCACATCGATCCGCAATGGAGACTTGGAAGATGAAGTAACTGCCTGTATTGAGGTATTGATTCAACTGCACTGACAATTTCAATGAAAATAACCCAACAGTTTCTGAGGAAATCTAAATAAAAAATGCCCCCCTTTTTTAAAACTAGAGTAGAAGGGACCCCTAGACATGCGTATTAGAGATCTGCACGGGCCGGGCCAAGGCTCGAAGCCCGGGCTCAGGCCATATATTTTTTCTGAAGGCTCGGGCCGGGCCGGGCCTAGTGATTACTCTTTACGAGCCGGGCCCGGCCCTACTTTTTTCCTGAAGGATAAGGCCGTGCCTTAAATTATTTTTTCCGTACAGAGCCGGGACTGGTTTCATTCTTCCTAGTCTTCATGCCTTAAAATTTTTAGTCCTGGTTTTGACTCGTATGAAAATCATTGTCTCGGCGTACCTGGTCCGTTCGAAGGTCAGTAAAATAAGATCTGGCATAAAAATCTTTTTCAAAACATGCATACATTTTTAAATCGCCATTATTTTATAATTAAACATTAAAATTTATTCTTTTTAAAGAATAGTAGATTTATACACTTATTAAAATATAGCTAAATTAAAATATAGTAAAACGTGTGAAAAATAACCTGCTTATGATGGAATCCTGTCTTAAATTGAAAAATGTGTTTATCCATTAAAAATGAATATACTAATATGTAAGAAAAGAATATATAATACATTTACACCTGCTAAGAAGGCAAATTGTCTATAACTCATTTTTTTTTCTTCCCTATGCAATTCCATCTTAGATTTTACTGTATAGCATTTTTCTGATTTTTAACACTTCAATAAATGGAATATGGATTAACAATATCGATGATAACTTAAACACATACATACAACAAATAGAGATTTATTAAAAAAATAAATATTCCAGCTTGCGGCACCTCTATAAAAATGAAGATTATAAACATAAAAAAAAAAAAGGCTGAGATAGGAATTTTTGGTTAGATCTCCTCCTATGCGGCAAATTTTTAACCAAATCGACGTAAAAATTATGTTTTGTAGAAATTCACTCAGGCCGGGCTCGGGCCGAACTTTTAAATCGGGCCGGGCCGAACTTTTAATTTTTGTATCGGGCCGGGCCAGGCCCGGGCCTGGAAATTTCGGCCTGTGCAGACCTCTAGTGCGTATATCTCTACCCATTAAATATAAAATTTTTAACACATCATCCCTCCACTCCTCTTTTAAAATGCAAAATGATATTTCCCAGTGTTGAAAATTGAAAAGCAAAAAAGACAGAAACGTCTGCCTCTTGGTATTTTCTTGTATTGGAAGGAAAAACTTTTGAAGTAGTAAATATTAATATTTTTAAAACCGAAGTCATTGTTAGAACCAGGAAGATACCAAGTATATATATATATTTATATATAAATAAAAAATATGGGGGGGGGGAATTTCTAACTAATGAGATGGCGATTTAAAATTGCATAAAAAACAAAACAGACTGATCTCCAAGAAATATATTTTATTGAAACTTAAGCTACCATTAGAACCGAAAAAGTACACATGAATGTTTTATTTTTTCACCCGAGAAACCAGCAAGGCTTCAAAGTGCAGAAAAAAATGAAATTAGAAACCAAAACAAAATCAAATTTTAATAGAAGGGGGGGGGGGAGAGAGATAAATATACATGTATACAGTCAACTCCCTCTAATCCGCACAGCTTGGGATTATAGGGTTGTGCAGATTATAGAATTTTGCAGATTATAGGTCATTGCTTTGTTTACATTTTTTTCTCCTGTAATTTTACTGTAAATTAATCATTAATGCATAAACTAGTTGTTAAAAAAGAAAGATATTGTAAAACATTGGATTATTTAATTAAAAATCCCATTATGTTTAAAAAAAAATGTCTTTAAATTTTATTCTACAATTTGTTTTGTTTATTTTTACAATTTTCAAACATAGTAGTAATTGTCATTTGTTTGAGAACTTTTGGTCTAGTAGTTTTTCTTGGAGTCTATGTATAGTCATTATATCTTGTTCTGAGACAAAACTCTTTTCTGAAGAAAATCCAGATATTTATAACCCATATCAAAGACTCGCTCAAGAGTTACTTTTTCATCTTCATCATCATACTCTGTGTTATGCCAAATATTAAATTGAATTGATTGAAATGATGTATCTAAATTGAATTGATGTATTCAATTATCCTATTTTCAATAGAGTTTAACATAGTAGTACTCATAATAATGTCATTTGTGAAACTCTCTTTATTGCAGCTTCATCTTGGGAGGATATCCATCCAATTATATTTTCTACATACAAGAAATCTGGCACAACAGTCAGTGAATTTTTTAGTTTTGTGTTAATGAATTTTTCTGCAGATTTCTGTTTAGCACTAACCAAACTGAAGCCAACTAAGTAACATCATCACCATTATTGTCTGTAACTAAAGATGCTGGCCACAAAATTTGCTTTGCACCTACTAAAGTGTTTTTGCATACAGAGACTCATGCATCAGCCAAGAGAAATATACAGCCCTTAATTATAAATTGCCTTCTATACTCCCTCATATTAGTCGATAAATCAGAGGTTATAATTTTGTGCATAAATTCCATTTTATATTGTCATTTCATGCTACGAATAATTCCCTGATCCATTGACTGAATAAGAGAATTGGTATTCATAGGTAAAAGTAATGTTGCCTTTATTGCCACATTGCCTTTTTGTAATAATTTTGGATTTCTAGCACAATTGTCTAAGGTCAATAATATTTTACAATTTACAGGTAAACAGACCTTTGTACTACAATGCATACAGGCTTCATTTACAAAATGATTTTCAAACCATTCTGTAAAAATTTCTTATTGTTACAACATGTAATAGGCAAGAAAAAGTCTCGTGATTTTTTACTTTTGTTTTTCAATGTGAAAAATAATGTTTTACTTCATTAAAATACAAAAATTTAGGGGGAGGGGACTGTCTACTGATAATCAATCAAATTGCTGCCATTCCGGAATTTTTCTTGCACAGTTAATAAAAACCAAATTTTCATTGTTTACATCTGAAACAGTGTGCGGATTATAGGCGTTTGCGGATTAGAGGGAGTTGACTGTATATATTTTTAAATATACTGTTAGAAACGGAATGGTACTCCAAATATGTGGGTACTTTTTGTGTGCTCATACAGAAAGTAGATGAGGCAGTTTAAACTGCAGAAGAAACAAAAAAATTTAAATCTAACGTTTAATCGAGCTCCAGAAAAAAAATGCTCTTTCGAAATAGTAAATAGCAATTATTTTTTAAACAAAAGATATCATTATAACTAGAAAGGTAGGCTGAATAAACGAGTATTTTTTTTAAAACTCCATTTAAATGCCCCTGCCAATTTATTTCAAAATTCAGGAAAAAAAAAATGAACCTTCGCCTGCTAATTTGATAAACTGGGAAAAGCCCTGACAGGTGCAGACATTAGATGAATTTAAACTTTTTCAGAGCCTAAGCCCAACGATTTGAAATCCAAGGCCACAAGAGTCCACAAAATTTTGTGTCTTCAATAACCTGCCAATTTGATGCACTCATTAGACCAGTAGCAGAAAATTCTGTAAGTCTGTAACAGATATTTCAGGGGCAGAAAATAACCTGCAGGCAAACTATATTACAATTCAAGTCATGTATTATCAATAATTAACATCTAGTAAAGTATTACTGTTACATACAATTTTCTAACTTGGTAAAATTTTTATTTAGAAATTTGTTGGATAAAATTGTGCTTACATGATCTGCACATATTTTCTTTTACTTTAAATGCATATAAGTGAATGTTTTTTCTCGGCAGATTGCCACTACTTCTTTGAGGTAGAAATATTCGCCTTATTTAATGACAGATTAAATAACATGAGAGTAAGGCCAATTCGTACCATTTTAGAAAAGTGGTGAGAATGAAACACTTTCTTGCGACCAACTGGTGAATTCTCTGATTGATTTTTTCCTGCACCTTGCTGACAAAACTCGCATTTTTTTTTTCATCTAATCAGACAAATTTTGTGATTTGTTTTTCCTGCGATTGACTTAAGAATTTTGTGGGTTTTTTTTCCCCCACAACTGACTGACAAATTTAGATATCTTTTTTCACGCAAGCAATTGGCGAATTTTGAAACATTTTCCCGCGACCTATTGGTGAAATTTGTGAGTTGAAATATGCCAATGGCAAATTTATCCAAACCTAAAATGTGCAGGTGAATTTGCTGCTATATAAAAAAAAACAGACAGGGCAGCTTTTTTGTACATTTTTACCAACCGCTTTTTACAGATTTTCTCTCTTGAACTGGGTAGCGAGATGCGTGTGCAGTATATGAGCAAAAGCTATTGGCTCAGACAGCATGAAAGTCAGAGGGAAAAAAAATTATATTAGCTTGCAACAAACAATCAAACTCTTCCGAATGAAAGGTGGCAATGAAGTGTGGCAGCGGCACTGCATCTGCCGACGAAGGAAAAAAAAGCTGCAAACCAAAGGAAGTTCCATGGAAAAAAAACTGACATCCGTCTATCGCCTGTCTTGAACTTTCTGGTACCGGGCTCATTAGTATATACAGATACACTTTTGAAGATCATTCTTGCATAGTTGAGGAAAAGGTTTGTGAAATATTCCAACACAAGCCTGCCACATCTTATGTTATAATAAATAGGCTTACTGGAGGATGATGAGCAGTGGTTGGCGATCACATGCCTTTGATCAATGTCCATATTTTGAGACTTTTTGGCTATCATGCTGTACATATATGTTGTGACAAACCCAGATTAATCATAGAGAAACCACATCACAAGTATCCATTTTCCTGCCTCCTGGATTTTTCTCATGGAATGCAGTCGATAACAAATGGTTTGTCGACCAACATCCAACCTCTCTGCCACTTGCTGTTAAGTTTGTTATCTCCTTCGTCCAAAAATTCTTGCAATTCAACATCTTCAAATGTTTTCGGTTGACCTGAGGGTTCTTTGTCTTTCAAGTTGTCTTGCGTTGGGACATTGACACAGTAAGTTTTCACAAATATCCGACAGCTTTCACCAGTGCTTTTCTTTTGATTCAACAAAAAAAAGCACTATGTGCCAAAATTGCTCATTATTTGGCTCAAAACTTAACATGTTTACCACACACACACAAAAAAAAAGACGCTAACTCAAAACTGGCTAAGCATCTATGGCGTCTTGAAAGGTCATAGCTACAAAATTACATAATAGATTAGACTGTGAACCAACCCTTGTTTCCAGCAGTTATTTTTTCGTAAATAGAGGTCTGTCTTTCAGGAGTGTCCATTATGGAAGTCTTATTGTACATAGATTTTTCCCCTGAAAAAATATTTTTATAGTCTGTTGAAAAATTGGGTTAACCTGAAACTAACCTGTAACGCTCGTATTCACGAATAACTTCGACCGAGAGTTGAACCGAGGGTCCAGTAACCCCAGGTTGAGGTTTTCAACCGAGAGTTGAAAACTCGTATTCACTGTCTACTTCGGACGAAAAGTTACCCAACTCAGAGTTACTCGACCCCGGTTGAATAAAGCGTGCTGATTGGTTAAAAAAATCAGATGACGTTTTCGGTTTCGCGTTGAAGCTTTGTTTGTTTATATTATGGAAGACAAGTGCCGGAAAAAAAAGGAAATTAAATGTAGTACTTATTTTATTTTTTACAAAATATATGCACAAAATAAAAACTTGTAATTACTAAATATGGAGATTAACTTATTTTAATTTCTTACAAAGTTTAATATTTTTTTAACAATTTATTCAAATTTTATGTATTATTATTATTACTTTTAAACATATATGTGAGTTAAGAAAGGGATATGAAATGTGTTAATTGCTAAAGTAAATTTTATAAGTTTATTTTTCAAATAAAATTTGTCTTAGTAGCTAAACGAAAACTTGATTTGATCAAAACGAAAATTTTTTAACAGAAATTATGTTGATTTCTATTATTAATAGCTATAATTAGTAATTAATTAAATAATTTCTAATTAAGAAAATATTAAAATGGAGAAAAAGGAAAAAATTCTAGAAAGTAGCCTCTAGTACTATTTTTATTTTGCCGAATCAATTTATATATTAAATGATATCCAGATGTATTGATTTGATTTTTTTTATTTTCAGCAATCTAATTAAAATGATTAATTCTAATACAATTAGATAGTAATTAATATGCACATTGACAAAAACAACAACAACAAAATAGTGGAAATAATATCAACAGAGCTACAAAGGAACAGAGCTTCAAAGAGTGCTTAAAAGGTGGTGTTTGTGGTTCTAACAGTGCCCTGGCACCAGGCACCCAAGTTTTTCAGGAGCTCCAACGGCGCATTCAATTATCGCTTCCGATCGGTTAACAAACATTTTATTTTAACTAGTCGCTAAATAATAAACTCCAAACTTGTTTTTAGTTTAAACTGTCAACCATGGATATATTGCTATTTTATTAGATGTTATTTTAATGAACACTAATATTTTAAACCTTTTAAGGCTACTATATAAATTTTCATTCAACACAGAATCGAGTAAAGTCTTTTCTAAATAATGATAAATGAATTCTGTATACTATCTGGACATAAAACTGTGAAATATTACAAAAAGTCGATTTTTTTTTTTTTTTTTTTAATTGTAGCTTTTAGAAGCCCCTTTACCCCTTTTGTATAAGAATTTTTCCATTATCAGATTTACAAGTTCAAAGGTATTCACTTGACTGCCTTTGAATATTTTTTAATAAATCAGCCTAAGTAATTACAAAATATTTTTACATGCATAGACATCTATTTTTAGATCCAGTGCATCATTGAAAAAGATGTATTTATATAGAAAATTATACTTCATTTTCTATATTCTTTCTAGTTCTTAAATTTTATTTTTTTCACTCATTTAGATGTCACTTCATAGATTCAATTACAATTTTATTTATGAGAGAGAGAGAAAAAGATTTTTAAATATTTTTTTATGAATGAATGGCGATAGATTTCTAGACTAGATAGGGAAAATAATGATAGTTCGTAATCTGATAAAACAATCTGAATTTATTAACGATAATTTCAGATAATTTTATAGTACTGAATATTAAGGAATATAATTTTTTTGAATGTGATTTAGTGGAGAAGAATAAGTGCCCCATTTGCCCCACCCTACCCATGCATCACTCTATCTTTCTTTCTTTCTTTCTTTTTCTTTTTTTGTCAGTGTTATAAGTTAATTAAAGTAAATTAAAACGTGACTCAAGATTCTATGTAAGATATAGAAATAAAATGAAAGTTTAAAGTATTAAAAATAGAATGTATGTAATCTCATATATATATATATGTATATATTATCTGCAAACTTTTTAGCTGGTTTGTTTATATTTATACATACAACTCATATACTATATGTTTAATTATTTGCTTACATAAATATTCAAGATCATGAAGAGTAGAGTTTATTTGCCTTAAAAAATTGTCAACATTACCTAAAGGGCTAATAAAACATTACTAAAATAACATATTTTGCATTTAAGGTTATTTATTTTTTTCAAATTTTCATTTAAAAAAAAATTAGGAATAACGAATGTATTTTAACAGTAGCAAAATGACTCCTGTTTACATAAATGAAATTTCAGATATCAAACTAATTAGTATTTTTGATTTACCAACTAAAGTAAAGAAATTCAAGGTTTTTTTTTTTTTTTTTTTTGGGGGGGGGGGGGGGGGGGGGGGGGACATTTTTGTGAAAAGTAAAAAGTTATTTTTGTGAAATGTATTATATTTTTGCGAAAAAAACATTTTGTAACAAAAGAGGAAATTCAGTTATTCAAATTCAACCAAGCCTTTATTAAAAATAACTTGTTTAAGTCCTGCTAAAGTTTTACTTTTTGGTGAATTTGTTTTGTTAGTAGATTACACATTTTAAAAGCTAACACAATAAAAATAATTAATGAAGAGTATGTTTTTGTGGAATTGAATTTTGTGAAGGGTCCTGTTTTATTAAAAGGAGTTTTGTGAAGGGCTTGTTTTATTAAAAGCAATTTTATGAAGGCCCTGTTTTATGACATGGATTTTTGTGAAGGGGCCCTAAATAGGCCCCAAATTTTGTCTGGATTGATCCTTAGTATGTGTATATGTGAAAACATGATGGGAAAAGGGGGAGGGGATAAGTTTGGTTCTGTAAGTTTATTATGTACAGCTGTTATAACTTTTTATATACCGTACAATCAATGGTTTAGGTCATATCAATTCTGTCATGATAGACAAAATTGAAAGTGACAAAACGTTTATTTGAAGAGAAGCATTATTTTAAAACAAAGGTGTTTCTGAATTTTTTGCCTGATGTTATTTTAAAAATGAACAATTTTTTATCAATGTATTTCAGCCCTTTACTTCTATTGCAATATTTTAAATTATATGTAATTTTGAAATTAAAACACAGTTGAAATTTAATGTAATTAAATAAATATTTCAAATTTCTCAAAAATTGGGAAATATAACGTAAAGCTCAAAAACAGAAATAACAATAGTATAGTGTTAATCAATGATAGAGTTGTTTAATTAATATAAACATATTCGTGATTTAAACAAAGAATAAACCTACTAAAAATCTTCAATAGATAAATACAACTCGGATGATATATTGTTTAGTTTAAAACCACAATATCTAATTTATAGAGCTAATCTTATATTTATATAACAGATCGTATATAAATAATAGTAGTGTATCTTTCACACAAGACACAAAATTTAACTTTTACCCATATTCTACGAGTACCAAAACCGAAAACGTACATTGAGTCGATGGATACTTGAACATAATCTAAGTATTTTTTACTTAAAGAAAAATGCAAATTAGTCTGATGTCTCAAATTTTAATTAGAACTTACGTACGACATTTATTTCGCTACTATTAAAATACATTCATAAATTCTTTTTAAGATCAAAATTGCAAAAACAAATAACCTTAAATGCAACAATTTTTATTTTAATAGCAATTTATCTACCATTAATGTAATGTTGACTATTTTTTATGGCAAATAAAATTCTTCGCGACCATGCTTATTTATATAAACAAACAATTGAACATAAAATATAGAGGATTTATATATAAATATAAACAAACCAGATAAAAAAAATTGAAGCTAATACATATATATGAGATCACATACCTTTGCATATTGTTCTTTTGTTTTATAATAGTAATAAATTTCTATTATATCTTATACACAGACACTTGATTCCGTACGTAAGCTCGTAAGCTGCCATTATTGTAAAATGTGACTAGACTTGCTCTCTCGTCTTGTTTTTTGTTAACTACGCATGCTCGGTTGAAAAACTTGAACTTCAACCCTCTGTAAAGCCAGGTCCAGTAACTGAACCCAGCGTTAGATTTCGCTTTCAAACCGGTCCAGTCAGGTAGACGATGAATACCATTTTAGCTTTCGACCCGGGTTTTCGGCTTAACTCGGGGTCGAAGTTATTCGTGAATACGAGCGTAAGACTCAATACCCAACCTGAACCAATGAACTTCAACCCAACCCGCAGCAAAAAAGAAAAACCAATCAGAACTGCAATGGAAAAATTTAGTGCCGACCTGACCCATGGGTTGGGTGTGATTAAAAGCGGATAACCTGACTCCAGTGTCAATACATACTTTTCATAATTTGTAAACTAGAAATAACTTCTAAAATCAAGAATATATGGTAAAATTTACAAAATCGAAATATTTTATATTCAATAAGCTTTAAATTTTTAATATCAAAATTGTTACAACAAGCAATAATCATTTAATAGATAGAATTGATATTAGCAATTAGCAAGATAAGATCAAATTTAAATTTATATAGATTATTCGTAATTTATCATTCTTTTCAAATAATGCTGCTGATTTAAAAGATTGAAAATTTTGAACTATATAAAAATTTTTTAAAACATAATTTATTAAATTTCAAAACTATGCATGATCAATCCTTCTCAATCTACATATGGATGTCAGAATTTATGTTGAAAAAAAAATATTATAATCTAAAACCTAAAAGGAAATACAACTGTGCTCTGTGTCTGTTTCTAATAAATTTTTCTTTCTTTTTTTTATAACTTCTTTTATCATGATAAATCAATGAATGGTTAAATTTATCATTAAATTAATTCAAAGCTTTGTCAAAAATAAAAAGAGAGAGGGGGGGGCAGGGGGCTGTTTATGTTATAGGAGCATTAACAGGGTTCCCAGCAAAACATGTCTTGCAATTTCCCTGACTTTCCATGATTTTCCCTGACCAAATACAAAAAAATTCCATGACCAAACCAGCATACACAAAATCTGCTTTAACCCTCTAAGCGTGTGGAACGTAATATTCCATTCACTAAGCTCCAGGTTTCACTGCAATATATGCAATGTTTAAGATAATATAATTCTATAGATTTAATGAATTTTCAAAACATTGAAGAATGATTAATACCCTCAAGGGTTACATTCATATTTGTAATTAAGTTTTATTTATAATGCTGAAAGAATCATTTTTTTAGCATTTTTTAAACACAAATGCAGAGAAAACAACATTACAATTTTACCCTTTTTCAAAATGCTCAGAGGGTTAAATAACACAAAATAACAAGCAGCATAAAACGAAAAATCAAAAATTTTTATCGTAATAACAGGGTTACTCTTTTCCCAGGAGAAAATTCAAGCACTTTTCAAGAAAAGTGTAAAATGAAATTCTATAAAATACAGGGTGTCCCAAAAGTCTCCGTACAACTTCAAAAATTTATTACAAAAAAAAAAAAAAAAAAAAAAAAAAAAAGCCTACAGCAAAAATAATTACAACAGTGCATAGAGTAACTTAAAAAGTTTTTTTCTACTACCTTAGTAAACTTCAAAATGAGATCCTTTCGTAGCACGAAGAATATCAAGACGATATTCCAATTCCATCCACGTGCGTTTCAGCATGCTAACATCAACAGTAGTTACAACTGTTTGATGAAATCCGAACAAAAGTGAATAGTCTCATGGAATTGAAACAAGAGATCCAAACAGCAGTAATTCAATCCACGAACGTTTTTCCTGCTAACATCAACAGTAGCTACTGCTGTTTGGATCTCTTGTTTCAATTCCATGAGACTATTCACTTTTGTTCGGATTTCATCAAACAGTTGTAACTACTGTTGATGTTACCATGCTGAAACGCACGTGGATGGAATTGGAATATCGACTTGATATTCTTCGTGCAACGAAAGGATCTCATGTACAAGTATACTAAGGTAGTAGAAAAAAACTTTTTAAGTTACTCTATGTACTGTTGTAATTATTTTTGCTGTAGGCCTATTATTTTTTTTGTAATAAATTTTTTAAGCTGTACGGAGACTTTTGGGACACCCTATACTATAATGCAAAAAAAACTTCCATCTTTTCAAAGGAATGCCATACAACAAAGACCAGAATGTGAAATGTCTCAAAACTTTTGTCCATATTATGGTTTTTCTGCATTGCATTAGAAGGAATTTCTCGATATTAAAACCGACAAGAGTCTAGAGATTTTTCAGAGGCACCATGTAACGAGAGATAGTTACACTTTTCTGAAAAAGAAATTATTTCAAATAATTTTTCCCCCCATACCTTTCCATGACTTTTTAGCAAATATTTGTAAATTCCCTGAATTTACCTATATATTTAAAAATTTCCATGACTTTCCCTGACTACTTTGAAATTCCCTGACTTTCCAGGTCGCTGGGAACCCTGATTAAAGTAGCATTTCTAGTCCCACCCACCCCTTCAAAAAAAATTTAGATTGTAGTTATGTTAATAAATCTAGCTTTTAGAAGTTTTCTAGCAGATTTATATCCAAGTGCAGGCCTGGTGCATGCACTCTTCTTTTGTAGGTGAATACATCTTATTCAACAGGTTATGACTGAGTAACAATTGTTGATGGCAACTCCACTACAACATGCAATTTCAAATTTTTGATTTGATCGCCATGATCTAGAAGAAAGTAATGAATTTAATGTTGACTT
The DNA here is from genome assembly GCA_963931845.1 of Maratus michaelseni. NCBI lineage: Eukaryota > Metazoa > Arthropoda > Arachnida > Araneae > Salticidae > Maratus > Maratus michaelseni. The sequence goes on from OZ007587.1 coordinate 480,109,338, forward strand.
TAAAACCAAAGGACAGCTGTGCGAGCATTTAAAAAAGACTTTTTTTAAATAGGCAACACACTTGCATCCTGTTCAAAAGGTACATTTTGAACTGCTTTGTTTTACAGCCCCAATTCATGAATAGAAATTCTCGATATTTTCCCACGACAGATTGAAGAATTTCTCAATATTTTACTGTAACCGATCGACAAATTGAGAAATTTAATATTTTCCCCTTGATTGACTAACGACTTTCGTGATTTTTTCCCGTGACCGGTCGATGAATTTCAGCATTTTTTCTGATGATGCTCAGTCATTCTTTTCCGTAACTAGCTAAAAATAGTCATGATTTTTTCCAACAATCGACTGATGAATATTGCAATTTTCTTAAATGAAGGATTGAAGAATTTCACGATCGTCCCTGATTAACTCGGGAATTTCGAGATTTTTCCCGCAACCAATTGAAGAATTTCGCACTATGTTTGAGATTTTTTTCTTCAATTAACTGACAAATTGTGATTTTTCATGCAACCAACTGACGACTTTTGCAATATTTTTTATATTTTCCCTTGAACGGCTGGCAAATTTTGAAATTTTTTCTCAACCAATTGATGAATTTTACAACCCCTGCTTTGCTGTGCTTGGATCGAAGATTTTCAGGAATTTTTTTCAGACAATTCACTGCAGAGCGATTTTCATTTTTTTTTTTTTTTTAAACCCACGACTGATTAACAAATTTTGAGATATTCTTCTATCGACTGGCAAAAATTTCAGCTTTTTCTTGCGACTGATTAGCAAAGCAGGGATTTTTCATGACTGATCGATGAATTTCATTTTCTCAGCAACCATAAAGCATATTCTGCTTTAGTGTCATTAGCTATCAAGGGTCGATCCAGGAAAAATTTGGGGCCTATTTAGGGCACCTTCACAAAAATCTATTTAATAAAACAATCCCCCTTCACAAAAATCTATTTGGTAAAATGGGGCCCTTCACAAAATTCTTTATAATAAAATAGACCCCTTCACAAAATTCCTTTACTAAAATAGGTCCTTTCACAAAATCCTCCATAAAAACTTACTATTTATTAATTATTTATTATTTTGTGATGTTTTAAAATGTGCAATTTGTAAACAAACAAGTTCACCAGAAAGGATTTTAAAAAGTTTTTGTTTATAAATGTTTGGTTCGAATTTGAGTCACCGGATTTCAACTTTTATCACAAAATGTTATTTTTCACAAAAATAACCTTTACTTTTTACCAAATGGGCCCCCAAGAAAAAAAACCTGCATCTACCCCTGGCTATATTACATTATCTAATGGAGAAAAATTATTTAAAAATAAAAACTTTGAAATAAATAAAAATGAACTAATGAATCATAGTTTGTTTCCATAGTATTGTAGAAAAAATAATGCAAAAATTATTTCAAAGAATTTTTTATTAGAGGGTAAACAATTCTTTTTTCAATCTATATTCTGTACACTTAACTTATATATTACTATTAAAAAAACAAAAGCTGATTTATTGATATTGGCATTGTAATAAAATATGTTCATAAACATATCCAAGAACTTGTGTCTATGAGAGGAAAGGGTTCCTACTTGTGTCTATATGGTCTATATGTAAATCAGTGGTTCCCAACGGGGGGGCGTACGCCCCACAGGGGGGCAATTTGACTTTTCAGGGGGGCGATTTAACATTTCAAGGGACAATTCGGAATTTCTGGGAACTCATACCTTCTGAATTGTTTTTCTAATAGTAATGTTGTAGACTGAAAATAAAAGTTACACATTCAAATTTTTAAAAAAATAATTTAAAAAAAATAAGTTTTTTATTCAATTTTTAAAAAGTATCGATTCAAAAGTTTCAAATACACTCTACCACAATAATTATAGAGAAAACTTTAAAAGATATTTAGATATTTTTATATATTTAAGAATTCTTTATAATTTTTCTGATTTTAATTATTTTAGAATTTTAAACAACTTTTTCGATTATTTATTGAATGAGTCGCACTGTAATATGTCACATGAAAATCAATTTTACACATGAAATTATTCAAGTGTATATTTAACAATTACTTGACGACCTTCATTTACAGAATCTTTTATGATTTTTTATTCTGATTAGGAATTGTTGCGTAATTTAATCGCAGAAATTTTGCGATTAAGTAAGGCAAAAATGTTTTATTCAAAATTATTGATTTTTCTAATCAAGGATTCTGAGCACTCTATACATACGTGGCGACCGTGTGCCAGTAAACTACGAGGAGTATCAGTTGATTATAAAAATTATTTGATTCATCCATTACCTTCGGCACGTTTCAGGATCAATGTTAAATGCTTTTCACTCTATCAGGAGTAAATTTTTTTTAATTTTTATAAGAATTATATGTTATAGGGGGACGGGGGGCATCATCATTTTAGAGATGTTTTGGTGGGGCGTGGCTAAAAAAAGGTTGGGAACCACTGATGTAAATACATTTTTTTAATACATTTGGAAAATTAACAAAATATAATACTATATAATATAATACAGAGGAGGGGGGGGGGGGGGTGGATGTGCTACATAAAGCCCATATTTTGTCACTATAAATAAAAAAATGGTTTCCAAAGGTAAAATCGGTGTTAAATCGTGATTTAGCACTTAATCCTGCTTTATGATGGATAATGATAAATCGATTTCAGAAATTTTGATATTGAGCAGTCCTAACTACTACTCTGTATGTGTGCTACTCAGCAAAAGTCATACTCTGTACACCACTATGTTTACTTAACAGCAGAATTCCCCCAAAACCTTATTTCTAACAAACAATTACTTACCAGACCATTGCTACGAAAACTCCAGAATCGGGAACTTTTCTTTCATGTCATCTTCAGTCCTTTCCCATAACCAGACTGAAGTCCACACAGAATTGGTTTACTCGACCCAATGCAAGACATTCCAAGCAAATTTGGACCACTACCTGTTTGGATTTGCAAAATTTTTGTATTATCTGAAATTCCAATATAGACAGAATAATAGAGATAAAGCAAAAGATTTATTAGAAAAAATGAGTTAATGTTTCTTTTTACATATTTTTTCAAAGTAAGACAATAATACACATAAGAGGAATTTTTACTTTTAGGTAGAATTCGTAAGAAATACTACTTATTACATTCTCCCCTATGTTAGAATTTCTGGAAACTTTTTGCAGATCTATGCCGATTATGACTTCCAGAACCCAAAACCACACCCAGTTCAGAACTTTATCTATTTATCTATATTACTTTTTTATGGACACAATAACTTCAATAATTCTGCACAACTCTCTTTTAAACTAAACTGATACATAAAATCAAGGGGCATAAAATCTCGGTCAAGTTCGAACTGGGTGGGGGGGGGGGGGGGGGAATGGAAGGCTTTTATGAAAACAAAAAACCCCATAACTTCTTAAATATGATACGTGTTGAATCATTTAAAGTTATTATTCCTTCTAGGAAAAAGGCCGAAAATTATTTATGTATAACAGATTTCTTATACCATTAAAAATGACTTCAAGGAGGAGGGGGGGGGGGGATAGGGGTTTAAGAAGAAAAAAATTCCTAACTTTGTCAATTCACAAGATATCAAATCTGCTTAAATTTATTAAATCCTCATCCTCTTAATATTATCTACAACTTTTATATTGACAAGTTTTTTATAAAACCAACCCTTACAGCAAAAAAAAAAAAAAAAATAAAAACAAAAGAATTCCTGCCGAATCCGCCTACAAACACCTGTTGATTTCGAACTGGGCGGTCCCAACTGCCACATAATGGCAAAAATGTCATTTCTTCTGCAATTCCCAATAAACAGGCGCCCCATAGTCTGCATCATCAAAATCTACCTGTGCCTGTAGGCCGAACTGTCAGGGATTTTTAATATTTGGATTAGCAGTAAAGGGTAAAATAAGGACCAGCCACCGGCCACAAAATGGAAAAAAAAGTGGATATTAAAAAATTGTCTGTCAGCCACTTTATGGCCATTTTTATAGAATTAAAAAGTATAATTTTTTTGCATTTCATGGCTAAGCTTTGGGATTTGCCTGCAGTCAGCCATCTTGTTTTTTAAAACAAAACATTTTAACTTTTATTATTAAATATAAATAAATCAGTCAATATAATTATATGACTAATATAATTTTTAAAATGAAATTTATACTAGTCAAACATAAATAAATTAGTTTTTAATTGACACATGTACAATGGGCTCTGCAAAAAAAAAAAACATGTGGTAGACAATTTTTTTTTTTAATTTGCTGGTAAAAAACCTTTGCACTAAGTTGCAATATCAAATTTCAACACCGTAACTTAATTTGGAAAAAAAATTATGATATAATTATATATAATTATTATAATACATAATTATAAACAAGCATAACATCTAGGAAATTATGCCATTTAAGAACCAGGATCATTAAAAGAAAATATATACCTAAAGTTTGATTTTTACAGATAAAAAAAATAATAAACAGTGTGCGAGTTTAAAGCATCATAGCTATAGCTTTCAGTCATTTGTCACAATACATAAGCAGCATTTTTGCATAATTTAGCTTTTGTTTTATTTTGTACCTTTCATATGACTGATAAAAATCTATTTTCTAATTTAATGGGATTATTTTGTTTTCATTATAAAGTGGGTGTACTCCAACAATTAAAATCACATAGAATTGTACAAATACTGCCCCCCCCCCCCACACACACACACACACACTCTCTCTCTAAAAGAATAAGATATAACTAAATAAAACCAAACTTATTTTTAGTACACGAGTGAAAATTTTAAAACATTTACTGTTCTACTATCTACCTACCACATTTATAAAAAAACCAATCATAGAGCCATTCAAAAGCACATAATAAATATGGATTTGGATCAAAGAATTTTTAATTGACACATGTACAATGGGCTCTGCAAATAAAACAACATTTGGTAGACAAAAAAAAAAAAATTATTTGCTGGTAAAAAACCTTTGCACTGAGTTGCAATATCAAATTTCAACACCAATAACTTAATACAAGTATAACATCTAGGAAATTATGCCATTTAAGAACCAGGATCATTAAAAGAAAAAAAATACCTAAAGTTTGATTTTTTTTTTTTTTTTTTTTTTTTTTTTTTTTTAAACAGATAATAAAATAATAAACAGTGTGCGAGTTTAAAGCATCATAGCTCTGGCTTTCAGTCATTTGTCACAATACATAAGCAGCATTTTTGAATAATTTATCTTTTGTTTTTATGTTGTAACTTTCATATGACTGATAAAAATTTATTTTCTAATTTAATGTAACCATTTTGTTTTCATTATAAAGTAGGTGTACTCCATCAATTAAAATCACTTAGAATTGTACAAATACTGCCCCCCCACACACACACACTCTCTAAAAGAATAAGATATAACTAAATAAAACCAAACTTATTTTTAGTGCACGACACACAAGTGAAAATTTTAAAACATTTACTGTTCTTTCTATCCACCTACTACATTTATAAAAAAAAAAAAAACAATCATACAGCCATTGAAAAGCACATAATTAGTATGGATTTGGGTTAATAAATTTTAATTGACACATGTATTACACAATGTTATACAGTAGACACTTTGTGAGTGAGGCTTTTCTGAATTATTATTTTTTTTTTTTTTTTTATTCCAATGACATTCTTTCATTTGTTTATTTATGGTTTGGCAAGGTTTTTTTTTTTTTTTTAAGTAATTCACAACTTAAAGAAAGTAAAATGAAACTTGTTTGAATCTTTTCAAATAAAAATAAAATAAGTATATTTAACAGTGTAAGGAATAAAATCAACAAGCACATGACAGATTTTGTAATTTTTGAACAGATGCCTTTCACTCATGCACCAATGTTTGGTGACATTTTGATTGATGCACTGAGTTGCAATATCAAATTTCAACACCAATAACTTAATACAAGCATAACATCTAGGAAATTATGCCATTTAAGAACCAGGATCATTAAAGGAAAAAAAAATAACTAATTTTTTTTTTTTTTTTTTTTTTTTTTAAACAGATAAAAAAGTAATAAACAGTGTGCGAGATTAAATCATTATAGCTGTAGTTTTCAGTCATTTGTCACGATACATAAGCAGCATTTTTGCATAATTTAGCTTTTGTTTTTATGTTGTAACTTTCATATGATTGATAAAAATCTATTTTCTAATTTAGTGTGATCATTTTGTTTTCATTATAAAGTGAGTGCACTCCAACAATTAAAATCACTTAGAATTGTACAAATACTGCCCCCCACGCATACACATACACACACTCTCTCTAAAAGTATAAGATATAACAAAATAAAACCAAACTTATTTTTAGTACACGAGTAAAAAATTTTAAAACATTTACTGTTCTACTATCTATCTACTACATTTATAAAAAAAAACAATCATACAATTGAAAAGCACATACGTATGGATTTGGATCAAAGAATTTTTAATTGACACATGTACAATGGGCTCTGCAAAAAAACATTTGGTAGACATTTTTTTTTTTTTTTTTTTGGTAAACCTTTGCACTGAGTTGCAATATCAATTTTCATAATATATCATCAATATTCATAAACAGTGTGCGAGTTTAAAGCATCATAGCTATAGCTTTCAGTCATTTGTCACAATACATAAGCAGCATTTTTGCATAATTTAGCTTTTGTTTTTATTTTGTACCTTTCATATGACTGATAAAAATCTATTTTCTAATTTAATGTGATCATTTTGTTTTCATTATAAAGTGGGTGTACTCCAACAATTAAAATCACCTAGAATTGTACAAATACTGCCCCCCCCCCCCACACACACACACACACTCTAAAAGAATAAGATATAACTAAATAAAACCAAACTTATTTTTAGTGCACGACACACAAGTGAAAATTTTAAAACATTTACTGTTCTTTCTATCTACCTACTACATTTATATAAAAAAAAAAAAAACAATCATACAGCCATTGAAAAGCACATAATTAGTATGGATTTGGGTTAATAAATTTTAATTGACACATGTATTACACAATGTTATACAGTAGACACTTTGTGAGTGAGGCTTTTCTGAATTATTATTATTATTTTTTTTTTTTATTCCAATGACATTCTTTCATTTGTTTATTTATGGTTTGGCAAGGTTTTTTTTTTTTTTTTTAAGTAATTCACAACTTAAAGAAAGTAAAATGAAACTTGTTTGAATCTTTTCAAATAAAAATAAAATAAGTATATTTAACAGTGTAAGGAATAAAATCAACAAGCACATGACAGATTTTGTAATTTTTGAACAGATGCCTTTCACTCATGCACCAATGTTTGGTGACATTTTGATTGATGCACTGAGTTGCAATATCAAATTTCAACACCAATAACTTAATACAAGCATAACATCTAGGAAATTATGCCATTTAAGAACCAGGATCATTAAAGGAAAAAAAAATAACTAATTTTTTTTTTTTTTTTTTTTTTTTTTTTTTTTTTAAACAGATAAAAAAGTAATAAACAGTGTGCGAGATTAAATCATTATAGCTGTAGTTTTCAGTCATTTGTCACGATACATAAGCAGCATTTTTGCATAATTTAGCTTTTGTTTTTATGTTGTAACTTTCATATGATTGATAAAAATCTATTTTCTAATTTAGTGTGATCATTTTGTTTTCATTATAAAGTGAGTGCACTCCAACAATTAAAATCACTTAGAATTGTACAAATACTGCCCCCCACGCATACACATACACACACTCTCTCTAAAACTATAAGATATAACAAAATAAAACCAAACTTATTTTTAGTACACGAGTAAAAAATTTTAAAACATTTACTGTTCTACTATCTATCTACTACATTTATAAAAAAAAAACAATCATACAATTGAAAAGCACATACGTATGGATTTGGATCAAAGAATTTTTAATTGACACATGTACAATGGGCTCTGCAAAAAAACATTTGGTAGACATTTTTTTTTTTTTTTTTTTGGTAAACCTTTGCACTGAGTTGCAATATCAATTTTCATAATATATCATCAATATTCATAAACAGTGTGCGAGTTTAAAGCATCATAGCTATAGCTTTCAGTCATTTGTCACAATACATAAGCAGCATTTTTGCATAATTTAGCTTTTGTTTTTATTTTGTACCTTTCATATGACTGATAAAAATCTATTTTCTAATTTAATGTGATCATTTTGTTTTCATTATAAAGTGGGTGTACTCCAACAATTAAAATCACCTAGAATTGTACAAATACTGCCCCCCCCCACACACACACACACACACACTCTAAAAGAATAAGATATAACTAAATAAAACCAAACTTATTTTTAGTGCACGACACACAAGTGAAAATTTTAAAACATTTACTGTTCTTTCTATCTACCTACTACATTTATAAAAAAAAAAAAAAAACAATCATACAGCCATTGAAAAGCACATAATTAGTATGGATTTGGGTTAATAAATTTTAATTGACACATGTATTACACAATGTTATACAGTAGACACTTTGTGAGTGAGGCTTTTCTGAATTATTATTATTATTTTTTTTTTTTATTCCAATGACATTCTTTCATTTGTTTATTTATGGTTTGGCAAGGTTTTTTTTTTTTTTTTTAAGTAATTCACAACTTAAAGAAAGTAAAATGAAACTTGTTTGAATCTTTTCAAATAAAAATAAAATAAGTATATTTAACAGTGTAAGGAATAAAATCAACAAGCACATGACAGATTTTGTAATTTTTGAACAGATGCCTTTCACTCATGCACCAATGTTTGGTGACATTTTGATTGATGCACTGAGTTGCAATATCAAATTTCAACACCAATAACTTAATACAAGCATAACATCTAGGAAATTATGCCATTTAAGAACCAGGATCATTAAAGGAAAAAAAAATAACTAATTTTTTTTTTTTTTTTTTTTTTTTTTTTTTTTTTAAACAGATAAAAAAGTAATAAACAGTGTGCCAGATTAAATCATTATAGCTGTAGTTTTCAGTCATTTGTCACGATACATAAGCAGCATTTTTGCATAATTTAGCTTTTGTTTTTATGTTGTAACTTTCATATGATTGATAAAAATCTATTTTCTAATTTAGTGTGATCATTTTGTTTTCATTATAAAGTGAGTGCACTCCAACAATTAAAATCACTTAGAATTGTACAAATACTGCCCCCCACGCATACACATACACACACTCTCTCTAAAACTATAAGATATAACAAAATAAAACCAAACTTATTTTTAGTACACGAGTAAAAAATTTTAAAACATTTACTGTTCTACTATCTATCTACTACATTTATAAAAAAAAACAATCATACAATTGAAAAGCACATACGTATGGATTTGGATCAAAGAATTTTTAATTGACACATGTACAATGGGCTCTGCAAAAAAACATTTGGTAGACATTTTTTTTTTTTTTTTTTTTGCTGGTAAACCTTTGCACTGAGTTGCAATATCAATTTTCATAATATATCATCAATATTCATAAACAGTGTGCGAGTTTAAAGCATCATAGCTATAGCTTTCAGTCATTTGTCACAATACATAAGCAGCATTTTTGCATAATTTAGCTTTTGTTTTTATTTTGTACCTTTCATATGACTGATAAAAATCTATTTTCTAATTTAATGTGATCATTTTGTTTTCATTATAAAGTGGGTGTACTCCAACAATTAAAATCACCTAGAATTGTACAAATACTGCCCCCCCCCCCCCACACACACACACACTCTGTCTCTAAAAGAATAAGATATAACTAAATAAAACCAAACTTACTTTTAGTACACGAGTGAAAATTTTAAAACATTTACTGTTCTACTATCTACCTAGTTTACATTTATAAAAAAAAAACAATCATACAGCCATTTAAAAGCTCATAATAAATATGGATTTGGATCAAAGAATTTTTAATTGACACATGTACAATGGGCTCTGCAAATAAAACAACATTTGGTAGACAAAAAAAAAATATTTGCTGGTAAAAAACCTTTGCACTGAGTTGCAATATCAAATTTCAACACCAATACCTTAAAAAAAGCATAACATCTAGGAAATTATGCCATTTAAGAACCAGGATCATTAAAAGGAAAAAAATAGCTAAAGTTTGATATTTCTTTTTTTTTTTTTTTTTTTTTTTTTTAAACAGATAATAAAATAATAAACAGTGTGCGAGTTTAAAGCATCATAGCTATAGCTTTCAGTCATTTGTCACAATACATAAGCAGCATTTTTGAATAATTTATCTTTTGTTTTTATGTTGTAACTTTCATATGACTGATAAAAATTTATTTTCTAATTTAATGTAACCATTTTGTTTTCATTATAAAGTAGGTGTACTCCATCAATTAAAATCACTTAGAATTGTACAAATACTGCCCCCCCCCCCCCCCCCACACACACACTCTCTAAAAGAATAAGATATAATTAAATAAAACCAAACTTATTTTTAGTACACGACACACAAGTGAAAATTTTAAAACATTTACTGTTCTTTCTATCTACCTACTACATTTATAAAAAAAAAAAAAAAAAAAAAAAACAATCATACAGCCATTGAAAAGCACATAATTAGTATGGATTTGGGTTAATAAATTTTAATTGACACATGTATTACACAATGTTATACAGTAGACACTTTGTGAGTGAGGCTTTTCTGAATTATTATTATTTTTTTTTTAAATTCCAATGACATTCTTTCATTTGTTTATTTATGGTTTGGCAAGGTTTTTTTTAGCACTTTCCAACCTAGTTGAAAAGTGCTTATGACTTCGGTTTGTCTGGCCGTCTGTCGTCTGCCGTCTGTCCGTGCTCTAACTCCCGTAAATATGCTCGGATTGCTCTGCAATTTTTATATGTTATTGTCGTTATCTATAGCATGTTCCCTATTTCAACGGAAGTGTGTAGCACTTATACTTTTTTTACAGGGACACTCAAAAGAATTCTGTTACATTGCGGTCTATGGGGAAAAATCATTTGCGGTTTATTTAAATAATGTTTCACTATTTTAAACGCATTGTAATTTATATATATTACTAAGGTGCATTAGAAGAAGCTTAATATGGAACAGGGTGTGCATAGCACTTATAGTTACTTTACAGGGACAGTCAAAATAATTCCGTTACATTACGTCTATGGAGAAAAATCGTCTGCGGTTTCACTATTTTAAACGCATTGAAATTAAATAGATCACTAAGGTGCATTACAAGAGACTTACTACGGAATATTGTTTGTATAGCAGTCATCGTTCATTTACAGGGACACGCAAAAGAATTCTCTACTGTCTGTTAACAATAATTCCTGGAAGTGCGTTTTAAGTTATTGAACGCGATTTTAATTTTAACTTGCTTTTGTCTATTACGTGGTGTGTATAAATTCTGTAGATCCTATACAGGGCAGCACAAAAGTTCGCGAACACATTTCTGTTTATTGACAAACTCCAGACGGAGAATTTTAAACTGTGCTACGCGTTTCCTAACTGAACTAAAATTATCGTCCTATGTAGTCTATATACAAATCTATAAATCCTATACAGGGCTGAATAAAAGTATTCGGATATTTTTCCGAATATTGTATATGTTGGAAATTCATGAAATTATGTTTTTAAATATGTTATGCGTTTTCTAAATTGTTTACTTAGATGTTAGCTTTTAGCTTATTAAACGGTATGATTTGTAAAATTATTTTGGAAGCGTTGGAAAGTGCTATATAATCTATGCTTGACGCATGATTTTTCGTTCTTGTTTTTTTTTAAGTAATTCACAACTTAAAGAAAGTAAAATGAAACTTGGTTGAATCTTTTCAAATAAAAATAAAATAAGTATATTTAACAGTGTAAGGAATAAAATCAACAAGCACATGACAGATTTTGTAATTTTTGAACAGATGCCTTTCACTCATGCACCAATGTTTGGTGACATTTTGATTGATGCACTGAGTTGCAATATCAAATTTCAACACCAATAACTTAATACAAGCATAACATCTAGGAAATTATGCCATTTAAGAACCAGGATCATTAAAGGAAAAAAAAATAACTAATTTTTTTTTTTTTTTTTTTTTTTTTTTTTAAACAGATAAAAAAGTAATAAACAGTGTGCGAGATTAAATCATTATAGCTGTAGTTTTCAGTCATTTGTCACGATACATAAGCAGCATTTTTGCATAATTTAGCTTTTGTTTTTATGTTGTAACTTTCATATGATTGATAAAAATCTATTTTCTAATTTAGTGTGATCATTTTGTTTTCATTATAAAGTGAGTGCACTCCAACAATTAAAATCACTTAGAATTGTACAAATACTGCCCCCCACGCATACACATACACACACTCTCTCTAAAAGTATAAGATATAACAAAATAAAACCAAACTTATTTTTAGTACACGAGTAAAAAATTTTAAAACATTTACTGTTCTACTATCTACCTACTACATTTATAAAAAAAAACAATCATACAATTGAAAAGCACATACGTATGGATTTGGATCAAAGAATTTTTAATTGACACATGTACAATGGGCTCTGCAAAAAAACATTTGGTAGACATTTTTTTTTTTTTTTTTTTGGTAAACCTTTGCACTGAGTTGCAATATCAATTTTCATAATATATCATCAATATTCATAAACAGTGTGCGAGTTTAAAGCATCATAGCTATAGCTTTCAGTCATTTGTCACAATACATAAGCAGCATTTTTGCATAATTTAGCTTTTGTTTTTATTTTGTACCTTTCATATGACTGATAAAAATCTATTTTCTAATTTAATGTGATCATTTTGTTTTCATTATAAAGTGGGTATACTCCAACAATTAAAATCACCTAGAATTGTACAAATACTGCCCCCCCCCCACACACACACACACTCTGTCTCTAAAAGAATAAGATATAACTAAATAAAACCAAACTTACTTTTAGTACACGAGTGAAAATTTTAAAACATTTACTGTTCTACTACCTAGTTTACATTTATCTACTACCTAGTTTACATTTATAAAAAAAAAACAATCATACAGCCATTTAAAAGCTCATAATAAATATGGATTTGGATCAAAGAATTTTTAATTGACACATGTACAATGGGCTCTGCAAATAAAACAACATTTGGTAGACAAAAAAAAAATTATTTGCTGGTAAAAAACCTTTGCACTGAGTTGCAATATCAAATTTCAACACCAATACCTTAAAAAAAGCATAACATCTAGGAAATTATGCCATTTAAGAACCAGGATCATTAAAAGGAAAAAAATAGCTAAAGTTTGATATTTCTTTTTTTTATTTTTATTGTTTTAAACAGATAATAAAATAATAAACAGTGTGCGAGTTTAAAGCATCATAGCTCTGGCTTTCAGTCATTTGTCACAATACATAAGCAGCATTTTTGCATAATTTAGATTTTGTTTTTATGTTGTAACTTTCATATGACTGATAAAAATCTATTTTCTAATTTAATGTGACCATGTTTTCATTATAAATTGAGTGTACTCCAACAATTAAAATCGGTTAGAATTGTACAAATACTCCCCCGCACACACTCTCTCTAAAATTATAAGATATAACTAACCAAACTTATTTTTAGTACACAAGTGAAAATTTTAAAACATTTACTGTTCTACTATCTACCCACTACATTTATAAAAAAAAACAATCCTACAGCCATTGAAAAGCACAAAGAAATTTTAATTGACAGATGTACAATGGGCTCTGCAAATAAAACAAAATTTGATAGATAAAAAAAAAATTATTTGCTGGTAAACCTTTGCCTGCACCCCCCCCCCCCCCCCCCCAAAGCACACATTTTTAATCAAGGATTTTTTAAATAAATTGATTCTGGAAGAATACTATTTAGTGCAGTATTGACATATCACGAATAATTTTAATTTAGTTAATGAATAAAATGAATAAAAAATTAATAAATACACTATGATAATAGGATAACAAGTATTTTGGTTGCAACTGGCGAACGCATTTATCCAGTTCTGTTTATAATGCATATTAAAAATGTTCATAAATAATCATCAGCAATAAATATTACTGAAAATGAAAACTATTTATAAGCTTTAGCTTTACTGATTCAAACTGAACATACATTACATTCGGAAATAATGAAAAATTCTACACAACTGCAAAAATTTATTAAATGCACTTTTGTAGTAAGTTTTTATAAAACTTACATAAAATTTGACAGGTTTAAGTTTTGTAGAGGACCTTAGACTATGTTTACATCACGACAATTAGGATAAATGCGAAATATGAATAACAACAAATAATTATAAATCGCATCACTCCGCCTGTCAGAAATTTCATTTGCCAATCGAGAATATATTAATATAATTCCTTACCCCTCATGTGATGAGAATAAACTGTTGCAATATTTAAATGGGTAATATTATTAGAGGTATTGATAATATTTTAATACTTCCCGGTTTCTAAAAAAAATAGGCTAAGCTCCATGATGTTACAAAAATATTTCAGTTTCAAAACAAATTCATCCGGAAATATATACGCAATGTAAATACAAAGAACATATACATTTGCTAATTTGATTTGAAAAAGAAAATAATTTTCATAATAACATGTAGCTTCTTTACGCGAATGCTTTTATATGCTTCTGTAGCGCGAAGCATGTATAAAAAAAAATTATGTAAAACTTAGAACCACGTGAAAAATTTTTAGATGTGTGTTTTTTATACATAATTTATTTTAAAATCATTAGAATTTTTAAACATAAATATATGACTCGAAGTAATAGAATCAAGAAGAATAAAATAGGGGGTACTCACATATTTCCAAGTGGATTGAAGTGTAGATTGTTTGATGCTTGAACTTGAATATGAATAACAGTCAATAACACTAATGGCGGCTGTTGCTTTTCCATTCCGCGCCATGTCAACATTTCCATCCAAGTACTATCAGGTCTCAACTTGTCAACCAATCAGATGGCGCTTCGCAGAAAAAGTGCGTATTCTTCCAAATTTCACTGTGATTGGATATCGGTTGGTGATCTATTTATCGTGAATATACGATTAACGAGTTTTCATCGGGAAAACTGATCAGAATGATATTTTTTTCCGATGAAATTTTACTCATCGAAAACCGGTTCTCAAATACTGCTCGAAACGATATGCTCGTATTATTACAAGAGCAGATTTCGATGAATTGATGAAAGGCCGAGCAAAATTCGATGAGGCAATGCTACTAGGGGTTTTACCACAAACCTTGCAATTTTCATTCAAAAACTTGAAATATGAAATTTACGGAAGCACTTAAAACATCTACCCTCTCTCTTCAATTTTTCATGCATTTCAGGAATGGAACTCTTTCCATTACAATTTTCTTACAATTTTCTGTATCATGATCAACAGATTTGCAAAATACACAGTTATTTTTAATATTCATGGTCAAAGCAGAAGCTGAAGGAGTGCTTCTTTTATAATTTTGATAATTTTTCTTATAATTTTCGTGTTTATCAGAAACTGGTTTTTCAAAACAATTTAATTGTAATGTTGCTTCACGCGATTCAATTTCTTCTTTAATAAAATTAATCAATTCATTAATGTCCCAGTCAACATTTTTCGTACGTTTTCTATTAAATTCTAATTCAGATGGAATAAGTTTAAGAAGAATCGGACATAACAAATGTCCATATGAACCTAAAGAATTGAGATTTCTAATTTGAATCTCACATTCATCATACACATATAGCTCTCTTAGAGCTTTAATATTACTAGCGTTTCTTACAGGTTTCAAATTTAATAATTTTGACATGTGGCCATTTATCACTAGGTCATTATGACCAAAACAGTTTTTTAATAATTCTATCACGTGATCATAATTTTATTTAGTCAGCGAAAAGCCTGCAATTGTATTGGCAGCGCTACCGCCTAAAAGTGACTTCAAATAGGAAAATTTATCAATCAGAGTTAAGTGCTCATTTTTATCAATTGTGTTCGAAAATTGACTCCAAAATTCGAGCCATAAACAAGAATCACCATAATATTTACTTATATTCAATTTGGGTAAATTTACCAAATACTGATTCAGAATTTTCTGACTTTTTAGTAAAGAAGTATTGCTCACTTTCATTATCTGAAACATCTTGTTTATTTTCCGTAATAGCGGTATTATAATTTATAAATTTGGAAATTTTAAATTTCCATTCTATAATATTTTCATGATATGTTTCAGATTTCTCTATTTCCTTTTCGAACTCAGCATCTAGAACAAGTGGTTCAATCTCTGCATTTAATGATTTTAATGTTTGCATTTTATCATTCAATTGCTGTTTTAACCCTTTCCAGCACAGTGGTCCCACTCCGATTTCTCAACTCCACATGTTGAAAGGGGGCGTTTTCTCAGTGAGCGGTGTTTTCGTTTTAAAAACTACTTAAAGGAACCGAAAAGCTTAGACGTGGCTGTAAGCAAAAGCGGACATGAAGCTTCGATGATGAGTTTGTTAATTAGAAGAAACGATACACAAAATAGGATGTGTTTTAAAGTGAAATGATTACTGTTTACCTTTTTGTTCAGTCTTACGTTCTGCCGATATCTTTGGAGCCATCCTGTTTTCATTTTCATCGATGTTGATTCATAGCAATGACTGGTTTACAAGTTTTTTCATCTGAAAGTTTTCTATACATTGTTATACGAAATTGAAGAACTTTCACCACTGTTTTTCATTAAAGTGCTTCCTTCTGACATCGTCCGATTTGGTTGAGATAAGATTGTATGTGCATGTGGAAGTGCATATCAAATTATTAATCTACAAGCATGTGAGTAGTGTTTTATTGCTTTTTGAAAATTCAAATGGAACTCTTATATTTGATGCTGAATATTAGTTTTATGTTTTTTTCAATGTCACCGAATGTTACTGCCAATTCACTATAATTACGTTTCATTAAATTGTCTTTATTTTTATAACTGTATTTATTTAAGTTATTTAATAAACGTTAGCTGAATACAAACTTAAACCTGCTTCTTCTCTGTGTTAATCTACATTACACACTTTTGTCATGCAACGCACAGTGCGCTTCTTTGCCCAAATTACTTGTTATGCTTTCACAGCTCTGCTTCAATTTAATTTAGTCTGTTTTAGACCGGTCCTGGTACACGGGCCGAACAATCATAAAACTCACTACAGCTTCTTAGTATTGCAGTGTGGCGTACGTAATATGTATATCTCACATTGCAGTAAACATTTAAAACTGATTAGAACTAGCCCAATGACGGGTTTAACATAAAAAAGACAAAAATTCATCAAAAACATTGAAAAAAAAAAAAAAAATTCTATTTAAAATTTTTGAATTTTTTGCTCAAATTGTTCTTGGGGCCCCCTACTAGCAACTTGTGTGCCAAATTTTGTAGCCCTATGCCCTGTGGTTTCTGAGTTTTTGAGGTTACATAGATAGATATGCGCACAGATTTCAATAAGATAGATTATTTATCTTGTAACTATTGATTATAGTGGACCATGTGAATTGTTTTGTTTATTAAAATTCCATGCCAATTTAATTTAATCAAAACAATTCTCAAGTTAATAATTTATTAAACTAATAAATAAGAAAGTATAATTAATGAACTAATTAAATAATATTGAGGCTGAAAATTTGGCAATTTAGCTACATAAGAATAGTTATTTAAATTTGAGACGGATATAAATAACACACACACATGTACATACATATATATATATATATATTTATTTACAGAGAAAGTTTTAATTGTGAATTTCTACATTTTTTATAGACTTAATGAAAAATAGTATACATGGTAGACCGAGCGTATCTCAGGGAGATTTCTTCCTTTTTTTTTTTTTCTGTGTTCAAATTGTACTGAAAACATTTTGTTATTTACTTATTTAAGTTCTACACCAAGATGTCATTTTCTAGTTTCTAAAAGTAATAATAAACAATGCTAACAATTTTTTTTTTTTTAGTTTTTAATTTATTGATCGGGGTTCCCAAATGGTCCCCCCCCCCCCCCAAAAAAAAAGTCCCGTTTTTAGAAAAAGGTCTCCTTTAGTCCCCATTTATGCATTTTAGTCCCCTTAGTCCTCTTTTTATGACTGGAAAAAAATTGCCACAAAAAGCAAAAATTTTTTTAACTATCTAAAAGTTAAAAAATCGTAGAGGACAAAATTTATTATAATGGGCTAAAACATTGTAACCAGAATTTTTTCACAAATGTGAAAATAATTGCCACAGAATGTAAAAAAAAACATTAAAAAACACATTAGAAATTTCATTAAAAATTCACTAAAAATTCAAACATCTACAAGACAAAATTTACTGTCATAAAATCCCCGCAAAACACAAAAAAAAAAAACCTCAAATTACATAAAAAATTAGCCAAAAATCAAAAATTGCTGCACGAATTCTGAATAAATTTTATTGAAATTAGAGGATTCTTTTTCAGAATGTCAAAAAATCATATAAAAATCACATAAATTGCACAAAATTAAACTGGTGCACGAATTCAAAATAAAATTGATTAAAAAGAAGACAACATTTACTATATTGGGCTAAAAAAAAAATTAAACTGGATTCTTTTTCCTACTCTGCAAAAATCACTGTAAAATGTATAAAAATCACAGAAAAAAAAATTTACTATAGTTAACAATGTAACCAGAATTCTTTCACAAATATCAAAAAATTACTGCAGAATATGGTGGGGGGGGGGGGGGGAACTAAAAATTGGTAAAAATTTCAAATAAAAAAACAAAATTGCAAAAGAACAAAAAATAAAACTGAAATTTGTATAAAAAATTTGTGAAAAATTTAAAAATCACTCTACAAATTCCGAATAAACTTTATTGAAAAAGGGGAAAATATTACTACTGTGCTAAAAAATTGAAACTAAATGTGAAAAAATTGCCATGAAACACAAAAAAAAGGGGGTAAAAATCGCATGAAAAATTAAATATAAAAAACTCTAATCAAAAAATTCAAAAACTAACTTTAGACATAGAGGTGCCAAATCTTGTAGCTCTATCTTTTCAGCACACAGATAAACTTCTATATTATTATAGATGTAGTTTTGTTTTCGGTTTTGATTGAGAAGTATATCTCAGCTATTAAAGGAAATCAGAACATAGGGGTGCCGATTATGTTTTGGTGTATATGACCCAACAGGTGTCACTGTTATGCTGCATTTTTAACACTTTCCAACCTAGTTGAAAAGTGTTTATGACTTCGGTTTGTCTGGCCGTCTGCCGTCTGGCCGTCTGGCCGTCTGGCCGTCTGCCGTCTGCCGTCTGTCCGTGCTCTAACTCCCGTAAATATGCTCGGATTGCTCTGCAATTTTTATATGTTATAGTCGTTATCTATAGCATGTTCCCTATTTCAACGGAAGTGTGTAGCACTTATAGTTTTTTTACAGGGACACTCAAAAGAATTCCGTTACATTGCGGTCTATGGGGAAAAATCATTGACGGTTTATTTAAATAATGTTTCACTATTTTAAACGCATTGAAATTTATATATATCACTAAGGTGCATTAGAAGAAGCTTAATATGGAATAGGGTGTGCATAGCACTGATAGTTACTTTACAGGGACAGTCAAAAGAATTCTGTTACATTACGTCTATGGAGAAAAATCGTCTGCGGTTTATTTAAATAATGTTTCCCTATTTTAAACGCATTGAAATTTATATATATCACTAAGGTGTATTTCAAGAGGCTTACTACAGAATAGTGTGTGTACAGCAGTCATTGTTCATTTACAGGGACACACAAAAGAATTCTCTACTGTAAGTTAACAATAATTCCTGGAAGTGCGTTTTAAGTTACTGATCGCGATTTTAATTTTAACTCGCTTTTTGTCTATTATGTGGTGTGTATAAATTCTGTATATCCTATACAGGTAAGTACAAAAGTTCGCGAACACATTTCCGTATTATTTAACTCCAGACGGAGAATTTTAAACTGTGCTACGCGTTTCCTAACTGAACTAAAATTTAACATCCTATGTAGTATATATACAAATCTATAGATCCTATACAGGGCTGAATAAAAGTATTCGGATTACTTAGATGTTATCTTTTAGCTTACTAAACGGTATGATTTGTAAAATTATTTTGGAAGCGTTGGAAAGTGTTACATAATCTATGCTTGACGCATGATTTTTCGTTCTTGTTTAAATTTTACATGAGGTATTTTAATAAGGAAATGTAGGTGAAATTTCATCAAACTTCATATTCAGCTAACCCTTAACATAAAAATGGATACTGATTTCACCTAACATTTTTAACGGTTTTCATGATAGATCTCAGCATGTTTAGGATAGAATTTCACCCAATTTAATATGTAAGATGATTACAAATATTGGTTTTGACCACTCCCCAGGGCAGTGGTGAATTCAGGGGGTGGCCCAGGGGGGAAATCCCCCCCTGGAAGATTTGAGATTTTATGCTTTCAATGGGCAAAAAGTGGAATTTACCCCCCGGAGCTACAGAAATCCCACCCGGAGAAAAGTATCTGAATTCAACACTGCCCCAGGGGACGTTGCCATACTATGCTTTTTCAGATGAACATGATAGCATCTCTGCTTCTATTGTAATAGAAAGTAACTGAATTCTATGTTTGAGTTAATAATTAACAATATATATATATATATGTTAATCTTAAATTTTATTACTTAACAGAAGGCTCTGTTATGCTGTGCTTTTTTTAGCACTTTCCAACCTAGTTGAAAAGTGCTTATGACTTCGGTTTGTCTGGCCGTATGGCCGTCTGCCGTCTGGCCGTCTGTCCGTGCTCTAACTCCCGTAAATATGCTCGGATTGCTCTGCAATTTTTATATGTTATTGTCGTTATCTATAGCATGTTCCCTATTTCAACGGAAGTGTGTAGCACTTATAGTTTTATTACAGGGACACTCAAAAGAATTCCGTTACATTGCGGTCTATGGGGAAAATCATTTGCGGTTTATTTAAATAATGTTTCACTATTTTAACGCATTGAAGTTTATATATATCACTAAGGTGCATTAGAAGAAGCTTAATATGGAATAGGGTGTGCATAGCACTTATAGTTACTTTACAGGGACAGTCAAAAGAATTCCGTTACATGACGTCTATGGAGAAAAATCGTCTGCGGTTTATTTAAATAATGTTTCACTATTTTAAACGCATTGAAATTTATATATATATATCTAAGGTGCATTACAAGAGGCTTACTACAGAATAGTGTGTGTATAGCAGTCATCGTTCATTTACAGGGACACACAAAAGAATTCTCTACTGTCTGTTAACACTAATTCCTGGAAGTGCGTTTTAAGTTACTAAACGCGATTTTAATTTTAACTCGGTTTTTGTCTATTACGTGGTGTGTATAAATTCTGTAGATCCTATATAGGGCAGCACAAAAGTTCGCGAACACATTTCCGTTTATTGACAGAAACTCCAGAAAGATAATTTTAAACTGTGCTACGCGTTTCCTAACTAAACTAAAATTTAGCATCGTAGCATATACAAATCTATAGATCATATACAGGGCTGAATAAAAGTATTCGGATATTTTTCCGAATATTGTATCTGTTGGAAATTCCTGAAATTATGTTTTTAAATATGTTATGCGTTTTCCAAATTGTTTACTTAGATGTTATCTTTTAGCTTATTAAACGGTATGTTTTGTAAAATTATTTTGGAAGCGTTGGAAAGTGCTACATAATCTATGCTTGACGCATGATTTTTCGTTCTTGTTATTCACTGATTACTGTTACTCCATGTTAAATTCCAAGAAATGCACTATACTTTTGTAATTGTTAATGTGTAACTCCGCTAATTTAATATTTTCTTAGATGCATTCATTTTTACTGTTTATATTTTATTCTAAATCATTTTTTGCTGTTCTAAATGTTACCCATTTTGCCATAGGATATTTAAGTGTGTTAAATAGAGTTATGTACATTGTTTAATGACATCTTTGTAAAGATAACATATTTTCTGAGGTAATTTTTAAAAAATTACATATTTAGAAAACTTGGTGCAGTATTTTTAGACACGTAGTCGCCTTTTTTAATATAAATGGCCCCCCCAAAGTTCCCTTTTATAATACAAATGGTTCCCCAAAGTTCCCCTTTTAAATAAAAAGGTCCCCTTTTGGAGGACTAAAATATGTTGGGAGCCCTGATCGATCATTCTACATCCATTTTCCCAGTATTATCCAGGAAACAGTTATGACTTTTTTGTTACATACTTCTGTCACTCGTTAAATACAAAGTTGATTCTTTATTGGAGTATTCAATACTTCTTCTGTAGGAAAATAAAATAAAAACTTTGTATTTAGCAGGGAATTTTGGATTGCCACTTATAAAAATAACCATTTTTCATATGAATGTGCTAGCTTAATAACACTCCATGTAAAATGAAAATTAAAACTTATTTTGTACTTCTCTGTTATTGCCACCAAGCATAATAAGTTGATGCCAAATAAATCATTAGAAGAAAAAAAAATAATAGTTACATTGCTAGTGCGAAAGTGATCATTTAAAAAAATGCAACATTTGTAAATTAGACTTTCACAAACTGTTTTGTTATGTCAATAGAAATACACTGCTGGCCGTTAAAATTGCAACATCAGGAAGGAATTATATTTATTGGACAAAAACATTATAATGGGAAGGACAAGTGATTACATTGTCAGAAAATTTGGAGGTATAGATTCTGAGAAAACACTACCCAGAGCAGCCACCCCTGTCCGAAATAACAGCATTTATTGGCTTAGCCATGGAGTCAAACAGAGATTGGATGTCATGTCTAAGTACAACAGTCCATGCAGCTTCAAAACTACGCTACAACCGTAGTAACGGGCCAGTTGCTCAGAAGCCATTGACAGGGCTTTTCAATTGGTGAGAAATCAGGAGAAACAACATGCAGTCGTGCATTGTACTGCTGAAAAGTAAAGTTCCGGAAGCCTCGAAGATAGGGCAGAACCACGGGTAGTAACACCTGAGAAATGTAACGGCTGCTGTTCATATTGCCAGCAATGCGAACAAGAAGTTATCAAGACGTCAGTTCAATGGCACCCCACACCATCACTGCAGGTTATTAGTCTGTATGATGATGTCGAATGCAAGCTGGCAATGTGCATTCTCAAGGATGCCACCAAATACGGATGCAGCCTTCATGATGCTGTATAAGATCCTGGATTCATCTGAAAAGACAACGTGAGACGCCATTTCTGCGTCATATACAGCATTATGATGCCTGCATCCGTGTTTGGCGGCATGGTGGAAAACACACATTGGCAGCTTGCATTCGACATCATCATACTAGCATATCACCTGGAGTGACGGTATGATGTGCCATTAGATACATGTCTCGGTAACCTCTTGTTTGCATTGGTGGCAATTTCAACAGCAGCCGTTACATTTCTTATGTGTTACGGCCTGTTGTTCTGCCCTATCTTCGATGCCTCCACAAATCTACGTTATAGCAATGTTGGCTGTACTATCCTGACCTTCCTTGATACAGAAAATGTTCGACTGCTGCCCTGTCCAGCACGTTCTCCTGATTTCTCATCAATTGAAAATGGCTGCTGAGTGACTGGCATGCCACCATTCACCAGTCACTACGGGGGATGAACTGTGGCATATTGTTGAAGGTGTATGGACTGCTGTACCCGTACATGACATCTAATCTCTGTTCGACAACATGCCTAGGCAGATAAATTCTGTTATTGCGGCCAGAGGTGGCTACTCTGGGTAGTGTTTTCTCAGGATCTATGCCTCCAAATTTTCTAAAAATGTAATCCTTCCCATTATAATATATCTGTCTAATAAATATCATTCTGTCATTTGCATTCCTTCCTGGTGTTGCAATTTTAATGGCCAGCAGTGTATATACTTCAAATAAAAAGAACATATAAATGTTATATAATAAAATAAAATTCAATTTAACCTGTAGGCATAAAATTATAAATGTATCTTAATATTGTAGCAAACATTTCAATTTTTTTAAAAAAGATGTTGTCAATTGAGTTCTGTGAATAATAATGAACAGAACAGTACGGCCTGGCCGGATTAAGCTCAGGCCAGGCCATGCACGGACCTTACTTTTTTTTCTGAAGGCTTGGTCTTTGCCTAGGCATTACTTTTTTCTGAAGGCTGGGGCTGGACTTGATCATCAAAATGACAATCCATTTCTTAACCTGTTTGACCCCATCATCTAAAAGCCAGTCTATGGCTTTTAGAAGATGTTCAACTTTATAGTGGAGATGCACCTAGATTATTAAATTTTGATTCAATGCCTTTCATTCATTATTTGCCAATTTGTTAAGCAGGCTGTTGCTAAAAAATAAACAACTCATATTGAATTAGATCTCATTTTTAAAAAAAAACAAGAACGAAAAATCATGCATCAAGCATAGATTATGTAGCACTTTCCAACGCTTCTAAAATAATTTTACAAATCATTACCGTTTAATAAGCTGAAAGATGACATCTAAGTAAACAATTTCGAAAACGCATAACATATTTAAAATGTAATTTCAGGAATTTTCAATATATACAATATTCGGAAAAATATCCGAATACTTTTATGTAGCCCTGTATATGATCTATAGATTTGTATATATACATAGGATGCTAAATTTTAGTTTAGTTAGGAAACGCGTAGCACCGTTTAAATTCTCCTTCTGGAGTTTCTGTCAATAAACGGAAATGTGTTCGCGAACTTTTGTGCTGCCCTGTATAGGATCTACAGAATTTATACACACCACGTAATAGACAAAAAGCTAGTTAAGATTAAAATCGCGTTTAGTAACTTAAAACGCACTTCCAGGAATGATTGTTAACAGACAGTAGAGAATTCTTTTGTGTGTCCCTGTAAATGAACGATGACTGCTATACACACACTATTCTGTAGTAAGCCTCTTGTAATGCACCTTAGTAATATATATAAACTTCAATGCGTTTAAAATAGTGGAACATTATTTAAATAAGCCGCAGACGATTTTTCTCCATAGACGTAATGTAACGGAATTATTTTGACTGTCCCTGTAAAGTAACTCTAAGTGCTATACACCTACTATTCCATATTAAGCTTCTTCTAATGCATCTTAGTGATCTATATAAATTTCAATGCGTTTACAATAGTGAAACATTTTAAAAATAAACCGCAAATGATTTTTCCCCATAGACCGCAATGTAACGGAATTCTTTTGAGTGTCCCTGTAAGAAAACTATAAGTGCTACACACTTCAGTTGAAATAGGGAACGTGCCATAGATAACGACAATAACATATAAAAATTGCAGAGCAATCCGAGCATATTTACGGGAGTTAGAGCACGGCCAGACAAACCGAAGTCATAAGCACTTTTCAACTAGGTTGGAAAGTGCTAAAAAGCCCTGAATGGACAATTTCTTTCTCTCTTAAACAAGTACAAACATTTAATGTTTTTCTTTTAAATGTGTCCTTGCCTTTGTTGTGGAATATACCTTTTCTGTTATCAGAGTTGTAATGTTGTCAATAGCCTATCATCCGTGGATGCCCAATAGTTTAGAATTGAACAGAAAAAAATATTTATTTTGATATCCAATAAATCGTTGTTGTAACAACGATCTATACTAATATTATAAAGGAGTAAAGATTGTTTGTTTGTAGGGGGTAATCTCTGGAACTACCGAAACGATTTCAAAAGTGATGGTGACAACCCCTGCTCCAACATAGGCTATATTTTATGTCGGTGCCACTAACCCCAGGGGGTGCAGGAGCAAAAAACGTTCTAAAATTGCCATTTTTTAGCTATCAAACTGGCTGTCAAGCCCTGAGAGCTTGCCAGCCGGTTCTGTATGTATGTATGTACGTACGTAATGCGATAACTCTTCATGAAATATCCGTTTTCCTTCAAATTTTGTTTATAGGTTCACTGTGTTAAGGTGCTTCCCTGATTAATTTTTGGGATTGATTGGTTAAGTATAAAGGGGGGGAACAAGGGGCTAATTCCCCCCCCCCCCTTAATTTATATAAATGGGTTTTTCATGCAGAATTGTTCCGTTTTCCTTCAAATTTTGTTTATAGGTTCACTGAGTTAAGGCGCTTCCCTGATTAGTTTTCGGGATTGATTAGTTAAGTATAAAGGGGGGGGATTGGGGGGCTAATCCCCCCCTTAATTTATATAAATGGGTTTTTCATGCAGAATTATTCCGTTTTCCTTCAAATTTTGTTTATCGGTTCATTGGGTTAAGACGCTTCCCTGATTAGTTTTCGGGATTGATTGGTTAAGTATAAAGGGGGGGAACAGAGGGGGCTAATCCCGCCTTAATTTATATAAATGGGTTTTTCATGCAGAATTATCCGATTTTCTTCAAATTTTGTATATATATTCATTGTAATTAGAGATTTACCTGATTAGTTTAAGGGGTTCATTAGTTAACTATGAGGGGGGTAACGGGGGGATAACCCCCCCCCCCTTATATTGTTTATTTCTTTATTTTTCGATGGGCTTATTTCAAATTCTTTGAAATAAGAGTATAATATACAATTAGTGTGAATAGCCTGTGAACTCAATGCCCTCAGTTTAACTGGGAAGTTTTATTTTTATTTTTTATACTAAAGGAGCTAGAAATTTGAAATTTGTCATTGTAGTTACTTATAAGATGTAAATGCTCTCTAAGAACAAAATAAAAAAGAAATTGAAATTTGAAAGGGTGAAATGAGCGAAAAGCGTTCAAAAAACAGTCTAAATTACAATTTCTATGAAATCTCTGGAACTACAGAACCGATTTCAAAAGTAATGGTGGCAAATTGATGGGGACAATCCCTACTCCAACATAGGCTATATTTTATGTCGGTGCCACTAACATCAATGGGGTGCAGGATCGAAAAATGTTCGAAAATTGTGTCTTTTTTATACTGAAGGGGCAAGAAATTTTAAATTTAGCATTGTAGTTACTTATAAGATGTAAATGCTCTCTAAGAATAAATTTTTTAAAAAATCGAAATTTAAATGGCTGAAATGAGCGAAAAGCGTTCTGAAGTCATTCTAAATTACAATTTCTATGGAATCTCTGGAACCACGGAGCCGATTTCAAAAGTGATGGTGGCAAATTGGTGGTGACAATCCCTGCTCCAACAGCCTCTTTAATAAAAAACTATGCGTTGCTGACGACTGGGTTTTTCGCTAATTGTTGCATCAGATTAATCTCGGAAAATGAAACATTTGAAGTTACTGAAAAAAATGATAGCTCAAAAAGTATTTGTCAGAAAATTGTTAGACAAACTGCGTTTGAAAGGTAAAAAATTGTATTTTTCTTGATATAAATTTCAAATCTAATGATTATACCGTTTTTCAAATATTGAATTTCAAAAATTACCAAATTTTCCAATGGAGTACCATAGCGAAACCTTCATGCGTAAAAAGATAATGATAAGGGCGACGTGTCCTGACGTGTATATTGGCTATAGCACGAGTCACAAATTATAGTAGCCTTATTATTCTGTTAAAATATAAAAGTTATTTATGAAATGTCAATATTTTGTTTGATTAAAGGTTCGTTAAAATAAATTGACCAGCGTAGCGGGCATAGCTTGCTAGTTTATAATAAAGCAAGTATGAAAGAGACAAATTATATACCTTTTAGACAAAATGCCTTTAGAAGCAAAAATAAGTAGAATGCAAAATTTTCAATTCCGTCTATATTTACTCCATAAATATAGGATTCCATAGAAATTAGGATGAAATAATCAATATAGAAACATCATAGAAATTATAACGAAATTATGTTGCTTATCAGCAATAATAAACAGTGTTGTAAAAATAAGCATCTAATTTCCCATCCAAGCTGCATGAAAAATCAGGCGTTGGGTGTTAGAAATCTGCAGGGAACAGGATGGAAAAAGGGTTGTAATGATGGCAATCGAAGCAATATTAGCAATTTACCGTCATCAGTATCATTATTCCATTTCACTTTTTTTTGTATTCATAGACCTATTTTTAAAGCATTCATTAAAAACTAAAATATCTTAAATAATTGCTGTTGTTTATGTCTGTTGACAGGTCTGTTGACTCTGGTGCTCCTCTGCCCGTATCTTCAGTATTTAGACATCAGTGGCTGCCAGCACATCACAAATGTCACTGTGACTGCATGCCTCGACTCTGTCCAAGCACGATCCTCTGGCAAGAAGCTCTTCCTGGTAGTTGGAGGTAAAATAGCTGATCAACTGTCCCTTTTTCTCAGATACTTTAAATGACAATCTGTTAAATGTGTATACATGAAAACAATAAGATGAAAGAAGCGAACCCCATTTGAAAACTATATTTCACGAATTACTGCCCATAGTTGAAAATTACTGTTGAAAATTCACTTTTAGCAATTTCTGTCAGCTCAAATTCTTTGATACAGCACTGTGTATATTATTGACAGATTTTTATGCACACCCATACATATTAATGCAAAATTCAATTTCAAAAAAACATAACACAACTAAAAACGCTCTTCAGTAGGTTTATCCAGTTCTTTGTATAGCCCTGCATATGAATTTATTTATATTCCACAAAAATCTCTTTGTTGCCGAAGCATATGAATTTATTTATATTCCACAAAAATCTCTTTGTTGCCGAAGCATATGAATTTATTTATATTCCACAAAAATCTCTTTGTTGCCGAAACGATTAGATTGATTTTTGGTGAGTATGTTTGCGAGGTACCCAGAATTAGCTGCATAGTTTTTGGTTAAATTGGGTTCATTAGTTCAAAAAATATAGATTATTTTCTTTTAAGTCATAATGCTTTTCAATGGGAAGTCAGACAATTCTTTTTTTTTAACATTCAACGAAAAGAAAATCATGCTTTGGGACAATTGTAAAGCATTTCTTTTTTTATTTCTTCCATTAATTGGTATCACATTTACATTTGAAATACAGCCAAGCAAATGTATTTCAAAGACTATCAACAAAAGAAAATTCAAGTGAATTGCATTATTAACAAAATAGCTAATTTCGGGTGATTTCAGTTTTTAATATGCTTTTTCTAATAAAATAGATGAGGATTTATTTAAATTACTAAAGAAATATGACCAAATCAGTTTTCCTAAATATTATGTCTCATAAGAGGAAGTTTACACATATTGGGAACGATTTTGTTCCATTCCTCCACCTCACATTTCCAGAGTTCACTCAATGTAGTTCACCAGAGCTTGTTTTAATAGTCCGAAGCGACAGAAACCCATTGATGAAACATCTGGGGACTTGGCTGTAATGGGATTAAACAGTATAAACTTGATTTCAGTTTCTCTTGTCAAATGCGACTGTGCTTTTTTATGTATGGCTGCTCACTTCATCCTGGTGGAACTCAATACTGTCTGTACGATAAAGTTTTGGAATTTCTTCTTTAAAAATAGGAATTAGAACATTGTCTTGATAATTTTGACATTTTTCTCAACTTTCCTGATCTTTAATTTTCCAGCAATCATCCTAAAACCTTTAAGAGAAACTTTCTTTGCAGTGTTTGAAAACTAAAGTTGTAAGTCTCTTTGGCTTCTTTTCCGGTAATAAATGGACAGTCATTTAGATAAATCCACGCTTCATCCATTGTGACAATTTTTTTCCACTTATCACCTGCTAAGTGCTCCTCAAGAACATCTTTTTCTCACTCAAGAATGCTGTACTCACGAGTATATTCATATATTCACAGATATCAAGCTGGCTCTGAAGCAACCATCTATGAATGTTTGAATGTACTTGCGAGTACAATCAGTAGCAAGTGGCTGTTTTGGCTTCTCACATGCACTGAAGTGCTGCATATACTACCTGATTATAAAACCAACTCACTAGGAATGCGATGGGAATTCTTTATAGAATTTTTAAAATGCCTGAAATCTTAAGCTATTCAAGTGAAGGCAATTCTTAAATACCATCTCACAGTTTTTTGACACATTCATCAATTCAGTCTAAAGCTTAGATGCAGCAAATAGGATGGTACACATATCAAAATCTGCAAAATCGAATGGCAGTTTCCTTTTTATGATAAAGTAAAGCTGTCATCTTGGAGTTTTTATCCATTTTTCAGAACAGGACAGCTCATAAATGGTCATCATGAGACAACAACCACTTATAACTTAAAATGTAATATATTTATCGAAAAATGAACAAGAATGAAAAATCATGTAACACTTTCCAACCCAGCCAAAAAACTGTAACGAAACTTTACCGTTAAATAAGGTGAAAGAAGATATGTAAGTAAACTTATAACACATTGAAAAATACAGTTTTCGAAATGACCTTCCAGTGTCAAAAAAGTAGTTGAATTATTTTGTGTAGCCCTGTATATGAACAATAGATGTGGATGTACAGTATGATAACATTTAGTTCAGTTAGAATATTCACATTTAGCAATTTTCGCCAATCGATGGAAATGCATGCAAAATCTTTTGTACAGCCCTGCATATTATCTGAAGATTTTTGTACACACCACCTATTAAGATAAAAGGCTTGAAACTCACTTGCAGCAATTACCAAACGTAAACGACAATGTATCTTTTTTTGCGTAGCCCTGTATATGAATTTATTTATATTCCACAACCTTCTATTAGTCAACTAAATATAGTTCAACAGGAAAATGCCTAACACAATTAAAAACTACCCTTAAGACATTCACTCTCATAGTCTGTAATACTTATTCCCTTGTGTAGCCCTGTATAGGATCAACCGAGTTTCTAAACACGCACGTATTATGAAAAAAATAGTTAAACTTAAAAACGCAAACCAAAGTTGAAAACGCACTTATGACACATAGACTATAAATATCACACATGTACTGCTGTAACCAATATCTTTTGTGTGTTCCTGTACATAAACACAATGCACACAACAGAGCAATTTAGAGTACACCTCAGTAATGCATATAATTTTCATTATGTTTGAAATCGTGAAATATCACTCAATTACACTGCAAACAATTTTTCCCCATAGAACGATGTGTAATAGAATTCTTCTGTTTGACCCTGCCAATGAATAATAAATGCTTTGCACCCCATATTCTATAAATAGCATGTTTTAATGCTCTTCATAATTATATATCAATTTCATTATGTTTTAAATGATGTAGCATCATCAAATGCACTTGAAACGAATATTCCCCATTGACTGTAATGTAACGGAATAGTTTTTACTGTCCGTAGTTTTTACTGTCCTGGTAAAAAAACTATAAGTGCTACACATTTCAGTTGAAATAGGGAACATGCTACAGATAATGACAATAACATATAAAAATCCGAGCCTATTTAAGGGAGTTAGAGCACGGCCAGACACACCGAAGTCATAAACACTTTTCAAGTAGGTTGGAAAGTGTTAAAAATGCTAATCGTTTCTAAACCACTTCAACTAATTTCTTATTTTCGCGTTTTAAAATGTCAGTGAATGTTGCGTGGAAACATACTTTTTTGAAAAGAGTCTTAAACTTAAAAATTTAATTTAAAAAAAATTACTGAACTTAACAAAAAAAAAAAAAAATAGTTTTTTATAAATTTTAAGACTATTTCTTAAGCCTGTGTTATGTCTCTAGAAATGTGATGTTGATTTTGTTTGTACTTCTCTATTATCCCGTTGACCACTTTTCATAACAAAAAACTATTGCCAAACTGTAAGATGAAACGCCAAAAATGCAGTCCCATTTACTGGATGTCAGAAGTATTATTACGTGTTTGTTGTGTCATCATGTGGTTTTTAATTCGACATTTGTGTGTATTTTTCATTATATTTTACTGATTTGTGAGTTATTTCATTCATTAAATTAACAATTGTGTCCTTAAATTCTTATATTTTATTTATTTATTTATTTTGGTATTACAGTTTTGCGATAGTTTTTTGTTATGAAAAGTGGTTGACAGGATAATAGAGAAGTACCATTTTGTTATATAGCGTTTTAAAAATGCCAGAAATATTAACCCTTAACTGCATGATTTTTTATTTTCTTCCGAAAAAATTACATATAATTCTAAAAAAGGTTTATTATACAGGAAAAATAATGATACCTTTTCTGTATAATACAGTAACTTTTTTTTCTTATGTTGCATATCTGCCAATGCGTACAAAATTACTGTCATTTATGAGAATCTAGATATAAGCAAAAAAATTCCAAGGTACACATCAGTTTTTATAATCTGGAATAACACTGTTTGGGTCTTTTTGAAAGGTTATTACAGCATGTTTTCATCTAAAATTTTCTGAATCAGTCAAAACCTGTATATAAAACATTATTGAGCCACATAACATTTTATCTTATTATTAAATTAATTAATTTTATGATAATCAATTATATTTTGTAATACTTTATATAAAAAGAGTAACCCAAAAATTATAGTAATTACAAAAAAGTCAGAAAGTTTTGTCGAGGTTTAATGACTTCAGCAGGTAAACAAACTAATCTCGACATCTCATCACAAAACTGAAATCAGAAAACCTTTCACCTTATTTAATGACAGGAAAATGTCATTCTTTCAAACAACTAAGCAATCTGAATAGAAAACAAGAACGAAAAATCATGCATCTAGCATAGATTATGAAACACTTTCCAACACATTCAGAAAACTGTAACGAAAATTCACCTTTAAATAAGGTAAAAGAAGATATAGTTAAAGTAAACAGTTTAGAAAACATATACTACAGTGAAAAGTTTTTGAAATTACCTTCCATTGCAAAAAAAGTAGTCGAATTATTTTGTGCAGCCCTGTATATGATTTGGATATATAACATATAGCATAATAAAATTTAGTTCAGTTTGAAAATTCACATTTAGCAATTTTCGCCAATCGATAGAAATGCACTCAAAATCTTTTGTACAGCCCTGTATATTATCTAAACACATTTGTTCACATCATATATTAAGCTAAAATTTAATTCAGGTAAAAAGCGCATAAGGCCGCTTAAAAGTCACTTCTAGCAATTTCCAACCATAAACGACAATGTATTTTGTTCTTTGCGTAGCCCTCTATTTGAATTTATTTATATTCCACAAACTTATATTAGTCTACTAAATATACTTGAGAAAGAAAATGTGTAACACAATTTAAAACTACTCTTAAGCAATTCACTCCCATAGTGCATAATACAGTAGAACTCCAATTATCCGAATCAATTGGGACCGGGCCCCATTCGTATAATTGGATTTTTTCTGAAAAAAGGGCCTATTTTAATTAATTACTGTATGTATGTTGAAAATGGGAGAGAAAAAAAATTAAAGAAGAAGAGCCTTTTAATTAATTAAATGAAAAGGCAACACTTTTACATGTTAAGCGTACTTACGAGTGCTGTACATTATATGCG
Organism: Maratus michaelseni; assembly: GCA_963931845.1. Taxonomy (NCBI): domain Eukaryota; kingdom Metazoa; phylum Arthropoda; class Arachnida; order Araneae; family Salticidae; genus Maratus; species Maratus michaelseni. Next base: position 480,142,600 of record OZ007587.1, read on the forward strand.
TACCGTACTGTAAATGAAAGTCATTGCTTGCTGAATATCTTGGTTAAAGTAAGCTGTTTGGCAGTCTTCATCCGTTTTCGGGCAGCCAAGTTGCGCATCCGCTTGACAGTGAGAAGTTGCATGTGGTCACACTCGGGCTGGTGCTCCATCCACTTCAACGCAGTTTCAAGGCGGGCAAATGCTTCGCTATATCTTTGAAATAGTGAAACATCATTAAATTATACTACAGACGATTTTTCCCTGTAGAACAATGTGTAACAGAATTCTTTTTTTTTACCCTGTAAATGAACAATAAACGCAATGCACACTATACTTTTAAGGGAGCAATTTCTTGTGCATATAATTTTCATTATGTTTATACTACTGTTTCACTATATGATGTTTCACTATTGTGAAACACTGCAAACTATTTTTCCTCGATGTGTAACAGAATTCTTTTGTTTGACCCTATAAATGAATAATAAATGTTTTGTACCCCATATTCTACAAAAAGCCTGTTTTAAACCGTGTCGGATTCCACTTCTCCGTCCACACAACTTCGAAATAAATCCGGTCTTTTGATATGCTGCCACCACCGATATGAATACGTGTTACACTTAAACAAACACTTTATTAACAATATTTACACTTAAACTCGGAGGTAAAGTATCCGGTTTAATATTAAATCAAAATAATTATAGAAACGCTTTACGTGTACCGTTAGACTACGTTCATTTATTCCACACTGAGATTTCTATTCATCTCACACCCGCTCTCAGCGCTCATTCCCCGAGCAACCTTCACACTTCGCTGCTCCGTCCGAACTCAACACCGGTCTCAGAGCTCCAACTCTGAACGACCTTACACCTTCGCTTCCTACGTTAGAACTAACTTTCTCTCTCTCGTAAACTGCAGAACACCCTCCTTTCTACGGGGTTTCTCCTCTGTTTCCAAGGGTCCTTGACAACCCTTCCTCCCTCTTGACGGATCTGTCTTCCTAAATAAAAGGGTGCACTCTCTTTCTTATCTATCAAAGACCGCCTTGCAATGGAAATACTTCTTTCATTCTGTCCAAGTCGCCACCCTTCGGATTAAGATTTTCTAAAGGACGCCTTTAATGGTACACAATATTTTCATATACCATACATACAATATGCTAATCCCTTAAGAATAGCTTTCAACTCTGGATGCCTTTAACGGTACACAATAGATACATATACCATACATACAATATGCTAATCCCTTAAGAATAGCTTTCAACTCTTGCAGCTGTGAGAGAAGAACCTGACAAACCGCTTCATAAATATACGTCAATTTCATCCTGTTTCAAATGGCATAGCATCATCAAAATGCACTGGAAATGATTATTTCCCATTGACTGTCATGTAATGGAATATTTTTGACTGTCCCTGTAAAAAAAACTGTAAGTGCTACACCCTTCATTTGAAATAGGGAACATGCTATAGTCGATGACAATAACATACAAAAATTTCAGGGCAATCCAAGCCTATTTACGCGAGTTAGAGCACGGGCAGACAGCCAGACAAACTGAAGTTCTAGGTTGGAAAATGTTTAAAAAAAACTCTGTCCAACTGGCAACGCCTATAACAATGCAACAGTAATGGACGGTTAAAAAGAATGATTATAATATACATAGTTATGCAATTACAGGATGTTTCTACGATCTTGGAGGGGTGGTGCAGCTGACTAAAAGAAACAATTTTTGTATAGGAAAGCAGGGTTGGATAGAGGCGTCTCACTCCAATTCGATGTTGCGTTTTCATTCATAACTTTAACAGTAGTGAAGATATTTTAACAAACTCCTTACACTATGCTTGCGATTCATACAAAGATGAGCCTGTTGCGAATTTGGTTAACCTATCTTCACTACTATTAAAGGTGTGATCGATTGACTCTCTCCAATCCTGCTTTCCTATACAAAAATTGTTTCTTTTAGTATCTAGAAACACCACGTTATATGCTCCAATTATTTCGGAAACTATTTATTGTAATGATCCGATTTTGTGCAAAAAGATTTGCTTGGAGAATAATAGATTTCTGTTTAAATTTTATTAAATTCACTATTACAGATAGGATAGATTTCTAAATTTGATATCACAAGCAAAAACTGCTGTCATAACTTGAATGGTGTAATAATGAATTTAGATAATTCAACTCCAATTCTGAATATCTGATGTTACTTTCAATACCAGTCCTACTGCATTTAATTGGAGGAAATGTCCTTCTAAAGACATAATATTGCAGAAATGAACAATTCTTGCATCTAAGGATTTAAACTATTCAAGATGAGGTGGATTTTCTTTTCTTTGCCCACAAGATCTAGAAATATATTAATTACATTTTAGAAAGAAGAGGTTTCATTTCAATGAATGCTCATTAAAAACAAATGAGTTATTTGCAGTTGCTTTGCTCCAAAGGAATAATAATCATTAGGATGGTATAGGTGTGTGTTAATACTCAAAATGCAGAAAAGTTGAACAAAAGAATTCATCTCTCGTTGCTACTTTCATGGCACACCTAAGAAAACAAGAACGAAAAATCATGGGTCAAGCATAGATTATGTAACACTTTCCAACGCTTCAAATCATAAGCTGAAAGATCTATCATCTAAGTAAAGAATTTGGAAAACGCATACCATGTTTTTTTTTTTTTTTAAATTCAGAAATTTTCAACATATACAATATTCGAAAAAATATCCAAATACTTTTATTCAGCCCTGTATAGGATCTATAGATTTGTATACATACTACATAGGATGCTAAATTTTAGTTCAGTTAGAAAACGCTTAGCACAGTTTAAAATTCTCCTTCTGGAGTTTGTCCATAAACGGAAATGTGTTCGCGAACTTTTGTGCTTCCCTGTATAGGATTTACCGGATTTATACACACCACATAATAGACAAAAAAGTGCGTTAAATTTAAAATCGTGTTCAGTAACTTAAAACACACGTCCAGGAATTATTGTTAACATACAGAAGAGAATTCTTTTGTGTGTCCCTAAAATTATGAGTTGCTTTGCCATCATCATTAGGATGGTATAGGTGTGTGTTAATACTCAAAATGCAGAAAAGTTGAACAAAAGAATGGTTTCCAGAATTCATCTCTCGTTGCTACTTTCATGGCACACCTAAGAAAACAAGAACGAAAAATCATGGGTCAAGCATAGATTATGTAACACTTTCCAACGCTTCAAATCATAAGCTGAAAGATCTATCATCTAAGTAAAGAATTTGGAAAACGCATACCATGTTTTTTTTTTTTTTTAAATTCAGAAATTTTCAACATATACAATATTCGAAAAAATATCCAAATACTTTTATTCAGCCCTGTATAGGATCTATAGATTTGTATACATACTACATAGGATGCTAAATTTTAGTTCAGTTAGAAAACGCTTAGCACAGTTTAAAATTCTCCTTCTGGAGTTTGTCCATAAACGGAAATGTGTTCGCGAACTTTTGTGCTTCCCTGTATAGGATTTACCGAATTTATACACACCACGTAATAGACAAAAAAGTGCGTTAAATTTAAAATCGTGTTCAGTAACTTAAAACACACGTCCAGGAATTATTGTTAACATACAGAAGAGAATTCTTTTGTGTGTCCCTAAAATTATGAGTTGCTTTGCCATCATCATTAGGATGGTATAGGTGTGTGTTAATACTCAAAATGCAGAAAAGTTGAACAAAAGAATGGTTTCCAGAATTCATCTCTCGTTGCTACTTTCATGGCACACCTAAGAAAACAAGAACGAAAAATCATGGGTCAAGCATAGATTATGTAACACTTTCCAACGCTTCAAATCATAAGCTGAAAGATCTATCATCTAAGTAAAGAATTTGGAAAACGCATACCATGTTTGTTTTTTTTTTTAATTCAGAAATTTTCAACATATACAATATTCGAAAAAATATCCAAATACTTTTATTCAGCCCTGTATAGGATCTATAGATTTGTATACATACTACATAGGATGCTAAATTTTAGTTCAGTTAGAAAACGCTTAGCACAGTTTAAAATTCTCCTTCTGGAGTTTGTCCATAAACGGAAATGTGTTCGCGAACTTTTGTGCTTCCCTGTATAGGATTTACCGAATTTATACACACCACGTAATAGACAAAAAAGTGCGTTAAATTTAAAATCGTGTTCAGTAACTTAAAACACACGTCCAGGAATTATTGTTAACATACAGAAGAGAATTCTTTTGTGTGTCCCTAAAATTATGAGTTGCTTTGCCATCATCATTAGGATGGTATAGGTGTGTGTTAATACTCAAAATGCAGAAAAGTTGAACAAAAGAATGGTTTCCAGAATTCATCTCTCGTTGCTACTTTCATGGCACACCTAAGAAAACAAGAACGAAAAATCATGGGTCAAGCATAGATTATGTAACACTTTCCAACGCTTCAAATCATAAGCTGAAAGATCTATCATCTAAGTAAAGAATTTGGAAAACGCATACCATGTTTTTTTTTTTTTTTAAATTCAGAAATTTTCAACATATACAATATTCGAAAAAATATCCAAATACTTTTATTCAGCCCTGTATAGGATCTATAGATTTGTATACATACTACATAGGATGCTAAATTTTAGTTCAGTTAGAAAACGCTTAGCACAGTTTAAAATTCTCCTTCTGGAGTTTGTCCATAAACGGAAATGTGTTCGCGAACTTTTGTGCTTCCCTGTATAGGATTTACCGAATTTATACACACCACGTAATAGACAAAAAAGTGCGTTAAATTTAAAATCGTGTTCAGTAACTTAAAACACACGTCCAGGAATTATTGTTAACATACAGAAGAGAATTCTTTTGTGTGTCCCTAAAATTATGAGTTGCTTTGCCATCATCATTAGGATGGTATAGGTGTGTGTTAATACTCAAAATGCAGAAAAGTTGAACAAAAGAATGGTTTCCAGAATTCATCTCTCGTTGCTACTTTCATGGCACACCTAAGAAAACAAGAACGAAAAATCATGGGTCAAGCATAGATTATGTAACACTTTCCAACGCTTCAAATCATAAGCTGAAAGATCTATCATCTAAGTAAAGAATTTGGAAAACGCATACCATGTTTGTTTTTTTTTTTAATTCAGAAATTTTCAACATATACAATATTCGAAAAAATATCCAAATACTTTTATTCAGCCCTGTATAGGATCTATAGATTTGTATACATACTACATAGGATGCTAAATTTTAGTTCAGTTAGAAAACGCTTAGCACAGTTTAAAATTCTCCTTCTGGAGTTTGTCCATAAACGGAAATGTGTTCGCGAACTTTTGTGCTTCCCTGTATAGGATTTACCGAATTTATACACACCACGTAATAGACAAAAAAGTGCGTTAAATTTAAAATCGTGTTCAGTAACTTAAAACACACGTCCAGGAATTATTGTTAACATACAGAAGAGAATTCTTTTGTGTGTCCCTAAAATTATGAGTTGCTTTGCCATCATCATTAGGATGGTATAGGTGTGTGTTAATACTCAAAATGCAGAAAAGTTGAACAAAAGAATGGTTTCCAGAATTCATCTCTCGTTGCTACTTTCATGGCACACCTAAGAAAACAAGAACGAAAAATCATGGGTCAAGCATAGATTATGTAACACTTTCCAACGCTTCAAATCATAAGCTGAAAGATCTATCATCTAAGTAAAGAATTTGGAAAACGCATACCATGTTTGTTTTTTTTTTTAATTCAGAAATTTTCAACATATACAATATTCGAAAAAATATCCAAATACTTTTATTCAGCCCTGTATAGGATCTATAGATTTGTATACATACTACATAGGATGCTAAATTTTAGTTCAGTTAGAAAACGCTTAGCACAGTTTAAAATTCTCCTTCTGGAGTTTGTCCATAAACGGAAATGTGTTCGCGAACTTTTGTGCTTCCCTGTATAGGATTTACCGAATTTATACACACCACGTAATAGACAAAAAAGTGCGTTAAATTTAAAATCGTGTTCAGTAACTTAAAACACACGTCCAGGAATTATTGTTAACATACAGAAGAGAATTCTTTTGTGTGTCCCTAAAATTATGAGTTGCTTTGCCATCATCATTAGGATGGTATAGGTGTGTGTTAATACTCAAAATGCAGAAAAGTTGAACAAAAGAATGGTTTCCAGAATTCATCTCTCGTTGCTACTTTCATGGCACACCTAAGAAAACAAGAACGAAAAATCATGGGTCAAGCATAGATTATGTAACACTTTCCAACGCTTCAAATCATAAGCTGAAAGATCTATCATCTAAGTAAAGAATTTGGAAAACGCATACCATGTTTTTTTTTTTTTTTAAATTCAGAAATTTTCAACGTATACAATATTCGAAAAAATATCCAAATACTTTTATTCAGCCCTGTATAGGATCTATAGATTTGTATACATACTACATAGGATGCTAAATTTTAGTTCAGTTAGAAAACGCTTAGCACAGTTTAAAATTCTCCTTCTGGAGTTTGTCCATAAACGGAAATGTGTTCGCGAACTTTTGTGCTTCCCTGTATAGGATTTACCGAATTTATACACACCACGTAATAGACAAAAAAGTGCGTTAAATTTAAAATCGTGTTCAGTAACTTAAAACACACGTCCAGGAATTATTGTTAACATACAGAAGAGAATTCTTTTGTGTGTCCCTAAAATTATGAGTTGCTTTGCCATCATCATTAGGATGGTATAGGTGTGTGTTAATACTCAAAATGCAGAAAAGTTGAACAAAAGAATGGTTTCCAGAATTCATCTCTCGTTGCTACTTTCATGGCACACCTAAGAAAACAAGAACGAAAAATCATGGGTCAAGCATAGATTATGTAACACTTTCCAACGCTTCAAATCATAAGCTGAAAGATCTATCATCTAAGTAAAGAATTTGGAAAACGCATACCATGTTTTTTTTTTTTTTAAATTCAGAAATTTTCAACATATACAATATTCGAAAAAATATCCAAATACTTTTATTCAGCCCTGTATAGGATCTATAGATTTGTATACATACTACATAGGATGCTAAATTTTAGTTCAGTTAGAAAACGCTTAGCACAGTTTAAAATTCTCCTTCTGGAGTTTGTCCATAAACGGAAATGTGTTCGCGAACTTTTGTGCTTCCCTGTATAGGATTTACCGAATTTATACACACCACGTAATAGACAAAAAAGTGCGTTAAATTTAAAATCGTGTTCAGTAACTTAAAACACACGTCCAGGAATTATTGTTAACATACAGAAGAGAATTCTTTTGTGTGTCCCTAAAATTATGAGTTGCTTTGCCATCATCATTAGGATGGTATAGGTGTGTGTTAATACTCAAAATGCAGAAAAGTTGAACAAAAGAATGGTTTCCAGAATTCATCTCTCGTTGCTACTTTCATGGCACACCTAAGAAAACAAGAACGAAAAATCATGGGTCAAGCATAGATTATGTAACACTTTCCAACGCTTCAAATCATAAGCTGAAAGATCTATCATCTAAGTAAAGAATTTGGAAAACGCATACGATGTTTTTTTTTTTTTTTAAATTCAGAAATTTTCAACATATACAATATTCGAAAAAATATCCAAATACTTTTATTCAGCCCTGTATAGGATCTATAGATTTGTATACATACTACATAGGATGCTAAATTTTAGTTCAGTTAGAAAACGCTTAGCACAGTTTAAAATTCTCCTTCTGGAGTTTGTCCATAAACGGAAATGTGTTCGCGAACTTTTGTGCTTCCCTGTATAGGATTTACCGAATTTATACACACCACGTAATAGACAAAAAAGTGCGTTAAATTTAAAATCGTGTTCAGTAACTTAAAACACACGTCCAGGAATTATTGTTAACATACAGAAGAGAATTCTTTTGTGTGTCCCTAAAATTATGAGTTGCTTTGCCATCATCATTAGGATGGTATAGGTGTGTGTTAATACTCAAAATGCAGAAAAGTTGAACAAAAGAATGGTTTCCAGAATTCATCTCTCGTTGCTACTTTCATGGCACACCTAAGAAAACAAGAACGAAAAATCATGGGTCAAGCATAGATTATGTAACACTTTCCAACGCTTCAAATCATAAGCTGAAAGATCTATCATCTAAGTAAAGAATTTGGAAAACGCATACCATGTTTTTTTTTTTTTTTAATTCAGAAATTTTCAACATATACAATATTCGAAAAAATATCCAAATACTTTTATTCAGCCCTGTATAGGATCTATAGATTTGTATACATACTACATAGGATGCTAAATTTTAGTTCAGTTAGAAAACGCTTAGCACAGTTTAAAATTCTCCTTCTGGAGTTTGTCCATAAACGGAAATGTGTTCGCGAACTTTTGTGCTTCCCTGTATAGGATTTACCGAATTTATACACACCACGTAATAGACAAAAAAGTGCGTTAAATTTAAAATCGTGTTCAGTAACTTAAAACACACGTCCAGGAATTATTGTTAACATACAGAAGAGAATTCTTTTGTGTGTCCCTAAAATTATGAGTTGCTTTGCCATCATCATTAGGATGGTATAGGTGTGTGTTAATACTCAAAATGCAGAAAAGTTGAACAAAAGAATGGTTTCCAGAATTCATCTCTCGTTGCTACTTTCATGGCACACCTAAGAAAACAAGAACGAAAAATCATGGGTCAAGCATAGATTATGTAACACTTTCCAACGCTTCAAATCATAAGCTGAAAGATCTATCATCTAAGTAAAGAATTTGGAAAACGCATACCATGTTTTTTTTTTTTTTTAAATTCAGAAATTTTCAACGTATACAATATTCGAAAAAATATCCAAATACTTTTATTCAGCCCTGTATAGGATCTATAGATTTGTATACATACTACATAGGATGCTAAATTTTAGTTCAGTTAGAAAACGCTTAGCACAGTTTAAAATTCTCCTTCTGGAGTTTGTCCATAAACGGAAATGTGTTCGCGAACTTTTGTGCTTCCCTGTATAGGATTTACCGAATTTATACACACCACGTAATAGACAAAAAAGTGCGTTAAATTTAAAATCGTGTTCAGTAACTTAAAACACACGTCCAGGAATTATTGTTAACATACAGAAGAGAATTCTTTTGTGTGTCCCTAAAATTATGAGTTGCTTTGCCATCATCATTAGGATGGTATAGGTGTGTGTTAATACTCAAAATGCAGAAAAGTTGAACAAAAGAATGGTTTCCAGAATTCATCTCTCGTTGCTACTTTCATGGCACACCTAAGAAAACAAGAACGAAAAATCATGGGTCAAGCATAGATTATGTAACACTTTCCAACGCTTCAAATCATAAGCTGAAAGATCTATCATCTAAGTAAAGAATTTGGAAAACGCATACAATGTTTTTTTTTTTTTTAAATTCAGAAATTTTCAACATATACAATATTCGAAAAAATATCCAAATACTTTTATTCAGCCCTGTATAGGATCTATAGATTTGTATACATACTACATAGGATGCTAAATTTTAGTTCAGTTAGAAAACGCTTAGCACAGTTTAAAATTCTCCTTCTGGAGTTTGTCCATAAACGGAAATGTGTTCGCGAACTTTTGTGCTTCCCTGTATAGGATTTACCGAATTTATACACACCACGTAATAGACAAAAAAGTGCGTTAAATTTAAAATCGTGTTCAGTAACTTAAAACACACGTCCAGGAATTATTGTTAACATACAGAAGAGAATTCTTTTGTGTGTCCCTAAAATTATGAGTTGCTTTGCCATCATCATTAGGATGGTATAGGTGTGTGTTAATACTCAAAATGCAGAAAAGTTGAACAAAAGAATGGTTTCCAGAATTCATCTCTCGTTGCTACTTTCATGGCACACCTAAGAAAACAAGAACGAAAAATCATGGGTCAAGCATAGATTATGTAACACTTTCCAACGCTTCAAATCATAAGCTGAAAGATCTATCATCTAAGTAAAGAATTTGGAAAACGCATACCATGTTTTTTTTTTTTTTAAATTCAGAAATTTTCAACATATACAATATTCGAAAAAATATCCAAATACTAGGATTTACCGAATTTATACACACCACGTAATAGACAAAAAAGTGCGTTAAATTTAAAATCGTGTTCAGTAACTTAAAACACACGTCCAGGAATTATTGTTAACATACAGAAGAGAATTCTTTTGTGTGTCCCTAAAATTATGAGTTGCTTTGCCATCATCATTAGGATGGTATAGGTGTGTGTTAATACTCAAAATGCAGAAAAGTTGAACAAAAGAATGGTTTCCAGAATTCATCTCTCGTTGCTACTTTCATGGCACACCTAAGAAAACAAGAACGAAAAATCATGGGTCAAGCATAGATTATGTAACACTTTCCAACGCTTCAAATCATAAGCTGAAAGATCTATCATCTAAGTAAAGAATTTGGAAAACGCATACCATGTTTTTTTTTTTTTTTAAATTCAGAAATTTTCAACATATACAATATTCGAAAAAATATCCAAATACTTTTATTCAGCCCTGTATAGGATCTATAGATTTGTATACATACTACATAGGATGCTAAATTTTAGTTCAGTTAGAAAACGCTTAGCACAGTTTAAAATTCTCCTTCTGGAGTTTGTCCATAAACGGAAATGTGTTCGCGAACTTTTGTGCTTCCCTGTATAGGATTTACCGAATTTATACACACCACGTAATAGACAAAAAAGTGCGTTAAATTTAAAATCGTGTTCAGTAACTTAAAACACACGTCCAGGAATTATTGTTAACATACAGAAGAGAATTCTTTTGTGTGTCCCTAAAATTATGAGTTGCTTTGCCATCATCATTAGGATGGTATAGGTGTGTGTTAATACTCAAAATGCAGAAAAGTTGAACAAAAGAATGGTTTCCAGAATTCATCTCTCGTTGCTACTTTCATGGCACACCTAAGAAAACAAGAACGAAAAATCATGGGTCAAGCATAGATTATGTAACGATGTAATAAATCAACGATCTGCTATACACACAATAGTCTGTAGTAAGCCTTTTGTCATGCACCTTAGTGATATATATGTATATTTATTATCTCTATATTTCAATGTGTATAAAATAGTGAAACATTATTTAAATAAACCACAGACGATTTTTCTCCATAGACGTAATGTAACGGAATTCTTTTGAGCGTCCCTGTAAAAAAACTATAAGTGCTACACACTTCCGTTAAAATAGGGAACATGCTATAGATAACGACAATAACATATAAAAATTGCAGAGCAATCCGAACATATTTACGGGGGTTAGAGCACAGACATCCGGCCAGACGGCAGACAAACCAAAGTCATAAACACTTTTCAACTAGGTTGGAAAGTGTTAAAAAAGACTGGGTGGCTGTTTTACTCTCAGTGGAACGAAATTCTTTCTTGAGGCAGAAATGGTTATCAAAATGATTAAGAGATTAGTTTTTGGAAAAGGATTCAGTGACTTTTTGTTGACCTATCAAGTCAATTTTGTTTGATTTGCTTCACATTTCAGTTTGGAATTAAATAGGAAATTTTATCAGTTTTTTTCTTCAGACTTTTGAATGGGCATTGTTCAGAATTCCTTACTAAGAGGTTCGTACTAATGTTAGTGCTATGGAACATGTTTGGTTCCATCCATATCGGAAGTTGTACCATTTTTCAACATTCAAGGAGGTTTCACTCTATATATATAGTTAAGGTCCTCAAATCCAATCTGCTAACTTTCTGACCTATTCACAAAGTCAAGCTTAGACGCACGAAATTGGAAAGTGCACTTATTAAACAGCTGCAAAACTGAACAGCGTTTTCCAATTTTCATTCAAATAGAGTATCTATGAGAAAAGGCTGTCGAAGTGAACATTCTGAACAGCCTGAAAATGGCCATTATGAGACGCTTCCTATATACTTAAAATGCAATACATTTATCAAAAAAATAAAAAATACTATTTGTTTTTGAATCATTTCAATAACACAGTAATTTCTTGTTTTTGCATTTAGAAAAGTCCATAAATCTAGTGTCGCGTGAAAAATTGTTACTCTAGGAATTTAACTGAATAAAAAATGTTTTTTCTTAACCTTGAAGACTTTCTTATGCCTGGCCTGCTCTACACTGCTAGAAATGGGTTGTTGATTCTTTATAGAGTTTTGAAAATGGAAACAATCTTAAAGTATTCAAGATAAGTTCTGTTTTTCTGGGCAAAGGATTTGTAATATATTGTTTAAGGCAATTCTCAAATCCAGTTTCTCAACTTTCTGACCTATTTGCGAAGTCAATCTTAAGCTTAGATGCACAAAATTGGAAGGTGCACTTGTTAAAAAATGATGAAATTGTATAGAGTTTTCCATTTTTCAATAAAGTGAAAGATCTATCAGAAAAGACTGTCACAGTAAGTGTTTTGAACCGATTTTCCTAACACGACTGCCCGGAAATGGTGATTATTGAAAAATGTAGTTTGTTTCTAAATCACTAGCAAATGGAGGTAGGAGAGAGGAAGACAAAGGACCTCTTTTTTTGACACTTTTGTTGTTCACACTAAATGGAGAATAAGAAATTGTGTTGACTCATGAACCAGAAGCCGATATATCGATATTTAAGGAAAATTGAAATTGATGTTATAAAAATGGATATTGCTCTATCGCCCAGTCCTAACATCTTGTATGCAACTTATATCAATTTCATTATGTTTGAAATAGTATAACATTATATTAAAAACACTGCAAACAATTTTTTCTTCTAGACTGTTATGTAACAAAATTATTTTGTGTGACCCTGTTAAATGAAAGATAAATGTTTTGTACTCCATGTTCTACAGAAAGCATGTTTTAGTGCACCTCAGAAATGCATATCAGATTCATTATGTTTGAAATAGTGTAACATCATTAAAAAAGACTGCAAACGATTTCTACGCGTCCCCAGACCCTAAAGTAGTGGGATTCTTTTGAGTGTCCCTGTAAATAAAATATAAATAAAATATGCTTAATAACTTATAACATGACCATCTGAATTTATTTATGAGAGTTAGAGCATGAGACAGATGACAGACATGTAAATCGAAGTCCTAAACCTTTTAAACTATGTTGGAAAGTCTTTAGGATAAAAACGGATAGTTCTAAAACAAGAATTATGAAAAATGTGATGCAGTGAAAAACTAAGTTTTCTAACACTTCCCAACATAGTTTATGAATTCGGTTTGTTAAAATAGACTCGGATATCAAACAGCACAATAGTGCTGTTTAGTAGAGCTCAGACGCATCTTTAATGTTAAAGTCCAAAGTTGGACCCAGTCATCGGATCACGATGAAATTTAAACTGCGATGTGTCCGTCCTTAAACCTTAAAGTACACCAAATTTCAAACAAATTCACCAATTAGTTGTGGATATCCAGAACCCCTGTTTTCTCACTTTTTTCTTGTATACTAAACAGGATACCAATTCAATGACAACCCGAACCAGAAAACATTCAGGGGCTTGTTCGAAAGCTTTTAATTTAAGAAAGTGCCTTTTGAAGGTCGGATAAAAAAAATATTCAATATTAAGAGAATGACCACCCACCATAGTTTATCATTATCTACTTTTAATTCATTTTCTAATAATGCAATTTATTTCCCGTTGCCAAAAAAAGGAACTGCGTACAGACAATATTTTTACTAGCCAATAAAAATTCAGATTCATTTATTATAATTTGAAATGCGTAAATGACGTCATTCTGAAAAGATAATGTGATTTTGTATATATATAATTAAAAAGATTACTGTAAGTGCTTTTACTGAGGTGCACTATAAATTGCTTTCTTGTGTGCATTGTGTTTATTTACAGGGACACACAAAAGATATCGGTTACAGCACATATGAGATATTGTGCTATGTGTGTCTATAACATGTGAGTCTATGTGTGATATATGCGTTTTCAACTTTGCTTTGCGTTTTTAAGTTTAACTAAATTTTGTCATAGTACGTGTGTAGAATTTTGTTTAATATAAATAAATTCATATACAGGGCTATGCAAAAAAGAAGATACATTGTCGTTTACGGCTGGTAATTGCTGTGAATGTGTTTTAAGTTGCCTTTTAGCTTAATGTATAATGCTTTAGGTGATGTGTACAAAAATCTTCAGGTAATATACAGGGCTGTACAGAAAATTGCTAAATGTGAATGTTCTAATTGCACTAAATTTTATCATACTATATATACACATCTATTGATTATATACATGGGGCTGCACAAAATAATTCGACTATTTTTTGACACTGAAAGGTAATTTCAAAAACTGTATTTTTCAATGTGTTATACTCTTTTCTAAACTGTTTACTTACATATCTTCATTTGTCTTATTTAACGGTGGAATTTCGTTACAGTTTTCTGGCTGTGTTGGAAAGTGTATCATAATCTATGCTTGATACATGATTTTTCATTCTTGTTTTAATTTTAAATTCACATTAAGTCCCAAAAATCGAAAACTTCCCTTTTTATAGTTTATGTGCAGTTTTAATTCATCCCTTATGACTGTTTTTGACATGGGGCAATTAATTGGTTGGTTAGCTGGTTGATCAAGTTCCTGAAAGTATCTAAAAAAGTTGTGAAATCATATGAAAAAACGGGTGGAACCAGAAAAAAGTTGCAGCAAATAGTTTGTCTAAAAAAGTGCGTAGAAAAGTAATGGAACCAGATTGATTGTAAAGCTCATAAGACCATGCTTAAAGGTAATGAAACCAGATTATCTGTAAAGCTCCTCAAATTTTTGGTGATAGCTGAAAATGTGGACTGAGCAGGGACTGGTGCAGGGAAGTAAAGGCATTTTTAACACATTCCAAATTCCAATCATCCATAAGCAGTTTGAAATTTGGGTTCGTTAAAGTATGATTTGGCAATGATCCAGAATCTGAGGGGTCATTTCAGTACAATGTATGGGCCAAGTTCATTCCAGGGGTCATTGATAAGTCTAGAAGGCCAAAGCCCCAAGTAAACTCAAAACCAGGGCTCGGAAGTCGCGCGCTACAAGTAGCGAAACTACAGTAGCTGCTACTTTTTTTAGTAATTTGTAGTGTAGCGCGCTACATTAAAAAAAGTGTAGTGTAGCGAGTAGCACGATACAAAATATCAGTAGTTTATAGCGATCATCAACGCTACTTTTGACGCTACTTTAGGAGGGAGTAAAAATGTGCCAATCTTCAAATCACGTGATTATAACTCGTTTCTTTTGTGTGAAATATGTTCTCTACAACAATTTGCGAATGTCAGCGACAAATCTCAGTTGCAGTGTCATAGATTTCTCCATAGACGACAGGCACAGTCACAAATTAACTGTCATTTTCACAGTTTGGGTGTCAGAAACTTCGTGTATTGTCATTTAAATCCATAGAAATCGTCTCAATATAATGTATTTTTATATGACTACAATTGTTTTTACCAAAATATAGCCGTCTGTCTATGTTAAGTCTTTATCTGACCAATTTCTTCTCCCTTTCCCATCCCCAACAAGCAAAGAAATGTAAAATCTTTATTTAAAGAAAAAAGAAAAAGAACGGATTCATCTAAACTTAAATCATCTAACCTCTCAAATTCACGCTTCCCCCTAGTAACAAAGGAGTTAAAAATATTTTTAAATCTTTATTTTTATACAAAAGTAAAATCTTTCACTCCATTTATTGCTCTCTAATGACAATAAATAAAAATTATTTCCTTGTCCCCAAAATTTACGCTTCCCTTTTTGCACCTCAGTTTCAAATATTTAGAACTCTTTATTTAAAAAAAAAAGACCACATTCGTTTCTACCTAATAGTAATAATATATAAGTAATCATATAAATTGTCCCCTAACCTCCCATAATTTACTCTTCTCCCCCCGCCCCCCAGCATACAAATAAATCTAAAGTAGTGACGATAAATAATCAGTAATATAAATTATCCCCCTTCCCCTAAAATATCTCCCACCTCTCTATATACAAAATTTAAAACTCTTCTTTTTTTAAGTTCCGTATTCTTTGCTTTCTAGTAACAGTAAAAAAAAGTCAAACATCTAAAATATACCCCTTCGAACAAAATTTCTGCTCGCTTCCTGCCAGTTTAAAATCGTTAGAACTCTAATTAAAAAAAATATATATTTGAAAAAGCACAGAAAAAGAACAAGTACACCATTTTATTATTAGAGAAAAGTGCAACTAGGAAGGAATGATTTCTGCCTTCAAACAAACTAGCAGCTGAAACGTAAAGCGTCAGCATGCCCGTGATCTATTATTTGCTGGATTTGCTGATGAAACTGCAAATTACTCACTCATAAAAATTTTAATTTTCTTGCTGGCAACCCTTTGTCTTCTTACTCATTAAATAGATCAATGTTTTAATGAGAGGATTCTTCTTTTGAGATTGATGTAATAGAATGACAGACAAAAATAGTATAGAACTGCCCTGGTCAGTATATAATGAATATTTTGAAGTTATAGAACAACAAGAAAGGGGTAATTGTTCTGTAACATGTAAACTTTGTCCAATTAATAAGAAGTTATCAGTACCAAAATCTTCTGCTTACAACCTGAAGTTGCATATTGAGGTGAGTTAGCATTTTCTTTAATAATAATAATTACTGGATCGTATCTCGCACCGAATATCTAAATCATTATTCATTAAAATTCATAAATCATTAAAAAGAGTATTTTCGAATTAAGATCCCCGGTTCCGAAAATATTCTTATCACAAAAAATTATTTTATTAATACCTCTTTTGATGGTTGTGAAATATTTGTCCAATGTATGCATACAAATTAATTTCCTTTTGAAGATTCCAATAGGTAAAACAAAAGTGGTTGGAAATAAAAATATTAAAAAATGCCTAAGAATGCTCAATTTTATTTTTATGACTATTTATTTTTACTTTAGCTGCACAGGTTTTTTTATCGCTAAAATAATTGATTTGTAATGTTTTATATTTGATTTGATATTGATTAGTTTGGTGTTTTAATGAAATATCTTTATCTTTGTCTCCAGAATCTATTTAAAGCCCAGTATGTTGAAATTAAGGTTTTCAAAGGGAAACAAACAAAAAGAGATAGAAAGGAAAAGAAAAGCTAGGATTTAACTCATGCAAGTCTACATAATCTTGCTCAATTTTTAAATTGCTTTCAGGAACTATATTTAAATTTTTAAGAAATGGGACTATTTAGCTCTATTCTTAAAAAATAATATATATTCAAATTTACCAAGGGCTATTCGCTCTTAAGGTTGTTCTCAAATCCAAACTGGCTACTTTATGACATATTCTTTAATTCATTTTTGTTCAGAAACACATGAAAATGCAGGTGTTCTTATTCAGAAACTTTTTAACCGAAAGACGTTTTCCATTATTCTTTATTTTATTTTATTTTATTTTTTGGTAAATACAGAAGATTTTTCAGAAAACACAGTCAAAGTCGGCGTTTTCAACCGAATTTCCGACGCCGCAGCAGGGTAAAGGGAAGAAGCGTGATACGAATCGCGTATAACCCGAAAAGTAATTTATTTATCAAAAAATGGAAAACTCATTTCGATTCCAAATCGCTTCCATAAGTCAGGACCTTTAATAATAGTCATAACCTTTAATAAGCCTTTGTGTTTAAAAATGAGTCAGATAATGAGTCAGAAAGTTTCGCGTTGTTGAACAAGGAATTAAGGAATTTGAGAACCACCTTAAGCGCTACTGTACTATATCACTCTCATAAATTTGTAAGATTATTACAATTTTTGTTTTCAAATTACCTCTTTTTAACACTTTCCAACATAATTAAAACATATCTATAAATTCGCTTTGTCTGTCTGTCCGTGCTCTAACTCTCGTAAATATACTCGGATTGCCATGAAAGTTTTATATGTTATTGAAGTTTACCATAGAATATTCAGTATTGAAAGTGAAGTGTGTAGCATTTATATCTCGCTTACAGGGACATTCAAAAGAATTCTGTTATATTATGGTCTATGGGGAAAATCGTTTGCGGTGCATTTAATTAGCGATGATATCTAAAGTAGCGAAGTAGTGACTACTTTTGAAAAGTAGTTTGTAGTCGCTACTTTTGTAAAAAAGTAGTTGTAATTGTAGTTAACTACATTTTTCATAAAGTAGTTGTAGTTCGCTACAAACAAAAAGTAGTTTTTCCGACCCCTGCTCAAAACCCTATATATGTACGATTCAACCCTATACTAACTATTTGTCTGGCTTAAATACATTGATATAAGGTTTTTTCTTTAAGGTAATTACATGAAATAAATATTATTAAATTAGATGTGTTCCGAAATGTTAATACACAACAATTCCTCAACAACCTGACTGTATGCATGTTATACATGGTTTATATTGTTTTAGCTTTGTGGAGCTTAGCTTGACTTGATGCAAGAATGTCCACAATGTCACAACATTCTGTTTACTGTGCCTAGTAGTCATTTTGAGTGGATAATATAATTCTGAATATAAGTCCACATTTTCAGCTATCACCAAAAATTTAAGGAGCTTTACAGATAATCTGGTTTCATTACCTTTAAGCGTGGTCTTATGAGCTTTACAATCAATCTGGTTCCATTACTTTTCACTTATTTAGTCTGAAATTATTTGCCGCAACTTTTTTATATCGAGCTTTACTTTTCTCTCTGGTTCCATATGATTTGTGAAAACAAAGTATGTAGCACTTACACTAGGGAAAATCCTTTGCAGATTATTTTAATGATGTTACACTATTTCAGATAGATTGAAATGGACATCCATTCTTACTATCGAATAGTGTGTATGTGTAGCACTTGTAATTAATTAGTTTGCAGGAAAACTCAAAAGAATTCCGTTATATGTATACGTCTATGGGGAGTGCATTTTATTCATGTTACACTATTACAAACATATTGAAATTGCAGTTAGGTATGTGTTTAACTATGTGGTATGTATAAATACTATAGATTATATACAGGGCTGTACTAAAGAAATTGTAAGCATTACTGTGTATGAACGTGAATTTCTTAAAGGGTTTTTTAATCGAGTTATGCATTTTCAAACTGAACTCTATTGAGTATTAAGGTGGTCCTTCTTTTTGAAGTTTTAAATTCATTGCTCTCACCCTCTAAATTTGTTCCATTATATCTAAAAATAATTGTTGTAAAATATAATCACTAAAAACTAATATTTATAGGTAGCTCAAGCAAGCATAAGTTTCATAATTTGGGGTCATTTTGCTGTTTTCATTTCCTTTTACTTGAAAAAATATATCTAATCCCAGTAGTAATAAAATTATTTTAATAGATTAAAAAGTCACTTATGGACACTATCAAATCCATAAAAGCATTTGTAAACGTAATTATTAAGTTAATTATCCAAAAATAATTCATTGATATAAAGATAATAAATGTCTGGAATTATTTGAAGACTGGTTAAAAATGAAGAAAGGAAGGAAACACAAAAGCATGCATTTTCTTCAAAATTAGATAACTTATTCCATATTGCTCATGCCAATGCATTAAACATAATCAAAATAGCTGAAGATAGAAATTTCTTGTTAGCACAGCGAGAAGATGGAAGATGAGCATCAATGATTGGTACTGACATAAATAAATCTTTCGCGGAAGGAATTGATTGCTTATAAAAAGAAGAATCTTCTGAAGAAAAGATTAGAAAAAATGAAATGTTCACAGGAGAAAGAAACAAAAATAGCAGTACTTGAATCTTCTACAGATAGCTCAAATGAAGAAGACATAAATGAATGAAAATGAACATTGCAATCAGGAAATAAAACTGTTAGAGGATATGCAGCATGAGATCCTGGTCCATCCAAAGCTAAGAGAGGGGAGGGCGTATGGATAATTTAACTCCAGATTTAGCAACAGCTCTAGACAGGACAGGCAGTATTTGTAGTTGTCGAAACTTCAGAGTTTAGGATATGTATTAAAGAAGTCAGTCTCGTTGAAAAAGAATTGCTCATATAATTAAACAATCACAAAAATTAAAAGAACAGCTACAAAGAAATGTTCCCCTCATTGTCCATATAATTGGGAAAGAGAAATTAGATAAACTACTCATTATAATTTCCAAAAAAGGATACTCTCAGTTACTAAACTACTTTCAGCAACAGGCAAAGCACAAGACTTGCCATTTATAAAGTTCTGAATGAATGGGATATTGCAGATAAAGTGAATGAGTATTGATACTGGAAATGATAAAGGTGCTTGTGTCCTTTTAGAAGAAAAGCTTGGGAAGAAACTTTTTTTTGCCTGCCGTCAACATATGATGGAAATTATTAGAAAAGTATTTCATAATTCTTTGTCATCAAGTCCAGAAGTACCTTTATTCAAACATTTCCAAGGGTACTGGGGATTTCTAGACAAAGACACATT
This sequence comes from Maratus michaelseni, assembly GCA_963931845.1. Taxonomy (NCBI): domain Eukaryota; kingdom Metazoa; phylum Arthropoda; class Arachnida; order Araneae; family Salticidae; genus Maratus; species Maratus michaelseni. The sequence continues at coordinate 480,162,886 of OZ007587.1, forward strand.
TGAAACAGGTTTGAAAGATACTACAGTACAAAGTCCAAAATCCGGAATCCTCCGGACTTCAGCGATTCCGGATTTCGGATCTTTCCGAATTTTGGATCATTTGCAGTTTGCCCCCCCCCCCCCCCCCCACCCCCGTTATTTATTTATGACGAACGCATTTCAATACTGAAAAATATTATACTGAAGCAAATTAAATAATTTAAAAAATGAATATATTTTTTAAAAAGGTAAAAAAATAATAATCTACATTATTTTACTGAAATAAGATAAGAATAAAACAAATATTTCAATAGAGGAATATTATTATTATTATTTTTTTTAATTATCACAATTTCAGGAAATTTTACTTACAAAACGTAATTTTTCTGTTAGGTAATTGAATATGTCCGTTATTTTACGCTGCTTTATCAATTATAAATCATTTGCAGTTATTAAAAAACTAATCCCCCCCACACACACACACCGATTTATTTACGTCAGGAAGGCATTTGCAATGCTGTATAAAGATACACACTAATACGATATTCCAATAAAATAATATATTTTTTAAAAGGTTTAAAAAAACGTTATTATTTGTTTTTATGCTCCCTATTGTTCCCATTTGATGTTCTCAAAGGGTGCTGCTCACTGCCCTTTTTGTTTTAAGTGCCGATGCGCCCTGCTGGTTTTAGACGTGAAAAATGTGTCCTGCTCCTTTTCCATGTTATCTTCTTTACGTCGTCTATTTTTTTTCCCTTTAAAAATATTTTTCCTTTATTTTTTTCGTGCAAAAATAGAAGAAAACAGAAGCTTTGACTCATATGTCATCATTCCTAATCCGCTTAACAAGCCTAGCCTAATAATAAAAAAAAATCTGTGCATGGTTTCTTTCTGCATAACGAAACATAGTATCTACTGAAAGCTAACGATCTCATTCCGATAACTTTCGACTTCGGAAGTTACGGACTAAAATAAACAAAACAAACAACCAGATAATTCAATCCTTTCTTTTTCTTTTCAGTTACTCTAGTGGCCTTTTTTGTGTGATGCTCCGATTTTGGAATAAATTATCATATTTTGATAAAATTTGGAAAACAGCCTCATTTGCTATTATTGCAACTTGCTGTAAATTTGAACATAATTCGTCAAATAACGACGGAGATATTTTTTATTTATTTATTTTTTATGGTAAGGAAAACATTTTTTTCATTCTTTTCTTTTAATTACTTTTTTCTGTTTTCCTGCAGCTAAATACAACTATGAATGCGGCGCGTCCTATGGAATATTGGGAAGTCGCCAATAAAGATTATCAGACATCTATATCACGGCTTCAATTTATTTAATAAATTGATGCAATTTTCGGAGATTGGTGGGGAGGGGAGGGCGTTGAGTAAGGAATGATCGAATAAAAGCGTAAAGATATCAAATTGGAAAATATATGGATACAAATATAACAGAAGCGGGAAAAACGATTCAGTCCAAGGCATATATAAATAAATATTTAAAAAAAAAAAAAGCTAGTTTCCAAAATGTCCGGATTTTGGAGAATTCCGAATTTCGGATGTCCGGATTTGAGACTTTGTACTGTATTAGAGTTCTTGTACAAAATGTAAAAGATGAAATTTTGGAGTTTGCTACTAGAAAAGAATCAGGATCAATACCATCAGCACCTGATCAAGAGATGATTATCAAGAATTTGCAGAACTTGTTAATATTTTCCTTGAAGGAATACCTGTCAGGGGAATTTGTTTCGTGCTTCCCAGGGCAATGCATCGTGCTCCTTGGATGTCTAAGATGTTATATTCTTTGAAGATATTCATTTTTAAGTCCCAATTCATGCTTACCAAAAATGAAGAAAGACGTAACAATCTGTAATGTTTGTTAGATCTTTCTGGACTGTCCCTTTTTGATAGCCATGTACTTGTATTAGAATCCTGAGAAGAAGATAACTGTTGCCCTTAAGCATTTTCATGAAAAGAAGTTTGAAGATTTTTTTACCAAAGAATCTTTCAAGCTGTTCAAAGAATTGAATTTAGCCCAAGGATTCTTTCAAGTTGACACTGGACATTGGAACTAGTGATGCAACGAATAATGATTTGGCCGAATAACCGAATACTGATTATTCGGCCAAGTTATAGCCGAATAATGAACTCATTTTTGTCTAAAAACAAAATATAGCATGCACTATATGCACAATTCTTGTATATTTCACAATTAAAATGTATTATTTTCTTTTAAAAAAATATTTATATGCAAATTTTTAATTTTTTAAAGCATTATTTTATTCTGAAAAAATATTCTGCTATGTTCGGCCTAAAAATTGCCTCAGTAATATAATTCCCCCCCCCCCCCCCCCCCCAAAAAAAAAAAAAAATTCTTAGCAAAAGTTCCTCATTGGGTACTGTCTAGTTACATTTTAATAGATATTATGTATGTATGTTGTTACATTTTAAAATAATTACAAAATTTTAAAGATACTAGAAAACATAATTTCAACTTTCTGATGAAAGAAAATAAAAAATAAGAAATCTTACTATCTTAAGAAAAAAATCACTGATAGAAAGGAATATCCTGTAAAATGGTGAAAAGAAATCAGTGTAGACTTTATAAAGCTCACAATTATCAAAAAAGCCATGTATTTATTTATTTTTGCTATGTCAGTAGACAGCACTATTAAGAAGTGCATAATTAATGTTTTCAGATTCAGAGGAAGGAAATATCTGTAAGGAAAAGCAAAATAGATATAAATATCAAAATAATGAATATGCAGTATCTTAGGTACTGTAATGTTACATTTTAATAGATATGTATGTTTTTGATGTTACATTTTAAAAGTACTAGACAACATAAATTTCAAGTTTCAGATGAAAAAAAAATATAAATTAAATAATGAAAACCAAATGAAATGCACATAAATGGCAAGAAAAAAAATTGAGGTAAAAATTTTTTTACACATTTTAATAATTCGCCATTAGCATGTTCAAGATTAACTTATATACAAATTAATGAGTTGAAAATTCCTAAGAAGAAATTAGTTCAAAGTGTGGCCACACTGGAATAGTTTGGATAGAGAGATTACTGGAACAAAAAAAATTCACTTTCTCTACATACAACTAAATTTGTAGAAATAAATAATCTCACAAGAAACCGGTGGACTGTTTTAGAAAAAATGCTCAATCTATTAAAACCATTTGAAGTAATAACAAAACAAATTGCCTCATCAAGATCATTAATTTCTGAAGTCATCCCTATCCCGACAGTTATTAACATTAAAATTATATTTATCTAAATCTGGAGATTTCTTTTGCTGTAGGCACCATGAAAGACACCGTTCTACAAAATTTGGAGAAGCATTTTGGATCGATTCAAGACAAGGAACACTATTTCATTGCAACTGTTTTGGACCCCAGGTTTAAAGTGTTATTTTTCAACAAAGATGAAGCAAAGGATGTAGATGTAAAGTTCAAATTAATTGCTATAGTAAGACTAAGAAAGGCTAATATAAAACCAGTAACAGAATCTGAACAAAATATTTCCAACATAACCATTCCAGTTTCTCAAACTCGAATTTCAAATTCTTTGTGGGCATGCTTTAATGAAATTGCAAGTCAGTTACAGAGTGAAGCTGCTATAGAAAATTCCCCTCAATGTGAAGAAGTAAAATAAATTAGTAATTTTCTTTCCCAGTCACTTCTAGAAAGACAAGTGTCCTTTGGAGTGGTGGGCGAAAAATTCAGAAAACTTTCCAAACCTTTCATAATTAGCCAAAAAATACCTTTCTTCACCAGGAAGTACCATATATAGTGAGCGATTATTTTCAGAAGCAGGTATCATTTATGAAAAAAAAAAAGAAATAGACTATAACCTGAAAATGCTGAATTATTATTTCTACATTGTAATCTACATTTATTAAAAACAATTTAACTTTGTTTTTTAAGGTAAATATAAATTTAGACATTACAATGATGTTCTTGAAAATATTATGTAAAACATACATATATAATAATTAAAAGAACTTAGTATATTTACATTTCTTTCATTATTTAATATTAGTAACACACATTTAAAAAATCACTTAAATTATATTAAACTTTTAAGTGTATTTTACTCCCCCCTCCCAAAAAAAACCCCCCTAAGTATTGCAGCATATACGACTTAAATATCTATGTTATACATGCAATAATCTATATCAAATCTATCGTACATATTTATGTTCTTTACGCGTATAATTCAAATATCATTGAAAGGAATATTTTTTTTTAATGTAACAAGGGATAAATATTAAACTTCCCATTATGCTTTAAAAATTTAGAATTTGCTTGCATGGCTCTATTAGGACAATTTTGAATAGATTAAATTTAACAGATTACCTTAGCTTATTACAGATACTATTTATACTTATTGATATAGCATAAAAGTTTTAACATGATATTACCCTCTTATACAAAAATGGGTAGGTAAAACCCATTCAGGGTATGAAAGTTAAGGTGGGGGGGGGGGGAGTGTTAGTTAATTTCAAATAAAATTTTTATTATACATGATGAATATAAAGTGTCAAATTAAAAAGTTTTTCTGTGCAAATATAAAAACATTTCTTACACATTTCATCCATCAAATTTTTCCACACATTTACATTACATTTCATTGCATCTCTAATTGGAACACTAATTCTGATTATAGGATTGCATTAGAAATGGTGCAATCTGTTAAAGTGGTAAACGATCATGCTGAGAGAGGTGTTGCTTTGACCAACTAGAATCCTTGCACGAAATGAACCTCAGTTTCAGCTATTGGTGAATGTTGTGGAGGAACACTAGAAAACTTATCCTTACTGCAGAAAAATGGACTTAACAAATTTATCTAATTACTAATACTTTCATACTTTAAACTTTTTATATGCTTAATACTGTGTTTTTATGTTATATAAAATATGAAAATAATATCGTAATAAAAATTATAATTTTGACTTACTTTTCTCTTGTCAATAACACAATGTTTTTAAGTGTAATCGCCAAACTTCAGTAATATTGAGCTACCTTTAAATATATTTATTTTTCATTCAAACTTTTCCTACTTTGATTTTTACTGTATTGGAACAAATTTTGAGGGTGAGACAGAAGAAAATTTAAAAAAAGTTAAAATCGATCCTATAAGGACCACCCTATTGAGTATACTATGAGATTTTTTGTAGAATATAAATAAAACCATATACAGGGCCCTGCAAAGAACTGGATACATGGCCACTTGTGTATGATAATTTTTGGAAGTGTGATTTCAGCATGTTTCTGCTTGAATAAAAATTGAGCTTAATAGGTGGCGTGTTAAGGTAATATATAGGGCCGTACGAAAAAATTGAAATATGTTTCCATCTATTGGTAGAAAGTGCTGAAGGTGAATTTTCAACTGTGTTTCAAAATACTATGCCGTATCTAAAAATCTGTAGATGCACAAAAGAATTGCTTTCATAATTCATATCCTTGTTAAAAATTGAAAGGGAAAATAAATGTTTATTTATTATCTAGGAACTAGTGTGGAATTAGAAGCCCTGGAGTTGGATTCGAGTGTTTTAGAAGTTTCTAGAAGGAATTACTGTATAAACAGCTTGAGACCACACACTTTGGATTTCTTCTGTAAGCTTCCATTTCTTAAATCTATTATCGATTGTTTTATAATCTCCTCTTTTCATGAGGAGAAGAATAGTGTTGGCTTCATCCCAATTTTTATACCGTGTCTGTGTTCCAACTAGGGTGTCAACGTTTTTAGTCAGATCATTTAAATCATAAATTTTCTAAATGACATAAAAAGTTGATAACATAATTTGGAAAGTTTCTATAGAGGTATTTTTAAACCTTATGAATAAGCAAACAAAAAAAGCTTTCAATAATTGTTTACAACCTCAGGCTTGTAAAAAATTAATTACAGTAAGTTTGCAAAAAGCAAATCTTTATCTGGCATTTAAATCCAGTATAATTTCAAATTGTTCATTCTTTTATATAAAATAAGCATAGCAAGTGTAATAAATTTCTTCTAGTAAAAGAATAAATATTTCCTCATTCTACTTTTGCAATAATTGCAAATTGGAGCTAAAGAGGAATGAATGAATGACATTTTCTCAAAACTGCTGTTGTATCGGAATAAAAGAACTGAAATGTCAAGAGTCCATTCGGTGAAAGTCGAATAAATGTTTCTTTAACTTTTGATCTCATATACACCAAATAAAGAAATCTGACTTTTTTTTCTTTCTTCTAATTTGAAACACTGAGTGAGCTGCTATTTAATATTTTGAGAATTTCAGATATAATTGACTATTTTTATATTTACTCTGTGTAATTGATTTTCATAATTTGTGTCATTAGCTTTGTCTAAGTTTCGATTTAGACGATTAACAGTAGTTTTTCTAAGTACAAATGCAAAATGAGCTGCAAATGATATTTGTTTTGTTATTTGTGCTATTGAACTATTGAAATTACTATTTATTTGCACCAAATAGTGATTTTGGCCGAATATCAAATACCAAATATTCGGCCCCACAGGTAAACCGAATACTGAATATTCAGCAAGCCGAATAGTAACAGTGAGGCCGAATACCGAATATGCGGCCAACTGAATAGTACCTATTTGACCGAATACCGAGTATTCGGCTGGCTGAGTATTTTTATATTTCAGAGTTTAAAAGGTATTAAAAGTTATATTATAAAGCAATTTTACATAATATTTAACACAGATACAACTATTTTAGGAACTAGACCTTTTTACAAGAAACCTTTACACCCGATTTCAAAAGTAATGGTGGCAAATTGATGGTGACACTCCCTACACCAACATAGGCTATATTAGGTAGCTTTCAATACAAAAAAGTATAAAGCTACGTTCGGCAGAAAGCAATTCCGGAAAATTTCGATATAGTTTCACCGATCATGACCCCCAGACCCCAAAACCACCCTCCGTTCAAATGTTGATTTATATATATATATATCTGATCTATGTCATACGATAACGCCCGTATTTATGAATCGATTTTGATGAAACTAATTGTGTGTATTAAGGTCACTAATGTCTCGACCGAGTTCGTTGGCTAGCTTGGTCTGCCATCTTTTTTCAAGATGGCGGCCGCTGAAAGATTTAAAACTAAAATACACAAAAAAGTTAAAAATTCAAATTTATTTTATACTTACGTGTTAGGCTTTGATACCAGGATTCCGCAGCATTTTTTATTTTACCTCTATCTTAAAAAATGGCTGAGATAGAGCAGTTTGAAATTCTAGGGTGGCTGACATTTTGAAACAAGACAGCACATTACAAAAAACCAACGATTAATTTATGAGTTTTAGTGAATGCGATTTCTCGCAAAATATTTTCTTTCATTGTTGTAATCATTTTCCCAATCATACGCATAAAACTATATATTCATATCCGTTAGCGCCAAATTCTCGCCAAACTTGCCGACAATTGGCGAAATATTAACAAATTTGGCGACCAAAATAAGTCTTTATAAATGAAGCCAATTTGGCTATAGCTCAATAATTTGGCGAATTTCTTATTCAAATTCAGTATTAACGAATCTTTTGTAAACGGTTTCTTTGCATTTTAGCTTGCTGTTTTTGAGTAACATTAGCTAAAATTTTAAAACGAAGATATAGGAAAGCTACCTTTTCCTCCCGGTACAGGCCGGAAGGACTTTTTTATGTCGGTGCCACTAATCCTAGGGGAGGGGGTGCAGGAGCGAAAAACGTTCTAAAATTGCAATTTTTTTTATACTGAAGAGCTAGAAATTTGAAATTTGGCATTGTAGTTACTTATAAGATACTCTAAGAACAAATTTTAAAAGGGTGAAATAAGCGAAAAGCGTTCTAAAAACATTCTAAATTACAATTTCTATGGAATCTCTGGAACTACAGAACCGATTTCAAAAGTAATGGTGGCAAATTGATAGTGACAATCCCTGCTCCAACATAGACTATATTTTATGTCGGTGCCACTAATCCCAGGGGGATGCAGGAACGGAAAACCTTCTAAAATTGCAATTTTTGTTATACTGAAAGAGCTAGAAGTTTGAAATTTGGCATTGTAATTACTTATAAGATGTAAATGCTCTCTAAGAATAATAAAACAAAAAAATCGAAATTTAAAAGGGTGAAATGAGCGAAAAGCGTTCTAAAATCATTCTAAATTACAATTTCTATGGAATCTCTGGAACTACCGAATCGATTTCAAAAGTGATGGTGGCAAATGGATGGTGACAATCCCTGCTCCAACAGCCTCTTTAATAAAAAGCTATGCGTTGCTGGCGACTGGGTTTTTCAGTAATTGTTGCCACAGATTAACCTCAGAAAATGAAACATTTGAAGTTAGTGAAAAAAATAATAGCTCGAAAAGTATTTGTCAGAAAATTGTTAGACAAACTGTGTTTGAAAGGTAAAAAATTGTATTTTTCTTGATATATATTTCAATTCTAATGAATATGCCGTTTTTCAAATATAGAATTTAAAAAATGACCCAATTTCACAATGGAGTAACATAGCGAAACCTTCATGCGTAAAAAGATAATGATAAGGGCGAGGTGTCCTGACGTGTATATTGGCACGAGTCACAAATTATAGTAGCCTTATTATTCTGTTAAAATATAAGATGAGTTATGAAATGTCAATATTTTGTTGGATTAAAAGTTCGTTAAGAGAAATTGACCAGCGTAGCGGGCATAGCTTGCTAGTTAAAAATATATATACTTTTTTTTCCTTATATATCGTTACTAAGCATACTACTAATATATTTCTTCATGAAATGATGCCCCCTTTTCTTTCTAGAATGAATACTCAATTAATAATTTATCATTTTAGTAACTAAAGCATAAAAATGTAGGGGAACCTGGGGAGCGTTGACCACGTTTTCAGAAAAACATTTTTATAAATTTTATTTTGACTATAAAAACAAAATATAGTAAGTAGCACATATTGAAGAAAATTTTCTTGTCAACAAATATATATTTGTGATAATGTAAATAATGTGTTTTTTCATTTCTAAATTTATTATTTTTTAAAACACAGACAAGTGGGTCAAGCCTCCCTTTAAGGGAGGCTTGACCCATAGTATGGGAGGCTTGACCCAGTCAATAATGTATCATTTTAAAATGAGAAATAGTGAATATATTTTTTATTATTTAGGTAAACATTAAGTATAAAATTTTTTGCATGATAATTGAACATTCTGAAATCCTTTTAAGATAATAAATTCTACAATTATTAACACTTAGAATATTTTGCTATAATAAAAATAATAATAAAGAACATTTTCTATACAATCAAGTAAATAGGCTTACCTTTTACTTATGTTAAGCAAATTTATTGTACACACATTAAAATTTACAACATGTGAGAACCTTACTTTAATTTATCTTAATGGCATAAATTGGGAAAAATCAAAATCAAATTTCCCTTTCATAACTACTCTTTCAGTGCCACCAGATGACACAGGGGATGGCAGTTTAGTCATATCTGTTAAATACACAACAGATGTATCTTTATTTTCGGGATAAATAAAAGTATACGATTGTTGACATCGTCGTAAGAAGGTGACTTCATACTCATCAATTTCTAATTGACGTGTCACCTGCCCAACAAAGTAACATATTTCTTTGTTGTAAATTTCACTACAGCAAAGTCGCCAATATTAAATTGATTACTCTCCTTTTCAAATTCTTCTATCTCTTCATCAGTGCAGCTAGGTTTGTGATATGCCGGCCACAGCAACATCAAGATGACAACCCCGACAACCAGGGCTGTAGCTAGAAGTAAACAATAGGGGGTGCTCATACTATTTCTCTCTCTCTCTGACACATGCACGCACAAACACAGATATATAGGATCAAAGTATTATATAGAAAGGTAAATTAGTGCATATTCACATTGTATGCACTATGTTTCGTATTAAACTGTTTATAATAACTTTATTTGATGCTACGAAAAGTAAAGTCTGCAGATAGGGATGTAATAAGGGATATATGGTGGATACGCTGTATACCTTCTGGATTATTTTAAGGAATACCGTATACCTTCTTCTCAAAACTGTACCATATACTCTTTAGGGTATACCCTCTGCCTACAGTGTATGCCCTCTGGTTTTTTTACTACTACATCAGTGGTTGCAGAATGAAAATTTTCAGCGTATAATTATACTAGTGAAATAATAAGTGATGATGTCAATAAGTAATAAAATGCTGACAGTTCACCTATTTCAAAAGAGTTGCAACCTTTAATTTTTTTCTGAATATTCGCTGCCCTTAAAGATTCTAAAGTTATGTTTTAATATGATAAAAAACATTAGAAAAATCAAGGATGTATTTTGTATTTTAAAATTATTTTTGTGTCTAGTCAAATGCTAAAACCACTTGTATTTAAGTGGCTATAACTCATTAGAATAACTTTGTTTTATCCTAATAATGAAAAATGCTGCAAAATGAAAAGTTTCAGTATATAACTATTCAAAAGTCAATTTCTGCATCAGCAAAAGGTTGTTAATTCTGAGTATGTGCAGATAGGATGCGCGAATATTGAAGCACTTATTCACAGTTTTTAAACAAATACTCCAATTTAGTATTTATGCAGAACTGTAAAAAGCCCCCAAAACTAAGTTCAATTTTTGAACAGAGTTTCATTTGGATTTTGAAACAATTTCATTTGGTGGCCTTGGCAACTTTCCTAGGGGGGGGAGGGGGGCTCAAAAAATTTCAGGGGGTGCTGAGCCCCCCCCTGGCACCCCTCTACCGACAACCCTCAGTCTTGAACATCAACAGGGGTAGAATTTAGTACAGAACAGCATTTCTGTTCACAATCATTTATCTGCAGGGCTGTCCCACTACAGAACCAAATTAACTGTCACAGATGCCAATACAATTTTGAATATGTGATTATCATAACAACGAATCTTTATTGCTTGTTATTCATAGCTGTCATCTAATTCTTAATAAATACAAGAATTATTTTATTTTGTGAGTGTTATTCATTTGTCTTGTCATCGACGGAGAAGGACTTTACTTCGACGGACTATCGACGGACTTTAATTATTTCTTATTTTTATAGTCATCTCAGAATTGTTATAAATCACTCCATCAATGTTCAATTTATAAATTCCAAATTCCACACGATATTTTTTATTTGAAAAGTGTTTTTTTTTTTCAGTTTACCTTTATATTTTTTCATACTTGTATAATTTATATCCGAGTAAATACTGCTGTAATGGTGCTTTATTTAAAAATTAATACAGTGTGTATATATATAATATGTATTGTACTTTCTTACAAAATTTTACTTAAGCAAATTACACATTCGACTTACGTAAAATTCGAGTTACGTAAATGAGTCTATGATGTATGATGTCTGTGTAACGCATTAATTACGTAAGTCTGTAGGGGGGATGCCTGTACTACAAAATTTAGTTTTTAGAAATAGTGGTATGAATAAAATATAAAATAGGTAGTATTTCTTACGAAATTTACCTAAAATAGTCTCCACATGGGGAAACGAATTATGCAAAAATTAGCTCCAGAAATTACCGACAGATGGTGCTGTACAACTGAAAAGGCCCATTTTATTTGAACACTCCAAACATTCATGTGTCAAGGACCTTCTAGACGCAGCTCAATAGGCTCCCTTCCAGGGGTGCCATTTCGGGGGGGGGGGGGCTGGGGGGGGCAACCGCCCCCCCCAAGGAATTTGAAATTTCAGAAAATTTATCAGTTATCACAGGTACAAAAAAAAAAAAAAATCAAAATATGATCAAAAGCTAAAATAACGTCAGATTTCACAGATTTGATTACAATATAAAAAAACTAGTCTGATCTGATGTGCCAATCCCAAAACTTTCTTCTATCTCATACAGGTTTCACATACACCAAAAACAAATCAGCACCAATTTATATTAAAGTCTAACTGAATCTAAAGTTTTATTAAATTACTAGCTAACCCGCCTGGCGTTGCCCGGGCCCGATACGAATATGACTGAAATTACCGACTGTCGAAATTAAGACGACTGTCGACTGTAAGACTGTCGAAATTAAGTCGAATGAGGCAAACTCCGTCGTAATCGAACTCATAAAACACAAGATCGGAAAGCGCATCCTGGCGGTCGAAAGTGCAACTAAAATATTTAAGGCTATTGATATCAAGTTGAATGAGCCAAACCCCGTCCTAATCGGGCACATAGAACCAGAGATACTCCTATAGTTCCACCTTCCACCGCCAGTGGGCGCAGTCTGTTTTTGAAGAGGCCTTTTCAGAACACTCGACTCAACCAAATTTCCTAGTAGAATTGAAATTTAACCACAGGTAAACATTGCCAAAATAGCGGAAATCGCGAAAGCGGGTTACGTAAACGATCGGTTTCAAAGGGGTTAATGTACACTGGTGAGAAAAATTAAAGGAAAAACCATAAAAAGGTGCTTTATGTGAATTCTATTTTGGGAATTTCAATTGGTTGGTAACTCAATGTTGACGTCATCACGTAGTCCAATGGGATTAGCCTTTGCTACAGAAAAATATGCAATTTTTTGAACCCGTTCTTTCTGCACGTTTGAAAAGGAATACACGTGGGTGATTTGAAGTCTGATTTCAAGGATTTTTCGTGTAAATTTAATAAAATTTTCGTTTGTAGTAGGTGGAATATGTCATCCAGAAGACTTTTCATCGATTGTGAGAAATGGCGTGCGATAGGGAGAAGGGAGAATGAAAGCAGGACAGGCACTGACAGGGGTTTGTAAAGACTTAAAAATTGCCAAAAGTACCATGTCAAGAATCTGGAAACGATTTAAAGACACTGGTAATGTACAGAGACAACTAGGTCAAGGTCGAAAACGTGCCACAACAGATTGTTAGGACCATTATTTGGCAACGATTGCTAAAAGAAACAGGCAACTGACGTCAGTTCAGATTTCAAGGGAGTTCGCTGCAGCAACAGGAACTGGACTATTCAGATTTACTGTGAGTGACAGGCTGTATAAAAGAGGGCTGTATACAAGGAAACCTATGATTTGTATTCCACTAACTGCGGCAGCGAAATGCCCCCGGTTAAAGTGGTGCAGAGATCATCGTCATTGGAGTACCACGGACTGGAGCCGAGTTCTCTGTACCGAAGAGTCCCGATTTTATTTGGAGGGGGGATTTCAGACGTGTTACGATATGGGGGGAGAAAAACACACACAACAAGGCTGCAAACATTCGTGAAAGGTACCGATACGAAGGTCCTGGAATCACGGTATGGGCGGGAAACATTTTGTATGGCCGCACTGACCTACACATTTTTACCAATGCAACTGTGAATGCTGAAATATGCAGAAATGAGGTCCTTGTTCCTCAAGTTAAGTTGTTTTGGGGTTCAATCGGTAATAACTTCGTTTTAATGCACGATAATGCGCGACCTCATCGTGCTTCACTAGTGACTGATTATCTTGAGGGCGAAGGAATCCAGCGAATGGAGTGGTCTGTATATTCTCCGGGTTTAAATCCGATAGAATATGTGTGGAACGCACCAGTACGCCGACTTGCATCTCGGCAACCCCCAACTAGCACTCTCCAGGAGCTTCGGAGTACTATTTATCTTGAATGCACGTTGTTACCGCAAGCACTTCTGGTTAATCTAATCCACAGTATGGAAAATCGCTGTAAAATTTGCATTTCGGTCAGGAGTGACCACCATACCTTATTGATTTTTCCTGTGCTTCTCTAAAATATTGTAATAGTACAATTTCCCTATCTCCTCTTACATCACACAGTCCTATATTTTTATGTAAATTTATTTTTTTTTTTTTTTGAAGAAATTGGCAGTTTGACATTTTGATTATATGTCAGGCATGACAAAATAAAGATCTTGTGCAAGTTTCATGTTCTTATCTGCAAAACTTTTCAAGTTCGGTGAGATTTTATAGTTGTTCCTTTAATTTTTCTCGCCAGTGTAGATATTTTTTAAAACCCAACGGTGCGTTTTGAAGAAAATGAATCTATCTATGATCTGGAGTTTATTGTTTGTCCGTACTCGCATTTCCCGAGTCAATGCCGATTTTTAAATCTGGACCGAAAAACGAAAATCGCTGAGTGAGTTTTGGAAAGGATTTTTTCGGAGGGTTAAAATTAAAATTTTTAAAAACGGATACCAGATTTTAAAAAAACAAAGGGATGTAGATTAGACGCGGTATTTTTAGTTTTTCGTATCTTGTTTATAAACGCCAATTCGGATTTTTAAAGATAGGAGAAATAGTTAAAAAAGCGAAATTGACTTACGGTAAAAAACGTTTTCGAAAGGGTTAACGTGATTTTTTTTTAAACTAAAGGTTTCTGCCTAAACCCGATAGAACGTAGATGTCTTTAGGTGTGATTGCTTTTTGTTTGGTTATTTTAGAAAGCCGATGCCAGATTTTATATATCGCAAAAAATCGGAATTCGCAAAAGAGAGCCCTGCGCACGAGTGTTTTTTTTTTTTTTTTTTTTTTTTTTTTTTTTGAAGGATTAATATTCGTATTTTTCAAAAACAAATACAGATGTCGAAAAAGGAATAAATGTAGATATTGTCTGGTATTTTTAGTGTTTCGTACCTTTCTTTGAATCGCCGATGTGAATTTTTAAAAATTTCCGAAATCGCAAAAATCGCAAAACGGCATACAGAAAATATACTTTTTCGAAGGGTTAATTTTTGTATATTTTAAAATCAAAGGTGGCTTTGAAAAGGGCAAAATCAGCTCTTTAATTTAGTGACCTTCGTTTTTCCGTATCTTTTGTATTCCGGTTTATGCAAGGCTCGGAAAACGGGAGAAAATAAAAAACACGAAATCGATGCTTTTTGATTATTTTTTTTGAAAGGGTTAAATGTAATTTTTTTTTTCAAACCAACCAGATCATCCGAGACGTAAAAGTATGTTCTTTCAGAATATGTAGACAGTTTTTCCGTATTTCTAGCCGGGAGGTGCTGAGTTCAATCCCAATCGCGCCCGTCGGCCTAATCGTTCGGAGTTTTCATGGTTTTCTTCGAGCTGTGGATTTATCCATGCGTAAATACGGGTTAGGTTCCCTTAGAAAGACCCCCACGAAGGGCACTCCCCCCGGGCCTATATCCCAAGTGTAGATAATTGGCCGTCAATAATCAACCCAACTCAACCCAACCGTATTTCTAGCCGGTTGACCATGGCGAATGTAGAAAAACTTAAAAAAAACGGGATGTCTTGTGTTTTCTTTCTTCTATTCCGGAAGATACGGATATTGGTTTCTGAGCTAGCTTCGGAATAATGACTTTTTTATTTGTGATCTTTGATCAGTTTTTAATTAATAACTACTTTAATTTCAAAATTTTAAAATTCTGAGGCTCAAGTACACCAGGAGAGTGTTTGGACTACCTAAATCTAAAATTCCAGGCTTCTAGGTGGGCTAGATTTTGCTAGCCATCGCCAACAGACACACACACAGAGCGAAACTTTATTTTATTAGTATAGATGTGCATTAGTTCTGGAGATATAGCTATCGTGAAAAATGTAGCATAGCAGCGCCACCTGGTCGTTCTGAGTGGACTGTAGAGAGTTGAGATTGTCTTTTTAACTTTTTATTAACATATAACATGACAGTAGACGTTCACACACACAAATTATTAAATCGAACTGCATTTTTTATAAGTAATATCGCCGCGTGAACTGGGCGGTGTTTAGAGTTGCTGCGAGTGCTTTTGTGACTCACAGCTTACCTGAATTGTTTTACAAAATGCTCCTAGGTGGAGCTGTGATACAACACTCACTAGGTGGAGCCAAAACCGTACTTCCGCGACGGAACACCACCTATTGGGCTATTTATACCAAATTGTAATCAACTTCTATTTTTGTCAAGGTCTAACCGAATCTGAAGTTTGGTGAAATTCTGTGCATTAGTTCTTGAGATATAGCTAACGCAAAAATCATGAAAAATGTAGCATAGCATCATCATCTGCTGAGCGATTTACACCAAAAACTTTAACACCACCCATTTATATCAATGTCTAACTGAATGTAAAGTTTTATCAAATTCCGTGCATTAGTTCTTGAGATACAGCGTCCACAAAATATGTGTCACATACAGACACTGAGACACACAGACAGACTCGCAGACAGACATTTTCTAAAAATAGTCCAATTGTGTTCAGGACCTTCTAAAACGTATAAATTCGTCGAAAACCAGAAGTGGCAAATTTTTATGAATCCAATACCTTTTTCTTGTAAAGATAGAAGAAAATAATAAACATTTAATAAACACTTTAAACATTGAAATGTTTTCTAAAGCCTTGCTATTGCAACATTCTATAAGTGAAACATTTATCATTAATGAGTATTTTGGCTAGTTTTAGAAATATATGTGAGAAAAAACACTATGAATTGCTTCTGAGCTGTGTACAGCATGATTAAAAGAAAACTCGTCACCCCCAAGGCTAGTATTTTAGTGATAAATTCTGTCTTTAGCCAAAAATTTAAGGGGAATTTTTTTTTCGGGGGTGGGGGGGGATGGGGGAGGTGTATTCAATTTCCTAATTATATGATTTGTTAATTTAGTTTTATTAGTGTCACATTATATTTACTCCAATCGTTATAATGCTGTTAAATCATATGCTTTATTAATTGATATTGTATATACAGTATGCTCTTAAAAATCTCCACAGCCTGACACTAGAATCCTGTCCGGATTTGGTTGTAACCGACCCGAATCATGACTTTAACCCGACAGACTCCCCCACCCAATGCAGGAGCAAGGGACCTGAGACCAAGGGTTTTGCAGATTTCTGAATTGTATGAAATTTAGATCATAGTCTGAAGAGGAAGGCAGAAAATGATTGCGGAAAATTTTTACTGAAAGAAAATCATTAATGAAAATTTTCTTATACCTATAGATTCAAATTTCGTAACTTCTTGATGGTGTTCGTGTGCTGATTATCTCGTGACCGATTGAATTTCACGACTTTTTTTCGTGATTGTTTCATTTTTTTGTGATAATTCTCCAAAATTCGCTATTTTCTGTGAATCATTGACGGAATTGATTTTTTCGACCATTTGTCTAAATTTGCGACATTTTTTTCAACCGATGACGAAATTCGCTGTTTGTTTTCGCCATCTTTTGACGAAATTCGCAACTCTTTTCTGCGATCGTTTGTTGAAATTCGGGAGTCTTTTTCCGCAACCGACTAATAACAAAAATTGCTATTTTTTTGCACAACCTTTGACGAAATTCCGATCGTTGACGAATTTTTTTCCACCATTTGTCGAAATTCCGGACATTTTTTTTTTGGCAACTGATCGACTAAATTCGCTATTTGTTTTCGCAATATTTTGACGCAATTCGCGACTCTTTTCTACGATCGTTTGTTGAAATTCGGAAGTCATTTTCTGCAACCGACTGACAAAAGTATTTTTTTTTTTGCGTGATTGTTTGAATAAATTCATGATTTTTTTTTGTTCAATCTTTTGACGAATTTCGCGATATTTTTCCGCAATAGTTATACTAAATTCGCGATTCTTTTCCGAGACGGATTGACGAAAATCTCTATTTGTTTCAGTGATCTTTGGCGAAATTCGCAATATTTTTTAACGGTCGTTTGAAAAAATTAACGATTTTTTCCACGACCAATTTTTCCAAATTAACTATTTTTTTCTAATTCCAGTTCGTAAAATTCGCAATGTTTACCGCGATCGATTGACGAATTGCTTTTGCGTAAAAAAGAAGAAGAAAAATTCGCGAACTACCACTAAAATTAAATATATATTCGCTGAAGAATCGCATGTTTGTGAAAGAAGTTAAGATAAGAAGACAAAATCTCACATTGCATTTTTTATTGTGGGGGGGGGGGGGGGGCTATTTCTATTTTGTGCACGATTTGGGCAATCCTGCACGATATTTCAGTCCCTGTCTCTAAAAAAAAGACTTTGCCTCCCCCCCTCCCCCAAGAAACTCATGAAATGTCGCCCTGCAGTAAAACCTGCAAAGATGAGTTGAAAAGGACTGTAAAAAAGTTCCATTTTAGACAGGTCTCCATCTTAGCAAGTATAATTGTATGACTTTTTTTCGTCGAAACTTGATTTTTTTTTTCCCGTTTGAGAAAGAATTGTGTTATAGACAGGTTTCGCTTAGACACGTTTCACTGTAATACACCTATGTTCCTCAGAAGTGCTTTATAGAAAAGAGGTTTTAACAGTCTTAAAGACTATCTGAAAAAAAAAAAAACAGTACCTGTCTATAACTGAAAACATGTATAATATTTTTAAATTATACTTGCTAAGACGAAAACCTGTCTAAAACGGAATTATTCAGAGATTCCGTATTAGAAGTATTGTTTGTCTCTGTATATATGATTCAGTAAACGTTTCTCGTTCGGAGAGGTTACGGGGGGGGGGGGGGAGGGGGTGCAGCCCCCCGAACTCCACCCTTGGCTATGCCACCACCTTAAAAAAAAACTTTGCCCCCCCCAAGAAAGTTCCGAAATGGCGCCCCTGCTCCCTTCTTGTTTAACTGGTTGACTGAGATGCTTCTCAAATCTGCAAAGGTCACCAGACATCCTCAATACACAAGATTTTTTTAAAGAGCCCATGGATCATCTGATTACTCTGCCATTAGTGAAAGGTGTCCTGAAGAAACTGCTGTCCAGTTCCATCTTGCGTAATTGAGTCTATTGCACAACAAAAGTTTGGAGCATCCTTTTGTACATGCTGGCTGTCAAAAGACCTCTTTTGAAAAAGAAAGAAAGGTTCAGGAATGAATCCACTCCAGACTGTGTGAGTGGACTCATTGCTCCACCTCCTTCACTCTAGCAAGAAACGTCAATGCAAACGCTTCCCCTTGTCGATGGCCAGCAACTGATTTTGTCCACATTCCACACTACAGGGAACAAGTGTACATGTACTACAAAATCATCCACTGACTGTTGAACAATAGCGGTGACAACATCTGAACAATCCGATGTCAATCCGTCAAATCTCGAAGTGAGCGATTGTGGAAGAAATGGTCCTTTGCGCAAATTGTTATGTCGAGACGGAGTGCAGCTACATCATTTCCTTTGATTTCACTAGGGGGCTCTGCCCCCTACGAGCTACACTCGCCAAACCACGTTCTGACACTGCCTGATATAAAAACACTGATTTGATCAACTCTAAAACAATTACGGAAGATTGTATTATAATTAAACGACCAGTGGCGATCTGCTGTTACTGGGTTTCCATTCATTTTCCTTTGACTGAGGGATTTTAAGGTCGAATCAACTGCTGTCAAAACAGCTAACAACTGTTTTCCTGATTGATTAAATAAGATCAATTAAAGATTTAAAAATAAACTTGTGTGAAATGGTTAAGTAAACGTTGCTGCATCACAGAATTTTCTAACGATGCTATAGAAAATTGGTGGAGCTTCTCCATTATCCCGTCAACTACTTTCTATAAAAAGAAGAGAACTGTCAGCAAAATATATCATTTAATGCCAAACATGAATGATCGCATCACATTCAGTTGACATCAGATGCATTACACATATTAGTTATTTCATCGAGGGATTTGTAATTTGACGTTTATTTGTCTTTTGATACTTCTCCATTACCCCGTCGATCAATTTTCATTTTTTTTTTTTTTAACTATCGCTAAACTGTAACGCCAAATAAACAAATAGGAAAATTTTGCCATTGGAATTTCAAAAAATAAAAATAAAATAAATAATTAAGTAAATAAATAAACAAATAAATAAAATGCAAGAAATTTGGAAAATACGCACTAACCTAAGTGTGAACTTATCAGTAAGTTTAAACAATAAAATTTACAATATATTAATGAAAACAGAAAAAAAAATAATCTTGGATATTTATTTACATTATTTTTTTTAATTATCTCTCTCGGCTGGTGAATAAATGTTTGTGACATTAGTTGAAACTGATTTATTGTATGTAACTGTTCATCGCAACATTTTTCAATGCATTTTCTTTTTTAACCCTTTCGCGACGGCATCCCTTACAGAAATTTTATTTGGTTGGTACCACTTTTTTTAAACAGCTCCCTGTACTTGTAAAATACTAACAAATACTCTAATAAAAAAGACAAATATTACAATTATTTATTAGTGGTGCCACAAACATATTCCACATACAACTTTTGACGATGCATATATGCATCACCCGTCCCGAAAGGGTTAATATCATGGCACTGCCGTTTAAGGATGCAATTGTTATTTTAATTAATGAAATAATTAATAAATCAGTAAAACATAATGAAAAAAAATATGTATATCTCGAATTAAAAACCACTTGATGCCATAACAAACATATGTATTGCCTCTGACGTCAAGAAGTGAATGTGATGCCATTATCATGCATTTTTGGTGTTAAATCCTATAGTTTGGCGATAATTTTTTGTTATGAAAAGTATTCAACAGGATAAAGAAGTACCATATTGTTAATGATATTTTAAAAATTTATTAGTTATTTCGGTATTTTAAAGGTAATTATTAAATGTAAAAATATAGTTTTTAATTGAGAGGAAATATTATTTATGCTTTTTAAAATTTGCAATAATAGGTAAAAAATTTGTCGAAATAAATTAATCTCTCGTGTAAATATAATTTTTAATTAAAATTGTCTGGAAATATTGTTATTTGAGCATTTTAAATATGACTTAAGTCTCCCTACTTAATGCTTTGAAAACACCTAACAATTTAATTAATTTCTCTTTTTAATATTCATGCGCCAGTATATTTTTTATTACGTAATTTTATACATTTACTGCTTTTAACACATGATCATTTAATTATTATTTTAAAGTTTTATTTCTGTTTTTAATAGTCCCGTGTCAATACATTTCTTAATTGAAAACGAATATTATTATATGTGCTATTTTACAAATTGGCAACAATTCAAATAATGGATTTTATGAAATATGAAATAAATCTTCATCAAAATAATGAAAATTTTGAATAAAAAATTGAAATATAAACTCAAAAATGACTCAAATTAAAAAAATAATTGCAGTCTGCACACCGGAAGCTTGTTAACTATATCCTTATAAATTATGGTTAAATTCCTGTGCATAGTTTTTGGTCCTATAAAACTTTTTTAAAGAAACTATTTTGACCCACTTTAATATTAAATATCTCTTTAAATAATTCTTAGATTTAAAAATTGTCTGCTTCAGCGTGTTTATCGAACATGTCTTTTTAAAACTATCAATTTTCATATTTTTATATGTAATAGTTTTCTGGATATTAGTCCAGGAAGACTTCAAGGCACTTGTTGGTGTTTGTATCTTATGATTGTTAATAGTCATAATTACTTGTACTTACATAGTTCTTGAAGATTTTGGGTGTCAATTACAAAAACATTGAACATTTACATCTTCAACATGAATTCAAGTCTCGTAGTATGAGTTTATACATTTGTATATGTATATTTCTTACATGAGATATTATTCATTTTCTGGAACAGATGTGGATGTTTCGTCGTTGAAAAGTTAATATAATTTTTAAAATAGGATAAAATCACTCGTACAATGAGATGATAAATCTAAAGAAATTAGAATAGTAAAACAATCCTGAAATATTACAATTACTGGAAATTAAGAACATAAAATCTAGCTCTAAAAATACTTTATAGTCACGTTTGCTATGTATAGAGGGTTTGCTATAGCAGTGGGCATGATTATGAATGATTACCCAATAGGTTTAAAAGTTTCCAAATATGCCTATTTTGGGGAGATTTTAGTATGTTATTGCGATCGAGTTAAATCAGGATGTACTTAGGTAAAATAAATATTATAGAACCAAATATTATATGACCATCAAAACTGTGTCTTTTTAAACAAAAATTCTAATAACGCTAGATTTCTAAAATAGATATAAAGGAAAATAGTAGATTCAGTTTACATTTTATAAGTTGCTTTTGTACATGAGATATTATTCAATTTATCCATCCGATGCAGGTGTTTCATGATTGGCAGGTAAGTAAATATTGCTATTTGGGTATTAGGATAACATGAAATTGTTGCTTATCCTAATAAAACCACTGTGTAGAACGAAATCTGTTGGTGTTGAACTGTTCCCATCAACTGGAGCACTTACCTGTGGAGAAAGCACTGGGGGTACTGGTATGTACACCCTGTGGAACAGCAGGATCTGGTGCAACCATTGCAGGAGGAACATTCCTCGTCAGGCCTTTGTGTCTGTGCCACAGTTATAGAGGTACTTTCTGCTACGGAACTTAAGAATTACCGCACAAGCGAAAGCTTACGTGATCGTATTTTAACTAATAGTGGACGAAGTTACAGGTTCTTTAAATGTCTTGAAAAAAATGTTTATAAAATAAAAAAGGAGACGCAAACCTGTATTTTGTAGAAACACAATAAAGACAGATTGTTGTCTGGAAATAATGATTTTATTTTTCAATGGTGTGTTTTGGGGGTCCATCTCGGCATCTGGATCACTCTGTGATTCTTTTTGTCTGTCTCTACTTCAACTGAGAGACAATTGATATAACTTGCATAGTCACTACTTCTCGATAGAACTCCGTACGTGCTCTGATAGCACATCCTGACACGCTACCTTGAAGAGAGCACCGACATCTCTGGTGCTTATTCTTAGACTGACTGAAAGAAAGGTGAAAACGCAGTTACCGAAAATTATGGAAGCTAAAAATCACCAAAGCCGTGATGAATTTCGATAAATTGATATAGGTTTCATTATGAGAGATTAAGTTAATTTGCAGAGTTGGAAATACCAAAAGCAATAAAAGCACAATAAGGAAGCTTAACGCCGGTTAAATTCATAACTCAAGATCGTAATATAACTTTCATTTCCAAATGGCGTGTCAGATGTAATTGATAAATATTGACAAGACAAATATTTCAGTAGCTTCAAACTAAACGTTTATTGAGTATATGCAGAACAGGTAATAAACTTACAGGTTAGCTTGACATCTTATTCAACTGAGACAGCATGAACAGTAATTAACAATCTTAATTCAGGAACCAGATGGGTCGATGAAATTGGCAAAGATGACAATATGCTCAAAGATTTAATATCAATAAAAAAACTACTCTCACCAAACCCACTCATGCATTAAAATAATTTAAAAAGGTATAGATGAACTACCCATCCAGAAAGACTGGACCAGCCAGATTTCAGGTTTTTCCAGACAGATTCTCATATTCACGAGAGCGCCAGAAGGCACTAATGGCCGTTAAGACCTAACTATTTATATGTTCTGCAACGTATGCTTATGGGCAACGCCTCCTAACTGAACCAATCAAATTACAGCATCAAGGTAGATGTGAATAATGAATCAAATTAATCAAATGAACTACGATGCCGCCATCTGGCGGGAATGAGATTAATTTGCATAAACTATCGTCAGTTACAAGATGGTACTAGTGAGTGTTGTATGAATTATTATGGTAGAAAAATACGATAATGGCGTAATGCCGATAGCGGAAGCGATGTGTGTGGAATAAGGAGCTTTAAATTTAATTACAGAAATAAATTTAAATAGGTATTTTAAGGTAAGTGAATAAAATTAATATTTAAAGAAAATTACATATTGTAAAGCTTAAGTAATTATTGTTCATTAAGTAATTATGTCCTCCCCCCCCCCCCCACCCAGTACATACTTTTAAGTCTTTAAAAGTTTTTTTTTTTATTTGTTTAGAACTTTCTTTCAACTATAATTAAATAATTATCTAAATTGCTGCTCCCCACACCTCTAAAAATTTGATCCCCCCCCCCCCCTCAGCACACAAACTTAAAAATCTTTAAAACTATTTTTTAAAGATTTTATGTGGTATTATCACTTTGTAGCAACAATAAATAAATAATCATCTAACTCTCCCTTTAAAGTTCCATTCTCCATCCACAGAAAAAGGGATGAATTTCTAGACATGGAGAGGGGGAAGGGAAAAGAGAAGATTTTAGTCTTTTTGTAGTTTGGCTGTTCTCACAGCCGATATTTTGTTAATGGAGGGAGAGTTATTTTAGAGAACATATTTATTTCAAAACATAAAACATACACGTGATTAGGGAAGAACAGCCAAACTGCAAAAAAGATGAACATTTTTGCTTTCCTCTCACATATTTAGAAATCCACTCCTCTTCTTTATAAGAATAGGACAGAGAAAAAATTTCAAAAGGGATGATGATTTTAGATAAGTGATACTTATATGAAATGAGTTACCTTACTACAAAATAAGAAATAGATCAACATTTAAAAAAAATAATAATAATAATATTAAAGATTTTAAACTATTTGCTGGGTGGTGAGAAGACAGATGGGGAAGTGGAATTTTTGAGAGAAAGGGGGGTAATTTAGATGATTGATTATTCATTAATATTGTTACTAAAGAGAAATAAATACAGCAGCTTTTTTAAAAAATAAAATTTTAAAATTTTTGTAATTTATGTGTGTGTGTGGGGGGGGGGGGAGACATTTTTGGAGTAGACAGAAAACATAGGTGACAAATTAGAAGGCAACAAGTAGGACATAAAATTTCTTCACATAAGAGTTTTATAAATTTTAAACTTTGTACTCTTTGGATGAGAGGGAAATATGATTTTCGATGGAATGAGTTTGTAATTTAGATGATTCGTTATTTATTTATTGTTAATAGCAACAAAGAGGACAGAAGATTTTTTTTAATAAATAGTTTAATTTTTTTTTTTTTTTTTTTTTGATAGGGGTTAGCTAAGTGAAAGAAGCAGACATTTTGGTGGTAAAGTGATAATTGAAATGGTTGATTTGTTATTTATTGTTACTAGACAGCAATTTTTTTAATAAAGATTTTAAACTTTGTATTCTGAGAGGAGAGGAAGGGAAGGAAGGAGAAGTGCAAGTTTCAGAGAGAGAGAGGAGTAGAGTGGAGGGTAATTTATATGATTGATTATTTACTTATTTTTACTAGTGAACAACAAAGAGGACAGAGGATTTTTTTTATAAATAGTTTAATTTTTTTTTTATATATAGGGGTTAGCTAAGTGAAAGAAGCAGACATTTTGGTGGTAGAGAGATAATTGAAATGGTTGATTAGTTATTTATTATTAGTAGACAGCAAATTTTTAAATAAAGATTATAAACTTTGTATCCTGAGAGGAGAGGGAGGGAGGGAAAGAAGGAGAAGTGTAAATTTCAGAGAGAGAGGAGTGGAGTGGAGGGTAATTTATATGATTGATTATTTACTTATTTTTACTAGAGAGCAACATGTAAGACAGAATATATTTTTTAAATAGAGTTTTAAAGATTTTTTTGCTGGGGGGAGGCAAAAGAGCAGAAGCAGACATCTTGGTGGTAGTGAGAAAATTTAAATGGCTGATTATTTATTTATTGTTAGTAGAGAGCAACAAATAGAGCATAATTTTTTTTTTATAAAGAGTTTTAAAGATTTTAAACTGTATATGCTGAGGGAGAAGAGGCATATTTTGGATGGAAAGGGAGACAGTAGTGTAGAGGATTGATTTTTTTACTAATTGATACGTTACTAGTGAGCAGAAAGAAGTACAGAAGGATTTAAGATTCTCAAGTTTTCAAACTTTTTATGTTAGAGAGGGCATAGAAGGGAAACAGACATTTCATGTGAGAGGAAGGATTTCATTAATATCATATAAAAACATAAGTGGAAATCTGTCAAAAATATCAAAAGAATGAAAACTGCTTCCCTTGTATTTTTAAAATATTTTTTCTTTGCATAAAATTTTTTTTGTATGTGACAGGGGGGGGGGGGGGGGCTCATATTTGGGAATAGAAAAGAAAACCAAAATTGCTTAAAAGTAGAAGGGGGGCTTACTTTCGGGATTTTACGGTAATTATAATTTTATTAATTAAAGCATAAAATCATAGATTGTTAGTGATTAGAGGGTTCATTGTTTTGAAACCTAAAATTGTTGGTAGCTATTCTGTATTTTAACGCAAGGAGGAGAAGAAACATAAAAATCTGATTTTAATTAAATATATATCTGATTTATTTATTTAGTCTCTCTCCTTCTTCTTCTCAGGTCCTGAAAGTGACGAAGATGAAGAGGAGCCAACCATTGGAAAAGGTAGGTTTTTTTACATTTTTCAGAATTATTGGTGTGAAATCCTATTTTCTTTTGTAAAACTTCTACTTTCTAAAAAAAAAAAAACATTTTTAATTCCATTAGGATTGTGTGTTGACTATAGAAATACAGTGTGGGATCTATTATCTGGCATCCCCCATATCTGAAAAGCTCTGAAAACCAGAATGCAAAACAATAACCAAAGCTTAATTTGTTTCATTTCAATAACGTAAAATAAATCTCGAAATTTTTAAGTCAGTCATGTAAAATGCGAAACTCAACAGTCATTTGCAAGGAAAAAAGTGAAAATTGTCTATTGGTCACGAGAAGAACTGCAAAATTTGGCCATCAGTAGAAGGAAAATAGCACGAAATTCATCAATAGGTTGCGGGAGAAAAGCTGCAAAAGACGCCATTTCGCCATCGGGAGAAATTGCTAAATTCTTCAGTTGGTTAGGCAAAAATGAAAAGTATGGTTGCAGATAAAAAAAATGTGATTTTCGCTAATTGATCTCAGGGAAAAACCACAAAATTTGTTAAGGAAAATATCATAAAAATCCTTAATAGATCGCAAGAAAAAAATCTCGAATTCGTTAGTTGAAAATCAGAAAAAATTGTGAAATTCTTCAATCGGTCCCAGGAAAATTATCGATGAAATGTTTTGATCAGTTGTGGGAAAAATTCGCGAAATATGACTGTAAATTGAGGGGAATATATCAGATATTACAATAATTCATTAATCGATCGCAAAAAAAAAAAAAAAAAAAAAAAAAAAAAACGAAAAATCATGTGTCAAGCATAGATTATGTAACACTTTCCAACGCTTCCAAAATAATTTTACCAATCATTACTGTTTAATAAGCTGAAAGATAACATCTAAGTGAACAATTTGGAAAACGCATAACATATTTAAAAACGTAATTTCAGGAATTTCCAACATATACAATAAATATCCGAATACTTTTGTTCAGCCCTGTATATGATCTATAGATTTGTATATATACTACATAGGATGCTAAATTTTAGTTTAGTTAGGAAACGCGTAGCACAGTTTAAAATTCTCCTTCTGGAGTTTCTGTCAATAAACGGAAATGTGTTCGCGAACTTTTGTGCTGCCTTGTATAGGATCTACAGAATTTATACACACACAAAAATTGAGTTAAATTTAAAATTAGCAATTCAGCAATTTAAAACTCACTTCCAGGAATTATTGTTAACAGACAGTAGATAATTCTTTTGTGTGTCCCTGTAAATGAACGATGACTGCTATACACACAATATTCTGTAGTAAGCCTCTTGTAATGCACCTTAGTGATATATATAAATTTCAATGCGTTTAAAATAGTGAAAGATTTAAATAAACCGCAGACGATTTTTTTCCATAGACGTAATGTAACGGAATTCTTTTGACTGTCCCTGTAAAGTAACTATAAGTACTATGCACACCCTATTCCATATTAAGCTTCTTGTAATGCACCTTAGTTATATATATCAATTACAATGTGTTTCAAATTGTGTAACATCATTAAAATAAACCACAGATGATTTTTCCCTATAGACCGTGATATAACGGAATTCTTTTGAGTGTCCCTGTAAAAAAACTGTAAGTGCTACACACTTCAGTTGAAATAGGGAACATGCTATAGTTGACGACAATAACATATAAAAATCTTTCGCAATCCGAGCCTATTTACGGGAGCTAGAGCACGGACAGACGGCAGACAAACCGAAGTCATAAACACTTTTCAACTAGGTTGAAAAGTGTTTAAAAAAAAATAAAAAAAAAAAAATATCACAAAATTCGTCTGTTGGTCTAAAAAAAAAAAAAGTCATGATAATGCTACTGATAAAAAAGGATAAAACTGAATTGTTTAAATCCAGTTCAAAATATGTTTTTGGAACAGCGTGCCCTCTTTTAAAAATTCCAGCTCAGTGGCCCTTTTGTTCTACAGTCAAAGCAAAGAAAAGAAAAATAATAATGGTATTGCTTGCATTCATTAATTTACAAGTTCAATAAATCAATTAAAATATTACGGTAAAAAGCATTAAAAGCAGATTGTGGAATGCAGCAGTGTTGAAACAAGCGTTTCACAATTATAAGTTTTATATTTCATGTTTGTTCATTCTCTTTTGTAGTTTGGCAACAAGTCAATTTTAACTCAGCAAAACGAGAGTTGTGTTTATCTCGTCTTTTATGTTTGGGAAAATAAAATGAGTACGTTCTGTAGTATCGAAGATAATCTTCGAGAAAGAGCCTTTAAAATAATTTACTAAAGAACACCAGCAGTAAAGCTACTTCCATGAAGAGATACAAGAACAATTAGTGCAAGAGACATGCTACAAATAATCCACTTTAATAGAAATGTTCTAAAATTCCACATCGAAGGATTCTGTTCCCAAGTCCGAAAACTAATTCTTAATTGTTAATGTAATATTTTTATAATTTGAATTGTAATTTAAAATGTTTTTTATTCTATGTAAATAAGTTAACAAAATTGTAAGTATGTGTTTACGTATATTATTCATGTTTATCACTCGTTGTGAAATGAGTTTATAATAAAATGTTCTGAATTATGGAAAAAAAAACCTTATCTGGATAACACATCCTATACTGTAGTTTAAATAAATAAAATTTTTTAAAGATTTTTTACTTTCTTCTTCAGAAGATCAAGTTGCTGCTGCCTCTGGAAGTGATCTGAATGGGGACTGGTCTGAGATATACGAATCTCCCTTATGAAGAAGCCTTCAATTCACAAGACTCTGTTTTTTACAATGCTTTTGTTCCTAGCAAGAGAGACTCAACTTATTCATCTCTGCTGCTCTTATTAGGCCATCTGTTTACTACTTTCTGTGTCAATACCAGATGTTTCAAATGCTTCTCTAGATGTATCATAGATCAGGTGATTTACATAAAAGCATTTGTTATTGAAATGATTTTTCTTTCTTTTGAATGATCTTAAAAAAGACATCTCAACATTAAATAAAGTTCATCTTTATAAATTACGATTTTTTTTTTTTATAAAATATTTTTTTTTTAATAAAAAGGCCTGTCTAAGATGTTTGACACAATTTCACCCAGTCAAACTTTTGGAAAAGAATCTGCTTGAGTGAATGAAACTTTGGATAACTAAAGTGTCATTATGTCCTTTCTCTCTGTTTATCCATTGCTATGATTGCGTTAGTGAAGCTATTCCATTTTTTACGTATTCAGAATAGCTCGAGGAACTCATTTGTGAATGAGGGGCTGTTTCTACTCTTGCATTTCTTTATCTTAAACTGTTAACAGTAGCATGAAAAGAATTTACCTACTTAAAGAGTTAACAGCCTCACAGGGATGGTTCCACAATGAAGCTTGGGTCAAGCATTTGAAACATCTGGTCATTAATAGATTCACTTTCTGGAATTCATCCCAAACTTTTTCAAATCTTAATAGTGGTCACGGTTGTTATCGCTCTGCTTTAGAGGATGACTTTTATGTTAGGAAACATGACTGCACAAGGGTAGATCCAATGGCCATTTAAGATGGATAATGCTGAGTATGAGATTAAAAAAAAAAAAAAAAATCTTTTCACGGCCCTCTTTGGATTGGCCATCCTCCAAAAAATAGAAAGGTTGCCATTCGTGAAATGTGACTTTTTTCCTTTTTTAAAAAATCTGTTCACTTGAGGGGTTAAAGAACATCTGTCATTCTCAGTATTTTTCCATAATAACTCTAATATATACATCTAATATATACATCTAATATATGCATCTAATATATACACGATTTACATATAAATCGTGTTGTGAGTGATGCAGCTCCATTCCATTTCCTACATTATTCAATGTTGCAGCAGCTGATTATTTTACTCTTAAAGAGTATAAGTTGTTTCATAGTGGATTCAGTTTTAAATAACTTATTGAATCTCACTTTTGGATGAATTCTAGACATGTGAATGTCACTCCTCTCTAAAAATGAAAGCACAATATCTGTTTGGGAATGATTTTCATATTACTCTACAATGCACGATTTTTACTGCAAAAGAAATATCTGTTGTTTCATTTATGCTCTAGACTATGAGAAAAAGAAATCAAATATAAGAATTTAAACAGAATATTATTATTACTATTATATATTCTATATATGGATTATCACTTCTACTCTGATATGACATACAAATAATGGATATTTAAATTTTTACTTTCTTTAAAAACTGTGTATTCGCTAAATTTCAGCCAATAAAGATTCAAAAAATACCTTTCGGAAATATACTGTGCGCACAGCCTGCAAGCATGATAACTGTTTATGATAAAAGAAAATCAAAATAGGATAAACTAATAATTT
The DNA here is from genome assembly GCA_963931845.1 of Maratus michaelseni. Taxonomy (NCBI): domain Eukaryota; kingdom Metazoa; phylum Arthropoda; class Arachnida; order Araneae; family Salticidae; genus Maratus; species Maratus michaelseni. The sequence goes on from OZ007587.1 coordinate 480,193,221, forward strand.
ATTCAATTTTGTAACTGACCAATTATTATAAAATATTTTAAAGAAAAATTTTCATTTTCCAATGCCATCATTCAGGCAAGACTTTCTTCGAAATTGTGTGGAGAACATTCAGTTAAAACAACAAAAAGCATAAGTACACTTAAAACTCTGTCCACATCCTCACAATGAAACCTCAGCCAATCATTTACTTCTCTCTTTAATTTCTGTAAAATGGCATGTTGTTTGAAGTGTTTGTTTGTGTTCCTGTTATGTTAAGGGTTTTTTTAATAAAACTGTAAAATGTAGATTTAACAAATAATAGTTAATGCAGAACTTGAACAAATTCTTAAATGTAGAAAATGATTTTTTTTTTTTATATATACAGTAGACTCCCTCCAATCTTTTGTTTACATTTTATTAAACAGTCATTTGAATGTAAATTATAAAGAATGCTTACAATGATTAAGAAAATTTAAAACATTTTAAAGGTCAATAATGCATAACTAAATAGGCAGACGACTTTTTCAATGAAATTAAAAAAAAAGTTTTCTTTCTTAATATCCAAAAATGCTTGATTAATTTTTTTTTCAGAAATAAAGTTATACTTCCTGGATGAGAACATATTAAAATGATTTTTAAAAAAAATCTTGAACTGCAATGATGTACTACTTCTAAGAAGAAATGATCCCTATTCTATTAGTAGACATAAATAAGTATGCTCAATAAGGCTGGCTTTTTCATTCTTTCCAAAAACTAATACAGGGAATTTCATCCATTTTGGTATGCATCGCTCAACAGAAATAAAATTGAATACATTTGATGAAATAAATTTTGTGGTTTGATTTTTAAAAAACAACTCTATTCAGGATGCTTTTTTTTTTTCTGGCTGAGATGCCATCCTAAGTTGGGCCCCATTAGCATGGATTAAAAATGTGGCAAGATTCTATTGGAAGAAAGTTTTGATAAAGGAAATTGGGAGTATTTTCTAAAAGACCTTTTCACTAATAACAAAAAATGAATTCTGGAAATATTTTGAGCTCAAAAAATAACATAATAATCATTTTGTGAAAAATAAAACTTTTTCTCTTCTTAGTCCATTTTTCATTTCTTTAGGATTTTAAATGTTTTCTCTTTCCATCTTCATAATCAGTAGCTTGGGGTGATGCTATAGTTTTGTTTTTAAAAAAAGAAGAGGGAAAGGGATATTTTCTTTCTCTGTGAGGGCAAACAAAAAAATGGCAATCCAATGAAGGACTTTTCATACCGCGATAGATGCTGCACATAAATTCTACAAATGCTTCTCAAGCATCTCTTTCGGTATCAAAAAATTTAATTTTTTAATTTGTTATTGAATGAAAAAAAAAACTACATTAGGTGATGGAAGTTGGATTCTTAAAGAGTAAAAAGACGCATTTTTAAAAATTTGCAGTCCCCGCCCACCCTTTCCTCAAATGGGAATCTTTTCAATAAAAAGTTAAAATTTCCGTGCAAATTTATGAATTAAAATTCATAAAGATATAAATGTATTGTTTGAAGGTGCGTTGTGAAAAAAACGTTTTTTAAATAACATTTTTTTCACAATTTAAATTTAAATTTTGAATTTATTTTTTTACAACCGCTATCATGTTCATTAAAAATGCTGCAATATGACAATTTGAAAATCTAGAGGACTAGCATTTTTTTGACAATTTTTGAGAAGTTTATATATTTTCAAAACAAAGTGATATTTTTCAAAAACATTTGGTATTTTTCTTAGTCTATATAAATACTAACTATGTGCCACAGTTGATTAAAATCTGAGATGGTGACTCTTTCTGCTCTATTTTGTTGTAACAATCATGCAAAACATTATTATTTGTTGCTCCCCTCCCCAGCACAGACTGCCATGTATTTTGTTTTTTTAGTGAAATATTTAATCACTATTTCTGAGGAAAATGTAGTAAATTTTGAATGCTCCTTATAAAACTAAGGATTTGAAATGTCAAACTTTGCTCTGTAAAGACCATTTCAGTCCTTCTTTGTAACTCGGATATTTTCAGTTTCTATTGAATGTTGTAGGACTGATTGGGTGTTTGGCAACTGACCATTGGTTGGCTTAATTTATTGAATATTTGGTTAAAGCAACCAGCAAGTATTGAACTGTGATAAAGAATTTCAACGAAATGGATACAACTTGATGCTAAAAGTGTAAAAAGTTGAACCATTTGTAAATTTTGCAAAATATTATGTAACAAAACAGTCATTTTTTGTGTGTGTAACATCACAAAATCTCGATACCCGGAATTTTTCTTTTTTGGGTATGGAAGGGAAATTGCTGATTTGGAGCTTTTTTTGTTTCCTTGACATCCTATACATATTTTCAATTTTATTTTTTAAAACTTCTTTTTGGACCTTATAATAACAAGTGTGTTTGTTCTTCGAAATGACCCTTGCTGAGAAAAATCCTTCAAAGTCACCTTTTTGCTTTCTCAAAAATGAAATAATTTCTTCTCCAAAACAGACTGAGTGTGTCTTGGCATATACTTGTTTACACTACAGAAGGGAATCTTTCTGAGTAAGATAATACAAAGCATAAAGATAGTGTATTAAAGTTGATTTAACAACTAAAACAAATCATCCGAATCTGCATGAAAGGTGATATAGGTTGATGAGGGTCAATTGCACAATTTTCTTTCTCTCCAAGTAATACTACACTGGCCTCCAACCAGTCTTTTGTGTCTAATTTGAAGATAAAAAACATGAAAACAAGAATTGTGTTTTAAACAGTTATTTATCAAATTTTACTTAACTTTAACATCAAGCATGATTTACAAATAAAACATTGCATTTTTTTTTTTTTTTTTTTGCAAAAGTCCACTGTTTGATTAAAAAAAAATAGCAGTTTTTTGTGAAAAAAAAAAAAAAAAAAAATGGATTTTAATATGGCATGTAATGCATCGACTTTCCATACTGTCAGACACTGGAAAGGGAAACAACTCCCATACATGGAGCAATGCTTGTTCCAGATCATTTAATGACTCTGGAGGAGGACTTACGGCAGCCACCTGTCTGTTGAGATAGTCCCAAAGATGCTCTATAAGATCAAGGTCCGAAGATTGTGCTGGCCATTCCATTCACTCCAAACTTGATCCTCTAGATATTCATCAAAGATTCTAGCTCAGTTTGATCAGCATTATCAACCATTCAGATTAATTCATCACCAATAGCATGGTGTGATAAACGGAGCAAGGATCTCATCCGGATATTTCACAGCAGTCACAATTCTTCCATGGCACACATGGAAGTTACTGTGACCAAAAAAGAGATTCCAGCACAAACAATGATTCCACCTCCTCTATAACTGTGTCTTTCAACAATTGACATAGGTAGAAACTGATGCCTTGTTCTCTCCAGATCAGCACATGAACTGAATCACTCTCCAAAGCAAACTGGGACTCATCTGTGAACAGGGATTATGGAAGCCCATTGTTGAGTGTTCAAGCTAACATGCTCTCTTGGCCAACATAAACGGGCACTTCTGTGCTGTCGATTAAAAGGGCCACACACAACAGGTTGTCTTGTATAGAAATCTTAATTGTGAAGACATCTATGCATCGTAATCTCAGGTATTGTCATCCCTGTTGCTCTACTATGATCTGAAATGAGCTGAGCCATATTCGAGCCAAAAGAGCTAGAAGACTATCTTGACCAGGGGTTGTAACCCGTGAGTGGGCTTCTTGATACTGAATTTTTGGATTCAAATTAATCTCAGAGCCTTTGGACCACACTACGAGACACATTAAGGCATCTAGCAGCACCAGCTTGCGATTCCATTCCTCCAATTGTCCACCATCTTAATGAATCATCTATTTTAGTACCAACAATTCAAGATCACCAACCCTAAAAAAAAAATTCACACAAATTTCCAAAGTTCCTCCTGACAAACATATAAGTATCCAATACATTAAAATACACTGGCCTCCAAAAGTTAAGGTACAACCGGTTTTTTGCATCTAATTTGCAAATGAATGAATATAAAAACAACAAATTTGGAGGAAATGTGTGCTAAACTGTTATTTATTAATGCAACATAGAAATTTACTTAAGTTAAACGTATAAATGAAATTACAACAAAAAAGCACTCATGGTGGAAAATTCCATTCTTGGAGAAAAAATGTGACAGAAATATTAAAAAACTAGTTCTAATACAGAATATGTCCACCCCAAACTTAAATGCATTGGCGGCATCGATTTTCAATACTTTCAATTAAATTGTTGGACATCGAAATAGGTAATGCTGACCAGACTTGGAGTAAGCCTTAGTCCAGCTCATTTAATGACCTTGGAGGAGAACTTAAAGCCGTAACCTGTCTTCCAAGATAGTCCCAAAGATGTTCTATCGGATTCAAGTCTGGAGAGTGAGCTGGCCATTCTCTCCAAACCGTGATCCTCAAGATAATCCTCAACAACCACAGCTCGGTGTGGTCTCGCATTATCATCCATTAGAATGAAACCATTGCCAATAGCACCGACATATGGGCGTACATATGTCGGTGCGACATATGGGCGAGATATCAAGGATCTCATCTTGATATCTTGCACCAGTCACAGTTCCTCCATGGAACACATGCAAGGTCAGTGTGGCCTCCGAGTGAGATCCCTGCCCACCGTTTCTGTACCTGTGTGTTTCGACAGTGTTTGATTGATGGTATCATCATGATGGCATTGTTCTCTCCAGATCAGAAGACGTCCTGAATCGCTCTCCAGTGTGAATCTGGACTCGTCTGTGAAGAGTACAGAAGCCCACTGTTGTCTAGTCCAGGAAACATGTTCTCTTGCCCAACATAATTGGCCATAAAATCCCTTCTCTGTCGTCTATTGAGGGGGACACACACAACTGGTCGCCTTGCATAGAGACCTGCATTGTGAAGACGTCTTCGCACCGTAGTAGCGGAGATTCTTCTCCCTGATGCTGCAAAGTGGTTTGCAATGAGTTGCGGCACAGTAGTGCAAGCTAGAAAGCGGTCTTCTGCAGGTGTTGTAACACGTGGGCAGCCTGGACACAGAATCTTTGGATTCATACTGATCCCAGAGTCGTTGGACTACACTGCGAGGCACATGGAGCCGTCTAGCAGTATCGGCCTGTGACAGCCCCATTTCCATCCACCTTAATGAATCGGGCAAACGACTTCTTCTAGACTTTACTGGCTGTTGTGAACAAAACTGACAACAATAGTTCAAATAAAACAAAACTTACACGTGAAATTACGAAAGCTTCCTAATTGCATATTTTTCTCTCATTCACAAATACCTATTGTTTTCTGTAAAATAAAAGGGGTAGCTGTAATTTTTGCATAAGTTTTTTTAAAGTTTATTATTGTCATTCCTATAAACTATGAAGTTTAATCTGACTGCCATTTTTTGTCTGGTGAGCTTCGTAAAACATGTTGTACCTTAACTTTTGGAGGCCAGTGTCATTGAAATGGGTATAATTTTTTCATCATTCTTTTAAACACTATTTTTCACCTTTATTTTCATTCTTTCAATAATGGTTGTACCTTAACTTATGTATTTAATTTATTATTTTAAATACAGTGTGTTAGAATAATTATTTCCCAGCTGATAGGGTATAATAATCCAGACATAGTTCAGTGGATTAGTGGGTAGATGACCTTAAAATTGTAAGCTCTATTTTATGTATTATAAAAAAATGTATAGGGTCTTTTCAGTAGGCTTATTATTGGAGGTGCTGAATTTTATATATTAAAAAAATTACCAAGAAGACCTAATTTTCTCTCAATAAATTCTGTAAACAAAATGTTTGTAAAGACTATATTGATAGAGACATAAAACAACAGCTCAAAAATAAAATAAAATAAACAAACAATTTATTTTAATTTTTCTAAGACATAAATCCAGTTAGAAAACAAATAACACTTGAAGGGGGAAAAAAAAAAGACTTTGTTTTGTCCTGTTCTTTATTTTGAAGTAAAAATGACATCCTCTCCTTTCTCCTACCCAGCACACACAAAGTTAAAAAAAATTTTTACAGACTGTCATGTATTTTTTTTTCTACTCTCTCCCCAGAAAACACAGCTTCTTTTCTTTCCATTAGATTATCATTATCCCTGATTTTCATCCTATACAAAATTTCATGTGTACATGAAGTCATTTTTTGAAATTGGGAGTCCTCTCTCAAACAAATTTTACCATTTGGTAAAACTTATGCAATTTTTTGGACTGCTTTTTAGCACTTTCCAACCTAGTTGAAAAGTGCTTATGACTTCGGTTTGTCTGGCCGTCTGGCCGTCTGGCCGTCTGCCGTCTGGCCGTCTGGCCGTCTGCCGTCTGCCGTCTGCCGTCTGTCCGTGCTCTAACTCCCGTAAATATGCTCGGATTGCTCTGCAATTTTTATATGTTATTATCGTTATCTATAGCATGTTCCCTATTTCAACGGAAGTGTGTAGCACTTATAGTTTTTTTACAGGGACACTCAAAAGAATTCCGTTACATTGCGGTCTATAGGGAAAAATCATTTGCTGTTTATTTAAATAATGTTTCACTATTTTAAACGCATTGAAATTTATATATATCACTAAGGTGCATTAGAAGAAGCTTAATATGGAACAGGGTGTGCATAGCACTTATAGTTACTTTACAGGGACAGTAAAAATAATTCCGTTACATTACGTCTATGGAGAAAAATCGTCTGCGGTTTATTTAAATAATGTTTCACTATTTTAAACGCATTGAAATTTATATAGATCACTAAGGTGCATTACAAGAGACTTACTACGGAATATTGTGTGTATAGCAGTCATCGTTCATTTACAGGGACACGCAAAAGAATTATCTACTGTCTGTTAACAATAATTCCTGGAAGTGCGTTTTAAGTTACTGAACGCGATTTTAATGTTAACTTGCTTTTTGTCTATTACGTGGTGTGTATAAATTCTGTAGATCCTATACAGGGCAGCACAAAAGTTCGCGAACACATTTCTGTTTATTGACAAACTCCAGACGGAGAATTTTAAAATGTGCTACACGTTTCCTAACTGAACTAAAATTTAGCATCCTATGTAGTATATATACAATTCTATATATCCTATACAGGGCTGAATAAAAGTATTCGGATATTTTTCCGAATATTGTATATGTTGGAAATTCCTGAAATTATGTTTTTAAATATGTTATGCGTTTTCCAAATTGTTTACTTAGAAGTTATCTTTTAGCTTATTAAACGGTATGATTTGTAAAATTATTTTGGAAGCGTTGGAAAGTGCTACATAATCTATGCTTGACGCATGATTTTTCGTTCTTGTTTTCTTTTTCCGTTGATTAAAATGTCTCTGAATTTCTTTTGTTATAAACCTGAAAGTTTTAAATAATGGCCAATAATAGAGCTAAATTGAAATAAAGTACCTTTTTCACTTAAAATCTCTTAGGTTGGGAAATACCGTCATTATGTACGAATCAATATAAATAATAATTGCAAAAAGGTGTTTATTTTATTTTCAAGTCTCTTGATAAAGAGAAATACATTGTTTAACTCTATTTTGCTATTTGTATTGTTTAAAAAGTATAACATGCATTGTATCTCCTATTCGAAAGATAATCTATTTTTGTCTTTCCTGATACTTCAATTTTTATTTAATTTGATTAAATGAAATACATGGAATATATATACATATATAAAAACATGTTGACTGGATGCATCATCAGCAGCTTGTTTTCATTCATTTCCAATGTACAAAAAAAAAAAAAAAAAGAAATTTCTTCCGTAACTTTTATCTGTTGTGTACATAGGATTTGCCTCAGGTGTTATAAGAGTTTTAGCATGTTGTCAAAAGATGTACATACATTTATTTCTTGTTGTTCACAAACTCTGTTAACTGTCTCTGTACATGCAAAATTTATTTAATAAAAGTGTTTTTTTTTTTTTATGTCTTTGTTATTTAGTTTGTGACTAAAGTACCCGACATTGTGCAGTATTTTAAGAATGTTTGTTAAAGAAAATCAATTTCAAAATGAAACAAAAGAAAGCAGTCGAAATGAATCAAATGAAAAGCCATTAAAAATATATATAAATTTATTATATAATAGACACATTAGAATTCAGCTATATAAACAAGCTTTTTTTTTTCTATTCATCATTGGAGCAATAAAAATAAAAGCTAAAATGAAAAATGTCAAACTCTCTTTGAACTGTACATGGTAGAAACAATTACATAATAGCAGCCTCAAATACTCAACTTATGTCAGCTATTCGTTCCAAGACTAGCAACGTAAGTCGAGGTACATTTAAATAAATCAAAAATGATACGTAATAAAAAATTCACCAAAATCTAATTTATGGATTATGTTACACACATTTAACGTTAGCGAAAAAATGCATTTGCAATACAAGAATTTGGAATGAAACAATAAGTTGTGAACTTATTTTTTTTTCTAGCTGCTCCGTCTGAATCTTTGAGCATGTGAAGAAATCTTGCAGTGAAGTTTGAATTTTTCTTTTTTTTCTCTAAACCATTGCTACTCTTTGCTCGTCGGAATCAATATCTTCATGAACTGTCATTCCAGCTTCAATAATGTTTAGTCCTTCGGTTAATTTTACAACCATCGTAATCTTTTCTGTAGGATAAAAATTTTCGACAGTACTTTGTTTCTTCAATTCAATAAATTCGTTGATTGTTAATTCTGGATCAGGAGAATTTATGAGTTTAACAGCATCCATTGAGTTCTCTTCCATTTTCGACAATTTCATCAATTAGGAGATGTCTCTGCAAAGAAAAAGGGGCCCAGTTTTTTCCAAGCATTTGTCATTGTTTTTTGCTCAACTTCACCACATCAATCCCCTCTGACTGCTTCTGAGATGTTCAGTTTCTTCCCAAACTCTTTCACTGTCAATTCTGTAACTTCTCTCATTGCTGCATTCAAATTGGCAAACAAACATCACATAGGATGTGCTTTAAATGTCTTGAAGTAGACAGGTGGTATTTCGAGGCAAAATGACAACTTTTACTCTTGGGTCAAAATTCAAAATTTCTGGTGGGTGCCCATGTGCATTATCAATAAGTAACGTCACCTTAAAAAGTAAATTTTAGGATAGGCAATAATGCTCAGCTTCTGGGATAAAATTTTGAATAAACTGTTCTTCAAAACAACACTTTTATCTTTGTCTTTTTTTCTGTGATTCCGTTACCAAGCATTTAAAAATTTCCCCAAAAATTGTATATTATTTGAGAATTTTTTCAACTTTGTTTTCTGTGTAAAAATTACTGAAAGAAACACTCAAAATTTCCAAATCACTGAAAATTTAAACTTCCCATTTTTATCCCTTGGTTCCTTTTTCTGGTCTATTCTCTCACTGAACTTTTTTTATTTATCCTAAAACAATTTTATTGCAGCTTCCTCATCATCATGTAACTGACAAGCGGTAAAATTCATCTCATCGTCAGCGAAAAATGCAAATTATATCTTAATAAAAAAATAGCAAATTAAGATGTTTTGCGAGGTTACGATTAAATAATAATAATAAAGATTTACATTCAATAAAGTAACAAATCAGGGTTTGACAGGTAAGTGCAACCCCCTTGATCTTAATATAAAAACTCATTCATCTCAATTTACAGCTGTCTATTTAACCGCAATAGAAGCATTGTTTAAATGAATGGGATTAATTCAGTTTAAAAATTCATCTTTTTGGGGGGCAATTCTTTGATAACGGAATTACAGATCAGAACAAATTTTTAAGTTTTTAAGACTGTTTATTTATTTATTTATTTTTTTTTTTTTTAAGTTCTTATTTTTTACAGACGCAGAAAACAAAATAGTGCATTTGAAAAATTCTTTATTTTTTGGGAAATTTCTAAATGCTTGGTAACGGAATTACAGAAAAAAGACAAATTTAAATTCCTGTGAATGCTTTCATTGTTTGTTCTATTAACTACATGTTATACTCTAAAAAACATTTGTTGCTGAGAATTAGTGAATATTTTTAATTGGAATTTAAATAGAAGTAGCAGAATGACATCTTCTAAAAATTAGACTTTTTAAATTCATAATTTTATTTCTAGTACAACACAAATGTTGCTACCATTTTACTTTACATTGTATTTTTTTACAAAGACTAAATGACCCCGACGATCCATTTGTGGTTCAGAAAGGGTCTTCCTGTTCAACATAATCAAAGTCAAGATAAAAGTGTCCCCATTTCATTTTAAAAACTTTTAAAAGAATCCTCTCGAGAAAGAAGCAGGCATATACCGGGTGATTATAATTAAAGTTACGATTTCAAAAATCGATAATTTTAAAACTACTGATCAGAATGACTTGATATTTTGCAAAACAATCGTGAGGCAAAATATCAAGTAGAATCAAATAGAATTTTGTTTGGCGAAGGAAAAAAATAGTTCCAAAATGTGCCGATAGATGGCGGTGTCAGGGTTCAGATTGACTAGAGACAAATTACTAATACGTGGCAACTATGGGTACCTAAAGAATGTTGTTTACAGCGGGCGAATTGAGAATCTAGCCGACTTGAAGACAAGAATCACACACCGCACATTGCACAGATATGCCCATTGTACAGATACCCTCTGATCTGTTGTGGAGCATGCCGTTTTGCACTTCCAATTAGTAGCAGAACAAGGCGGAGGGCATATCGAACAATTTATACTTTAATCATCATCGTAAAGTGTTTGTTCCATAAAGCTTTTTTTTTTTTCTTCTTTTTTTGTCATTATTGCTGTTGTTGCTGTAAACACGTATTCTTGTCTTTTCGCCAATACATTTTTAGTAAATCCCTGAACTCTATTTTTTTCCTTTTGACTAACAATATTCCTGTGTTTAAAGAATAAATTTTTGGTCTTTCCCCTGACAGGGCCATCTATCGGCACATTTTATAACTATTTTTTTCCTTCGCCAAAAAAAATTCCATTGCTTCACGATTGTTCTGCTAAAATATCAAGTCATTCTGACCAGTAGTTTTAAAATTATCGGTTTTTGAAATCGTAACTTTAATTATAATCACCCGGTATTTTACCCTACTGTCTACTACAAACTGGCAGCTTAAGTTCATTCCTAGGCTCACAGAAAGGTTCGAGATTAAAGTTGTGAGATGGTATATATTTACCAAGAACTTAAGCAAAATGTAAACTATGCACATTAGGAATGGGTAAAATTTTATTATACTCTTGCATATTACTTTCTATTTCTTTTGCTCCATAATTTTTTCACATCTTGATTTAGTAACACGAAAAAAATCTGCAGCACTTTGTATTTGTTCTTCCTTGGATAATATTGTTGTAGACACAATTCTTTTCACCACCCCAATTCCATCTACGGCACCCTTACCATGGCTTGTGGCAAAAAACTCCCAGGTGATATTTCTTTTCAAATAGGTGAGAGCACGCAAATACTTTTGTTTAAACTGGCTAGATGCTCCATCTGAAAAAAATACTATTTCATCATATTGTTTGTGTTTAGTTTCTAATTCCTGAATTATTAATTTCAAAAATACTACTACTGCGTATTTATCGTGTGACATATAATCAGACACAATAACCATGTTTTCTCCTTCCCAAGCACAGGCAGTAAACAGAGTAATTTGGTTGTATGACCACTTGTACATTATTCACATTAAATTTACATTAAAATAAACATGTGTTTTTGAACTCTGTGTTTTTATATTTTTTTAATGGCTCTTTTCTACCAAATCGTCACAACTTGGAATAACAGTGGAGCAAGTAAAAAATTTTAAAAATCTAGATAACCCTATTTTCACTGAATGTATATTAATTTCTGTTCATTGTGACAGTAAAATAAGTCATAGTTCACTTGCGGAGTAGTTTCATTAGTAGTTCATTAGTAGTTTTTATATCTTAGATCCAAATTGACTATTTTCTGACATATACCCGAATTCATTTTCTTTCATAAGTGCATGAAATTTACAGGTATATTTGTAAATATACAAAACATGCGTGTTTTATTCAGATACCAAGAAATCAGAGTTTACCATTTTCTTATAAATGCAAAGAATCGTGCAGAAAGTTTTCTCAAAGTTCGAAAATGGCTTAAAATGGGAATTTTAAGCCATTTTCAAAGCTCGGCAATCATGGAAATGTCGTCTTAAGGAAGCAATCAAATACATTTCAAAATGTACCACATTTATAGGAAAATTAAAAACGATTTCGATTTTTTAGTGCTTAAACAATAATGCCTGCAACCTGCAATTTTCATGCATTTCTATTTAAAAATATAACTTATGAATGTATCAGAAAGATTAAAAATTTTAAGCAGTAAAAAAAGAAAAAAATGTATTGTTGTATAGAAATGGGAGGGGGGGGGTCATGACCCCCATGAAATCCCCCTTGGTTCCATGCTTGTCTGCAACCAAACATATTTATAATAGCCAAAAGTGAATGCTTTTTTTTATATTTGTAAAAAATGAAACAAATATGAAATGTATAACCATTTAACCTTCTGGTTTTTCCGATAAATATAAATCATCTCTCAAAAAACTCTTATCAAAATTAATGTTCTAAATTGATTTTAGCACAATAAAATCATGAAAGATCAGGTAGTAATTGATTTCAATTAAAAATGTATCCCATTTACAAGAAAATAGAAAACGATATTTGATTCTTTAAAATCTCAATAATGATATTTAAATTTTAAGGATCCTATCGAGGAATAAAAATTATTTTGTGTTGTCAAGAAGAAGCAAAAATTTCAGAGCAACTTAAATTTTAAAAACTCTGACTCATTTTACTGAGCCAAATTCAAATAAGAATTGTTAAATTTAATTTACTATCATGTTGTTAATTAGTAGAAAGTTTTCAACATTTATGTTAAGAAGTTTGAACTTTCAAAAAACTATATATTCCATACATTCCTTTAAAGAATATTAATAAAAGAACTTTTTATGAGCTCAAAAACCTTATACAATACTTGAGTAAAATAATTATACAATAACTAAGAACTTTATTGCATAAATTTTTTATTTGAATCATTTGTTTTGTTATACTTGAAAATACTTTCAATTTGAAAAGAAGTGTTTCACATTTTATGTTAAGATGTATAAAAGTTGTTTAAATTAAAATACATATAAAATAGTGTAACAAGGTTAATAATCTAGCGTAAAAACATTCATAAAAAATTTAAAACAAATTTTTTTAAATTAATATTCATGTTTATTTTCACCTCTTTAAAATTTATAGTTGGTTTTCACATAGTCTTCTCATTACTTGGTGCTTAATTTATATCACAAATACTTAGGGGATAATTTCCTTAGTACACACACTTTTAAAAAAAAAAATACAGTATAGGATCCGTTATCCAGAATGCTTGGGACCTGGGGCATTCTGGATAAGGGGTTTTTCCGTAATTCAGAACACTTTTTTATAAGTATAAAAAATGTATGATATAATTTCATAAAATAGGGATAAATATGAATAATATATGTAAATACATTAGTTATGAATTTGTTCATTTAATACATTATTTGCACAAAATAAAAAAAAATGTTCTAAATTACAAAAAATAAATAAAATTTCAGTTTGGGAGTTGGGAGCAGAATCTTTTGATTTGGAGATAGCGACGGCATCAACTGCTGTCATTTATCCAGCTTGTTTAAAATTTATACAAGTACCCTAGATTGAGGCTAAAGATCATCTGCTGGAGTGAATTGCGGCTGTGCATACTGGAGCGTTGGATGTGACGTCATGTGTATAAAATTTACTGGAAGTATATTCTAAAAAAGAACTTTAGTTTTTTATTCAGAGACTGTGACTCTGTAAAGAATTTTTCAGATCTAAATTTACAAATTATCAAGTAACTATTCTTTCATGTATAAAAAGGAAATGTTAAAATCCATGCGTAATCTGGCAACTTTCCATAACCTGTTTGATCCGTTGATAGTTCGGTTACTCTCGTTGGACTGTATTTAGGTAATAAAACTAATTAGATCACTTCGTACTCAATAAAACTTGAGTTAAAACTTAACAAATTATATTTATTTACAATTAAAACAAAAGGGACAGGCAGCGGTTGGTGCACTGCGCTTACGTCTCAAGAACACATTTCAACTGGCGGGAATCCTCTCAGCGCATCCTCCAGTCTTGAGCGCTCAGCAGCGCCCCCCTGGATAACAAAATGTTCTACGGAGGAAACACTGTTATTATTGATGCTGATCGCAATGGTGGATTTGCCGATTCTTAGCATAGAAATAATTTTTCTAAGCTCAATTTTACAAAACAAAAAAGAAATGTTTTTGAGCCGATTTCGGTAGAGTTGCCGATTTTCGCGGATTTTACCGATTTTTTGGGTCGGAAAGGCATCTAGGGGCTATATATGTATATACAAAGGCCATTTCTGGCCTGTTTCGGTTATTATTTTTAGGCCTAAATCCGCCGAAAATCGGGTCTAAAATCGATTACCATGACGCGCAGACGATTTTTGAGCCGATTTCGGTAGAGTTGCCGATTTTCGCGGATTTTACCGATTTTTTGGGTCGGAAAGGCATCTAGGGGCTATATATGTTTATACAAAGGCCATTTCTGGCCTGTTTCGGTTATTATTTTTAGGCCTAAATCCGCCGAAAATCGGGTCTAAAATCGATTACCATGACGCGCAGACGATTTTTGAGCCGATTTCGGTAGAGTTGCCGATTTTCGCGGATTTTACCGATTTTTTGGGTCGGAAAGGCATCTAGGGGCTATATATGTATATACAAAGGCCATTTCTGGCCTGTTTCGGTTATTATTTTTAGGCCTAAATCCGCCGAAAATCGGGTCTAAAATCGATTACCATGACGCGCAGACGATTTTTGAGCCGATTTCGGTAGAGTTGCCGATTTTCGCGGATTTTACCGATTTTTTGGGTCGGAAAGGCATCTAGGGGCTATATATGTTTATACAAAGGCCATTTCTGGCCTGTTTCGGTTATTATTTTTAGGCCTAAATCCGCCGAAAATCGGGTCTAAAATCGATTACCATGACGCGCAGACGATTTTTGAGCCGATTTCGGTAGAGTTGCCGATTTTCGCGGATTTTACCGATTTTTTGGGTCGGAAAGGCATCTAGGGGCTATATATGTATATACAAAGGCCATTTCTGGCCTGTTTCGGTTATTATTTTTAGGCCTAAATCCGCCGAAAATCGGGTCTAAAATCGATTACCATGACGCGCAGACGATTTTTGAGCCGATTTTCGCGGATTTTACCGATTTTTTGGGTCGGAAAGGCATCTAGGGGCTATATATGTATATACAAAGGCCATTTCTGGCCTGTTTCGGTTATTATTTTTAGGCCTAAATCGGGTCTAAAATCGATTACCATGACGCGCAGACGATTTTTGAGCCGATTTTTTGGGTCGGAAAGGCATCTAGGGGCTATATATGTATATACAAAGGCCATTTCTGGCCTGTTTCGGTTATTATTTTTAGGCCTAAATCCGCCGAAAATCGGGTCTAAAATCGATTACCATGACGCGCAGACGATTTTTGAGCCGATTTCGGTAGAGTTGCCGATTTTCGCGGATTTTACCGATTTTTTGGGTCGGAAAGGCATCTAGGGGCTATATATGTATATACAAAGGCCATTTCTGGCCTGTTTCGGTTATTATTTTTAGGCCTAAATCCGCCGAAAATCGGGTCTAAAATCGATTACCATGACGCGCAGACGATTTTTGAGCCGATTTCGGTAGAGTTCCCGATTTTCGCGGATTTTACCGATTTTTTGGGTCGGAAAGGCATCTAGGGGCTATATATGTATATACAAAGGCCATTTCTGGCCTGTTTCGGTTATTATTTTTAGGCCTAAATCCGCCGAAAATCGGGTCTAAAATCGATTACCATGACGCGCAGACGATTTTTGAGCCGATTTCGGTAGAGTTGCCGATTTTCGCGGATTTTACCGATTTTTTGGGTCGGAAAGGCATCTAGGGGCTATATATGTATATACAAAGGCCATTTCTGGCCTGTTTCGGTTATTATTTTTAGGCCTAAATCCGCCGAAAATCGGGTCTAAAATCGATTACCATGACGCGCAGACGATTTTTGAGCCGATTTCGGTAGAGTTGCCGATTTTCGCGGATTTTACCGATTTTTTGGGTCGGAAAGGCATCTAGGGGCTATATATGTATATACAAAGGCCATTTCTGGCCTGTTTCGGTTATTATTTTTAGGCCTAAATCCGCCGAAAATCGGGTCTAAAATCGATTACCATGACGCGCAGACGATTTTTGAGCCGATTTCGGTAGAGTTGCCGATTTTCGCGGATTTTACCGATTTTTTGGGTCGGAAAGGCATCTAGGGGCTATATATGTATATACAAAGGCCATTTCTGGCCTGTTTCGGTTATTATTTTTAGGCCTAAATCCGCCGAAAATCGGGTCTAAAATCGATTACCATGACGCGCAGACGATTTTTGAGCCGATTTCGGTAGAGTTGCCGATTTTCGCGGATTTTACCGATTTTTTGGGTCGGAAAGGCATCTAGGGGCTATATATGTATATACAAAGGCCATTTCTGGCCTGTTTCGGTTATTATTTTTAGGCCTAAATCCGCCGAAAATCGGGTCTAAAATCGATTACCATGACGCGCAGACGATTTTTGAGCCGATTTCGGTAGAGTTGCCGATTTTCGCGGATTTTACCGATTTTTTGGGTCGGAAAGGCATCTAGGGGCTATATATGTATATACAAAGGCCATTTCTGGCCTGTTTCGGTTATTATTTTTAGGCCTAAATCCGCCTAAAATCGGGTCTAAAATCGATTACCATGACGCGCAGACGATTTTTGAGCCGATTTCGGTAGAGTTGCCGATTTTCGCGGATTTTACCGATTTTTTGGGTCGGAAAGGCATCTAGGGGCTATATATGTATATACAAAGGCCATTTCTGGCCTGTTTCGGTTATTATTTTTAGGCCTAAATCCGCCGAAAATCGGGTCTAAAATCGATTACCATGACGCGCAGACGATTTTTGAGCCGATTTCGGTAGAGTTGCCGATTTTCGCGGATTTTACCGATTTTTTGGGTCGGAAAGGCATCTAGGGGCTATATATGTATATACAAAGGCCATTTCTGGCCTGTTTCGGTTATTATTTTTAGGCCTAAATCCGCCGAAAATCGGGTCTAAAATCGATTACCATGACGCGCAGACGATTTTTGAGCCGATTTCGGTAGAGTTCCCGATTTTCGCGGATTTTACCGATTTTTTGGGTCGGAAAGGCATCTAGGGGCTATATATGTATATACAAAGGCCATTTCTGGCCTGTTTCGGTTATTATTTTTAGGCCTAAATCCGCCGAAAATCGGGTCTAAAATCGATTACCATGACGCGCAGACGATTTTTGAGCCGATTTCGGTAGAGTTGCCGATTTTCGCGGATTTTACCGATTTTTTGGGTCGGAAAGGCATCTAGGGGCTATATATGTATATACAAAGGCCATTTCTGGCCTGTTTCGGTTATTATTTTTAGGCCTAAATCCGCCGAAAATCGGGTCTAAAATCGATTACCATGACGCGCAGACGATTTTTGAGCCGATTTCGGTAGAGTTGCCGATTTTCGCGGATTTTACCGATTTTTTGGGTCGGAAAGGCATCTAGGGGCTATATATGTATATACAAAGGCCATTTCTGGCCTGTTTCGGTTATTATTTTTAGGCCTAAATCCGCCGAAAATCGGGTCTAAAATCGATTACCATGACGCGCAGACGATTTTTGAGCCGATTTCGGTAGAGTTGCCGATTTTCGCGGATTTTACCGATTTTTTGGGTCGGAAAGGCATCTAGGGGCTATATATGTATATACAAAGGCCATTTCTGGCCTGTTTCGGTTATTATTTTTAGGCCTAAATCCGCCGAAAATCGGGTCTAAAATCGATTACCATGACGCGCAGACGATTTTTGAGCCGATTTCGGTAGAGTTGCCGATTTTCGCGGATTTTACCGATTTTTTGGGTCGGAAAGGCATCTAGGGGCTATATATGTATATACAAAGGCCATTTCTGGCCTGTTTCGGTTATTATTTTTAGGCCTAAATCCGCCGAAAATCGGGTCTAAAATCGATTACCATGACGCGCAGACGATTTTTGAGCCGATTTCGGTAGAGTTGCCGTTTTCGCGGATTTTACCGATTTTTTGGGTCGGAAAGGCATCTAGGGGCTATATATGTATATACAAAGGCCATTTCTGGCCTGTTTCGGTTATTATTTTTAGGCCTAAATCCGCCTAAAATCGGGTCTAAAATCGATTACCATGACGCGCAGACGATTTTTGAGCCGATTTCGGTAGAGTTGCCGATTTTCGCGGATTTTACCGATTTTTTGGGTCGGAAAGGCATCTAGGGGCTATATATGTATATACAAAGGCCATTTCTGGCCTGTTTCGGTTATTATTTTTAGGCCTAAATCCGCCGAAAATCGGGTCTAAAATCGATTACCATGACGCGCAGACGATTTTTGAGCCGATTTCGGTAGAGTTGCCGATTTTCGCGGATTTTACCGATTTTTTGGGTCGGAAAGGCATCTAGGGGCTATATATGTATATACAAAGGCCATTTCTGGCCTGTTTCGGTTATTATTTTTAGGCCTAAATCCGCCGAAAATCGGGTCTAAAATCGATTACCATGACGCGCAGACGATTTTTGAGCCGATTTCGGTAGAGTTGCCGATTTTCGCGGATTTTACCGATTTTTTGGGTCGGAAAGGCATCTAGGGGCTATATATGTTTATACAAAGGCCATTTCTGGCCTGTTTCGGTTATTATTTTTAGGCCTAAATCCGCCGAAAATCGGGTCTAAAATCGATTACCATGACGCGCAGACGATTTTTGAGCCGATTTCGGTAGAGTTGCCGATTTTCGCGGATTTTACCGATTTTTTGGGTCGGAAAGGCATCTAGGGGCTATATATGTATATACAAAGGCCATTTCTGGCCTGTGTCGGTTATTATTTTTAGGCCTAAATCCGCCGAAAATCGGGTCTAAAATCGATTACCATGACGCGCAGACGATTTTTGAGCCGATTTTCGCGGATTTTACCGATTTTTTGGGTCGGAAAGGCATCTAGGGGCTATATATGTATATACAAAGGCCATTTCTGGCCTGTTTCGGTTATTATTTTTAGGCCTAAATCCGCCGAAAATCGGGTCTAAAATCGATTACCATGACGCGCAGACGATTTTTGAGCCATTTTTTGGGTCGGAAAGGCATCTAGGGGCTATATATGTATATACAAAGGCCATTTCTGGCCTGTTTCGGTTATTATTTTTAGGCCTAAATCCGCCGAAAATCGGGTCTAAAATCGATTACCATGACGCGCAGACGATTTTTGAGCCGATTTCGGTAGAGTTGCCGATTTTCGCGGATTTTACCGATTTTTTGGGTCGGAAAGGCATCTAGGGGCTATATATGTATATACAAAGGCCATTTCTGGCCTGTTTCGGTTATTATTTTTAGGCCTAAATCCGCCGAAAATCGGGTCTAAAATCGATTACCATGACGCGCAGACGATTTTTGAGCCGATTTCGGTAGAGTTGCCGATTTTCGCGGATTTTACCGATTTTTTGGGTCGGAAAGGCATCTAGGGGCTATATATGTATATACAAAGGCCATTTCTGGCCTGTTTCGGTTATTATTTTTAGGCCTAAATCCGCCGAAAATCGGGTCTAAAATCGATTACCATGACGCGCAGACGATTTTTGAGCCGATTTCGGTAGAGTTGCCGATTTTCGCGGATTTTACCGATTTTTTGGGTCGGAAAGGCATCTAGGGGCTATATATGTATATACAAAGGCCATTTCTGGCCTGTTTCGGTTATTATTTTTAGGCCTAAATCCGCCTAAAATCGGGTCTAAAATCGATTACCATGACGCGCAGACGATTTTTGAGCCGATTTCGGTAGAGTTGCCGATTTTCGCGGATTTTACCGATTTTTTGGGTCGGAAAGGCATCTAGGGGCTATATATGTATATACAAAGGCCATTTCTGGCCTGTTTCGGTTATTATTTTTAGGCCTAAATCCACCGAAAATCGGGTCTAAAATCGATTACCATGACGCGCAGACGATTTTTGAGCCGATTTCGGTAGAGTTGCCGATTTTCGCGGATTTTAACGATTTTTTGGGTCGGAAAGGCATCTAGGGGCTATATATGTATATACAAAGGCCATTTCTGGCGTGTTTCGGTTATTATTTTTAGGCCTAAATCCGCCGAAAATCGGGTCTAAAATCGATTACCATGACGCGCGGACGATTTCTGAGCCGATTTCGGTAGAGTTGCCGATTTTCGCGGATTTTACCGATTTTTTGGGTCGGAAAGACATCTAGGGGCTATATATGTATATACAAAGGCCATTTCTGGCCTGTTTCGGTTATTATTTTTAGGCCTAAATCCGCCGAAAATCGGGTCTAAAGTCGATTACCATGACGCGCGGACGATTTCTGAGCCGATTTCGGTAGAGTTGCCGATTTTCGCGGATTTTACCGATTTTTTGGGTCGGAAAGGCATCTAGGGGCTATATATGTATATACAAAGGCCATTTCTGGCCTGTTTCGGCTATTATTTTTAGGCCTAAATCCGCCGAAAATCGGGTCTAAAATCGATTACCATGACGCGCGGACGATTTCTGAGCCGATTTCGGTAGAGTTGCCGATTTTCGCGGATTTTACCGATTTTTTGGGTCGGAAAGGCATCTAGGGGCTATATATGTATATACAAAGGCCATTTCTGGCCTGTTTCGGTTATTATTTTTAGGCCTAAATCCGCCGAAAATCGGGTCTAAAATCGATTACCATGACGCGCGGACGATTTTTGAGCCGATTTCGGTAGAGTTGCCGATTTTCGCGGATTTTACCGATTTTTTGGGTCGGAAAGGCATCTAGGGGCTATATATGTATATACAAAGGCCATTTCTGGCCTGTTTCGGTTATTATTTTTAGGCCTAAATCCGCCGAAAATCGGGTCTAAAATCGATTACCATGACGCGCGGACGATTTCTGAGCCGATTTCGGTAGAGTTGCCGATTTTCGCGGATTTTACCGATTTTTTGGGTCGGAAAGGCATCTAGGGGCTATATATGTATATACAAAGGCCATTTCTGGCCTGTTTCGGTTATTATTTTTAGGCCTAAATCCGCCGAAAATCGGGTCTAAAATCGATTACCATGACGCGCAGACGATTTTTGAGCCGATTTCGGTAGAGTTGCCGATTTTCGCGGATTTTACCGATTTTTTGGGTCGGAAAGGCATCTAGGGGCTATATATGTATATACAAAGGCCATTTCTGGCCTGTTTCGGTTATTATTTTTAGGCCTAAATCCGCCGAAAATCGGGTCTAAAATCGATTACCATGACGCGCAGACGATTTTTGAGCCGATTTCGGTAGAGTTGCCGATTTTCGCGGATTTTACCGATTTTTTGGGTCGGAAAGGCATCTAGGGGCTATATATGTATATACAAAGGCCATTTCTGGCCTGTTTCGGTTATTATTTTTAGGCCTAAATCCGCCGAAAATCGGGTCTAAAATCGATTACCATGACGCGCAGACGATTTTTGAGCCGATTTCGGTAGAGTTGCCGATTTTCGCGGATTTTACCGATTTTTTGGGTCGGAAAGGCATCTAGGGGCTATATATGTATATACAAAGGCCATTTCTGGCCTGTTTCGGTTATTATTTTTAGGCCTAAATCCGCCTAAAATCGGGTCTAAAATCGATTACCATGACGCGCAGACGATTTTTGAGCCGATTTCGGTAGAGTTGCCGATTTTCGCGGATTTTACCGATTTTTTGGGTCGGAAAGGCATCTAGGGGCTATATATGTATATACAAAGGCCATTTCTGGCCTGTTTCGGTTATTATTTTTAGGCCTAAATCCACCGAAAATCGGGTCTAAAATCGATTACCATGACGCGCAGACGATTTTTGAGCCGATTTCGGTAGAGTTGCCGATTTTCGCGGATTTTAACGATTTTTTGGGTCGGAAAGGCATCTAGGGGCTATATATGTATATACAAAGGCCATTTCTGGCGTGTTTCGGTTATTATTTTTAGGCCTAAATCCGCCGAAAATCGGGTCTAAAATCGATTACCATGACGCGCGGACGATTTCTGAGCCGATTTCGGTAGAGTTGCCGATTTTCGCGGATTTTACCGATTTTTTGGGTCGGAAAGACATCTAGGGGCTATATATGTATATACAAAGGCCATTTCTGGCCTGTTTCGGTTATTATTTTTAGGCCTAAATCCGCCGAAAATCGGGTCTAAAGTCGATTACCATGACGCGCGGACGATTTCTGAGCCGATTTCGGTAGAGTTGCCGATTTTCGCGGATTTTACCGATTTTTTGGGTCGGAAAGGCATCTAGGGGCTATATATGTATATACAAAGGCCATTTCTGGCCTGTTTCGGCTATTATTTTTAGGCCTAAATCCGCCGAAAATCGGGTCTAAAATCGATTACCATGACGCGCGGACGATTTCTGAGCCGATTTCGGTAGAGTTGCCGATTTTCGCGGATTTTACCGATTTTTTGGGTCGGAAAGGCATCTAGGGGCTATATATGTATATACAAAGGCCATTTCTGGCCTGTTTCGGTTATTATTTTTAGGCCTAAATCCGCCGAAAATCGGGTCTAAAATCGATTACCATGACGCGCGGACGATTTTTGAGCCGATTTCGGTAGAGTTGCCGATTTTCGCGGATTTTACCGATTTTTTGGGTCGGAAAGGCATCTAGGGGCTATATATGTATATACAAAGGCCATTTCTGGCCTGTTTCGGTTATTATTTTTAGGCCTAAATCCGCCGAAAATCGGGTCTAAAATCGATTACCATGACGCGCGGACGATTTCTGAGCCGATTTCGGTAGAGTTGCCGATTTTCGCGGATTTTACCGATTTTTTGGGTCGGAAAGGCATCTAGGGGCTATATATGTATATACAAAGGCCATTTCTGGCCTGTTTCGGTTATTATTTTTAGGCCTAAATCCGCCGAAAATCGGGTCTAAAATCGATTACCATGACGCGCAGACGATTTTTGAGCCGATTTCGGTAGAGTTGCCGATTTTCGCGGATTTTACCGATTTTTTGGGTCGGAAAGGCATCTAGGGGCTATATATGTTTATACAAAGGCCATTTCTGGCCTGTTTCGGTTATTATTTTTAGGCCTAAATCCGCCGAAAATCGGGTCTAAAATCGATTACCATGACGCGCAGACGATTTTTGAGCCGATTTCGGTAGAGTTGCCGATTTTCGCGGATTTTACCGATTTTTTGGGTCGGAAAGGCATCTAGGGGCTATATATGTATATACAAAGGCCATTTCTGGCCTGTTTCGGTTATTATTTTTAGGCCTAAATCCGCCGAAAATCGGGTCTAAAATCGATTACCATGACGCGCAGACGATTTTTGAGCCGATTTTTTGGGTCGGAAAGGCATCTAGGGGCTATATATGTATATACAAAGGCCATTTCTGGCCTGTTTCGGTTATTATTTTTAGGCCTAAATCCGCCGAAAATCGGGTCTAAAATCGATTACCATGACGCGCAGACGATTTTTGAGCCGATTTCGGTAGAGTTGCCGATTTTCGCGGATTTTACCGATTTTTTGGGTCGGAAAGGCATCTAGGGGCTATATATGTATATACAAAGGCCATTTCTGGCCTGTGTCGGTTATTATTTTTAGGCCTAAATCCGCCGAAAATCGGGTCTAAAATCGATTACCATGACGCGCAGACGATTTTTGAGCCGATTTTCGCGGATTTTACCGATTTTTTGGGTCGGAAAGGCATCTAGGGGCTATATATGTATATACAAAGGCCATTTCTGGCCTGTTTCGGTTATTATTTTTAGGCCTAAATCCGCCGAAAATCGCATCTAAAATCGATTACCATGACGCGCAGACGATTTTTGAGCCGATTTTTTGGGTCGGAAAGGCATCTAGGGGCTATATATGTATATACAAAGGCCATTTCTGGCCTGTTTCGGTTATTATTTTTAGGCCTAAATCCGCCGAAAATCGGGTCTAAAATCGATTACCATGACGCGCAGACGATTTTTGAGCCGATTTCGGTAGAGTTGCCGATTTTCGCGGATTTTACCGATTTTTTGGGTCGGAAAGGCATCTAGGGGCTATATATGTATATACAAAGGCCATTTCTGGCCTGTTTCGGTTATTATTTTTAGGCCTAAATCCGCCGAAAATCGGGTCTAAAATCGATTACCATGACGCGCAGACGATTTTTGAGCCGATTTCGGTAGAGTTGCCGATTTTCGCGGATTTTACCGATTTTTTGGGTCGGAAAGGCATCTAGGGGCTATATATGTATATACAAAGGCCATTTCTGGCCTGTTTCGGTTATTATTTTTAGGCCTAAATCCGCCGAAAATCGGGTCTAAAATCGATTACCATGACGCGCAGACGATTTTTGAGCCGATTTCGGTAGAGTTGCCGATTTTCGCGGATTTTACCGATTTTTTGGGTCGGAAAGGCATCTAGGGGCTATATATGTATATACAAAGGCCATTTCTGGCCTGTTTCGGTTATTATTTTTAGGCCTAAATCCGCCTAAAATCGGGTCTAAAATCGATTACCATGACGCGCAGACGATTTTTGAGCCGATTTCGGTAGAGTTGCCGATTTTCGCGGATTTTACCGATTTTTTGGGTCGGAAAGGCATCTAGGGGCTATATATGTATATACAAAGGCCATTTCTGGCCTGTTTCGGTTATTATTTTTAGGCCTAAATCCGCCGAAAATCGGGTCTAAAATCGATTACCATGACGCGCAGACGATTTTTGAGCCGATTTCGGTAGAGTTGCCGATTTTCGCGGATTTTACCGATTTTTTGGGTCGGAAAGGCATCTAGGGGCTATATATGTATATACAAAGGCCATTTCTGGCGTGTTTCGGTTATTATTTTTAGGCCTAAATCCGCCGAAAATCGGGTCTAAAATCGATTACCATGACGCGCGGACGATTTCTGAGCCGATTTCGGTAGAGTTGCCGATTTTCGCGGATTTTACCGATTTTTTGGGTCGGAAAGACATCTAGGGGCTATATATGTATATACAAAGGCCATTTCTGGCCTGTTTCGGTTATTATTTTTAGGCCTAAATCCGCCGAAAATCGGGTCTAAAGTCGATTACCATGACGCGCAGACGATTTCTGAGCCGATTTCGGTAGAGTTGCCGATTTTCGCGGATTTTACCGATTTTTTGGGTCGGAAAGGCATCTAGGGGCTATATATGTATATACAAAGGCCATTTCTGGCCTGTTTCGGCTATTATTTTTAGGCCTAAATCCGCCGAAAATCGGGTCTAAAATCGATTACCATGACGCGCGGACGATTTCTGAGCCGATTTCGGTAGAGTTGCCGATTTTCGCGGATTTTACCGATTTTTTGGGTCGGAAAGGCATCTAGGGGCTATATATGTATATACAAAGGCCATTTCTGGCCTGTTTCGGTTATTATTTTTAGGCCTAAATCCGCCGAAAATCGGGTCTAAAATCGATTACCATGACGCGCGGACGATTTCTGAGCCGATTTCGGTAGAGTTGCCGATTTTCGCGGATTTTACCGATTTTTTGGGTCGGAAAGGCATCTAGGGGCTATATATGTATATACAAAGGCCATTTCTGGCCTGTTTCGGTTATTATTTTTAGGCCTAAATCCGCCGAAAATCGGGTCTAAAATCGATTACCATGACGCGCAGACGATTTTTGAGCCGATTTCGGTAGAGTTGCCGATTTTCGCGGATTTTACCGATTTTTTGGGTCGGAAAGGCATCTAGGGGCTATATATGTTTATACAAAGGCCATTTCTGGCCTGTTTCGGTTATTATTTTTAGGCCTAAATCCGCCGAAAATCGGGTCTAAAATCGATTACCATGACGCGCAGACGATTTTTGAGCCGATTTCGGTAGAGTTGCCGATTTTCGCGGATTTTACCGATTTTTTGGGTCGGAAAGGCATCTAGGGGCTATATATGTATATACAAAGGCCATTTCTGGCCTGTTTCGGTTATTATTTTTAGGCCTAAATCCGCCTAAAATCGGGTCTAAAATCGATTACCATGACGCGCAGACGATTTTTGAGCCGATTTCGGTAGAGTTGCCGATTTTCGCGGATTTTACCGATTTTTTGGGTCGGAAAGGCATCTAGGAGCTATATATGTATATACAAAGGCCATTTCTGGCCTGTTTCGGTTATTATTTTTAGGCCTAAATCCGCCGAAAATCGGGTCTAAAATCGATTACCATGACGCGCAGACGATTTTTGAGCCGATTTCGGTAGAGTTGCCGATTTTCGCGGATTTTACCGATTTTTTGGGTCGGAAAGGCATCTAGGGGCTATATATGTATATACAAAGGCCATTTCTGGCGTGTTTCGGTTATTATTTTTAGGCCTAAATCCGCGGAAAATCGGGTCTAAAATCGATTACCATGACGCGCGGACGATTTCTGAGCCGATTTCGGTAGAGTTGCCGATTTTCGCGGATTTTACCGATTTTTTGGGTCGGAAAGACATCTAGGGGCTATATATGTATATACAAAGGCCATTTCTGGCCTGTTTCGGTTATTATTTTTAGGCCTAAATCCGCCGAAAATCGGGTCTAAAGTCGATTACCATGACGCGCGGACGATTTCTGAGCCGATTTCGGTAGAGTTGCCGATTTTCGCGGATTTTACCGATTTTTTGGGTCGGAAAGGCATCTAGGGGCTATATATGTATATACAAAGGCCATTTCTGGCCTGTTTCGGCTATTATTTTTAGGCCTAAATCCGCCGAAAATCGGGTCTAAAATCGATTACCATGACGCGCGGACGATTTCTGAGCCGATTTCGGTAGAGTTGCCGATTTTCGCGGATTTTACCGATTTTTTGGGTCGGAAAGGCATCTAGGGGCTATATATGTATATACAAAGGCCATTTCTGGCCTGTTTCGGTTATTATTTTTAGGCCTAAATCCGCCGAAAATCGGGTCTAAAATCGATTACCATGACGCGCGGACGATTTTTGAGCCGATTTCGGTAGAGTTGCCGATTTTCGCGGATTTTACCGATTTTTTGGGTCGGAAAGGCATCTAGGGGCTATATATGTATATACAAAGGCCATTTCTGGCCTGTTTCGGTTATTATTTTTAGGCCTAAATCCGCCGAAAATCGGGTCTAAAATCGATTACCATGACGCGCGGACGATTTCTGAGCCGATTTCGGTAGAGTTGCCGATTTTCGCGGATTTTACCGATTTTTTGGGTCGGAAAGGCATCTAGGGGCTATATATGTATATACAAAGGCCATTTCTGGCCTGTTTCGGTTATTATTTTTAGGCCTAAATCCGCCGAAAATCGGGTCTAAAATCGATTACCATGACGCGCAGACGATTTTTGAGCCGATTTCGGTAGAGTTGCCGATTTTCGCGGATTTTACCGATTTTTTGGGTCGGAAAGGCATCTAGGGGCTATATATGTTTATACAAAGGCCATTTCTGGCCTGTTTCGGTTATTATTTTTAGGCCTAAATCCGCCGAAAATCGGGTCTAAAATCGATTACCATGACGCGCAGACGATTTTTGAGCCGATTTCGGTAGAGTTGCCGATTTTCGCGGATTTTACCGATTTTTTGGGTCGGAAAGGCATCTAGGGGCTATATATGTATATACAAAGGCCATTTCTGGCCTGTTTCGGTTATTATTTTTAGGCCTAAATCCGCCGAAAATCGGGTCTAAAATCGATTACCATGACGCGCAGACGATTTTTGAGCCGATTTTTTGGGTCGGAAAGGCATCTAGGGGCTATATATGTATATACAAAGGCCATTTCTGGCCTGTTTCGGTTATTATTTTTAGGCCTAAATCCGCCGAAAATCGGGTCTAAAATCGATTACCATGACGCGCAGACGATTTTTGAGCCGATTTCGGTAGAGTTGCCGATTTTCGCGGATTTTACCGATTTTTTGGGTCGGAAAGGCATCTAGGGGCTATATATGTATATACAAAGGCCATTTCTGGCCTGTGTCGGTTATTATTTTTAGGCCTAAATCCGCCGAAAATCGGGTCTAAAATCGATTACCATGACGCGCAGACGATTTTTGAGCCGATTTTCGCGGATTTTACCGATTTTTTGGGTCGGAAAGGCATCTAGGGGCTATATATGTATATACAAAGGCCATTTCTGGCCTGTTTCGGTTATTATTTTTAGGCCTAAATCCGCCGAAAATCGCATCTAAAATCGATTACCATGACGCGCAGACGATTTTTGAGCCGATTTTTTGGGTCGGAAAGGCATCTAGGGGCTATATATGTATATACAAAGGCCATTTCTGGCCTGTTTCGGTTATTATTTTTAGGCCTAAATCCGCCGAAAATCGGGTCTAAAATCGATTACCATGACGCGCAGACGATTTTTGAGCCGATTTCGGTAGAGTTGCCGATTTTCGCGGATTTTACCGATTTTTTGGGTCGGACAGGCATCTAGGGGCTATATATGTATATACAAAGGCCATTTCTGGCCTGTTTCGGTTATTATTTTTAGGCCTAAATCCGCCGAAAATCGGGTCTAAAATCGATTACCATGACGCGCAGACGATTTTTGAGCCGATTTCGGTAGAGTTGCCGATTTTCGCGGATTTTACCGATTTTTTGGGTCGGAAAGGCATCTAGGGGCTATATATGTATATACAAAGGCCATTTCTGGCCTGTTTCGGTTATTATTTTTAGGCCTAAATCCGCCTAAAATCGGGTCTAAAATCGATTACCATGACGCGCAGACGATTTTTGAGCCGATTTCGGTAGAGTTGCCGATTTTCGCGGATTTTACCGATTTTTTGGGTCGGAAAGGCATCTAGGGGCTATATATGTATATACAAAGGCCATTTCTGGCCTGTTTCGGTTATTATTTTTAGGCCTAAATCCGCCGAAAATCGGGTCTAAAATCGATTACCATGACGCGCAGACGATTTTTGAGCCGATTTCGGTAGAGTTGCCGATTTTCGCGGATTTTACCGATTTTTTGGGTCGGAAAGGCATCTAGGGGCTATATATGTATATACAAAGGCCATTTCTGGCGTGTTTCGGTTATTATTTTTAGGCCTAAATCCGCCGAAAATCGGGTCTAAAATCGATTACCATGACGCGCGGACGATTTCTGAGCCGATTTCGGTAGAGTTGCCGATTTTCGCGGATTTTACCGATTTTTTGGGTCGGAAAGACATCTAGGGGCTATATATGTATATACAAAGGCCATTTCTGGCCTGTTTCGGTTATTATTTTTAGGCCTAAATCCGCCGAAAATCGGGTCTAAAGTCGATTACCATGACGCGCAGACGATTTCTGAGCCGATTTCGGTAGAGTTGCCGATTTTCGCGGATTTTACCGATTTTTTGGGTCGGAAAGGCATCTAGGGGCTATATATGTATATACAAAGGCCATTTCTGGCCTGTTTCGGCTATTATTTTTAGGCCTAAATCCGCCGAAAATCGGGTCTAAAATCGATTACCATGACGCGCGGACGATTTCTGAGCCGATTTCGGTAGAGTTGCCGATTTTCGCGGATTTTACCGATTTTTTGGGTAGGAAAGGCATCTAGGGGCTATATATGTATATACAAAGGCCATTTCTGGCCTGTTTCGGTTATTATTTTTAGGCCTAAATCCGCCGAAAATCGGGTCTAAAATCGGTTACCATGACGCGCGGACGATTTCTGAGCCGATTTCGGTAGAGTTGCCGATTTTCGCGGATTTTACCGATTTTTTGGGTCGGAAAGGCATCTAGGGGCTATATATGTATATACAAAGGCCATTTCTGGCCTGTTTCGGTTATTATTTTTAGGCCTAAATCCGCCGAAAATCGGGTCTAAAATCGATTACCATGACGCGCAGACGATTTTTGAGCCGATTTCGGTAGAGTTGCCGATTTTCGCGGATTTTACCGATTTTTTGGGTCGGAAAGGCATCTAGGGGCTATATATGTTTATACAAAGGCCATTTCTGGCCTGTTTCGGTTATTATTTTTAGGCCTAAATCCGCCGAAAATCGGGTCTAAAATCGATTACCATGACGCGCAGACGATTTTTGAGCCGATTTCGGTAGAGTTGCCGATTTTCGCGGATTTTACCGATTTTTTGGGTCGGAAAGGCATCTAGGGGCTATATATGTATATACAAAGGCCATTTCTGGCCTGTTTCGGTTATTATTTTTAGGCCTAAATCCGCCGAAAATCGGGTCTAAAATCGATTACCATGACGCGCAGACGATTTTTGAGCCGATTTTTTGGGTCGGAAAGGCATCTAGGGGCTATATATGTATATACAAAGGCCATTTCTGGCCTGTTTCGGTTATTATTTTTAGGCCTAAATCCGCCGAAAATCGGGTCTAAAATCGATTACCATGACGCGCAGACGATTTTTGAGCCGATTTCGGTAGAGTTGCCGATTTTCGCGGATTTTACCGATTTTTTGGGTCGGAAAGGCATCTAGGGGCTATATATGTATATACAAAGGCCATTTCTGGCCTGTTTCGGTTATTATTTTTAGGCCTAAATCCGCCGAAAATCGGGTCTAAAATCGATTACCATGACGCGCAGACGATTTTTGAGCCGATTTCGGTAGAGTTCCCGATTTTCGCGGATTTTACCGATTTTTTGGGTCGGAAAGGCATCTAGGGGCTATATATGTATATACAAAGGCCATTTCTGGCCTGTTTCGGTTATTATTTTTAGGCCTAAATCCGCCGAAAATCGGGTCTAAAATCGATTACCATGACGCGCAGACGATTTTTGAGCCGATTTCGGTAGAGTTGCCGATTTTCGCGGATTTTACCGATTTTTTGGGTCGGAAAGGCATCTAGGGGCTATATATGTATATACAAAGGCCATTTCTGGCCTGTTTCGGTTATTATTTTTAGGCCTAAATCCGCCGAAAATCGGGTCTAAAATCGATTACCATGACGCGCAGACGATTTTTGAGCCGATTTCGGTAGAGTTGCCGATTTTCGCGGATTTTACCGATTTTTTGGGTCGGAAAGGCATCTAGGGGCTATATATGTATATACAAAGGCCATTTCTGGCCTGTTTCGGTTATTATTTTTAGGCCTAAATCCGCCGAAAATCGGGTCTAAAATCGATTACCATGACGCGCAGACGATTTTTGAGCCGATTTCGGTAGAGTTGCCGATTTTCGCGGATTTTACCGATTTTTTGGGTCGGAAAGGCATCTAGGGGCTATATATGTATATACAAAGGCCATTTCTGGCCTGTTTCGGTTATTATTTTTAGGCCTAAATCCGCCGAAAATCGGGTCTAAAATCGATTACCATGACGCGCGGACGATTTCTGAGCCGATTTCGGTAGAGTTGCCGATTTTCGCGGATTTTACCGATTTTTTGGGTCGGAAAGGCATCTAGGGGCTATATATGTATATACAAAGGCCATTTCTGGCCTGTTTCGGTTA
This sequence comes from Maratus michaelseni, assembly GCA_963931845.1. NCBI lineage: Eukaryota > Metazoa > Arthropoda > Arachnida > Araneae > Salticidae > Maratus > Maratus michaelseni. The sequence continues at coordinate 480,224,615 of OZ007587.1, forward strand.
TTATTTTTAGGCCTAAATCCGCCGAAAATCGGGTCTAAAATCGATTACCATGACGCGCAGACGATTTTTGAGCCGATTTCGGTAGAGTTGCCGATTTTCGCGGATTTTACCGATTTTTTGGGTCGGAAAGGCATCTAGGGGCTATATATGTTTATACAAAGGCCATTTCTGGCCTGTTTCGGTTATTATTTTTAGGCCTAAATCCGCCGAAAATCGGGTCTAAAATCGATTACCATGACGCGCAGACGATTTTTGAGCCGATTTCGGTAGAGTTGCCGATTTTCGCGGATTTTACCGATTTTTTGGGTCGGAAAGGCATCTAGGGGCTATATATGTATATACAAAGGCCATTTCTGGCCTGTTTCGGTTATTATTTTTAGGCCTAAATCCGCCGAAAATCGGGTCTAAAATCGATTACCATGACGCGCAGACGATTTTTGAGCCGATTTTTTGGGTCGGAAAGGCATCTAGGGGCTATATATGTATATACAAAGGCCATTTCTGGCCTGTTTCGGTTATTATTTTTAGGCCTAAATCCGCCGAAAATCGGGTCTAAAATCGATTACCATGACGCGCAGACGATTTTTGAGCCGATTTCGGTAGAGTTGCCGATTTTCGCGGATTTTACCGATTTTTTGGGTCGGAAAGGCATCTAGGGGCTATATATGTATATACAAAGGCCATTTCTGGCCTGTGTCGGTTATTATTTTTAGGCCTAAATCCGCCGAAAATCGGGTCTAAAATCGATTACCATGACGCGCAGACGATTTTTGAGCCGATTTTCGCGGATTTTACCGATTTTTTGGGTCGGAAAGGCATCTAGGGGCTATATATGTATATACAAAGGCCATTTCTGGCCTGTTTCGGTTATTATTTTTAGGCCTAAATCCGCCGAAAATCGCATCTAAAATCGATTACCATGACGCGCAGACGATTTTTGAGCCGATTTTTTGGGTCGGAAAGGCATCTAGGGGCTATATATGTATATACAAAGGCCATTTCTGGCCTGTTTCGGTTATTATTTTTAGGCCTAAATCCGCCGAAAATCGGGTCTAAAATCGATTACCATGACGCGCAGACGATTTTTGAGCCGATTTCGGTAGAGTTGCCGATTTTCGCGGATTTTACCGATTTTTTGGGTCGGAAAGGCATCTAGGGGCTATATATGTATATACAAAGGCCATTTCTGGCCTGTTTCGGTTATTATTTTTAGGCCTAAATCCGCCGAAAATCGGGTCTAAAATCGATTACCATGACGCGCAGACGATTTTTGAGCCGATTTCGGTAGAGTTGCCGATTTTCGCGGATTTTACCGATTTTTTGGGTCGGAAAGGCATCAAGGGGCTATATATGTATATACAAAGGCCATTTCTGGCCTGTTTCGGGTATTATTTTTAGGCCTAAATCCGCCGAAAATCGGGTCTAAAATCGATTACCATGACGCGCAGACGATTTTTGAGCCGATTTCGGTAGAGTTGCCGATTTTCGCGGATTTTACCGATTTTTTGGGTCGGAAAGGCATCTAGGGGCTATATATGTATATACAAAGGCCATTTCTGGCCTGTTTCGGTTATTATTTTTAGGCCTAAATCCGCCTAAAATCGGGTCTAAAATCGATTACCATGACGCGCAGACGATTTTTGAGCCGATTTCGGTAGAGTTGCCGATTTTCGCGGATTTTACCGATTTTTTGGGTCGGAAAGGCATCTAGGGGCTATATATGTATATACAAAGGCCATTTCTGGCCTGTTTCGGTTATTATTTTTAGGCCTAAATCCGCCGAAAATCGGGTCTAAAATCGATTACCATGACGCGCAGACGATTTTTGAGCCGATTTCGGTAGAGTTGCCGATTTTCGCGGATTTTACCGATTTTTTGGGTCGGAAAGGCATCTAGGGGCTATATATGTATATACAAAGGCCATTTCTGGCGTGTTTCGGTTATTATTTTTAGGCCTAAATCCGCCGAAAATCGGGTCTAAAATCGATTACCATGACGCGCGGACGATTTCTGAGCCGATTTCGGTAGAGTTGCCGATTTTCGCGGATTTTACCGATTTTTTGGGTCGGAAAGACATCTAGGGGCTATATATGTATATACAAAGGCCATTTCTGGCCTGTTTCGGTTATTATTTTTAGGCCTAAATCCGCCGAAAATCGGGTCTAAAGTCGATTACCATGACGCGCGGACGATTTCTGAGCCGATTTCGGTAGAGTTGCCGATTTTCGCGGATTTTACCGATTTTTTGGGTCGGAAAGGCATCTAGGGGCTATATATGTATATACAAAGGCCATTTCTGGCCTGTTTCGGCTATTATTTTTAGGCCTAAATCCGCCGAAAATCGGGTCTAAAATCGATTACCATGACGCGCGGACGATTTCTGAGCCGATTTCGGTAGAGTTGCCGATTTTCGCGGATTTTACCGATTTTTTGGGTCGGAAAGGCATCTAGGGGCTATATATGTATATACAAAGGCCATTTCTGGCCTGTTTCGGTTATTATTTTTAGGCCTAAATCCGCCGAAAATCGGGTCTAAAATCGATTACCATGACGCGCGGACGATTTTTGAGCCGATTTCGGTAGAGTTGCCGATTTTCGCGGATTTTACCGATTTTTTGGGTCGGAAAGGCATCTAGGGGCTATATATGTATATACAAAGGCCATTTCTGGCCTGTTTCGGTTATTATTTTTAGGCCTAAATCCGCCGAAAATCGGGTCTAAAATCGATTACCATGACGCGCGGACGATTTCTGAGCCGATTTCGGTAGAGTTGCCGATTTTCGCGGATTTTACCGATTTTTTGGGTCGGAAAGGCATCTAGGGGCTATATATGTATATACAAAGGCCATTTCTGGCCTGTTTCGGTTATTATTTTTAGGCCTAAATCCGCCGAAAATCGGGTCTAAAATCGATTACCATGACGCGCAGACGATTTTTGAGCCGATTTCGGTAGAGTTGCCGATTTTCGCGGATTTTACCGATTTTTTGGGTCGGAAAGGCATCTAGGGGCTATATATGTTTATACAAAGGCCATTTCTGGCCTGTTTCGGTTATTATTTTTAGGCCTAAATCCGCCGAAAATCGGGTCTAAAATCGATTACCATGACGCGCAGACGATTTTTGAGCCGATTTCGGTAGAGTTGCCGATTTTCGCGGATTTTACCGATTTTTTGGGTCGGAAAGGCATCTAGGGGCTATATATGTATATACAAAGGCCATTTCTGGCCTGTTTCGGTTATTATTTTTAGGCCTAAATCCGCCGAAAATCGGGTCTAAAATCGATTACCATGACGCGCAGACGATTTTTGAGCCGATTTTTTGGGTCGGAAAGGCATCTAGGGGCTATATATGTATATACAAAGGCCATTTCTGGCCTGTTTCGGTTATTATTTTTAGGCCTAAATCCGCCGAAAATCGGGTCTAAAATCGATTACCATGACGCGCAGACGATTTTTGAGCCGATTTCGGTAGAGTTGCCGATTTTCGCGGATTTTACCGATTTTTTGGGTCGGAAAGGCATCTAGGGGCTATATATGTATATACAAAGGCCATTTCTGGCCTGTTTCGGTTATTATTTTTAGGCCTAAATCCGCCGAAAATCGGGTCTAAAATCGATTACCATGACGCGCAGACGATTTTTGAGCCGATTTCGGTAGAGTTCCCGATTTTCGCGGATTTTACCGATTTTTTGGGTCGGAAAGGCATCTAGGGGCTATATATGTATATACAAAGGCCATTTCTGGCCTGTTTCGGTTATTATTTTTAGGCCTAAATCCGCCGAAAATCGGGTCTAAAATCGATTACCATGACGCGCAGACGATTTTTGAGCCGATTTCGGTAGAGTTGCCGATTTTCGCGGATTTTACCGATTTTTTGGGTCGGAAAGGCATCTAGGGGCTATATATGTATATACAAAGGCCATTTCTGGCCTGTTTCGGTTATTATTTTTAGGCCTAAATCCGCCGAAAATCGGGTCTAAAATCGATTACCATGACGCGCAGACGATTTTTGAGCCGATTTCGGTAGAGTTGCCGATTTTCGCGGATTTTACCGATTTTTTGGGTCGGAAAGGCATCTAGGGGCTATATATGTATATACAAAGGCCATTTCTGGCCTGTTTCGGTTATTATTTTTAGGCCTAAATCCGCCGAAAATCGGGTCTAAAATCGATTACCATGACGCGCAGACGATTTTTGAGCCGATTTCGGTAGAGTTGCCGATTTTCGCGGATTTTACCGATTTTTTGGGTCGGAAAGGCATCTAGGGGCTATATATGTATATACAAAGGCCATTTCTGGCCTGTTTCGGTTATTATTTTTAGGCCTAAATCCGCCGAAAATCGGGTCTAAAATCGATTACCATGACGCGCAGACGATTTTTGAGCCGATTTCGGTAGAGTTGCCGATTTTCGCGGATTTTACCGATTTTTTGGGTCGGAAAGGCATCTAGGGGCTATATATGTATATACAAAGGCCATTTCTGGCCTGTTTCGGTTATTATTTTTAGGCCTAAATCCGCCGAAAATCGGGTCTAAAATCGATTACCATGACGCGCAGACGATTTTTGAGCCGATTTCGGTAGAGTTGCCGATTTTCGCGGATTTTACCGATTTTTTGGGTCGGAAAGGCATCTAGGGGCTATATATGTATATACAAAGGCCATTTCTGGCCTGTTTCGGTTATTATTTTTAGGCCTAAATCCGCCGAAAATCGGGTCTAAAATCGATTACCATGACGCGCAGACGATTTTTGAGCCGATTTCGGTAGAGTTGCCGATTTTCGCGGATTTTACCGATTTTTTGGGTCGGAAAGGCATCTAGGGGCTATATATGTATATACAAAGGCCATTTCTGGCCTGTTTCGGTTATTATTTTTAGGCCTAAATCCGCCGAAAATCGGGTCTAAAATCGATTACCATGACGCGCAGACGATTTTTGAGCCGATTTCGGTAGAGTTGCCGATTTTCGCGGATTTTACCGATTTTTTGGGTCGGAAAGGCATCTAGGGGCTATATATGTATATACAAAGGCCATTTCTGGCCTGTTTCGGTTATTATTTTTAGGCCTAAATCCGCCGAAAATCGGGTCTAAAATCGATTACCATGACGCGCGGACGATTTCTGAGCCGATTTCGGTAGAGTTGCCGATTTTCGCGGATTTTACCGATTTTTTGGGTCGGAAAGGCATCTAGGGGCTATATATGTATATACAAAGGCCATTTCTGGCCTGTTTCGGCTATTATTTTTAGGCCTAAATCCGCCGAAAATCGGGTCTAAAATCGATTACCATGACGCGCGGACGATTTCTGAGCCGATTTCGGTAGAGTTGCCGATTTTCGCGGATTTTACCGATTTTTTGGGTCGGAAAGGCATCTAGGGGCTATATATGTATATACAAAGGCCATTTCTGGCCTGTTTCGGCTATTATTTTTAGGCCTAAATCCGCCGAAAATCGGGTCTCAAATCGATTACCATGACGCGCAGACGATTTGTGAGCCGATTTCGGTAGAGTTGCCGATTTTCGCGGATTTTACCGATTTTTTGGGTCGGAAAGGCATCTAGGGGCTATATATGTATATACAAAGGCCATTTCTGGCCTGTTTCGGTTATTATTTTTAGGCCTAAATCCGCCGAAAATCGGGTCTAAAATCGATTACCATGACGCGCGGACGATTTTTGAGCCGATTTCGGTAGAGTTGCCGATTTTCGCGGATTTTACCGATTTTTTGGGTCGGAAAGGCATCTAGGGGCTATATATGTATATACAAAGGCCATTTCTGGCCTGTTTCGGTTATTATTTTTAGGCCTAAAATCCGCCGAAAATCGGGTCTAAAATCGATTACCATGACGCGCGGACGATTTTTGAGCCGATTTCGGTAGAGTTGCCGATTTTCGCGGATTTTACCGATTTTTTGGGTCGGAAAGGCATCTAGGGGCTATATATGTATATACAAAGGCCATTTCTGGCCTGTTTCGGTTATTATTTTTAGGCCTAAATCCGCCGAAAATCGGGTCTAAAATCGATTACCATGACGCGCGGACGATTTCTGAGCCGATTTCGGTAGAGTTGCCGATTTTCGCGGATTTTACCGATTTTTTGGGTCGGAAAGGCATCTAGGGGCTATATATGTATATACAAAGGCCATTTCTGGCCTGTTTCGGTTATTATTTTTAGGCCTAAATCCGCCGAAAATCGGGTCTAAAATCGATTACCATGACGCGCGGACGATTTCTGAGCCGATTTCGGTAGAGTTGCCGATTTTCGCGGATTTTACCGATTTTTTGGGTCGGAAAGGCATCTAGGGGCTATATATGTATATACAAAGGCCATTTCTGGCCTGTTTCGGTTATTATTTTTAGGCCTAAATCCGCCGAAAATCGGGTCTAAAATCGATTACCATGACGCGCGGACGATTTCTGAGCCGATTTCGGTAGAGTTGCCGATTTTCGCGGATTTTACCGATTTTTTGGGTCGGAAAGGCATCTAGGGGCTATATATGTATATACAAAGGCCATTTCTGGCCTGTTTCGGTTATTATTTTTAGGCCTAAATCCGCCGAAAATCGGGTCTAAAATCGATTACCATGACGCGCGGACGATTTCTGAGCCGATTTCGGTAGAGTTGCCGATTTTCGCGGATTTTACCGATTTTTTGGGTCGGAAAGGCATCTAGGGGCTATATATGTATATACAAAGGCCATTTCTGGCCTGTTTCGGTTATTATTTTTAGGCCTAAATCCGCCGAAAATCGGGTCTAAAATCGATTACCATGACGCGCGGACGATTTCTGAGCCGATTTCGGTAGAGTTGCCGATTTTCGCGGATTTTACCGATTTTTTGGGTCGGAAAGGCATCTAGGGGCTATATATGTATATACAAAGGCCATTTCTGGCCTGTTTCGGTTATTATTTTTAGGCCTAAATCCGCCGAAAATCGGGTCTAAAATCGATTACCATGACGCGCGGACGATTTTCTGAGCCGATTTCGGTAGAGTTGCCGATTTTCGCGGATTTTACCGATTTTTTGGGTCGGAAAGGCATCTAGGGGCTATATATGTATATACAAAGGCCATTTCTGGCCTGTTTCGGTTATTATTTTTAGGCCTAAATCCGCCGAAAATCGGGTCTAAAATCGATTACCATGACGCGCGGACGATTTCTGAGCCGATTTCGGTAGAGTTGCCGATTTTCGCGGATTTTACCGATTTTTTGGGTCGGAAAGGCATCTAGGGGCTATATATGTATATACAAAGGCCATTTCTGGCCTGTTTCGGTTATTATTTTTAGGCCTAAAATCCGCCGAAAATCGGGTCTAAAATCGATTACCATGACGCGCGGACGATTTTGAGCCGATTTCGGTAGAGTTGCCGATTTTCGCGGATTTTACCGATTTTTTGGGTCGGAAAGGCATCTAGGGGCTATATATGTATATACAAAGGCCATTTCTGGCCTGTTTCGGTTATTATTTTTAGGCCTAAATCCGCCGAAAATCGGGTCTAAAATCGATTACCATGACGCGCGGACGATTTTTGAGCCGATTTCGGTAGAGTTGCCGATTTTCGCGGATTTTACCGATTTTTTGGGTCGGAAAGGCATCTAGGGGCTATATATGTATATACAAAGGCCATTTCTGGCCTGTTTCGGTTATTATTTTTTAGGCCTAAATCCGCCGAAAATCGGGTCTAAAATCGATTACCATGACGCGCGGACGATTTCTGAGCCGATTTCGGTAGAGTTGCCGATTTTCGCGGATTTTACCGATTTTTTGGGTCGGAAAGGCATCTAGGGGCTATATATGTATATACAAAGGCCATTTCTGGCCTGTTTCGGTTATTATTTTTAGGCCTAAATCCGCCGAAAATCGGGTCTAAAATCGATTACCATGACGCGCGGACGATTTCTGAGCCGATTTCGGTAGAGTTGCCGATTTTCGCGGATTTTACCGATTTTTTGGGTCGGAAAGGCATCTAGGGGCTATATATGTATATACAAAGGCCATTTCTGGCCTGTTTCGGTTATTATTTTTAGGCCTAAATCCGCCGAAAATCGGGTCTAAAATCGATTACCATGACGCGCGGACGATTTCTGAGCCGATTTCGGTAGAGTTGCCGATTTTCGCGGATTTTACCGATTTTTTGGGTCGGAAAGGCATCTAGGGGCTATATATGTATATACAAAGGCCATTTCTGGCCTGTTTCGGTTATTATTTTTAGGCCTAAATCCGCCGAAAATCGGGTCTAAAATCGATTACCATGACGCGCGGACGATTTTTGAGCCGATTTCGGTAGAGTTGCCGATTTTCGCGGATTTTACCGATTTTTTGGGTCGGAAAGGCATCTAGGGGCTATATATGTATATACAAAGGCCATTTCTGGCCTGTTTCGGTTATTATTTTTAGGCCTAAATCCGCCGAAAATCGGGTCTAAAATCGATTACCATGACGCGCGGACGATTTCTGAGCCGATTTCGGTAGAGTTGCCGATTTTCGCGGATTTTACCGATTTTTTGGGTCGGAAAGGCATCTAGGGGCTATATATGTATATACAAAGGCCATTTCTGGCCTGTTTCGGTTATTATTTTTAGGCCTAAATCCGCCGAAAATCGGGTCTAAAATCGATTACCATGACGCGCGGACGATTTCTGAGCCGATTTCGGTAGAGTTGCCGATTTTCGCGGATTTTACCGATTTTTTGGGTCCGGAAAGGCATCTAGGGGCTATATATGTATATACAAAGGCCATTTCTGGCCTGTTTCGGTTATTATTTTTAGGCCTAAATCCGCCCGAAAATCGGGTCTAAAATCGATTACCATGACGCGCGGACGATTTTTGAGCCGATTTCGGTAGAGTTGCCGATTTTCGCGGATTTTACCGATTTTTTGGGGCGGAAAGGCATCTAGGGGCTATATATGTATATACAAAGGCCATTTCTGGCCTGTTTCGGTTATTATTTTTAGGCCTAAATCCGCCGAAAATCGGGTCTAAAATCGATTACCATGACGCGCGGACGATTTCTGAGCCGATTTCGGTAGAGTTGCCGATTTTCGCGGATTTTACCGATTTTTTGGGTCGGAAAGGCATCTAGGGGCTATATATGTATATACAAAGGCCATTTCTGGCCTGTTTCGGTTATTATTTTTAGGCCTAAATCCGCCGAAAATCGGGTCTAAAATCGATTACCATGACGCGCGGACGATTTCTGAGCCGATTTCGGTAGAGTTGCCGATTTTCGCGGATTTTACCGATTTTTTGGGTCGGGAAAGGCATCTAGGGGCTATATATGTATATACAAAGGCCATTTCTGGCCTGTTTCGGTTATTATTTTTAGGCCTAAATCCGCCGAAAATCGGGTCTAAAATCGATTACCATGACGCGCGGACGATTTTTGAGCCGATTTCGGTAGAGTTGCCGATTTTCGCGGATTTTACCGATTTTTTGGGTCGGAAAGGCATCTAGGGGCTATATATGTATATACAAAGGCCATTTCTGGCCTGTTTCGGTTATTATTTTTAGGCCTAAATCCGCCGAAAATCGGGTCTAAAATCGATTACCATGACGCGCAGGACGATTTTTGAGCCGATTTCGGTAGAGTTGCCGATTTTCGCGGATTTTACCGATTTTTTGGGTCGGAAAGGCATCTAGGGGCTATATATGTATATACAAAGGCCATTTCTGGCCTGTTTCGGTTATTATTTTTAGGCCTAAATCCGCCGAAAATCGGGTCTAAAATCGATTACCATGACGCGCGGACGATTTTTGAGCCGATTTCGGTAGAGTTGCCGATTTTCGCGGATTTTACCGATTTTTGGGTCGGAAAGGCATCTAGGGCTATATATGTATATACAAAGGCCATTTCTGGCCTGTTTCGGTTATTATTTTTAGGCCTAAATCCGCCGAAAATCGGGTCTAAAATCGATTACCATGACGCGCGACGATTTTTGAGCCGATTTTTTTGGGTCGGAAAGGCATCTAGGGGCTATATATGTATATACAAAGGCCATTTCTGGCCTGTTTCGGTTATTATTTTTAGGCCTAAATCCGCCGAAAATCGGGTCTAAAATCGATTACCATGACGCGCGGACGATTTTTGAGCCGATTTCGGTAGAGTTGCCGATTTTCGCGGATTTTACCGATTTTTTGGGTCGGAAAGGCATCTAGGGGCTATATATGTATATACAAAGGCCATTTCTGGCCTGTTTCGGTTATTATTTTTAGGCCTAAATCCGCCGAAAATCGGGTCTAAAATCGATTACCATGACGCGCAGACGATTTTTGAGCCGATTTCGGTAGAGTTGCCGATTTTCGCGGATTTTACCGATTTTTTGGGTCGGAAAGGCATCTAGGGGCTATATATGTATATACAAAGGCCATTTCTGGCCTGTTTCGGTTATTATTTTTAGGCCTAAATCCGCCGAAAATCGGGTCTAAAATCGATTACCATGACGCGCAGACGATTTTTGAGCCGATTTCGGTAGAGTTGCCGATTTTCGCGGATTTTACCGATTTTTTGGGTCGGAAAGGCATCTAGGGGCTATATATGTATATACAAAGGCCATTTCTGGCCTGTTTCGGTTATTATTTTTAGGCCTAAATCCGCCGAAAATCGGGTCTAAAATCGATTACCATGACGCGCAGACGATTTTTGAGCCGATTTCGGTAGAGTTGCCGATTTTCGCGGATTTTACCGATTTTTTGGGTCGGAAAGGCATCTAGGGGCTATATATGTATATACAAAGGCCATTTCTGGCCTGTTTCGGTTATTATTTTTAGGCCTAAATCCGCCGAAAATCGGGTCTAAAATCGATTACCATGACGCGCAGACGATTTTTGAGCCGATTTCGGTAGAGTTGCCGATTTTCGCGGATTTTACCGATTTTTTGGGTCGGAAAGGCATCTAGGGGCTATATATGTATATACAAAGGCCATTTCTGGCCTGTTTCGGTTATTATTTTTAGGCCTAAATCCGCCGAAAATCGGGTCTAAAATCGATTACCATGACGCGCAGACGATTTTTGAGCCGATTTCGGTAGAGTTGCCGATTTTCGCGGATTTTACCGATTTTTTGGGTCGGAAAGGCATCTAGGGGCTATATATGTATATACAAAGGCCATTTCTGGCCTGTTTTCGGTTATTATTTTTAGGCCTAAATCCGCCGAAAATCGGGTCTAAAATCGATTACCATGACGCGCAGACGATTTTTGAGCCGATTTCGGTAGAGTTGCCGATTTTCGCGGATTTTACCGATTTTTTGGGTCGGAAAGGCATCTAGGGGCTATATATGTATATACAAAGGCCATTTCTGGCCTGTTTCGGTTATTATTTTTAGGCCTAAATCCGCCGAAAATCGGGTCTAAAATCGATTACCATGACGCGCAGACGATTTTTGAGCCGATTTCGGTAGAGTTGCCGATTTTCGCGGATTTTACCGATTTTTTGGGTCGGAAAGGCATCTAGGGGCTATATATGTATATACAAAGGCCATTTCTGGCCTGTTTCGGTTATTATTTTTAGGCCTAAATCCGCCGAAAATCGGGTCTAAAATCGATTACCATGACGCGCAGACGATTTTTGAGCCGATTTCGGTAGAGTTGCCGATTTTCGCGGATTTTACCGATTTTTTGGGTCGGAAAGGCATCTAGGGGCTATATATGTATATACAAAGGCCATTTCTGGCGTGTTTCGGTTATTATTTTTAGGCCTAAATCCGCCGAAAATCGGGTCTAAAATCGATTACCATGACGCGCGGACGATTTCTGAGCCGATTTCGGTAGAGTTGCCGATTTTCGCGGATTTTACCGATTTTTTGGGTCGGAAAGGCATCTAGGGGCTATATATGTATATACAAAGGCCATTTCTGGCCTGTTTCGGTTATTATTTTTAGGCCTAAATCCGCCGAAAATCGGGTCTAAAAGTCGATTACCATGACGCGCGGACGATTTCTGAGCCGATTTCGGTAGAGTTGCCGATTTTCGCGGATTTTACCGATTTTTTGGGTCGGAAAGGCATCTAGGGGCTATATATGTATATACAAAGGCCATTTCTGGCCTGTTTCGGCTATTATTTTTAGGCCTAAATCCGCCGAAAATCGGGTCTAAAATCGATTACCATGACGCGCGGACGATTTCTGAGCCGATTTCGGTAGAGTTGCCGATTTTCGCGGATTTTACCGATTTTTTGGGTCGGAAAGGCATCTAGGGGCTATATATGTATATACAAAGGCCATTTCTGGCCTGTTTCGGCTATTATTTTTAGGCCTAAATCCGCCGAAAATCGGGTCTAAAATCGATTACCATGACGCGCAGACGATTTGTGAGCCGATTTCGGTAGAGTTGCCGATTTTCGCGGATTTTACCGATTTTTTGGGTCGGAAAAGGCATCTAGGGGCTATATATGTATATACAAAGGCCATTTCTGGCCTGTTTCGGTTATTATTTTTAGGCCTAAATCCGCCGAAAATCGGGTCTAAAATCGATTACCATGACGCGCGGACGATTTTTTGAGCCGATTTCGGTAGAGTTGCCGATTTTCGCGGATTTTACCGATTTTTTGGGTCGGAAAGGCATCTAGGGGCTATATATGTATATACAAAGGCCATTTCTGGCCTGTTTCGGTTATTATTTTTAGGCCTAAATCCGCCGAAAATCGGGTCTAAAATCGATTACCATGACGCGCGGACGATTTTTGAGCCGATTTCGGTAGAGTTGCCGATTTTCGCGGATTTTACCGATTTTTTGGGTCGGAAAGGCATCTAGGGGCTATATATGTATATACAAAGGCCATTTCTGGCCTGTTTCGGTTATTATTTTTAGGCCTAAATCCGCCGAAAATCGGGTCTAAAATCGATTACCATGACGCGCGGACGATTTTTGAGCCGATTTCGGTAGAGTTGCCGATTTTCGCGGATTTTACCGATTTTTTGGGTCGGAAAGGCATCTAGGGGCTATATATGTATATACAAAGGCCATTTCTGGCCTGTTTCGGTTATTATTTTTAGGCCTAAATCCGCCGAAAATCGGGTCTAAAATCGATTACCATGACGCGCGGACGATTTCTGAGCCGATTTCGGTAGAGTTGCCGATTTTCGCGGATTTTACGATTTTTTGGGTCGGAAAGGCATCTAGGGGCTATATATGTATATACAAAGGCCATTTCTGGCCTGTTTCGGTTATTATTTTTAGGCCTAAATCCGCCGAAAATCGGGTCTAAAATCGATTACCATGACGCGCGGACGATTTCTGAGCCGATTTCGGTAGAGTTGCCGATTTTCGCGGATTTTACCGATTTTTTGGGTCGGAAAGGCATCTAGGGGCTATATATGTATATACAAAGGCCATTTCTGGCCTGTTTCGGTTATTATTTTTTAGGCCTAAATCCGCCGAAAATCGGGTCTAAAATCGATTACCATGACGCGCGGACGATTTCTGAGCCGATTTCGGTAGAGTTGCCGATTTTCGCGGATTTTACCGATTTTTTGGGTCGGAAAGGCATCTAGGGGCTATATATGTATATACAAAGGCCATTTCTGGCCTGTTTCGGTTATTATTTTTAGGCCTAAATCCGCCGAAAATCGGTCTAAAATCGATTACCATGACGCGCGGACGATTTCTGAGCCGATTTCGGTAGAGTTGCCGATTTTCGCGGATTTTACCGATTTTTTGGGTCGGAAAGGCATCTAGGGGCTATATATGTATATACAAAGGCCATTTCTGGCCTGTTTCGGTTATTATTTTTAGGCCTAAATCCGCCGAAAATCGGGTCTAAAATCGATTACCATGACGCGCGGACGATTTTTGAGCCGATTTCGGTAGAGTTGCCGATTTTCGCGGATTTTACCGATTTTTTGGGTCGGAAAGGCATCTAGGGGCTATATATGTATATACAAAGGCCATTTCTGGCCTGTTTCGGTTATTATTTTTAGGCCTAAATCCGCCGAAAATCGGGTCTAAAATCGATTACCATGACGCGCGGACGATTTCTGAGCCGATTTCGGTAGAGTTGCCGATTTTCGCGGATTTTACCGATTTTTTGGGTCGGAAAGGCATCTAGGGGCTATATATGTATATACAAAGGCCATTTCTGGCCTGTTTCGGTTATTATTTTTAGGCCTAAATCCGCCGAAAATCGGGTCTAAAATCGATTACCATGACGCGCGGACGATTTCTGAGCCGATTTCGGTAGAGTTGCCGATTTTCGCGGATTTTACCGATTTTTTGGGTCGGAAAGGCATCTAGGGGCTATATATGTATATACAAAGGCCATTTCTGGCCTGTTTCGGTTATTATTTTTAGGCCTAAATCCGCCGAAAATCGGGTCTAAAATCGATTACCATGACGCGCGGACGATTTTTGAGCCGATTTCGGTAGAGTTGCCGATTTTCGCGGATTTTACCGATTTTTTGGGTCGGAAAGGCATCTAGGGGCTATATATGTATATACAAAGGCCATTTCTGGCCTGTTTCGGTTATTATTTTTAGGCCTAAATCCGCCGAAAATCGGGTCTAAAATCGATTACCATGACGCGCGGACGATTTTCTGAGCCGATTTCGGTAGAGTTGCCGATTTTCGCGGATTTTACCGATTTTTGGGTCGGAAAGGCATCTAGGGGCTATATATGTATATACAAAGGCCATTTCTGGCCTGTTTCGGTTATTATTTTTAGGCCTAAATCCGCCGAAAATCGGGTCTAAAATCGATTACCATGACGCGCGGACGATTTTTGAGCCGATTTCGGTAGAGTTGCCGATTTTCGCGGATTTTACCGATTTTTTGGGTCGGAAAAGGCATCTAGGGGCTATATATGTATATACAAAGGCCATTTCTGGCCTGTTTCGGTTATTATTTTTAGGCCTAAATCCGCCGAAAATCGGGTCTAAAATCGATTACCATGACGCGCGGACGATTTTGAGCCGATTTCGGTAGAGTTGCCGATTTTTCGCGGATTTTACCGATTTTTTGGGTCGGAAAGGCATCTAGGGGCTATATATGTATATACAAAGGCCATTTCTGGCCTGTTTCGGTTATTATTTTTAGGCCTAAATCCGCCGAAAATCGGGTCTAAAATCGATTACCATGACGCGCGGACGATTCTGAGCCGATTTCGGTAGAGTTGCCGATTTTCGCGGATTTTACCGATTTTTGGGTCGGAAAGGCATCTAGGGGCTATATATGTATATACAAAGGCCATTTCTGGCCTGTTTCGGTTATTATTTTTAGGCCTAAATCCGCCGAAAATCGGGTCTAAAATCGATTACCATGACGCGCGGACGATTTTTGAGCCGATTTCGGTAGAGTTGCCGATTTTCGCGGATTTTACCGATTTTTGGGTCGGAAAGGCATCTAGGGGCTATATATGTATATACAAAGGCCATTTCTGGCCTGTTTCGGTTATTATTTTTAGGCCCTAAATCCGCCGAAAATCGGGTCTAAAATCGATTACCATGACGCGCGGACGATTTCTGAGCCGATTTCGGTAGAGTTGCCGATTTTCGCGGATTTTACCGATTTTTGGGTCGGAAAGGCATCTAGGGGCTATATATGTATATACAAAGGCCATTTCTGGCCTGTTTCGGTTATTATTTTTAGGCCTAAATCCGCCGAAAATCGGGTCTAAAATCGATTACCATGACGCGCGGACGATTTTTGAGCCGATTTCGGTAGAGTTGCCGATTTTCGCGGATTTTACCGATTTTTTGGGTCGGAAAGGCATCTAGGGGCTATATATGTATATACAAAGGCCATTTCTGGCCTGTTTCGGTTATTATTTTTAGGCCTAAATCCGCCGAAAATCGGGTCTAAAATCGATTACCATGACGCGCGGACGATTTTTGAGCCGATTTCGGTAGAGTTGCCGATTTTCGCGGATTTTACCGATTTTTTGGGTCGGAAAGGCATCTAGGGGCTATATATGTATATACAAAGGCCATTTCTGGCCTGTTTCGGTTATTATTTTTAGGCCTAAATCCGCCGAAAATCGGGTCTAAAATCGATTACCATGACGCGCGGACGATTTTTTGAGCCGATTTCGGTAGAGTTGCCGATTTTCGCGGATTTTACCGATTTTTTGGGTCGGAAAGGCATCTAGGGCTATATATGTATATACAAAGGCCATTCTGGCCTGTTTCGGTTATTATTTTTAGGCCTAAATCCGCCGAAAATCGGGTCTAAAATCGATTACCATGACGCGCAGACGATTTTTGAGCCGATTTCGGTAGAGTTTCCGATTTTCGCGGATTTTACCGATTTTTTGGGTCGGAAAGGCATCTAGGGGCTATATATGTATATACAAAGGCCATTTCTGGCCTGTTTCGGTTATTATTTTTAGGCCTAAATCCGCCGAAAATCGGGTCTAAAATCGATTACCATGACGCGCAGACGATTTTTGAGCCGATTTCGGTAGAGTTGCCGATTTTCGCGGATTTTACCGATTTTTGGGTCGGAAAGGCATCTAGGGGCTATATATGTATATACAAAGGCCATTTCTGGCCTGTTTCGGTTATTATTTTTAGGCCTAAATCCGCCGAAAATCGGGTCTAAAATCGATTACCATGACGCGCAGACGATTTTTGAGCCGATTTCGGTAGAGTTGCCGATTTTCGCGGATTTTACCGATTTTTGGGTCGGAAAGGCATCTAGGGGCTATATATGTATATACAAAGGCCATTTCTGGCCTGTTTCGGTTATTATTTTTAGGCCTAAATCCGCCGAAATCGGGTCTAAAATCGATTACCATGACGCGCAGACGATTTTTGAGCCGATTTCGGTAGAGTTGCCGATTTTCGCGGATTTTACCGATTTTTTGGGTCGGAAAGGCATCTAGGGGCTATATATGTATATACAAAGGCCATTTCTGGCCTGTTTCGGTTATTATTTTTAGGCCTAAATCCGCCGAAAATCGGGTCTAAAATCGATTACCATGACGCGCAGACGATTTTTGAGCCGATTTCGGTAGAGTTGCCGATTTTCGCGGATTTACCGATTTTTTGGGTCGGAAAGGCATCTAGGGGCTATATATGTATATACAAAGGCCATTTCTGGCCTGTTTCGGTTATTATTTTTAGGCCTAAATCCGCCGAAAATCGGGTCTAAAATCGATTACCATGACGCGCAGACGATTTTTGAACCGATTTCGGTAAGTTGCCGATTTCGCGGGATTTTACCGATTTTTTGGGTCGGAAAGGCATCTAGGGGCTATATATGTATATACAAAGGCCATTTC